>CAJVRI010000739.1:0-652851 GCA_911649635.1 Poeciliopsis gracilis | reverse complement strand
TGCTTCCTGTTCTGTGTTCTGACTTTCCTTGGCCCCTCTCATACACCTTTGGTTATTACTGCATCCTCTACCTCACCTCTGATTACAGCTTCTTCCATGGAAGCAGGTTGGAACTCATTTATGCATTCTTCAGCTCTGAGTTCATTTATTTTTGGGAACCTACTCACTGCACCTTTTCTCAGTTTTTTTTTGCCTTTCTTGTTCCAAGTTTGCAGCTTCACTCACCCGCTCAATTAGGACCTCATCTGATACTGCAGGATTAGTCAGGTAAGGTTTTAGTTGGAATTTTACTGCATCGCTTAGCAGTCCAGTGTCAGTTCTGGACTGAATTGTTCGCTTTCATCCTCTTCTTTTGATTTTCAGAGCATTTTCTCTTTCAGTTCTATAACTCTAAATAGGAAGTTCTGTGCAGATTCTTTTGGATCTTGTGAAATGTTCATCAGCTGATGAAGGAGGTCAGAGGAAGAGTCAACTTTAAAATGACTTCTTAGAATAATTCTCAGAGTGGACAATGTCAGACCTGTTTTGATTTCCAGCATGTCTCTCAGGTGGAGCCCTGGGCTTATGGCCCGTATCCTCCTGACTACCAGGAAAAAAAAAATTGTCCAATCAATCACCTTTTTTTTTATTCCACAATGTTTGAATGGTAATTAGAATACTGAAAACATTTTTTGGGGAAAAAAAATATATATATATTTGAGATATCATGTGTCCACTACAGTGAACATCGGAACGCCATACATTTGAAATTGAACCTTGATGGCAACCCAAAGAAAATATCCGAACATCAACATAACAATGAATTTCACATGGACAAACTTCCATCATCACACTATATAGCTGCTCCCCAGCACTTGAATTAAAAAACAGTCGGTCTCGACAGGTGATATTGGCTTTATTTCTCCTTTGATGATCTTGCTGGATCATCATCAGGTCACTTCATTCACTTCATCACCACCACCGTGAAAACTAAACAAATACAAATATTAAATACTAACACAAATCGACAATACAACAGCAAACAAACAAAACGTACCTCGCTGCCTTTCCTGGGGAACGCCATTTCTTTAGTCTAAACATTTGACAGTTCATTTGGTTCATTGCAATTCCCCGGTTTTATAGGCCCTGCCCTCTTTCTCTACGGCAGCCCGTGAGGTACGTAATAATAAAAAAAAAATAATAAAAAAAAATCCTCAACAATGCAAACCAAAACAGACAAACATACATAAACAATCTGCAGTCATATTAGAAATTAATGTAATTTGAATAAACTACAAATAATTTAAACATTTCATTTTACAATAATTTACGATCCATTACACACTAACATAAATATTACTGTGACTATCATAGCAATTCCTGCACTTACTTGCTATGATACTTCAAAAAGCAATTCCCCTTCTTGGAAACACAAAGGAACACATCACATATGTTTTGCTTGTGCAGCCAGATCTGCGACACCTTGAAGCATGTGCTTCGTCCACCATCTCTGGAAGATGGATGGCACCGTAGTGTCTCAGAGCTGCATTTGGCTGTGGTTTCCACTTTTGACGTGGAAGAGTGTAGTCATCTTCACTGTCACTTCTGATTCCTGCTTGGGCCCGAGTAATCAACTTCCCCTGCTTCTGCCTTAAACATTGAATCTTCCACTTCTTCATAAGACAACTCAATGTCTGAGTCTCCTTCCATAATCCATCCATTTTCCGGTCACCCTTCTCCCTAACGGGGTCGGGAGGTGCTAATGCCTATCTCCAGCTGTGTTCCGGGCGAGAGGCGGGGTCACCCTGGACAGATCGCCAGTCTGTCGCAGGGCAACACAAAGACAAACAGGACAAACAACCACACACACACACTCCACCTAAGGAGTATCTGGAAAGCCCAATTAACCAGACTGACAGTCATGTTTTTGGACTGTGGGAGGAAGCCGGAGTATCCGGAGAGAACCCACGCACGCACAGGGAGAACATGCAAACTCCGTGCAGAAAGACTCCGGGCCGGGAATCGAACCCAGGACCTTCTTACTGCAAGGCAACAGCGCTTTCCACTGCGCCACTGTGCAGCCAATTCCTTCATCCATGTTTGAGAAATCTGTCAATTTCCCATGAGATACCAAAAGCCTTGAAAACACCTGGGTGGACCGAGCATTGTCTTCGCAAATGAAATTCCTCCTCCAAGCTGCAGCTTCCAAGCTTCTGTGCTCCCACCTCTCAGAGAAATGTGTATTTTTAGAATACACTAAATAATTTATATTTAGTCTCACCTCAACGCATGTCTCTGGTTGTGAAACCAGTCTTCTCAAGAGGGGTTGGACACTCTTTTGGTCTGGAGTTGCCCATGGTGAGATGCGCCGGCCAGGAGTGGGCGTTCTTGTTGTTCTTGGTGCCTGTACTTTGGGGTTTACCCCGCTGAACGAGAGGGTAGCTTCCTTCTGCTTACGATTGAGGGGATGGGTTCGACTGTTTGTGTTTACGCACTGAACAGCAGTTCAGATTACCCATCCTTTTTGGAGTCCTAGGAGGGGCTGCTAGAGGATGCCCTCCTGCGGACGCCCTTGTTCTGTTGGAAAACTTCATGCTGACATGGGCAACGACAGTGAGTCCTGCAAGGGTTTGGTTGGGAGGAACGACGCCCTTAATCTGAACCTGATGAGGGATCTGTTGTTGGATCATTGTACTCTCATTTATATTTATATTATACAAAACATCTTATTTATAGCACGTCAATATTATTCTCTGTTTATATCTTCATACAATCACTCCATATTCAAGCATACTGGTGTCCGTATGTGCTGGGTCACAGTTTGATGAGCGACTTTGTTGTCTCATCTGATCTGCAGCTACATGTCCACTGACCACTATCTGGTGCTGAATTGGTTTCTATGGTGAGGGAGGATGGTGGACAGACCTGGCAAACGTATTACGAGGGTCTGCTGAGAACGGCTGGTTTAGTCTCCATTGAGTAAGTTTTTAACTTCCACCTGTTCATATTACTGCAACTGTAGTAATATGTAGTGTTATATGCACACACTCAAGAATACATTAGTTTAACGACAGGTTAACACAACAGAAACAACTCACATATCTGTTTAAAACAAGAATATTTTTACCACAGCAGTCTTAATGTCCAGGCTTCCCGACACACATCTTTGATAATAAAAGAATCACAATCTCATTGGTGCAGTGAAACTTGATAAATGCCTCTAACATGGAAATTAAACACCAATACAGTGCTTTGCCGAACATAAAAAGAGCTTAACAACAATATAAAACAAACTGTGAGTTTGACCAAATTAAATTTTAGGACATCTAACACATAAGCTGAATACAGCTCTGCTCACTCAAATCTCCCCAGAGCAGCTCGAACTGAGGAGGGCAGCGGGAACACACAAAATGAGACAGCAACAGGAAATAAAAGCCTCTCCATCAAAAATAAAATGCAATATGTAAACCAAGAAAAACAAATATACATACATAATGATTTGGATGAAATATAAACATTTTTACACTCTTGCTATACATAAACATAAAATGCATGTGTTTGTAGATATTTTTTTTGCCTTCTCTTCATGAGGTTTACATGAATGTTTCTGATTTATGCTCTGTGGACGCTTGATTTTTTGCATTAATATGTCTGTTTATGTGCAGGCTCTCAAGAGCAGAGATTAGCTAAATAACATCTGGAAGCTCACTAATTGGCTCTCCTCTCCACACAACCATAAAAAAAAACAGCACACCTCATCTCCTTGCGTGTATGTGCAAGTGTATGTGGCATGAATGTGAGTTTGCCTCATAAAAAAATTCCACTTGTGCCAGTAATTGGGGATAACTATGGTAATGTAGTAAGCCATGTTCACAGAGAAAAAAAAATGTTTATTGCAGGTTAATAGTTAACAGTAAATAGAAAAGTCTGAGTGGTCATTTCTGTCACTGTGTGTATTTATTAGCACATTTCCCACATTTTCTCTATTGAATACCAAGGCTGTGCTGCTATTGTTTTTTCGTAATATCATTACCAGTTTACAATGTAATGGGCTGCCTGCCAGTATTACCACACACTTGTTTTTGCAATTATTTGTTGTAAAGCAGACCCCCCCTTTCTATCCAAGCTAAAACAGCATATTAAGCCATAAACAATGCTATGAGGATCGAGGGTTGTCAAAAATGTGAGTGAACCCCAACTGGTTTACATGATATATTATTTTCATTTACGTTATAAAACATTACACTTCTTTGCAAACTTTAGCTACTTTTCACCAGGTATTCAGAGAGGAAGGTTACAATATTTTCCAAGGCTAAATGTAACACGTTTTTCCACTAGCAATATTCCATACTTGTGTGTTTGCATGTCAGTATTTTTCACATCTTTAATGAATTTTTTTGTTTTCTATGCACAAATGCACATGAGCATTTTATACATTTAAAATAACCCTATTCTAATTTTAGTAACTGCACAATATTTAAATATGCTGTAAATTTTGCCTGTACATTAATATTAATTCTTTGTATTTTTGTTTTGTGTAAATATATGCTTCAACTTGCATGTTGCTGTGATGCTGGTAAAACCAAATTTCCCCACTGAGGGACAATAAAAGTCATTATTATTATATTACATTCATTGTCATAATACATTTGTAGGTTTTGTTTTGTTTTGCAGGTTTAAATAAAGAGCTGTAGTGAACATGTCAATGTCTCTCTCTCTGTTTAAATCTACCAGCAAGGTATCGTTCTGTACAGTTAGTTGCAAAGAAGACCTGTAGTTTTCTACATTCCCTAAAAGGCATTCAGTTGACTCCTGGGACATCATGGTCTTTGGAAAGCATGAACTCAACATATACTGCAAAACAATATGGGCCCTCTGCATTTTATTATTTACATTCAGAAATGTTGCGCACATGCACAACACTGGAGGGAAAAAAGACTATTCCTTTACATAGCTGTGCTGCCATAGTGGAACAATTCATTAACTAAATAATACGATGATATTAATTTAGTGCAGTGTGGCACAATAAAGGGAAAAGTACCCCAGAAAAACCATTAAACAACTCAAAGCCACTTTGTTCTCAGTCTTTGGCAGCTCGTCTGCATACGGTACATGCAGATGAGTTGTCATAGAAACTGACAACAATGCCACTACGCGTTTCAGGATTCAACATAGAAACCACTTTTCCACAGAAGAAGAGAACATTCAGTCCATTACATTAATAAGTTTATTATTAATAATTGATCACTTTGGTGGATTAGCTTCCACTGCTATTCTAACACAGCAGTCAATAAAGGAGAGCTATCATGGTTAGCTCTGTTTTCAAGAATATCTGATCTACTTTCCTCTTACATAAAGGATAGGCTGAGCCCAATTCTTTTTCACTGTTGTTTTTTTGCCTGTTTTTATTAAAGTAATATCGCTTGATTAAAGTCAAAAGAGGCAGCCCATAGAAAAATATGGTTAACCCATGTTTAGCTGTAGAAAAAATCCTTTAACGATCTTTTTCCGACTTGAAATTTTATGACTTTTCCTAAATTGATCCCGTCATTAGAAAGTTTATACTTGAATTTTCTTAAGGGTCATTTTGGCCCCGTGAATTATAAAAGCATTTAAACACTAGAAAAAGAGTTCAAAAGCCACACACATCACTCCCTATTCCTTTCAGTATAATTAATTCTGAAGTAACGATGTCACATTTGTATAATATATAATTAAAATAATAATTTTTTTCTTTGTAAAAGAAAACCATTATGACACTTGGTTTGTGGTAAAAAAAACAAAGACAAAAAAAAAATGGTATAATATTTTTGGTCGTATTTTTGTATAGTGTAACAAAAAATACATGATAAAAAATTTATTATATTTAGTTGAATTGATAAATAACAGATTGTTTATATATTCTGGATTTTAAAAATCCAGAATATATTTTTTCTGGATTAATCTGCTTAATAAAGCAATTAATCTGCTTTACTTTAGCGTTTTGGTAGGGTGGGTTATTTTTGACTCGTAAAATAGAATGTTAGGATTGCACAAGAGTTAAATTATCAGCAATCCAGAAGTTGTTCATTTATTTTTATTTTCTTGCTGTTTCATGCACTTTCCTGAGATATTCAAGTTTTTTGTTTTTTTTTTCTTCATAGTTGTATTTCTGTTGGATAAGAGCTTCTGGTGAAATTAGCTGAATGGTGAATTAGTTGAATCCACCATTCAAACACAACAAATGCAACTTTGTTGTGTTTGAGCTCTTTGCTGAATCTGCACAAACAGCAAATGGCTCTGGTTACATCCTGTGGTTTACCTCCTCATCCCGTTTAAAGCCAAAGTAATCTCAAATAGGCTACTTTTTATTTTTTGGGAATTAATCACTCCTATTTTAGACTTTTGTGTTATAAATTGGTAAATTAATCTCTTCATGTTTGCATTGTTCCACCTACAGAAAATGCTCAAACATTTCCTGACTACAAATATCCTCCATCAAATTGAATCGTAAATCTAATTTAATTGGGTCCTTGTGAGTCAAATTGATTTGGGAAATCCAAATCAGTATCCAGCACTACCAGAAAGCCTTTTCTGCCCCATAGTTGTTCTGTTTGTTTTTGATTCTGTTTAGTTGTGGAAAGGTCCTCTCTCCCTCACAGCTGATTACAGGCAATGTCAGAAAAAGAGCAACAGCAATGTTGGGGAATGTTGTCTGGATACCATTCTTCATCACAGTCTGCGTCAGATGTGCAGGTGTTTTATCTTATTCAGTTCTGACAAAAGACCTATATTGGATCAGCTCATCAGACAAGGAATTATTAAATTCCTTGATATGAAGATCAGAGAGCATTGACCCATTTGAAGAGCTCAGTTCTGCACAGTCCATGTCAAATAGGAAACCAAAACGATCATTAATGTCTGTGTGCCTCCAGGTGTTTCTCAGTTCTGACAAAAAACTGTCAATAATAACATTGAATGTCTAAACTTGGAATGTTTTACTCCCAGGGAGAATGATTTTATTATCAATAACCTTTGTCTCATTGTCAAAGGTTCTTATTTTACTCACACAATGGGTCTCAGATTTGCAGACCTGTGTCACTCCTGTGATGGCCTGGGCAGATGTCTTAAAGTCACCAAGTTACCCTCTAAGTGATTCTACAGAAGAGTCCAGACACTTCGCAGTGGGCTCCGAAACGGTTCTTAATTTATCATCCAATGTCCCATATTCTAATTTAATTTGGCATATAATGTGTCATATAAATTCTTTTGCATTTACTGTTCCCTTTCCATGTAGATGAGAAGCTTTATATTTGTTTTTTCATTTATTTGTTCTGTTACTAAAGCAGACATTACTCAAACTTTTAAATTTGAACAGAGACATGAAAAAAACACTCCAAACAAATCTAAAAAAACAGATCCATAATAATTTATAATTATATTACATCTATAATCTCCAGGCAGATGCTACTAAGCTTACAGGTGTCAGTTATGTTTGTAGGTTTTTGTCTATTAACTGAGGGATGAACTTAGTTGTGCATCCTGTCTGTCCCTCTCTCTGTTTTCACCTAAAGGTATAATCCCATATCCATGGTATGCCATGCTAATTAAATACAAGTTCTGCCATTAGCAGAGCTGACTGCACTCAGCGGAGCCACTTAAAGAGTGAGAGCTGAGCAGCTAAAGGAAAAAAAGTAAGGAGATGTGTATTTCTCTCTCTCTCTCACTCCCTTTCTCTGTCTTTCTGACTCTCTCTATCTCTTAAGGTGCTCTCACTGGCAGCTTCATTGTAAGAGCCATTGTTCTTACAATGAAGATCGGCCCTCAGTGAGGAGGTGGCTCCCATTGTTCACTTCAAGAGGTGTCATTTTGAATTGGTGTAGAAGGGTGTCCCAAAGTATGGCTATGAGGCTGGTCTTAAGCTCCTGAGGGTTGTTACATCGCACAGCGGCCTCCTGCCCTCCTAGTTGTTGGGGGTTAACACCTGCAAAGCCCTTTCTATTTCAGCATACGTTTCACCAAACAAACTTATGGAGCCTCCTTGACAGCACCATCTTGTACAGGAGAGGGATTTGTAGAGTAACTCCCTTTGATTTTTTGTGTGTGTGTGTGTGTGAATTACTTGGGATGTTGCCGACATCTGGTGTGAATTTCTTGTCTGTTGTCCCATTGGAAATTTTTCTCATGTATTGCTGCTCGGTTTTTCTTCTCCAATGTTGTAAATCTGTCACAGGTTGCTCTTTCAGAAATTTGAACGAGCTCAGCACAGTTACAGAGAGAGTTGGACTATGATTGACCATTTTGCTTTGGTGCTTCACTACATAGACACAGTCAATAGACAGACAGACGGATGGACAGAAGGATGGACAGCCCAGCCCAAACCTAGCAGGCTTCACACGATTGAAGACACAAAATGAGACTTGAAACTGAGAGACCCTTCTGCATTCCACCTGTCCAAGGTATACCACAACTCTTAACCAATGACTGCCGTGTGGGCCCAGAACATGGAAGGACTTTACAATTTGCAGCCTGTGAGTTTTTGCCAGTTTTTAAAAACCTACACCTTATGAGGTGTGTGACATAGAAGTAAAAATATACAAAGTTTAAAAGAACAGATTCACCTCCCATCTGCTAGCAGTAAAATTATTGTTTAAGATGTTTCCTGGCTTCATTTTGTTAAAATTTTCTGTGATTTTTCAGGACTTGATTAGTTGTAACTATAGACTTTACTTGAGAAATATTTATTTTAGATTTAAAAACAACATAGCAATATTACTATGGGTTGCTTAGTTTTTATAAATGTTAATAAAATATTGTCACACGAATGTCGTCATGTTGTTCATGCTGCAATGCATTCTGGGTAAATGATGTCCAAAAGGTTCCAATTGCATTAGTTTGGTCCAGCCAAAACAGTGATGAGTAATGTTATTAAGCTTCTTTAATTGAAGTTGGAGCTCATTGAAATTAATGGGATTGTAAAAATCACAAGAGGTGATGAAGATGAGGAGGACCAACTGGAGGAAGAGGACAGAGTTAGCAGGAGCTGGTGTTTCATAATGAAACATCATAAATGTAATCACAATGTAAACACAGAGCTAAAGCAGACCTGACCCTAATAGCTGTTTAGAGTATTGAGAATATAAGTTTAGTTAGCATAATTATAGAGACAGTTAACCGTTAGACATACAAAATATTAGATGTAGCATGAATTTTTAGGAGTAGACTTTACGACTGGTAAACTTAGATAAAAATCCAAACTAAGACAACTGGTGACTCTGAACTTACATACATTTCTAAGGAGAAGGCAGTCTGGTACTCCTGTAAGGAGGGTTTTCAGACAGGGAGTGTAGCTGTTAACAGGATCAATAAATTCTTTGGTGTTGGTTCAAGGGTTCAGTGAAACATTAAATGTATAAGAAAACATTAAAGGTATAAGAAAAGTCTTCTCCAAAGTAAAATCAAACGTATTAAGATATTTCCTTAAACATTAAACAGCATGTTTTGAATTTGTTAGTTTTAAATCATATTACTTGCATGCAAAGTATATCACTGAAATACAATAGGATTATTAAAACCATTATTTTTACTCTTAAAATATTTCAGGCATTTCAAAGAGCTTTTCCAAATCAGATAACCCTGCAGTTTTAGATTTCAAACATAAAGTTATTAGTTGGCATTAGATTTGTTCCAGTTTGTATAAAATAGAAACCACTGTCTAAGTTGAAGCACTGAGGCAGAAAACCAAAAACAGGCCCAGGTCATAAATTCTGTTCTAGGAGGGTCTGCAGGAGACGCCTGGTACGGCAAGACCCAGTTTGACAATCCATATATCTGCCTTTAGGGGCTCTTTAGCATGAGGTAATAAAATTAACATTGGTACAGCCCTGCAAGGAGAAGGCACACCTTCTAATGTATATATTTAAATGAGGGGAATAAACATTCGTATAAAATGGTTTGTTTTACAGCAAAAGCTCGAATCTCTTTGTGCTGAGTGAGTGATTCCCAAAATGCATTTTGTCTTTCTTTTCTTTTCAACTCATGCAGGTAATTCTATGTTTGTCATGTGTTGGACTTTTTGATAATCCAGGTGTAGTGCTGTTGTAACATTCTGTATTGCATTGAATTCTTTGGATAAAACTCTGGAAATATCTGAAGTCAGTTGTCGTATGATTGTTCTCTGAAACTCCACTGTACACGCAGAGTTCCTGGAACCCAGAAGATCAGAGGAAAAGTAACCAGCAAGTAAATATAAGTATATATAATTCCTCTGATTTTCAACAAGAGTCAGGTCAGATTGATCCAGATTCACCTATCAAAATATGATGAACAACAACTCAGGTACATTGAGTCATCTTCCTTTGTCTGTAGAGTCCAGTACAGAATGGGCCTAATGACATCATCAACCCAGCAGGTTTAAAAATGTTGACCTCCATTTTCAAACATAAAACAAAAGATATATATTTTTGAAGTAATTATGAGTTTTGGCATATCACAAACAATTTATAGTTAATAGGAAAATTACATTGTATTTAGGCCAACCTGTTCAACTAATCCTGGATCACTTTAATATGAGTTACAGTAACAGCTCAAAGCAATGTTCTTCTTGCTCTCAGTAAACATTCATTTGTTCATCGATGTCCCTTAGGAGGTTCTTTGGTTTGTGGGCAGAACTTTATTTACTTTTCATAAATCAGCTTTACTAAAAACAACAAAGTACACATATTTATTCACAGTGTAAATAGTAATCAAAATCATCTCAGGGCTTATCCTGATAGCATTAAATAATTCATGTCATAATGTAAATGAAATGGGAATCTACAGTATTAAGTTGTCATTCATGGCCTCTCACATTTAAAGCTGCAGCTCAAGATTAGTTTAATAAATCTGCAGATTAAACTCAAAAGATAATCTCTCAGCTCAAAAAGATCCTATCACAGAATTCCCTCATGTTCAAATATTTAATAATACAAGTTATTCAAAGGAAATAAATAGTCATAAATTTTATTTAATATGAAACATAGAAAAAAAAATGTCCACAACTGCTACTGCAAAAAAGTAGATAAAGTTCAACATTCTCTACACTTTCATAAACATTGTCAGATAGAATGTCACTGTCTATGGTTCAGTGATCGATCATATACAGATCCATTCAAAATTCATTTATTTAAGGAATTTTATCACAAAGTGAAACATAATATATAGAATACTTAGACGTTTGACACCCTTTATTTCTGTTAATCTTGATTATTTTTCCACTCACATGTGATGAAAATATAACATTTCAAATTAGCATATTAGATCAGACCAATAAAAAACACATTTTTAAAATAGAAATGGTTTAACACAGTCAACTAGCTAAAATGTCTTAGGAAAAACAAGAGTTCAGGTATCAATTCATTTCAACATTTTGCACTCAAATCAAGGATTATTGCGATGTTATGGTGTCAACCTTGGTAATATTAAACAAAGTCTGAGGACAGTCCCAGACTGTGACCCATGATTAGCAGATTTATCATTTCCAGTGACCCAAATAAACCCAGCAATCAATTTTGGTTTAAATTGCACACATGCTCCTGTGCCTCCTCTTCATATCTTTCTTTATTAATCTGCCATCCATGCCTGATCCAGTCAGGAAGAGGCTCATGTGATTCTGTTAGAAGGGTTTTCATTTTGATAATGGTGGATTAGGTAACCAGAGGATCAGATGGGATGTTTCTGAGTGTTGTTCCCACTTTACAACGCTACAACAGAAAGTACATATGCACATGCACTGTTTTTGTAATTTGTAACTGTACGTGTATGTGTGTGTGTGATCAGAAGTCTGCATATTAGGACGTATGATCCATTTATTTTTTTGCCAGCTCAGTGGGGGAAACAACACTTGGCTAATATCTTGCACATTAGCTAATATCAGCTAATGTTATTGGTATTCACTCAAAACAAAACTTTATTATTATTTTTAGTATTATTTTTTTTTTTTATTATTATTATTATTATTATTATTATTATTATTACCAGTACTATTATTATTGTGGTTAGGTAGAGATTTAAAGCAAGCAGAGGAAGGATTAGATGGAAGTTTGGGCAGGCCCAGCAAACTAAGGAAATTTAGTTAAGAACAAGCAGCATTTTTCTGTTCTGCCCTCATCCCTGGTCATGGATCTTACTGCTGTTCCATTACCGTCCTCAACAAAATTAGGGACTGCTGCTCCTTTAATCTCCCCCTCCCACTTGTCTTTCTTTGGGTGTTAGGTAACTAAATCAGAACAAAGCAGCAGGATCAAATAGTGTTAGCCTCGGTCCTGAATGCCTGTGTGGCCAGAAACACGTCTTCAACCTTAACATGACCCAGGAGAAGCTTCCTGTGCTGCAAAGAAAGCTAAGCCATCAGATATCAGTGGTTAGAGATCTGTTGGTTTGACATCCCATGTCAACAATTGGAGACACTTCTTTAGGCCTGCCCTAGAAAGTGAGCAAGCACCTTTTCGGACCACCTGCAATTTGCTTATCACTGAAATGTTGAAGTTGAAGACACCATCATACACCAACTTCAACAAACACATAGACAGACTTGGCTGTCATTTAATTTTACATTGAGTGAAACTTCATTGCAAGTCTCCAATAATAAAATAAAACTAAAAAGTACCAATATACAAATGTATTATGAAAAGCTTAATGGGAGTTTAGTATCCTTATGGCATGAGGGATGAAGCTGTTGTGGAATCTGGTTGGGCTGAACCTTTTCCCAGAGGGCAGCAGGGAGAACAAACCATGCAGAGGGTGGAAATGTCTTTCATAATTGTCTGCGCCCTGAATAGACAGCGACTGTGAGCAGTGTGAAAGATGGAAAGGACTGATCCTGATGATTCTCTCAGCTGTCCTCTCTCTTCACTTTGCCAGTCTGAGGCATGCTCCAAACCAGACAGAGATGCTGCTGGTGGGTATACTCTTTATTGTTCCTCTGTAGAAAATGATGAGGATGGAGGGAGGAGGTTTGATCCTCTTGTCAGACAGAAAAAATGCCGATGTTACTGAGCTTTCTTCACCAGACCAGAAGTTTGAAGGGACCAGCTCAAAGTGTCAGTGATTTGTATCCCTAGGAATCTATTGTTTCTGGCTGGGACCAGGTCAAGGTCCAGGTCCTGAAATCAACAACAATTTATTTTGTTTTATTGACAATACATCATCATCTGGAGAAAGTAGGGATCACTGTCAGGATTTTGGATGGCTTCAGTCCCTTTATCACAGTTCAGTCTGACTTACTTTGCCAGAAACTTCAGAACACAAAAGTAGAGGCTTAACAATTGCCTGAATCAATAACTACCTGACAGCTTGATTAAAATTCTGATGAAGTCATTCATTGTTTGCAACAAGATACCTCAGATATTAATCTATAAATTTATGGTGGAGAGTGTAATATTTTCTGCCATCATCTGTTGAGATAGCAGCATCAGAGCCAGAGAGCAGAAACAAGCCAACCAGCTGATGAGGAAATCTGGTCTGTTCCATAAACTGGTCTGGAAACTCTGGAGATGAAGCAGGTTTGCAAATAATGACTCTTCACTAAGTGAGGAACAATGCAGAAGACCTCTTCATTATAATTCAACAAAAAATATCATCAGTCACAGGCTTTCTCAGGATCACAGCATCTGATTTACTTTTGAGTTTAAAATATCACTTTTCAATGTAACTAAATTAGAACCAACTAGAAGTTTGAATCATAAGGAACTTTGGTTTTCAGAGGAGAGACGGTGATTCACAGCAACATTTCACATTGGCAAATGCATAAATGCCCACACCTGCCCACGACGTCAAGCAAATTATGAAGAGGCCTTCTGTTGGCCCTTCGTCTCTCTCCTCACTACAGTGGTGGTGTTGTGGGGAGTGACATGCCAGGACAGGACAAGTAAAACAATAAAATAATGTAACAATCATTCACATGAACTGGGCCCAGTGTTCCACATGTTTACATATGTTTTTGCACCAGCCCTACTGGTACCAACCAAGCTGGTGCCAACCCAGGAAAAATTAGTCATTTATTTTAGAAGAAGGTTTTTATAAAGCTGTTTTCCTTTTCTATTTTATCACAAACTAAAGAAGAAGAAAAAAACAAAAACAACAGATGTCTCAGCCACGCTGAGAGTAAGTATGTGTGTGTTTTGTTTCTATCCTTTTTTTATACAGCCAAAAAAATCCGGTCTCTAAGTGGAACTCATTAATATTAGTAATGGCAGGTCCATTGTCTTGATTGCCTGACCTGAAGCTCCTGCAGCTCACAGTGTGAGACACATGTTCACTCACACAATAACAGAGAAAAGGTCCCGTCCCACTGCTGCAATTACCAAAATTGCTTTCCAGCCTTCGAATTGAAAAATGCATCTTAATTCACTCAAATGTCATTTCAGTGACACAAGCTTGAGTCATACCAGATTATGGATTAAAGTAATCTCACATCTCACTGTATGCGTGTGTGTGTGTGTGTGTGTGTGTGTGTGTGTGTGTGTGTGTGTGTGTGTGTGTGTGTGTGTGTGTGTGTGTGTGTGTGTGTGTGTGTGTTTGCTTTGCTTGGTACCAATAAAGAAGGGATTTCAGAACAACAGTATTATTATTTTTGCTGATGCTATTACTTGGTAGTCATAAAGAAAGATTGACAACCTGCTCCTGAAAATGATAGTCAAACTAATCTCTTGAGATTACCAACGATGCTCAGTTCAGTTTCCATTGTTAATTTTCCATAAAGAGGAGGGTTTTATTCTGGAGTAGATGTCTGTTAGCATGCCTCCAGTAAGGAAAGGGTCCCCCCCCTCCATTCCTGTGCCAACCATGGGATTCCAGAAAGCAGGGCTTAGCAAAGTCTTGTCATGACATTTTCCTTGCTGCTTCATATCTTAAACTGGGCCATTTCACAAACAGAATTATTTTTGCTTTTGCCTGACTGTATAACTGGCCTTTAGTTCAAAAAATTAATTGTGTTATTGTTATATATTATATAATGGTATTATCATATACAATTATTACATATTGTATTTGTAGTAACAAGTACAAGTTTATTACAACAAATTTGGATTGTAGACAATTCTCTAAAATATTCTCTAATTTTGTTATGGATATTCTGAATGTCTTTTGAGTTTAAAAATAATTTTTGTATCCTATCACCTGTCCTGCCTTCTTGACTGTCTCCTGTATTTGGGCTTTAATTTACACCCACCTGTGTATTTATCTAGGTTATCTTTGTGCTTTTCTCTGCACTTACCTGCCATCTCACTGCAAATGATGCCTGGAACCAGAGCAACTTTCAAACAGCAAAAACAATTTCCAGATCTGACAGAAAGCTGAAACGTCAAGTTAAAAGGGACAATTTTTCAAACTTCTAAAGGGAGAGACAGGAAGACTGAGATGATTAGCTATTTCATTGTATATGTAGAATAGAATAGAAGAGAGTAGATTGGAAATAATCTTTGTTGTACACACACATTTGCGTGTAATAAAGAATGTATTGTCAGTAAGAACAGCCTGCTCAGATGGAAAGAAATCTGTAACAGATTAAATAAATAGAAAATCTCCTTGCATATTATATTACAAAAAACAGCAGACTATGTATTGTGAAGATGCTTGTGTCAAACAAGAAAAAGTAAACTATATAACATGTCAAAGAACTTCACATGTTATGCACACATTAGCAATTTTTGGATGTTTGTGTTTTGATTTCCTTTATGTCTTAATCATTTCCTTTTGGTTTATTCTTTGGATCTTGCAATAGTTTGTTTTTTCTCTGGATTCATTATTGTTTATAGAGGGTTACCACATCAGCTCATTGCTTTGTGTTTAGTTTCTAGTTTAGTCTTGTTTAGTTCCTTGCACACTTTTTAGTTAGTATAAACATTTTGTAAATGCACAATAGAAAGTAGTAATCATTATATTATTGTCAGGACTTTTATGTGATTCTTAGTTGTTCTCCCTCTGTGTATTCTCTTTCCTTACATGTTCTTGCTTCTCCCAGCCACAGGTGTCTAACATTTGTCTGATTAGTTCATTCAGTTTCTTTGTCGTTTTCTACCCCAGAAAAATCAAATAAGTTCACTAGGTTTCATTGTTCACTGTTGTCCATCATTGGTTAAATTGAGATACCAATTCTTTGAAGACTTGGTGTCTTCACATAAAATGAAGAAACCGTTCATCTTTGGTCGAGCCAGATGTACAACTTAGACATAATAGCTGTAAATACTCATCTTGATCTTGAAGGCGGCAATAAGCTTCAAGATTAAATTCATGTGAATGCTTTAATCCCAGAGCCCCAGACCCAAGAAAAATGCTGTAAAAAAAGCTATTCTACTAGTAGAAAGAACTAACAAGAACTAACAATTTGATTATTGTTAGCTTAAATATGAGATCAATAGCAGAACACCTGCAGCGCAGCAGATCCTGCTGCAGATCTTGC
Organism: Poeciliopsis gracilis; assembly: GCA_911649635.1. NCBI lineage: Eukaryota > Metazoa > Chordata > Actinopteri > Cyprinodontiformes > Poeciliidae > Poeciliopsis > Poeciliopsis gracilis. Next base: position 636,455 of record CAJVRI010000739.1, on the reverse strand, counting down.
TGCTCTGCAGAGGTGGTAGATGTGGACCAATAATTACCCTTCTTGGGTCAGGTACTTTTATCACAAAAGTGCCTGTGATAAAAGGAATAATAAAAGAGCATTAGTGTTTATTAGCAGATTGTCCTGAAGAAAAACATTACAAGACAAAAAACTGCAATTGAACATCATCAAACATCACATATCTGCAACTAAATGAATGCCATATTTTTGCATATTTCTTCAAAATTTTAGGTTGCACCTTAATGGATTGGATCAAATGAATAAACAATGTCGGTGTTGGAAAATAATGGCCTTTTCTTTGTATCTGTAGCTATTAACAAGTATCCAATGATAGTCAATAATAAATCTGAGTGATTTATGATCAGGAACCAATAGCCAAACACTTTCAGTCTACGTGGACTTTTGTTCTATAGATATTATCTTAATTACAGCGCAATGAATGAAAAATATAAGTCTGAGCATTTGGTGTTCTCAATCAGAGACCACCACTCAGAAATAATGAACATAAACAGCTTCTCTTTAAATTGAAAGATATGGAATTTCTTAATGCAATGCCCTAACTTTAAAACACCTAATTCAATCAACTGTCCTTAAGTTTAATTTTCTATTAAAAAGTTGAAAATGGCAAATGATAGTCATGTTTTAATTTTTACATGTTTTTGAAGTATTACTTTTTCATTTAATGAAACAGCTATCAGTGGAGCTACCACATATTGATTTCAAGTTTGTTAAATTTTTTACTAAAATTGAACATTTGCAATACGTCGTATGTTTAAACCTGTGCACTCACATGCATAGACTCTCCCAAACTGTTTTAATGTAGAGAGGCAGACAAGAAGGAATCAGTCTGCTTGGCACTTAATTCTCCCTTTAGCGTATTACAAAAATTACCATATTTGTCCTATGAATAAATGCCCATCCTCCAAGCAGCAGCTTGGAGGATGGGCTTTTACACTTTCCAGTATTACAGCAGGGTATCAACTGTCACTAACATTTTTGAACCCACATTTTCTGAGAGGATTTCTATGTGCGAAGCTAAAAGATGACATCCAAATGACAAAACTCTATTTGACTGGAAAGTGTAATTTCTGAAAAGAGTCCAGGCAAATGCTTTCATTTCTGAGATTTGGAAGTGGGAGCAGAAGCCTAAGAATTGGTAGGAGGAGCAGAACTAGATATAGACTTAAAATGAGAACAAAGAATGTTAGTACATGAAAGAAGGTCTGCTTTTTCTTTTGGTCTTCTCTTTGCAGGGATCACCACATCAAGTCATCCCTCCTAGCCAGAGTAAAGCCAGGGATATGAGATCAACCTGGGCTTCTGACGATTTGCAGTATTGTTCTGAGGTCACAAGACAGACCACCAGGGAGTCAAAAAGCAGAAAATGTGTGCTAATGTAAACATTATTGCACATCAAAGTCTCATTTGGTCATGTTTTGCACTTTCAACTTACAATAAGGCATTTTTATTGGCATTTACTATTTAGTTTTTAACATACAGTTTGTCTTATAGTTATAATGTATGTGGGAAGTGAGTGTTTGTGAATACTTGGATGGTTCGTATGGTGATGAAGTGAGAAGCTCCTTGTCAGTCTGTCACCTATCATCATAATTTCATGACAAAATGACATTTAACACTTTGAATTACTAACAGTAAATGACCTTTATATGGATCCACAGTACAGCTGAACTGATTGAAGTAAAATACATCCAGAAGGAGAATCTACAAAAGTCTTTAGGCATCAGCAACCATGTTAAACTTTTTTCACCTTCAGAAAACAAACTGCTGGTCTCCGTCAGGTTCTCATTTTTAAAACAGATATATTGTATGATGAAATCAACTGTGTTTAGGAATGTTCAGACCTATTTTGTTGCAAAATAAAAGAATCACAAAACATAATTCATATATTTTATACCTACCATAGATTTTGGCCTGTGCATTTTCAAAACCAGCCGTCTTTGAAAGATATGTGCCCATATTTTTGTGTGCATGGCTGAATTCAAAGACCTTACGCTACATTTGCAGCTTGGCTTTCTGTTTCATCCAGCAAGCTGCAGCTGGTCTTCTGAGAAGTACTGATACAAACTTGGCTCAGTGGAGTTTGGTTTTTATGGAGTAAACAGATCTCCTTTAGAAGGGAGATAAGTGTGTATGTGTGTGAAATCACAAGTCATTGCTAGAATGCCCTGGAGACAGAGAATAAAGATGTCTCTGATAATTCCTCCAATATAAATGAAACTCCATTTATAGAATTTAATGAAATCCTAATTGCCAGTGTAACACACTCTACTAGTTTTATAGAGACATAAGTAATTTGCAAGGGGACTTGAAATTATTTTATTCTAATATTTATTACACCCATTTGACTCCTTTGCAATGAAGTTTAAAATTAGATTCAGGGTGAAAATTAACAAATGATATCATTTGAAAGAGCTAATTAGATGGGAAAATATCCTCTGTCTGATAGAGGAGGTCTAACTCTTGTGAAAAGACAAATGTAGGAAGTGCTGTCAATTGGAAATATGTTCGCTGATTTACATTCAGATGCAGAAGAACGTCTGCTTAATGGGGAGTCATTTTGTCAAAGAAGGTGGGTCATCCTACTAAAATTAACACTAAAATATGTCATTAGATCTTCAATATGGCATCATCAGGCTACCTTTTTTTTTACATTTGAACACAAATATTTTGAATTCACGAGACCTTTCTGCTGTTTTGTTCTCTCACCTTCCTCCTCTGCAGGGTGCGATTGTCAGGTGTAGCTTCCAGCTGGTGTTCATTAGACCTTGTTAAGGAGCAATATTTAAATGAGTGGATTTCCAAAGACAAAGATAGCTAACTACCATTCACAATAACTGGAAAGCATTTAGTGGCATTCCCTCTGTAAACTTACCTTTTGTATCCTTTCTTCCTCAGGAGCTCCAACTCTTCAGCGACAAGGCTCTGAACTGGACAGAAGCCGTGATTTACAAGCACTCCACTCACCATGTTTCTTACACTAAGTTCATTGGCTTGTTCAAACAATCATTTAATCCAGGTGTTTGTGTGGAAGAGACAGCTAAAAGACTCTGGAATTTGAAACAGGGGAACAGATCGGTGGCTGGATTCTCCATTGAGTTTTGCTCCCTGGTTGATTTCACTCAGGGTGCAAAACTCAGGGTGAAATCAACCAGCCTTAAGGGGGCCGTCCAAAATTCTCTCAATGAAACATGAAACATGAAAATCCAAGTAGAACAAGAGTTTTTGAACAGCCAGTCTGGCACCAACAACACAAATGCTCAGTCACTCAATTCCTTTTTTACCCCCATGTTGGTGCTGATGCTCACTTTGAATTTCTACAAGTCGATTCACCATTTCTACATGTCTAACACCATTGAGTTACTACTGTGGAATTGGCAAGTGGAGTTAGTATTTCTGCTAACAAATTATTAAACAAGTGTATCAGAATAACGTGTCTGAGTTCATGTTCTCAGTCATGTACAGTTCTGGGGAAGTAGAGGACATGTAGAAGACAAGGACAAACACAGTAGCCCTGGGCAGTTGTACTTTTGTGCTGCTTCATTAAAAGCAATGAATTGAAATTATTCTGCTTGCAGTAAATTAAGTGATTAGCATTTTTTTCATTTTATCCAAATTATTTTTTGCATTCCTTGTTAGGTTAATATTTTCAGGATGGGAGTCACATGAAAATGAACTACAGGAGATGAGGATACACAAAACACACACACAGTTAAACTGCACATGGAGGGAAAACTACTTCCCTGTTATTAGGAAATAAGGTCTATAACAACAGATTATATTGCACCTCAGCAATGATTAGGAGCCAAAGTATAGATGCCAACAAAGTGTTGAAGTGATACCACAGTAAAGACAAGAATGCTCATTTTACAGCCATTATTATCTCAGTTTATTTAAATTCTAATTCAGTTTTTTGTTCTCTTGTTCTCTCCAGGCACTATAAAAAAAGTTGATTTAAAAGCAATCAGTCAGTCACATGCATTCTGTCTGGAATGGTGTTTTTAAGGTAAAGGATGAACCAGAAGGCCCACAGCGATGTGGTATCTTGCTTTTGTTTTTCTTTAGTCAGCGACACGAGCAGGTGGTCCATACTCAGAGAGACACTGGCATGATTTAAACAGACAAGAATCCCACCCACACAAGGACGCAACTGAAACTTAAATACGAAGGAGAACAGATGAGGGAAATAACTAATTAGCGGACATGCGTGACACACAAGGGCTAAATTAACAAGGAGCACTGGAGACTGCTTGGGTCAAAATAAACCCTGCCCCTGACAGGAAGCACACACAAAACAATATTAAGTAGAAGAAACACAACACACTGACATCATGACACATTCCAAATCAAAGATATCAATGCAATTCAGTGAAGTTAAATTTTTTATTCACATTGGTTATAAAGTTCCAGTTTCACAGTTTTTAATCATTCATCACACTGAGAGAGGATATGTTTAGCAAAGTATTTATCACCTTGGTTAAAAAATCAAACCCAAGACCTCAGGCACTCTGTCAGAAAGCAGAATGCTTGTGGAAGAGGACTGGTCTGGTTGTCCACTGGGAACATTTCAAAGATCTCCTTGATGCAGTTAGTGATGCCAGGTCTTCTTATTTTGCAATGTTATTCAACAGAACAAAGGTAATCCAAAAGTGTTTTTTTTTTTTTATATTATCAGCAGTATTGTTTCTCTACCAGTGCACCATGTCTCATAGACATTGACTACTGCGATATTCCTAAGTTTTTTTCATAAAGAAGATGATGGACCTGAAATCCAATATATCTCCGAGCTCCTCTACGTTTTCTGATGAACCTCAGTGCTCTGGGTCACTTTCATATTTTGGTCCAATTACATTAAATGACCTGACTTTTGTAATTGGTAAAATAAAACTTTCTAATTGCTCATTGGAAATATTATCCACCTCTGTGTTTGTCCAGGCCATAACTTTCACTGTTCCAACAATTGTGTTGATAATTAATAGCTCCTGAACCAAGGGTATGCCCCATTGTTTTTTTTTTTACAAAAGCAGAAGTCACCAATGTTTTTAAAAAAAGCTAATCTTGTTCCTCGCACTATTTCCAACTTCCGTCCCATATCTAAACCTGAAAGCTCAGAACCTTGTTTAGTCTGTTATAAATTTCTGATCCCTTTAGTCTGGCTTTCTAAAACACCATTCTACTGAAACTACTTTATTAACACCCACAGCGATATGTTAATGGCTGCTGGTGAGGAGAAATGCCCCTGTAACGGCAGGAATAATCTTGACAAACTAATATTGTCTCTTGAATTGTTATAAGTTATAGTTCATCTGCTCAATTATAATTTTACAGAAGTTCAAGACCAAGGGATTTTAATTACTTAAAAGTTACTTAATTATTTAAAGGTGTGCTAACGCAGGTTCTACCAGAGATTCTATAAAGGTGACTACTCAACCGTCATTCCTTTCAACACAATTCACAACAAAGTCTGCAATCAACTTCATCTGTCAGTGGAGGTCTCGCTATGTTTGGAAAACTCCACAGAACTGAGTCTCATTTTTGTTATGGCCAATTTTAAATACCCTATTAGCTTTGGATTGAAGTTTCCAATTTGGGAAACTTCAATCAATATGTGATTTCACATATTACTTTTACTACATCATTTGTGTTTAATTTCCTCTATTTGAATAAAAAAAACAATACAATACAATACATAATACGCTGATAGGAAAATCATTCAAACACTGTGTCTTTTCTGAAACTTTTTTCTGATTTGTGCAATAGAGTAACATATCAATGATTATTCTTCAAACTAGGACTATTTCAATTCACAAATTAAAAATAGTGTTTGCAATATCCTGGTAACGGTGTACAATATATAAGGTATGTGAAGTGTGTTCATAACACACAAGAAGAGTTATCTTCCGGTTGAATGAGAAGGAAGCTTAATGTGTGTGTCTTGTCTTTCTCATACTACAGCATTACACTTTGAGGGAAAATCGTTCTCTACATTACCTTCGGCCATCCAAGGTTTCAGGGTAATATGTGTAATGCAGCAGTTTGATGCTATGAAGTTCACTAGAAATTGCCTGCGCTATAAAGAACTGCCGTCCACAGCAAAGAGAAAAGATCTGAGACAAACAGCTGAGTGTAATTTCAATATTACCTCACATTAATATTGAGTGTAATGTGAGGCTCACTTACTTCCCTGCTGATTCTAAAACTACAGGCAGACTACAATTCTAAAACAGTGCAGCAAATTCATGGCATTCACAACCACTCCATCTGTTCCCTGATTGGCCAGAGAAAGAATTTCTAATTTTACTCAATATATCAATGACTTAGATGTTGTTCGCAAGCACATGATCCAGCGCAAGAGGTAGCCCACTGCCAGCCTCTCATAACCAACATGTTGGTGTGCCAGCTACATGTGTGATCTTTCTCTGGTGTTTTTTATGCCTGGCACCCAAAACAGCAGAAGAGCTTAAATGTGTGGTTGTGTTGGGCTTTGATCTCAACACATAGTGCAGAATGAAAGACGTACTATCGCGTCCTTTCACTGAAAGATATGTCTTTCTGAAAATGAGAGACAGAGACTTGCGAGACACTGTATATAAGGATTTGAAAGTTGAAAACTAAAAAAGCAGCAGAATATACACACACATGCTATACAAGTCATTTAAATCCCTGTAGAGTTATATATATAAGTGAGTCATTTGAATTACATATTTTTGTTGGTAATGCACTCCCTTTTGCTTATTTAATTAAAGTCCAATTAAGACTGTTGCTGGTATGCAAACAAGCTTCTCACTGGTGATCAAAAGAAAAATTTGTAGTAACAGTAATAGAAATGAATAAAAGAGTTTACTAAACACCTTTAGAACACTTCATGTTTCATCTTTCAGTTGCCTCTCTTATTGTGAGTCAGCAGACAGCCTTAAATATATCATCTTCTTGCAGATTCTCCCTTTTAACTCAACTGAATAGTCAATGAGAATTACTTTGTTTTAAAATGCTCAGGCTCCAGGAAGATAAATGAAGAGCAAATTTGGCCATTGCAGTTGGGCTTTGTTCTGGATGTCCCAAGCGTCTCAATGCTCTTCACCGTCGTGACTGAAAGTGCATCTCATCAGTTTAGTGAGTCGGAGCGGCCCTGCAGGTCAGACAGAACTCTGCTCAGTCAAGTCTTACAAGTTTATGCATGACTCTGTCTCATGCAGACTGGATTACTGCAGAGCACTTTCTCTGGCTGCTCTCACAAATCAATAGCAGACTGTGCATTTGAACATGTGCCTGTTCAAATGCACAAGCCTACATCTGTTGTAGAATTAAAAAAAGTAAAGGCATCCTTCATGTCTGAGTGTCCTTTTGCTACATCTCATTTTAAAATTTAATGAGTCATACTCGGCTGGTTCCTGACTGACTTTTGGACCTTGATTGAAAACTCAAAAGGGTCTCTAAAGCTCATTTTCCTTTTCTGTAATAAAAATGTGAACATTGAACAATTTTAAAAATAGCTTAACTGCAGCAACAAATATTTCTAAGTGTTTAGCTGGAACGTTGGCTCTGCATAACTTCAAGAGATATTTACAAAAAAAATTAGGAATAAATTCTGACAGTTGAAGGAAAAAAGAACAAAAGTCGTTTAAATTATTTATTTTCCTCAGTGGGCATATTTATTTTTTTCTGAAAAATTAGGATGTTGGTAAATATTGTGCTTTTTTTCAATAAAAAAAGAGTGTTGAGTTAAAACACAAAAATTGAGGGTGTTCTTTAAGTTTTTACCAAATAAAAAGTTGTGTAACCAGGAAACTGTAATCATGTTGATTACTTTTGTTTTTGCTGTTTTCTAAAGTAATAGGAAACAGCAACCAAAATCTACATGTTCATTGTTAGAAAATTATTATCTTAGCACATTATCTTAGTTCATTTACTTTTATTAAAGTTCATTTACTTTCATTTGAATAGTTATGTTTTCATATTATTAGCTTGTGTGTTGTTTTATTGACTTAATTGTTTATCCAGGTGCTTTTCCTTAAGGGTTAGAAATGTTTACACATTCCTCTGCTTAAAGCTGTGTTACTCATTATCAGTGACCAGAGGGGTGAATTTATAGGGGTCATCCTTAGGTCAGAGTAATAGCACATCCAAGGAAGAATGTGTAAATTGAGTGAATTGCCACCTCTTTGTTTGTTACCACAATAAAAGGCAGTTGGGGACTGAGAGCCAGCGGAGTTGAGACCAGACAGCGTTTGGCAGCGGTTCTCCGCGTCAGGCTCTTCTCCCCTCCTCTGCAGAAAAGTAATTTGTGTCTTTGGTTGATTCTTGCAGGTTGGGGAACAAAATAAACCCAACATTCATCAATTCACAAATAAACAGAGCATGTGTTTAATATTGTTCATGATTTAGTGAACACTGGGCTCCACACAACCTCCCTGACCACACTCTCACGCTCATCACAGGAAACCCAAGTGATGAGCTAAGTAATTGATCAGCAAGCCTCCCAGCTGTCTGAGGTTTTTCTGTTTGCCTCTTTGTCTGACTGTTACTTTGTATGTAAGCATTTACTAAATCCCTCCCACTGCTTTAGTTTATCTTCTACTGCAAGTAAATGTAGGAAAAGACATTGCTTTTCAGTAGCAGTGGAAAAAAAGTTGACCCTTCCTAATGCAGTTGTGCCTATTTAGATGGTTTGGTGTGGAATTAGTCATATTTGATGCAGGAATGTTGTATTTCTGATAATTAGGAAGGTTGCGGTGGTTTTTAATCAACTTAATGCCAATGAAAAATAAACATGTTTGCAAGTGATCAATTGTAAAAGCATATTTTCAATACCAATTATTTCTCCCTTCACTCCCTAAGATGTAACTAATCTCCTCTGAAATCCCGCTTCAGGCAAATTAAGAAAAGTTCCAGCATAGTGGGCGGAGTCAAGAGAGACAGTTTGGGGATGAGCAGAGGGGTAGAGTGGGGCTGTGATCAGGATCAAAGAACCACTCTGGCCAACTTGTCCACTTTGTCACTATATTTATCAATTTCTCAAACTCCTCTAATTGTTTTTAAGAACAATTAGTGATTTTTTAAAGACTTTTATGGCGACAACGCTCTGCAGAGCCAGCAGGAAGAGCAGCCATTAGCTTCTCTCACTTCCTCAGCACTGCAGCCAGTCATTCATTCAACACCAAACCTTCACCAATTATCAGAGCAGAGCAGACCCATTTCGCTCCCTGTCTATATTGCAAATATATCACACATTTATAAAGCTGAGTACTTAATGCTATTGATCAATGCTCACCAGCTGCCATAGCAGCGCTCGCTATTCCAACATGTGACTGGCCACCAGCCGTGCCGGAGGGAGCGCTGTGCTTTTATTCCCTAAAGTGAAGAAGTTGTACCAATTCATACCTCTGCAGCTAATAAAATAATTCAACTACCTAAAAACCGTTTGACGAAAGAGATACATTTGTAGGCCAAATAATGCTGAATTAAAAGAATTGCATATAAATGATCAAAATTTGCACAGAAACATAAAGATAATGCCTAAATAACCTATTTAAAGCAAAAATGTTGATCAAGTAAGCTGTTGTTTTTAACTGGTCAAATACTGAAGTGCTGGGTGATACGTTGTCACTCCTGTAAGTATAAAAAGTAAAGGATTTAGATCAGAAAGCCCATGTAGGATGGTCCAAGAGTTATTCTGCTAGAGACAGTACTGAGGCAGGCTTTGTTAATTGCATTATTGTTCTGCTTTAACACCAACTCATCAATCACTGACAAGGGGCTTCAGTCAAGAAGAATGTCTTCTGCATCTCATAGCTCCCCACAGTTTGTCTCCACTGTAAGGTATTTTTCTCGAACCTACAAAAATAACCACAGACAACGTATATGAATTAAATATGGTCAGGCTTCTGCAGAAGGAGAAGTCTCCATGAACAATTTCCTTCAAGCTGTCCACAGAGAGTTCTGATCTGCTTTCACGTGAGCTGCCTCTTTATTGTCAAAGAAAAACAATCACATGGTGCAGTCAGGAAACAACAGAGGTCGTAAAAAACCTAACACAAACAGACCAACAACTCAGTTCCAGGTGTGATATCTGACCTACCATCTGAGCCCAGTTCAGCTCTAGGTCAAACTAGCAATTAAGGAAGTAAGCAGATAAACACAAGAAGAATTTAAGGTCTGAGAACCATAAAGTTTTACAACCTGGTCAGTTTATACACACACAAGAGAGAGAACACTTTAAACTAAAAATCACATTAGTAATAACAAAATGATAATACCGAAAAATCTCTAACATCCACTAAACCCAAAGCTCCTTTCCACTGAAGAAAAAAGTTCCCTAACTACGATGGAGCATCATCTCTGGTGGTTCTTAAACAACATCTCCGGTAGGACCTTCCTGTCATGCCAATAACAAAGGTGACTGTCCACATCTATTTTTCTCCAGTCATTGAACAAAAGTTGCTTCCACCCACCTGGAAGTGCAAGAAAAACTGGCCTTTGAAGATGTTTTTTTCTTTAAGTTCTTCTAGCATCAAGAGGGTCTTAACTAAGGTAGGCAAGGTTTGGCAAGTGTTCATGTGAATGAGGATCACTTCCTATGCTGTGCCTTATTCACAGCAAAGGCACCTTGACAGAGGTCATTTTGTACATATTAACAATCCTGTCACATTCAGGACAGGATTGTCTTGTAACTAAATCTGGGAGAGTTATGACAGAAAATTAAAGAATAATCAGGTTTATGTGCATACTTTTGAAGGCTGTGTTCATAAATCTTTGATCAACTGACTGACAGCCTTTTGTGTTCAAAAGCAGTTCAGTAATTTATGTTCTTTATTTTACACTTGCTCTTGTTTCTTCTAGTTGTATTTTGAACCTCCACTTAGCATGGTGGGGATCAACCAACAGAAAGCGTTTTTGTCACCTTTTGGCCAATCTATAGATTTTGTTTGCACACGATGTGCAGGTTGAGCATTCCCAAACCACATTAAACATGATCTAATCTTCTGTGGTGAGATCCTGGTGGTACCTAATCAGTATATCTGAGTCCTGGGTCTGTGTGAAGGTGCCTGATTGCAGTATTGGCAGTTAATAAATAAGGTGGTGTCACCACACTAGCGTTCCCAGACTGAAGAATTTAAAAGGAAGGTTTCAGTCTTCTTATGCTCACACCTGTTTGGCCATTTCACACTACTATTGCTTTGTTTCAACCAAATAACCTCACCAAACTGAAACTGTGATTAGTACCACAATCACCACATAATATGTGACCATAATTACTTCCCTTGTAATGGTTACATGTAGAGATTGGCATGTATTCAGGCAAAAAAAAAACTAGCAGAAGTGTAAATGGGAGCAGCAGCTCGTAGGATTTGAAGCAGGATCTTACGATAATTACAGCTTGACTCAAAAAGAAAATAAAACAATTGTAGCTGTTTTTTATATTCCATCTCTTACCAGTAGTGGTAGGAGGAATGACACGGACATTTATTTTGTTCTCTGTCTGTTCTCATGTTAATTATTGTGTTTTCTAAATTGTCTTTGTGTTCTGCCAATCCAGATTGTCGTGTGTTAACTGAAAGCAGTACATTTTCATTTGATGTCACACATCCAGAACTTTGCAGTTGATGGCCATGTTGGTAGGCAGAATCACCTTAGACACATCTGAGTAAGTTTGACTATCAAAGAAATATTTTTTAGTTTGAATTTTTTCGAAGCTCGCAGTGGTTATTTCCTGTTGACCCAAGCCCTGGTTTAACACAAAGTTAAACTCATACTGACCGAATGTATGTAAACTTTTGATCTCAAGGAAAGTTACAAAAAATCTCTAAAATTGTTCTTTGTACTTTTTCTGTCATGTAGCAAATAGAAATGATTGAGAACATTGTTACTGAGCTTAAGCAAGAGCTGCTTACTGTGATTTAATTTCAGTGAGAAAATAAATTGTGTCTTTTTGTTCAATGTTTATATATGGTTTGAAGTGAATTATTGGAAAATGAGAACTACAAAGGTGAGGATGTTGAAACACAAACCTCATCCAAAACCAAGTCACTTTTAGTTGCAAATATCTCAGTGGCTCAGCACTCAAATTTTGAGAGATATTTGGAATGACTAAAACAAACAGAATTATTAATAATTGTTCATTATTAATACTCACATTTACAAGTCAAAACAATGTTTGTCTATATAGCAATAATAACAAACATGTTAAACTGATATGAGAATGTTTTGCAGTATGCAAGTCCTGTTTTTTTACCTGTATGTTTTAGTTTACCAGGATTATAAATAAACTCATTCCTTATTACACCTACTTCCAATACTGTACTTAAAAGCTCATTGGGAAACTGGTTTCTAAGAATGTTTATCAGATTTTATGCTTTGGAATATTTGAATGAAGATTTTAATTTGTGGACAGTAGATTTCAGTTTATCCTGGTCTTTTGTTCAGAACAGGAAGAGCTCAGCCTGCCTGAGTGAATGACAAAATCTATTTTGTTTATTTGACATTCATTAAAAGGTAAAAGAACAGACAATTAGGACAACAATTAATTGTTTGCTGGTTTTGCTGCCACCAGGGAACAATGCGTCACCTTCTTCTTTAGGATATAAAAGGTATTTATAAAAGACAACTTGGCCAAACAAAACACTGGTTCTTATACAGCACATGCAGAAAAAAGAAACCCTTCGCTCAGCATTAAGTCTATTCTACACAGACCATTAACTATACACTGGTGAAATCATGTCTGAACAGTAGCAATTAAAAAAGTATCCTGAAGCACATCATGGTTCCAAGCTCTAAGGTATTCAGCCTGATAGTGCATTCGTGTCTGCATCCAACGCTGTCCTGGCCCCTCAGACAATAATACATACCTGCACAATCAGGCCCTCTGAAGCCACGACTTCAGACTTCATCATGGATCAGCTAAACACCAGTACATCCTGCCATGGTATGACATCTATGCCATTGGTTAAACTACACAATGGTGTACAGTGACAAAATATTTGTGGAAACATACCTTCACTGACACTACTCAAAACTCTCATTTTCATCATGTATACCAGAGATGGACATGATTTTTCCTGGTCTCCGTCTTGGTCTGATATTGTTTTGACTCTGTCTCAGGATTGGACTCATTTTATAAGCTGGGTCAGTTGCAGAGTCTCTAGTTTTTTGTGAAAATTATGAAAACGTAACTCACTATTGACTGATCTGAAATAAACAATAATAATAATTAATTATTTAACTAATTAAATGTGAATTTCTTTGACAAACAACTGAATCAGACAACCGTTGCTTTAAATCAATTTCCTTTCTGGGGAAAAAAGACAAGAGTCATACAGATTTAGGACTTTTTGCCACATATAGACCCTAAAGTAATAAACAGTATATCCTCTTGAAGTATTTTTGAGGATGATACATACACTGAGTTTCCCAGCCTTTCCTTTCTCCCATGTCTAATAAATTAAGGAATCAAGAGGGTTATGGAAGTCAGATGCGAAAGTGCATTAGATTTGATTATTGCCTTTGCCTCAGATGCCGCAATATTGCTTTGGGATCCCCAGAGAAAGGCCTCTCTTCACCAAACTTGCTGAAACTGGGAGGTTGGGTGGAAGCTGAGAAAGCTGATAAGGGAAAGATGAAAGTAAAGCAAGGAAGGTACAGGAACGTAACAGGAGTTCATTCTTAATAAGAGAGAAAGAGCTGGTGAGAGAGAGGAGTGGTGGGGTGGCTCACAGGAAGAACGGGAAGGAAGGAATAGGAAGTTGTTATGAGAAGGAAGAATCAGTAAATATCTGAAAACTATATATTTATGATACTTAGAATAACTAGAATGTTATTTGCGTCTAAGGGGAAATATAGTAGCAGATATTTGTCATTTGAAGAGCATCATCACTGAGAGTTTGAAAAACAGCTCTGAATAAATCAAAATCGATTATAATATGATGTTCAGGAGTAGCAGACTATTTGTCATGTTAGTAAGTGAAGTCAGTGCACACCAGAGGAGGCTCTCACACCCACAGAGAGGATATGTCTGAGGAGGAGCTGGAAGTCTACTTAACTCTATCTCAATTGATTTTTGTCAGTGATCCTCTTTATCATACCGGTAAGCAGTGCTACTATATACTGCAAGCATTATCAATACTATGTCACTTCCAGAGAGCTGAGAATGCACAGAAAGTATCCAGAAACCATATTTCCACAAAGAATGTTGGTCAAAATTATGATAAACCATGTATTTGTATATTGAGTTGTGTTCATAATCCTAAACTAAGTCTGCATTTGTTTTTTCAATTTGAGGAGTAGCAAAAACATTTAGCAATGAAGAACTGTAAGGAGTAACACAAGACTACAATAGAAGTGAAATAAAATGCTCTGATAAGTAAAGAAGCTGCAGCTGATGGATTATTGATCCTTGTGGATCAGTAAAATCTATTCTGTTCTATTAGGATCTTTTACAGTCCATTTGATTTGAGAAATATGAGATGAACAGAGTCTGTAGCAAATAAGAACTGATGCTGATAATGATTTGAAACAACTTTGCATATACTTTGAGTTGAGACATGGAAATGAGTTTCATTTATATGTCTGATTTATAGCAGGAAGACACAACCAGAGTAAGATGGCGCTTCAAGTCGTATTGAAAGAACGGTCCGTCAAATATGCACAAAGTTTTAAACTGTATTGATGAGTCACGTTTGCTATCGTAGAGCAAAAGTTTTATGCTCACAATTTGCTTTGGAAAATAATAATATAGGACAAAGAGATTGTTAAAAACATAAAAGCCCCCAATGGGAGATTCAGATCTCAAACTTTGAACACTGCCTCCAGAATAGTATATCAAACCCTGAATTCTTTCTGGCGAATGTATTCCTGGTCATTGGGAATATGAGTCCAATTTTTTATATCCTGTTGTGATCCATTAGCTTTCTGAAAACATTGTCTGAAAAAATTTAAGAAATTGCCAGCAGTTTGATTAGAAATAGTTTTATGTAACAGTACTGTTTGCAAGTTTTGTTCATATAAGTTTTACAAATAGACAATTCACATTGATGGTGCAAGTTGAAATGATTTAGAAAGTGTATATCTCGCATATTAGTAAGCTTTACATTAAAAAGTCAAACTTTTCTATTTCAATTTTATGTTGTTCAATTTACTATGTCAATTTTTCTCATTTTGACTTACTTAACAGTAACTTCACAAATATGAGAGGATGTTGAAAATATCCCATCATATCCCCAGCAGTGTGATTTCATTTTCACACTGAGAAAATTAAATCAGTGTGAATGTTTGCCTGGATGTCATGTGAAGACCTATGGGCTGGTCAATACTTGATAAAGTTCTATACATTACAGGCCATTTACATTTGAAATTGTTCAGATGGCCGTAGAATCCAGAGTTAAAGACTGCATGCATTTAACAAGCTTATATGTGGATTGGGACACAGAGCAATCCACACATCTTTCATGCAGGTGCTCAGGTGAGTGCTACAAGTTGTAAGACATGACTCATTGATTCTGTAATTCCAGCTGCACACTCTGAAAAGCTGATTGATTTTGTATGACAGGAAAACAGAAAGTGATATATATTCATATTCAGTTCGGTTGAAATACAGTGTATTCTAAATCCCAAGGCGCATGCATCATCTGTAGGAAACTTAAAGGGAAAGATTTTGTCTGGGGTTCACTGAAGAGGTTGTGTGCAGCTAGAACTATGGTCCTTTGGTGTCAGGGGCCAGTGCGAAGTCAATGAGCAGCTACTATGTTGTAGATAACATCCCACGTTCTTTCTCTAAATTATTTTTTGGAGACTGCAATTCTGCTATCATATAGAAATTCCAGTCACATTTAATGTTACAGAGCTGAAGACAAGAACTTTATTAAGATTTATAAGAAAGAGCAACCATAACTTATGTTTCATAGGAAACACTTACATATGTATTCATCTAAAATGAAAAATATTGCTGTGTCAAAAACAATAATGTACTGTCAGAGGTAGATAAACTATGTAAAAAAAAAAACACTCAAGTAAGAAGTTCACCAGATTAATATATGTTTTACTCATGTAAATGAAAAACGGACCAAGTAACTGATCATTGTTGGGCCTCTGCTATCACCTGTTTCTCTGCTCCGCATTAGATGTCCTCAGAGAGCAGGATGGACCTGAGCCTCTCTGAACCTCCCCCGCACACCTGCAAGCATTTTCCCCTCATCAGGTGGAGCATAAGAAGAGCTGGCGGCCAATTCTCTGACGCCAGGGTGTCCACTTATGTAGTAACTCATGCTCCTCAGAGTCTCAGGTTACAGATCTTTGAGTTCTAAGCTTATTAATACTTGTGTCCTGCCTGCCTAGGCGTGTCCCTACGCCAGATTCCTGTCCGATCGTCCTCTAGTTCGGAGTGATCCCTGCCTGAACCTAGTCCCACTGTCCACCTCTCCGGTCTCCATGCTGTCACTGCTTGGCCTACGGCTCCATGGCTTTTGGTTCCCACTGTCTTCCTAGTGCTCTTCTCCTCCTGCCCTGAGCATCCATACTCCTGCAGAGCTAAGCCAGTTGTTGATAAAGTAAAGCACTTCTTTGAACTCCTGAATGTTTCTGCATGTGGGTTAAACAGATTCCCAAAATCATGACGATTATAAGTTTATATCTTATAATCGTTTATATCTTATAATGTTTTTGTCAGATGCCATCTGACAGAACAATATCGTTCCAGGACAAATTCTGGTGTTTCAAAGACTGAAATGTATATATATTTTTAAAAAATCCCAAATAACCATTTTAAGCAGAAGAAATACTTCTCCAAATCAATCATTTTAAATATAAAACATGAAATCAACACCTAAGCCAGGTATTGTTACAGGATCACTCCTGTCAAGGTAAAATTTTGTACAATGTACAAGACTACATGAGGTTTAATTTTCTGAATTTAGCTAAATTAATAGAACCCCACAGTAAAAAAAATGGTTAACACCCTTTATTGTCTATGTATATCTAATAAAGTGTCTGTCTGTCTGTCTCAAAGCACTTTAGAAGACATTGCCGAAGCTGAAGACCATAGGACCTGGTCTCCAACAGAAACCCTCTGAGTCATTTCAAAATCAGATGTTAGAGAATGCATAAAAGAATATTTAGAGTCTACATATTCCTCTAACATCATCTAGTGTTAAATGTAATTTAGCAGCACATAATGAGTCAAAATGTCAAAAGTGTTACAATTCAGGGGAATAAAAGACATTCTCAAACTGAGCTGACTAAAGCATGCCATAGTGGATGAAAATTATAAATACAGACCCACTGCAAGGTCCTGGATAGATACAGGACAAGTAGATGTTGAATATCAACACACTAAATAGAAGTTAAATGAAATAAGAGAAAGTCAGAACATCAGTGGAAAAACATTATGTGGTAAAGTTTAAGACGATACAAATTCTTACAAATTTTCTCTTTAACTTCAAATGGATATAATCACAAGACTTGAAGGTTATTATAAACTCCATGCTGAATCAAGAAAGACCATGTGAGATACACAACAGTGTGACTATTTTAAAGCATTATTTCTTCCACAATAATCAGACATTTTAATATATGAAATGATGGTCTGTGTTCTATGTGTGCAATAAGGAGCTAAAACTGTTTAACAGTAAATATTGAGGCAACATTGCACATTTTTTATATGTTTCATGCAGATTAAGGAAAATGAAATGCATTTCTGCTGAGTTGAGGCAGATAATCACACACAGGGGAGCGCACACACACACAACCACAAACACACTCTCACACACACGCGCGCACTTGCAAAGATAAACACAAGTGAATAAAATGAATTAAATAGAATTATTTTTGGTCCAGTGCACTAAGTAAAAATCAATTGGCCATTATAGAAATAGGATACAGAAAAGAAGTAAAACTTAATGAGGTTTTCCAGTTAGAGTCCGCCCACTTTTAAACAGTGCTCTTGGCAGTTCTGTGTGTCACAGTGTGTACACCTTAAAATCAGAGAGCATCTGTGTTGAAAAATACAGAGCACTTTTGTGCATTATCCCCATGCACACCTAGCGATAAGATGACAGTAATGCTGCTACATTCTTCAAAGTTTCCTTTTCCTCACAGGTATTCATAGTCATTTGTCTCCTCTCACACACACATGCACCCACACATACATACACCTCATAGTGTTGGCAATATTGATCTCTTGTTGATCCGTGGTGACAAAAGACAAAGCTTTTCATGTGACAGGCAATTAGATTGCTGTAGAGCCTACAGATCCTCGCCACCGTAAAGGATGGACAAATATAAACAGCAGCAGTCTGCTGCTGTACAGAGGTTGAAAAGGAAAGGAGAGAGAAAATATCTCGAAAGACCTTCTTTCAAAGTTGTCCTTGAGTTAACTGTGTTTCCACAAGCACTGTCTGCCCTATCCTTACAGCATATATTGATTTTGGTATTATTAGCTTTCATAAGACATTAAACAGTGGAGTCCCACAGCTCACTCAATCAATGCATCCATCCATCTTGTTGCTGCTCATTACCTTCACTATCCTGGCTCCAGCAGAAATACAGGGAAACATGAAAAGTATGTTAAGTGCTGCAATTTCACATACTAAGGTATGCTTGCTTTTGTTTGTTGGATGTTTTCATTAGTTTCCGCAAATGATTTGGACACCCAGTGGTTTCTGCAGGTTACGGCCAATTCAAAGTGACTTCTTCCCCTTGTGGTTTGTACTGTAAAGTACCTATTTTTCATTTAGCTTAACCAATTCTGATTATTTATTCTTCAAAATCACTGAATTTTTGCATTTTACCATTCAAATGCTCGGAAGTGCAGCAGCGAGCTGAGGCTCACCTGGGATTGTGCAACCTCTCGCTAACTGAACTGGCTGCCATTCGATGGGAGCATGCTCATCCTATCTGTACGTTGCCAATTACATGGCTAAAAAACATTTAAAATATGAACTGATTTCTCATAATTTAGCATGTGTATGTGTATAATGTACAGTATTTTTTGTCATCAACTGTGTGTGTAACATGATTCGTGTGCTGAGGAGCAATCATAAATGGCACAGAACAGATTTGAGGCGAGGTGTATTTTAGCTTATACACTCATTTTAACATACTGAATGGTGCAAGAGGCCCTGTCTCAGCGCAGGGGGCGCTCATGATCCCAGACATTGGTTTTGTGACTCATCAAACGGCATGGTAAGAGACAGCCAGTTAGCCTTACACTAAATTAGTCAACTCCAGCTACATATTTATTGGGGCCTGCCCATAGCAATGCATTGCATGGCAGGCATCTATTGTTCTTCACTCAATAGAATGTCTCCTATATATTATTGGGGCCTGCTATAGAAATCTATGGGCAGCCTCTGCCCATAGCTGATACCAACCATTGTTACACTCAGGATTAGTTTGGACATTTAAAATGAAGTTTACTGAAAATTTCAAAATAAAAGACTTAAGATCCCTCTCTGGCTAGTACACCACCATAGGCGGTGCAATAATATAAGCTTACATTATCTTTTTCTCTCAGGTAGGGCTGGCTTTTTACTTTAAATAAGGAATTAGCTATTTCTCTTACTTATTAGCCATGTTTAGTATACTGAATGGAGTAAGTCAATTACAGAGATTATGCTAGTGATGCCCCACATACTACTGAGAGTATCCATAAGCATTTTTGGCTAATTTTAGCTTATACACTCATTTTAACATACTGAATGGTGCAAGTCCATGTTAGTCAACATTCTTGTGATTCTCCACATGCTATTGATTACATTGCATTATTTGGACCCAGCATCAGAACGCTGGGTCCAAACCGATGGGCACACTTTGGCAGAACCTGGTTAAATTTCTTCAGAAATGTTCTAGTTGTTTTCTCCTCTCTTCTGATGTCATCCTGAATGACTATAATTTTACACTTAAAAAGTTTTCTAAAGTGGATTTTCAAAATGAAGCAGGAGATAATAATTAAAGGGAGACCAACACCCGAGCTGAAATGTTTGCTTCAACAAAGAAGTGCACCGCTCTTCTCAAACGGAGTGTTATAGAAGAAAAGCGTGTGGACTCATATATTAATTCATTTATATTAATTTGCAAGAATCTCACACCTGTCAACAGGTATGACCAGAAAGGTGTGCCTACAAATAGTTTTTGTCAGGCTTTTCTATTTAGAAAAATATATTTTAAAAGTTTTCAGGTTTTGTTCTATTTTCCAGAACAGCTGTGAACTGTGAAATCAGCAAACATGAGTGATCGAGCACTCATATTCAAAACCAAGTCACACTTAAAAACATTTGGGATGTTGAGGATAGACTTGACTTTTGATGAACGGATATTTTTGTGCATGGAGTTCTTTTATAAGTAAAGGTAAGGTGGCAATAATGTTTTTTTGTGTAGTTTTTTAATGAAATGTGCGTGTTGTGAGCTACAGTTTGTAAACATTTCAGAAAAGAAATCTCACAAATTGCTGTTAGATTAGCGAGTAGCCCCTGGCTCATTTAAATGGTGCATGGATGGTCTTACATACCTTGGCATTAATATTAGTTCTTCGCATGACCAAATTTACAGAAGGAATTACATCTCATTATTTAATAAAACCAAAGCAGAACTGGAACGATGGATAGATCTCCCATTATCCTTGATTGGTAGAGTTAACTCAACTTAAAATGTCTATATTACCTAAATTTATTTATTTATTTCAATGTATCCCCCTAAAAGTCCCAATGACATTTTTCAAAGATTTGGATAAAGCAATATCTCTATTTTTATGGCGAAAGAAGGTCCCAAGAGTTAAGCTTCTTATTTTACAAGCTCCCTATGCTAAAGGAGGATTAAATCTTCCAAATTTTAGAGTGTATTATCTGGCTTCCCAGTTCCGTACTCTATGGATGTGGACCCATTCAAATGGTAACAATGTGAGGTGGGTCTCAATAGAACAACAAGAATTGAAATCCAAATCATTGTCAATTATCCCTTTCTTGAGCTCAAAAAAGCAACTCTCTACAATTACATCAAATCCTTTAATCTTAGCTACCCACAATGCATGGTTACAGCTACATACCTTCTTGCACCTAAACATACAATTATTGGTTAACACTCCACTTAAAGATAACCCCAGCATTCCCCAACCTATAGCGGATGGTATATTACAAACCTGGGTCAGAAAAGGCATTAGGTCAGTCGGTGATCTTTATACCAATAATGTCTTTGCCACCTTCGATCAATTATCTGAATCCTATGACTTGCATAGACACAGTTTTTTCAAATATTTGCAGATCAGACACTGGATTAAGAGTCAATCATTAGAAATATTTCCAGATAAACCAGAGGAAACTCTGCTTGAATCATGTTTACTGGATCCAAAACGTATTACTACAAAAGGGCTTATTTCTTGTGTTTATAGAATGGTTCTTGACTCATCACCAACTTATAACAAGTACTCGACAAAATCGAAATAGGGAATCTGACTTAAACTGCAACTATGATGATAAAAACTGGAGCGGATTACTAAACTCATCTCAAACAGTATTAATATCAACAAAACACAGGCAAATTCAATTTAACATTTTACATCGTACATATTATACTCCATATAGGTTGAATAAACTGAATGCCAATATCACTAACAGATGTCATAGGTGTAAGACGTCTGTAGGCGATCTTCTTCATATGCTCTGGAATTGTGTACACTTGCAAACCTACTGGAATAATGTAATACTGATAACATCAACAGTTTGTGGGCTTCCTTTAGATCCTGACCCCAGGATTTGGATACTTGGAGATATTATGTCCTTGAAATTGAATTTTTGCAAGAAATACTTTGTTTTGTTAGCATCATCCGCAGCAAAAAAATGTATACTTAAAAATTGGAAAACTATGGAGCCTCCAAACAAGAAGCATTGGATCAACGAACTGTTGTCATACTGCACTCCTGAAAAAATTCTCCACTCGATACGTGGGACATTGGCGAAGTTTGACCAGATATGGACTCCCTTCCTGGACATCCTAACTAGATTGGACCTGAGAGACTGACCTGTATTGATTTTTACTGTCTTGTTTCGATCTTTCTAATATTTTTGTTGTATTCTTTTCTTTTAACTCTGGCCTTTCAAAAAATGAGTAGTGCCAAATGTAATATTGCTATATGTGTTGCTACATGGAGAGAGTGGGGGGGTGGGTTTTATTTTTTAGAGGGGGGGGAAGATAAGGAAAAAATGTTGTACATTAGTTGTAGATTTTGTTGGATATGCATTCTGAATAAATATATATATACAAGATTAGCGAGTAGCCGCGGTAGCTAATCTATCACAGCAATCACTAATTAATAAAACATTCAATTAATGTTTTATTAGTATCAATTAATAGAACTAATTAATAAAAACCATACTACAGCAACAGAATGAATGTTTTGTTTTTTGTGCAAAATATTTGTGTGTTTTTTGGTGTTGAACCCTAAAACATATAGTGGCGTTGTTGTCAGTTGCAATGGCAACAAGTGTGTGTGTGTAGCTTGGCCAATAGAGAGAGTGAGACAAAAGTGGTTTTGAATTGTACTTTCTTTTTTGCCTTTACTGTGGAGCACAGCACTAAATCAATAATATCTACATTTCCAAGTTTTATTCAGTTTATGGATTCATTCCACCACAGCAGCGCGACTATGGATAACATGTAAAAGTAGAGTCTTTTTGTGCCCCAGCCTTGTGCATATGCACAAAATTTAAATCAGTAAACAGTAACATGTAAGGTGTCCGTATTTGTAAATAAGTACACCTTACATGTGTAATAGAGACAACTTTTGAGAACGAGGAGAAAGGCTTGAGAAAACACAGTGAATATTTGAAAGAGCAGAAATTTTGAGTTCAAGCATTACAAGTTTGGAGCAGAAAGACATGAAGTCCTGCTTTCAAACTGAAATTGCTCTTAACTTATGGAAATTCCCCCATATAATTCCACTGACTGGTTTTGTGAGGATGCTTTGACAGCAATTAGGGTTAAAGTGGTACAGTTATCTTGTCTCATCTTTGAATTTTAAATGAATGTTCCTTCATTTATACAAGCCATTATTTCATCAAGCCATCAAGTATCTGGAGTGAAAGTGACTCAAATCTACATTTATGATCTAAAAAGTAAATGTCAAGCAGTAAAATGAATATTCTAAGATGGATCTGTGCCAGCCAAGGATTTGACATAATTTCTGTTTATTATTTAAACAATTCTTCCTTATTTAGAATCTCAACTCTAACTCTACATGTAGATGTAATTTGTGGAGAGAAAAAAATTTCTGGCTCACTTCATACATAAATCGGTTGATTAATTAATGATACTATCACTGCTGTTATCTTAATCTACTAGGACTGTGCAATACTTCTCACTGTTTACAAGACTATGTTCATGAAATCTTTTCAAACTTGTGACGCAGGAGACATAAGAATCACAAATGCAAGTAACGTGACCTAAACCACTTGCTTTATAACATGAAGAAATTTTTGTCAAGATTTCTTAAGATTGACTGCAACTTATTGATGACTTGCAATAAAGAGATGACTGACTGTAAATGGTTCATTGCAGTTACAGATAGAGTGATTGATACCTGTATGCAAAACTGCATGAAATGATTATTGATAACATTTCTGTCACAGATAACATTTTTAATTATGAAAAACATTTTAAATATTTAGGACATATTCAATGCCGGCCTGTGGCCGTATAAGTTGCTATTAATGCAGGAAGAGGGCGTGAATGAGAGGTTCTGACAGGAAACTGGGTGACAGCCTTTCAAACAGTGTTAGAAGTGATGGGTTGTGATCCGCCAAGAGCAGCCTCTGCCCATAGCTGATAAATGAAAATGCTGAGGATTAGTTGTGTCCCTGTGGGCACTGGCATCCACTTTGCTGTGATCATATGCGCATTTGTGTGGGATAATTGTTGTGCAGTCTTGCAAGCTCGAATTCACCAGTGCCAGCCACCAAATATACCTCTTACTATACTGCTTTACCACAGCAGCCACACTCAAAGCACAATAAATAATAACACATTTTTAAGCTTTGATCTTTTTCACACTTCAAAAATTTACAGTCACATACAAAAAATAAAATTAGCACACCAATTTTTGCTCTTAAAAGAAGTGTTCAGTTTGTAATTTTTTTTTACTAAGCAGTAGAAAAGTTATTTAATTCTATTCAGTGTAATTTATTCCGCTTCAGTTATTTCAGCTTCAAACTACTTATCAGGCCTGAAATCAAATTTTATTTTAACTTCTCGGGATGTCACTCCACACATGCTTGCATCTCTCATTATTGCTAGCAGATGTTGGCAGGTATGATGTAGTGTTGAGATTCTGTTTCTAATTTTGTTTATATGTTGTTAAAACAATTTTAGTCAGACAAAATATTTGAATGTATGTAAATAAGCAGTGACTTCACTGAACTCAGCGGGGCCGGCCTGGCCCTGTTGGGACACATTTTTACAATGGGACCCTTTTGACCACAACCAAAACATTTCATGTTAGAAGATGTTGCAAACAAGATGTAATTAAAATCATCTATTATCACAGAAAGCACATATTAATTTCCTCCTCTCATCGATTTAATATCATAAACAGTTGTCTCCTATGAGAGACAACATGTTTTAATAAAGGTAATTTAAACCCTGACAGAACTATTTTACCTGGTGATACCATCTTATGGTGTCTAGACAGCTCTTTAATCAAAAACCTGTCACTTATGAACAAAGGGACGTTTGACACCATTACCTTTGTTGCAGGTAAAGTCAGCAGCAAAACCTGTAAAAACAAACCAGCTACAGAATCACCTGCTTCCACCAACTGTTGTTTATTGGTGTTTTCTCAATAAAGACCACGACAGCGCCATTCATGCAAGCTGCCGACCTAATGGACCCATGTCCCATCACCTCCCCTACAGCCAGGCACGCTTCCTCCACACTGCACGGAGAACCAGCACCCATCTTGATGCCATTCTTCCGTGTCAGCCATGGTGGTTGGTGCTGGGAAAAAAGCCCCAGCACCAACCTCAGACGCCGGCCAGCCAGGCATGCCTGACGGCCATACCTGAACCACAAAAAAGAAAACACAACTAAACAGCCCAGTGAAAAAAAGTAGGAAAAAAACCAAAGATAGAAAATGTACAAGCACTCTCTTACTCACTCTTCTTCCTCTCTTCCACTCACCCTCCTCTCACACGAAGAAGAAGAAAAAAAGCAATAAGAGGCACAACTACAGTCATGACACAAAGTTCTGTGGGACTTAGTGATCAAATGTCACCTCCTTCAAGGCAAATGCTGCCATATGAGTGAAATGACTGCTTCTATTTCTGACTGCAGAGTCAGAGCTGTTTTCAGACACCGAGAAGTTTATTTGCTGAACTACTTGTTTTATTCTATAACACTAATTTGTCATTAGATCTAGTTATTTAAAAATCATTTATTTTTAGCATAGCTCTTATTATCTTCATCTTATTCAGGACCAGTTATTCTTCTACTGGGGGGAAACCTTTAAAAGAAATATTTTATAATTATGAGATCAGTTCATCACAAACAAACTATTTGGATGAATAAAAACAGATTCCAATTCGAATCTACTGGGACTGTGAATAAATATGGACACAGCTGTAACTTCAAACCGTTTCAGTGCAAGATGAAAACCTGAAAACATTAGGCAGACCTTTGTTGCACCAAGAAAAGCTTTAAGAACAATTTCTCATGTGAAACGCTGGCCAAGTTGCTGAAACGCTGCAGATCATGATTAAAAAAAAAAAAAAAAAGGAAGAAACTCAGAGCGAAGTGTGTCAACCACAACAGCACTTTTCTTTAGGCGTTTTAAGAACAATTCTTCTCCACTTCTGTCACTCTTCCACTAGGCACATTTTTACTATGTTGCAAGCTAAAGTGACGGACTTTCAAACTGCCTCCAGATTATGTTTGTGTAACTTAGAGCTGTGTTGGTAAAGTACACTGAACTGATTTAAGTTGTTTTTCATCAAGAAACTCTTGCCCAATGATATAAGCCATCATGCTTATATCATACTAATTTTAAAGTATGTAACTTTAAAATAAACTTTGATAATAAAACTTGATATACATGTCAAATATTGTTCAAATATTTAATAAAGTAATCTGTGACGTTAAATGCTCTTCTTAGGAAAGTCATTGCTGAGTGTAACTCATGTTCTGGAGCTTGACTTTGAGGTAGCAGTCAAAACAAGCAGTGGGAAAACTCTGCTCACTAAATGGTGATGAGAAAGAGACTAAACTGATTGCTATACCTGACTGTTGTTTGTGTCCGTGTGTTTGTATGTGTATGTCTCTGCCATCTGTTGACCGGGACGTGTAAATCACCTGCCTTATAATCGCCTCATCAGTCACAGCTCCTCAGCATCAAATGCAGGCTCTCTCCTACAACACTGAAATACTAACAGATCAGAATAATGAACCTACTGACATCAAGGCTCACTATGAGTCATCTCAGTCTCTTGGCAGGTTTTACATGCCATTTTTTACCTGCCAGTACAATTTGATGGGATATTAACAGCTTTATTCACACTGTAGGGCTTAGTATCATAAGCAGTGATGTGTTATACATACCATGTTTCTAATTTAAGAGTATTTATTGAATTATGTTAGCATAGTAGTCTAATAATACTCTCACCTGGAAACTGTTGGAGCTACTCCTGGAGTTTGAAGGTCAGAGTCCTCAGTATCATGTTGACCCACTCTGACACCACTTGGGCCATGACCATTGAACCACTTCTAGATTTCTTCATGGAGAGTTTGGTATTTCCCAACCATTGTACATTTCTTCCTCTCAATATAAACTGTATATTGCGTGAGATTGATATGTCTATAATTACGTTTGTTTTACTTTGTTCATAACCACATATTTAGATTGATTGACTGTCCATGACTTTTTTACAACTCTGGTTCCAGAACCAGATCTGTAACATGACAATCTCATTTTAGTTGTTTGACTTCCATTATAGTTGAATTGCAATGAAATGTATGAGTATATGAGGCATATGATTTTTAGTTTTACTCAAACTAAAAAACTTGTTCCTAGTCCTCCATCATAACAAAACACACACTGAGATTATGTTTGGTTATGTAAATATTTAATTTTCAACGTCTAATATTTTAAAATGATAAGATATTCTATATGCACCCAGGGTTGTGTTATTGGAATACTTTTAACTTTAAAAAAGAAATAAATAAAAAATATCTGAAGCTCATTTGTCGTTTTGATGGTTCATAATTCACAACCCTGACTACTTGCTGTAGACATGCAAACATATTAAACTTTATGCGCAGAGAAAAACTGGACCAATCAATCAAGCTCTTGTCTGAATATCATGTCTGACCTGGAAACTGAACTAAGTAAACATTGACAAGGTGTGTGGACCAGTTATGGTCAGGATGCTGTAGAGCACGTCAGATTCAGAAGCAGATTTAAAACTTTGGCTGAAGCGATGCGTTTAGCAAGCCAGCAGTACATGCAGAACAGAGAAAACTAAATAAGAATGCTAAGTTGCGTTAATCTATTTATAATCTAAATAGAGGAGTCAACAGTTTACAATGTTGACAAAAGAACAAAAGAAAGGTGGGGTAGTTAGACTGTAACAACTGCAGTGCAAAGTACAACTAAAAGCATATGCAGTCCTGCCCTCCTCTGCTTCTTTTGCTCACACAACCCAGATGATTTTTACCTGACTCATCCTGCGTTTACAACAAACAACAAAATGAAGCTGGTGCTTCATGTCAGGTTGGCCTTTTTTATGCCCCATACAATAGGGGCATATATGGACCAGGTCCATGGTCCATATATGGACCAGGAGGAAATTGTGAGGCTGCACATTCAGGGGAAGCATTCACAATTGAAGTAGAGTTGTTTAATTTAATTGTTTATAATAATATAGTTATTGGGGCCACAGTCAGTGTTTTTCTTCACAGAGGAATGTCCATCCAATATTGCAGAGCAACAACATTCAGAACTTTAAGGAACTCTGGGTGAATCTCATCCACCCACAGGGCCTTGCCACCGAGGAGCTTTTTAACTCCCTCAGCGATCTCATCCCCAGAGATTGGAGAGCCCACCCAGAGTCCCCGGGCTCAGCTTCCTCAATGGAAGTCGGTTGGTGGTTGAGGAGGTCTTCGAAGAACTCTGTCCACCGGCCCACAACGTTCTGAGTCAAGATCAGCAGCACACCATCCCCATTATAAACAATGTTGGTGCTGCACTCCTTCCCCCTTTAGAGATGCCAGATGGTGGACCAGAATCACCTCGAAGCCATGCGAAAGTCTTTTTTCATGGCCTCTTCATAGTCCTCCCATGCCCATGTTTTTGCCTTAGCAACCACCCGAGCCGCATGCAGCTTCGCCTGCAGGTACTCATCAGCTGCTTCAAGGGTCCCAGAGGCCAAAAAGGCCTGATAGGACTCCATCTTCAGGCTGACAGCATCCCTCAGCGAAGGTGTCCACCAAAGGGTTTGAGGGTTGCCGCCATGATAGGCTCCAACAATCTTGTGGCCACAGCTCCAATAAGCGGCCTTGACAATGGAAGCATAGAACATGGTACATTCAAACTCAATGTCCCCCACCTCGCCCAGAACGTGTTCAAAGTTCTGCCAGAGATGGGAGTTAAAGCGTTGTCTCACAGGAGACTATGCAAGATGTTCCCACCAGACCCTCACAACACATTTGGGCCTGCCAGGTCTGACCGGCATCCTCCCCCACCACCGGAGCCAACTCACCACCAGGTAGTGTTCAGTAGACAGCTCCGCACCTCTCTTCTCTCCAGTGTCTAAAACATACGGCCGTAGAGCTGATGAAACAATGAGAAAGTCGATCATTGAACTGCGGCCTAGCGTGTTCTGGTGCCAAGTACACATATGGACACCCTTGGATACCCACTCAAATTCATATCGGGGGGGCGTTCCTTCCAACGGCTCCAAGAAGGGTGGGTAATCTGAACTGTTGTTCAGCCCATAAGCACAAGCAACTGTCAGAACCTGTTCCCCCACCCATAGGCAGAGGGAGTCTACCCTCTCATTCACCGGGGTAAACCCCAGCGTACAGGCGCCGAGATAGGGCACAACAAATATGCCCACTCCTGCCTGGCGCCTTTCACGGAGTGAAAGTAAGTCCAGCCCCTCTCAAGGAGCAGTTTCAGAACCAGAACCATGGGTCCAGGTGAGACCTACTATTTCCAGCCGAACCTCCCTACGTCATACGGCTCCTTCCCCATCAGAGAGATGACGTTCCATGTCCCAAGAGCCAGCTTCTGCAACCGAGGAGCAGATCACCAGGGCGCTCTCCCTCGGCCACCACCCGTCCCACACTGCACCTGACCCCTTTGGCCCCTCTCACAGTGTCTGGTCCCTCATCTAGGACCTGTCTGCCTTGGGTGACCCTACCAGGAATCCTCGGATTATTGGGACACTCAAACCCCTCCACCATGATAAGGTGGCAGCTCAAGGAGAGGTTTCTAAAATGTGACTGCATTTTTAAAGTAAAGGGGCTGTTTTATGTCATACCAGCAGTAGAATGAGTCTGAGCTGATGTTTGCCCTTGTAAAATAAAATTTTAAAGGCTGCTTGGTAATACACACTATGCCATTCATCCATTCAAAGCAGTTGACTTTTAAGCATATGCACATCTGCTTTTCGCCTGAAGGTTTGCAGACAAAATTAAATTTCCATAAAATTTGAAAGGGAACATTGCCTCCAACCACAGTGTTATATTGAAACACTTATTGAGTTTGAAACACCTTTTAGGATTGCTAAAAGGAAATAATGTATGGTTGCTATGAAAACACAAATGACATTACCCCTTTTCAGAGGTAGCATGAGAGCAGAATAAAGATGAAAACATAGAAATTTCAATACCACATGACCTGACTTCTCCATGAAATAGAGCCATTTATTTTTAATATCAGTTCTGTTTCTTTCAGTGAAGATAACACAATATCTTAATGTCAGCACATTCAACTTCTGGGAAATAACCTTTTGAACACTGGCAGAGAAATATATTAACAGTAAGCATTTAATTGAATGTGCAGCAAACCAATTAAAATAGTTTGCTTTACAGTGGGGGGAAGTCAATATTTGCTCTGTGTTTGGAAATATGTCTCCATTTCATCTCCTCTAGCTCTTTTCAGAGCTGATAAAGTAAAGAATGGTAAGAGGGTTTCTATCAATGAACGATAATATGAATGATGTACAATATTCTTAATTGCTGCATATGGAAAGTTTTAAGTGAGTTTTAGTTTCACTCTGAATATTATCACCATTCACTCTCAACATGAAAAACTCCTGACACTTTGGCTCAGACTAATGAGAAAAGGGAAGCTGGAGATGAGAGATGATTGAGAGGTGAGAGTAAGGGCAGGTGAGACAGATTAGCTTCATTTTTAAAATGATTAGATGGCCACTATAGATTCATTAAAGGAACCTTTACAGTCCCTACTCAGAGGATAAGCTTTTCCAACTGAAGCTAAGACCATATACTGATAAATTAGGAATAGTCTGAATACATTGATTCCTCAGAAGAAAAACACCAAAATAAATTATGTCAGTTCTTCAGGACATATCAAAACACTTCAGCCATGAAATAAAACATCATATCTTCATCCATAATTATAATTTAAAACATTCTGCGGCACCCAAATCCTTTACTACATCACCCAATGAAAACATGGAAATGATTGGAGCACCACAGCTTGTATGTAGGATTCTGCCATCAGGGAACGGAGGAGGAAGAGGATAGAAGGATGGAGAAGTGTGTGAGAGAGAGATATGCAGGAAGCAACAAGAAAAGAGAGCATCAACAGAAATATCATGCTTGAGAATCCAAATTACTCATTTAAATGTGGAATAAATGGATCATGTTATGGCATTTCTACAAGACATCACATCCTAAAATGATCTGGTAAAAGTATTGACACTGAAAATATTTAGGTTCAGTTCAAATAGCACAATAGCTGGTGTAAGGATTATTAGCTGTAGTGCCTTTAATACCTGTATTGCATATCTTTTGCTCAGTGATAGTCATATTTGCCAAGTGGAGGTCAGGTGACCACAGGGTTTGTCTTTCAAAGGGAGATGCAGCCACCTGTTCTCCGCTCAGACGTCTTTCCTACATTTTACAAACCTTGCTGCCCTCTAGTCACCATCTTTACCTTCATTGCTACTCTTCTCTCTACCGTCCTGATTGCATCCCTGGTTCTTTTAAATGTGGGCCCTTTTCATGTAAAACTCTATGCTTCTTCCTTTCTTCCATAAGTTTTTTATGTGGGTCCAGCCAGTACCAACACTCCACATATGAAGCCACTCACCTGACAATATTTAGAAACTGAGGTTATGAATCCCATGCTGTTTTCTCTGATGTAAATTGATCTCATTTTCTTTACTTTCATTCACAAAAAATGTTCAGCACACAGTGCTAGACTGTGTTTATACTTTCGACTCATTGTTTGCCCTGCTGGTGTCTCTGGCAGCATCCTGCCTCAGCACCCTGCTGGTTCCCCAGTGTTCTGAACCAGAGGGTTTCTATCAACAGCCTCCCAGTGTGGGTTTTGTTTCTGCCTGGGCACCTGTCTTACGTTACAACGTTGCTGTTGTACATAAAGTGAAAGAATTGTTCTGATCTGCTGTTGGTGTTTCTGGGTGTGGATTAAATAGATTCCAAAAAGCATGCCCAGTGAGTCAGGTTTGCTGATTGACTCACACACTTCCTTTCAGATTTATCAACATTTCCATCAGACCTTTCTAAAACACTGAGTGTGATGTAGTTAGGTCTCT
Organism: Poeciliopsis gracilis; assembly: GCA_911649635.1. NCBI lineage: Eukaryota > Metazoa > Chordata > Actinopteri > Cyprinodontiformes > Poeciliidae > Poeciliopsis > Poeciliopsis gracilis. Next base: position 604,665 of record CAJVRI010000739.1, on the reverse strand, counting down.
TTGGAATTAAATTGCCAGTATTCCTAGCAATTCTGGGTCTCTTTCTGGTGAGAATGTTATGTTATTGGACCCATTACAAATATCTTAATAAAGAAAAATCTTGACAAGTTCCATATTTGCTTGAATGTGGCATCTTTTTAGTAAATTCTTGTAGATACGGGAACACTGGCTCAGAAGTCACTGGGGGTTACTCTAAGTTGCATTTTTGCTTCTATTTCTTTTCCTAAGCTAAAATTATAGTCAATTCACTTTTGATTTGTCAGTTGCCTCCTTCTTCAGAGCAGTTAACTGTTTGCTCCTTGCCATCCTCCTGTATTAGAGTTCATTTTAAATACTTAAATCATTGTCCATGTGCAGACTAATGAGCACACAGCCTCAATTCAACTGGTGATCTGTTTTAATGAAAAGACTTCTAACCCATTTCATGTAAATCGTCTGCCAAAGTGATAGTCAGTCTTACAAAATATGACAACATTCTGCTGTAATTCATATTTTTCTGTTTTATAACTACTGCTTTTAAAGCCTGGGGCAATATTTGATAAGAAGAATGAGTTTACTATCCAAATCCAATTTGACACAATGACAGGCATTATCATTGTCAATAATTTAACACATTACTGTGTTTATGGCTGAGTTGGTAATTGTGTGATTTTCTCTTCATAAGCATTATTTTTATTCTCAATTTCAATAAAGATTTTTTCACTTGAATGTACAGTGTACAGTGTTAAGATTGTGATGCATGTAATCAATATGTAATTTCACAAACATAAGTGTTCCATCCACTGAAAATATTCTGCAAGTTTGTTTAAATTTCATGCACTTTGGCTGGCTCAGTATTTCATTACAGCTTTTACTATACATTTCAGTCACCTCTAGCTGCTCAACCATTCAACTAATCTTCACTGTCAGAAACATTTCATTGCTCTTCCACACATCTTTCAGGGTACAACTCATCAGGTGCATAACACAGAGTGACAGACTGATTGTTTCACACTTTCTGAATACATACAGTTCTGATACACTACATTCATAAAGTGACCTTTTGAATTAACACTCTTGCCTGAATGTCAGGTCCTTCCACAACATCTATCATGAATCACTTAGTGTCACCTCATACCACTCTGAACCACTCCAGCTCACTCTGAAGGTCATGACTTGAAGACCCAATCAGAACTGCAAATGCATGAGTGTGATCCATAAAACACAGAGATCAGGACGAACGCTAAGCTGCAAGGTTCAACAACTGACTACCGTCTCCTTTCAAACTCTGAGTAAGTTTCCACATGGGATTTGAAAAGTGTGATTTCTTGATAGACGGAGCACATAGTGTGTGGCCAGCCTGGTGTGACTAGGAGCAAAGGTTTTTCATGAAGTCATGTATGTATTGGAGATCAATTTTGTGCTTGCAAAAGCCCAAGAATGTTTGCAGTGGACACTGAATATTTTTCAAATGCTTTTAATCTAATTTCTAGAAATTGCAAAACTTTCCATTAACATCTTTTTTTCTCAGACTTTCAAAAAGTAAGATCAAATGTAGATCTTTGTTGTAGAAATGTTTGCGTTTTTAAGAGATTTTTACTGTGTTTATTTTGAGCATTTTATATTTTTACTTATTTCTAATATTTCAAATGGTTTGGCACATAATTATTTGACTGTTCTCCTTAACCTCTACATTCTAAAAAGGATACTGACATCTTAGTTCTGACAGTGGCCAAATTAAAGTGTAGTGGGGATGAAGCTGTTAACGTTGCAGCCCCTTCATTTCTGCTTCAGAGTCTCTATATTCTTTTAAACTCATGTCCATAAATTGACCTTCAGTTCTGTTCCTCAGCTTTTAATTCTATTTATTGTTCGTGTTGAATTTTAACAATGTCTTTTAATGTTGTTTTCTACCCTTTGTGAAGCACTTTGGTCAAGTTGTTGTATTTAAATGTGTTGTATAAAATATTTGAAAATTACACTGTTTGGTTGGGAAATATGGATCAAGACCAAAAAATATGATATTCTGAATACAGTCAGCTCAAATGAGGTTCGTCTGTAAGGTGGATGAAGATGGTGCCTTTGAGGAAATCTAAGGAGATCCATCATCCTAAGGGAATGTAAGAGTTGAGCCACAGTTTAGATTTGGATGCCTTCTGGGAATCCTCTTTTGGAGGATTTTCTAAGTATATTCCATTGGGATGTGCTCCATCTCATTACTTAATCCTAAACGCCAATTTAGGATCTCTGACTAACCCAACACGCATCAATTTCAAAAATGGTACATTCGTTTCTGAGGAAGACACGTCTGCACTCAAAATGATTTCATCCAAACAATTAGTCTACTATTACTGTTCCTGTTTCTCTTTACCTCCACATTAGAATTTTCTGTAATTCAAACATTTCAAGCTGTCCATGAAAAATATTTTTCACGAATGAATGCAAAACTTGACAATGTCATGCTAAATCAGAGAGACACTGGTTACTGTGGTTCTTTGTATAAAGTTATTTTAATGTCCAAGGTGAATGAACTAATGTATGTCTACTCTGTATTGATGTTGGAAGATGTGGTATATGTTGGTAAGTACTACAGTCAGAGTTTTTAGTTAGATTGTTTTTTTGGGGGGATTTTTTTGTCTGTTGTATGTAATTTCAGGCAGTAATCCAAAATGTATTAAATCGGTTTTGGGCAAATTCACACTTTGTTGCTAAATTGCGATGCTGTGCACGTCTAAAAGCACTAATTTCCTTTCATTACTGTGTGTTGGTAAGAGTCTAAAATATGTTTTCTTCCTTTAACAAGATCACACACATCTTAAAGAATCCCATCAATTAGGGAATTTCCAGCCTGTGGTCTCCTGAAAGAGAATGACCATGGGAAAGATAGACAGTGGTAAAAGGGTCAAAATATTGAAGAATACTAAAATTACTTCATGTAGTCAGCTGTAAATGGCCCATTACAAACAGATGTTTTTATACATACAGAGTATAAAAATATTTTTTTTTCCTTACATTTAGACATTAATTAAGTCAGTTTAAGTTTTTCTGTGTAGCTTTATCCCCAAACCTGTGACGTAGATATCAACCGAGCGGTGCCACTTGTAACCAATAGGAAAATCGTACTGCAATTCCCTTCAACCCAAAAAGGGAAAGACTAAGAGTTTAGCCCAGTCTTTGTCAAACTGTGGGCCCCGTGCCCCTGTAGTGGTGTGCGAGGTACTGCATATTGGCAGCCGTTTATTTGACGTGACATTAGCTGAAAGTGCAACACTGCACTCAGCTTACCAAAGGATGGTGTTAAAAGTAAAGATGTAAAACTGGCTTAAAACTGGGTCACTCAAAAGAAAAAGAAGAGCTGCAGATACCAATGGAAAGAAAACAACTCCTGGAATATTACATGATCAAAGGAAGCTAAGTGATAACTGCTGATGTGTCGTTCACTAGTGACTGGATTCCTTTGAATGGTTAGCGGTAGGAATCGCTCCAGTTAGTGAGAACTGTTCTTTGTTTTTATGACTTTGCTTGACAATGAATGATGCTCTTGTTCCACATTAACACATATTATTTTTATTTAATAAAAAATTATGAAAATGAACAATTAAACACAACATATAAATAACATAGATAAAAATGGGTTAATTATTTTTCTATTTAATGGTGCAGAAAAGGATTTTTGTTTCTGCTAAAGCAACTCAAGTCTATTTTTCTTTAATTGTGCTTCTTAATCACAAATAGCCCTAAATGTTATAAGACTTGGTAGTGAAGAACAACTTATTTCTTTATTTCCATGTGTTTGATTGGAAAGCTTAGACACTTTTAGAATCTGTAAATAACTCAAAATGCCAAAGCAAACCTCTTAGTGGCTTTGTTGTGGCCAGTCACATTTACCAAGCAGACCACTCTTCTCATTCGGATGACCAAAGAAACAGTATATAAGTTAAGAGATTAATATTTTCATTTCAGGTTGAACCAAATATTAAGATGCGTTATTGCAGAGCAATTTCAGGATAGGTGGTCCGTGAGTGCTTGCTAAAGGACACAAAACTGTCACCGTTTACACTGTAAAATAAAGATAACACTCGGAAGGTTGGAGATCAGCCTGTAATTCTGCTGTAATTCATATTTTTCTTTTTTATAACTACTGCTTTTAAAGCCTGGGGCAAAATTTGATAAGAAGAATGAGTTTCCTATCCAAATCCAATTTGACACAATGACGGGCATTATCTCATTTTCTCTTCATCAGCATTATTTTTATTATTGATTTCAGTAAAGATTTTTTCATTTGCATGTACAGTGTTGAGTCATATTTATTCAGTCTGTGTTTGTAGTGAATTTGGAGTTGGGTTTTACTCCCTTTTGATTTGAACTTTTGACAATGTCATTTTTCACTTCTTACCAGTGGAGCACTTCTTTAAGAGACCTGACCTTCACTTTAATGGGAGCAATGGAATCACTGATGTCAAAAATTTTGAAATAGAAGTTATCTACCATCTCATTTACTGGATTACATGATGAAAGTTGTATGAAGGTGTCAACTAGAGCAAATGTTCCAGCCATGCTTTTATTCTGCAATATCTCTTTGGCAAAGTGAGTCAACAAAAATTGTCAAAAAGGGCAACAAAGTAGACGTAAAGTCCTTCATTGTGAATTCACTATGAGAGTAAAACACATAAAAGTTCAAAATCTGGAATTTAAAATAATTCCAAAGTCCAAAATTGAGACAGAAAACCAAGAGAAGCTGCATTCAGAACAAAACTCTTTAATAAGCAAAAGAGGTAATAACACAACTTTTAAAAGCCTTTCCATCACTAGTTTGTCATTTTGAATTCTAAAAGCTGTCATGCTTTTAGTTTGTCCTTTGGAAATAGCTTATTTCAAGATCTTTTTTAGGTGAGAGGAGCATGCTCAACAATAACTAAGGAAACAGGAGCTGTTATAGGACTGCTGCACATACTTTTCAACCTCAGAGTAGCAGTTATTAGCGCTAAAAGTGGCAGCATCACTGCAGAACCTGGTGTTTGCTGAACTTAAGCAGATCGTTTCTACTCTGGTGAGATCTTTGTATTGCCAAACCCAATCTGCTCAACCCAACACAGCATGCTATGCTAAAGTCTGTAGTTTGACCCAAATTAAGATAGTGCCCAGGGCTTCTCATTAGTGGGAGCAGACAAATTGCTCTTGTGTGACAGGGTTTATCCTCCATTGATCCATTGTCCTGGATTTGTACTGTTCAGGAGGCTCCCTCATGCCTCAGAGGAGTGGATGTGTTTCACAGGCCCCTGCAGCTCTTAGGCCTGCTCAGTATTCATCTTCTTTCTCTTTTTAATTACCCTTACTCTGTTTAATTAAATGTAACCAGTCATCGTTTTTGGTTTGCATCTATCCTTTTAATTTCATATGAAGAAGTGTGCACCTGTGAATTCGTTTTTGTCCAATTTTAATTAAATCAGTTGACATCCTCTCACTAATGTGGTACCTTTCACTACATTTTCAGTTCCTTGGGTTGTAAGTCTGCATATGTTTTATAATACAGAGCTAACGGGAACAATTTCCTTTTAAAGTTTAGCACATTATTGATTCTGCATCCACAAATGCTCCTGCTGCTATAAGGGAACAGATTGTTTTGTCACCTAAATGTAGATTTGCCTAGTTGATGAGTAGTTTAAAATTGAAAAAATAAATTACTGCTGCAGTGAGTTTCAATGAAAATCAACTTCATAAACATAAATTTCCACATATTTAGCTTCTCTCCATTGCCCTTACTTAGTCATTAAGTCATTTGTATATTACTAATAATCCTTCAGCCTTCCAGGTAATCACAATCAAGTGTTTCTCTTTGGGGATTATATAGAGACCAACAGTCCTCTGTCCACAGCAGGCCTCCAAGAGGTAGACAGTCTTTCCTGTCTTTCCTCTTCTCTGTGTGGCTGCCATTGACTTGATTCTTCTTTGTTTTTTCTCTCCATTAATGAGTATGCCATGTCTGGTTCTTTTGTGTCTGTTTGTTTCTCCTTTGTTTATCTCCAGTCAGTTGGGACAATTCAGACTCTGGTTCCCTAAAGAAGTCAGAGTCCAGCAGAGAGATTGCTGTATTGAAAGAGATTTTTTAAATGACTTAGAGGCTCTGTGGGTACAAAAATCTTCTTTGGTCCTTTTGTTTGTGAAATTGGGAATGGACACACAGCGACACAGGTAGCTAAACACACAATTATATGGAGTGTGAATGCCTGTGATAACAATGATTACATCTGTGTTTACGCCATTTCAAAAATGTGTACTTTTACTGTATTCCACCCAGGATTGTACACACACATAGCTGGAACTTCATAAAATTGAAGATCTGTGACATGGCCTTTTTTTTTTTCCAATTAGGTTCTAGAAAAGTGCAAAAAGGAGTTAATGGAGTAAAATAATAAATTGAAAAAAATAAAAAGATGAGCAGGAATAATGGCAACAGATTGTATTCGTTGATGCATACACTCAAAGATACTAATATACTCTACTAAGATAAGTACTACCTTGTATCAGCCCAACACATAACTAAGGATAAAAGGAAGATTAATTACATGAAATGCTAATCAGGTCATGGGCAGTGGCTGGTGCTGACAGCACACTTAAAAAAAAACATTTATATGGGTGTCAGGTCTAACACCTATTAAACACAGATTAAACAAACACAGGAAAGACAAAAGAGTTAGATTCTCTCTTACTCGCGAGGATAACAGAGATGTGCTTTCAGTTACAATCTCCTACCGCTCTGAAACCACATTTGCCTGCTCCTCTCTTTTTATTGTTTTCAGGATCCCTAATCACAAAGAACGCTGTAACTCTAAAGGGAGGGGAAAACACTTCATCACATGTGGGCAACGGGGCCCGGCGAATACCCGTGGTTAAACGGACGGCGGAGTCCGGCGGTAACAGGCGCTTAAATTCCGTGTCAAAAGGTTGAGACCTTTTCCTGTTGTGGGCAACGGGGCCCGGCGAATACCCGTGGTTAAACGGACGGCGGAGTCCGGCGGTAACAGGCGCTTAAATTCCGTGGTATTTTATTTTATTTTATGTTGTATTTTTATTTTATTTTATGTTGTATTTTTATTTTATTTTATGTTGTATTTTGTGTTTATGATGTAAAGCACTTTGAAATGCCTTGTAGCTGAAATGTGCTATACAAATAAAATTTGATTGATTGATTGATAGCTACAGCGCCAATGACAATCACTAACTAAAACACAAGGTATCTTGCACTTGATAGTCTCGTTCCAGACACGGGGTTAAACAGAGCAAGTTGTACATCTTCACTGTCATAGTTTTATAGCAATCGAGCCAGTGAAAGAGGCCTTGCTTCCGCTGAGAGATAATCCTGCAGAAACCTGCTGTCACTGCTTTCCTTCAGTGAGGCCTTCTGAGAAAGGAATCAGAGTAATTCAACTATACAGAAACATTCTTAACTCTAAGATGAAATTAAACAATAAAAGCATATAAGAAAAGATACATTATAAAGATGAATGAGAATAACAAATATTTGATTAATAACATCACAATTTATCCAACAATGGGAAATAATCATTTCTTTAGAGGGGACAATAGTTAATAAATGGTGATGTTGCAGTGTAGACATTATCATAACACAAGAGGAAAATGGAGAGAAACATCTAACATACATCTAACATAAGACACACATCTTAAATACTGGCTGAATTTAATGGCCAGTGACCATTACAAAATATCATCAGTGACACCTGAACAAACCACAACCAGAACACAGAACTCACACAAAACCACAGTCAAACTCCATGGGACCACAGAAATCATGTTGCTACATTAATTCAGTGTTGGTCTGAAAGAAACCATCCTCCAATGCTTGAGTGAGTTCACGTCTGTATTCTGTGCTATTTGGGCTTAATCAGACAGCCCAGCATGGCAGTGCGAGGTGTGAAGCAGATAGTGCCGCCCTCTTAGTTTTGTAAAACCTGATTCAACTTTTTGGGTTGATTAAAAGTCGTTCACATACACAAGGCCATCTTGGTCTTGTCATCTGTTACATAGATATTATCTAGGACCAGTTTATGCAGGACCAAAACTACCATAATTCCAAATAAAAGCAGAAATATATTTTGTTTTGCATTTTACTTATAAATGCATTTTTGATTTTACATTTACTTCTCTCTTTTTTTGACTTTACCTTATGCATTTCTGCTTCATAATCCAAATGAAGAGGGCAGTGTTGTAAGCCTTCTACTTCTGCCTATTGATTGGTCAGCAATACACAATGCACAGCTTGAATCTACTCTGCTGGCTTCAACAAAGAAGGAAACTCACCAACACTTTATCAGAGAGTTGAAACTCATAGCAACTTTATTGGAAAATAATGGCATGCTTTCCTCTGGATGATCAGACAAAATGTGTTTTATTTAGGATTCTAAATTCTAAATAAAAGGTCAAGAGAACAGACTAGGAATACTCCAGGATACTGTATGTAAAAGCAGCCAAAGGCTATTTCATTTGGTCACTACAACACATGTCATCACAAGCAGTTTTGCTTTTATATTTCCATGGTGATAGAAAACCTTGGAGGCCTCCAGAAGAACAGCAACTGTTGATCTGTTGAAATTACATATAAATATCTGTTGGTTGGTCTTAATTCACAGGTCACCGTCTCAGTAAGTGAAAGAGTGAAACTATGAAGAGACTGCTGAGAACTAAAAAAGATGTGTGTAGACGGGCTGGAAGGTGGCAGTCTTGAGGTAATTGGAAAAAAACGAAAAAGAAAGAAAAACAAAGATGAAAAATCAGTCTTTCTATTGAGCTCTGGTTCCTCCATGTCAGGCTGAGGAATCTGCTGTTTCTGGCCGGCACCCCCATCATTGCTACAGGCAGTGAAGAGAATGTCCCACTCAGGGCACCCATATGTGTGGGCGGGTGCGTGGGTGTGTCAGCGTGCCCAGTTGTTCTCACTCACAAATACATCTCTATTTTATCTACTATGACTAAAGCTGTTTCTGTCTCTCTAAGTCCACTCAGCTGGACTACAAGGTAAAAGTCAAACATAATGCGAGCAAGTCAAAGCCATCCTAATGCAGAAATATCTGCTTCGTATTATTGATTAATTACTTTGACATTTTTGACTTGAGACTTGTTCTTATACAATAAACTGAAAAAGTATGCTGATTATAAATGTTTAGGGCTGCACAGTGGTGCAGTTGGTAGCACTGTTACTTTGCAGCAAGAAGGTCCTGGGTTCGATTTAGGCGCTGGGTCTTTTCGCATGGAGTTTGCATGTTCTCCCTGTGTGAGTTCTCTCTGGGTACTCTCTCTGGGCTTTGCTGGCCACCTGCTCCCCTCCAGACTGTTTTTGGACAGTCATGTCCAAAAACATGACTGTTAGATTAATTTGTGCATGTGTATGGTTGTCTGTCTCTGTGTTGCCCTGCAGTGGGGCCCTGCCTCTCGGCAGCATCCCGCCTGATCCCAATGGAATAAGGGTGTAAGAGGATGGATGGATATTTTCTGTTTCATTCAAACAAGCTAAGATTGCTGCACTAATTTGGTTAAATTGAGCAATTTAATTATGATTGAACTACTACTCTGATTATTAATGAAAAATTGTCCCTGGCCAGAGGTACATAGAGGCTGGAGTTACACAGTGCAGCTTCGCTTCCCCAGCGTCTGTAAGTGAGCTTCCTGTACCTAACAGTATTTCCCCGATGCTTCCAGCCTCTTTGTGGGCTTCGCTGGCCACCTGCTCCCCTCCAGATCCTTTTCTGTCTCATGAAATTCCTGGCATCGTGTTCATTTTTGGTAAAAATTATTTCTCACTTCACAATTCACTGCATCAGTATCTTCAAACCACTTCATGACATTAACTGACCATCAATCAATTTTCTAGTAGTCTTTAATATTTAAACAATTATTCCCAGACCCAAAATGTGAGCTTCATAATTTACAGTCATTCATCTGAACTCGGTCATGTTCATATATCATTCAGTTTGACAGCCAGAGTTGTTATAGCATATAATTGGAAGACAAACCTCAACCAGACAGAATAAGGCATGGATAAAAAGAATGGTCTCACAGAGATACAGAGAAAAGAAGATGCCCCAAGCTTAGTGGAAAAGGTATTAGGAATAACTGCTTAATTATTAGAGAAAACCTTTGCAGATGGCCTCGAGAATGAGATTATAAAATTTGAGCAGTCCTAAGATATCTCCTCCACACAGATGTCATTTACTTGCCTGTACTACTGATTTCAACATATTTTATCTCCTAAAATCAGAAAATTCTAAAAATCCACTTTCTTAGTAACCTGCAATATAAAGTTGATTTCCATATCTGGGACAAGTCAAAAAATCTTTCCCAGAACCAGCATGTTTTATCTCCTTGTTAAAAATATTTTTTCAATCATGACAATTTATTGCAACATGATATGAGGTGTTGAGGAAGAGCAGCATGATTCAATCCAGGTTGAGGTAAAATAAGTTCCTTCTTTAAAGTTAAACAGTGACCGGGATCTGACAGCAAGTGTCACAGAGAACACAATGTCCATTAGTCAGCTTAATTTTACTATTAGGACCCTGCAAGGCTTCAAGTCTCTGTGAAAAGTGGTGAAGACAGCAGAGAGGGTCATTGGGACTCCACTCTCCCCTATCCTCATTATTGCACACAAAAGCTGCTTAGCTAGAGCAAACCAGATACTCCGATTCCACCCAGACTCCTACTGGCCATTAGATTGCTCAACAATCCCATCACTAAGACTGTCCAAGAATGCTAAGTTATAAGTTATATATACTGTGTGTGTGTGTGTGTGTGTGTGTGTGTGGGGGTGTGTGTGTGTGTGTGTGTGTGTGTGTGTGTGTGTGTGTGCGTGTGCATGTGTGTGTGTGTGTGTGTGTGTGTGCTGGCCAAACAAAGATAATTCATTGCCAATTTTACCATTGCGACTTTGTGCAATGACTATAAAACAAGTTTAAGTCTAAAAATACTGATTATGTAACTCATGCTGTTACCAACATGGTGACAGTTTTAACATATATGTAAAAAAACATATGGGCCACGGGCCACTATTTGAGGGCCACTTAGCAGCTTTGGCAATGGAAGAATTGCACCTTATGCCCTTTAATAAATACATTAATAAATCTTTATGTGACATTTCAAATGAAAAAACATGTTTAATACAAACTAAGCAATAACGATATAAACAGAAACATTTATAAAATGGTGAGTACTTATCCTCAAAATTGCATAAAATTGCTCATACTTTCCAGAAATCTAAGAATAGCATGTTTCTGATCTCTGAAATTTATGTATCTAAATGCAAAATGTACTATAATAATATTACTCAAGTAAAAGACATAAGTACAAAACAGGAAAACTACCTTTATAAATACCTGTTCTCGCAAAAAGTTACCCAATTAAATGTAATCAGTGCTATCCACTTTTTAACATAGATATCAAAGTCAGTAGTCTATTTAACAAGCTTAACATGATTTATTAGAATTGGTTAGCTAACATCATCTGCACTCTGTGGGCTGGCAATGCCCGCCCATTTCCCAGGGTCTTTTGGGTGCCTCCCTGGTGAGGTGCTCCGGGAACGACCCACATGAAGGAGGCCTGCCACTCTTGCCTGAAGACTCTTGAGGACTGGACCGGCCCCTCTGCTGTAATACGAAGAAGATGGCATAGTGACATCTAATCCATTCCCTTCCTGACAGTATTACTGAACGAAACCACAAGAAGCTTCTGCTTGTTATACATGTGGGCGTAGGTTAAATACACACACCGACACACACACGCATGCACACACCTACAATATGCACACAGACATTGTGTTATTACCTTGTATATGTCACTGACATTGCAGTGAGGCTATCGAACAATCTGTCATAACAAGTCAACATCAAAATCATCTTCCTGATGAAAACTGCAATAAAGAACAGCATTTGGTTCAATTTTTTTTTTCCCTGTCTTGGTGTCTAATGTTAACAGACTATGCTCCCTCAGAAATACTCCAATAAATAACAGACAACGAAATAAATCAATGAAGGAGCAGGTGTTCTACTGAAAAACTCAGCTACAATGGAGACAGTAGCATGTTGGGAAATGGTGTCCAGAGTCAGTGTATGCTAGCAAATGTAAACGGTATAAAGAAAAGCTCAAAGTGGTGTTGGCGTCTCCTTCTGCTTTACTAACCTCAGGATTCCTTTCCCCATTCTGTCTTCATCTATTTTTGCCATCTCTATCTTTGCTTTTGTTGCTCTTTCCTTCACTCTCCCTCACTATTTATTAAATGCCTTCCTCTCCCATTTTTCTGCCTTTGACATGCTGAAAAGGGAGCTCTTATCTTGAACACCCTGAACCTACTCCCGCCCCTTCATCAAGCTTTTCCTTGGGGCTTGTTATGCTGTGGCACACGCCAATGCCAGATAACAACTAGGCTAATGAATTTCTAAACTAATCTATATTTTTACACAATTCATAAGGGGCCATGCCAGGAGACACTGGAGAATTGGAGAAAGAAAGATTTAGGAGATAGCCACCATGCTAGCTGAACATATTAGCTGTTTATTGAATAACAGCTATACTTGGGCAAAGTGTTCCAGGCCTGAATTTTCTTCATCAATTTGAGAAACTATGTTAATTTTCAGCAAGTTTCTCCTCCTTTCTTGTTTTTCAGCTCAGATTAATGGATGGATGGATGGATGGATGGACGGACGGACGGACGGACGGACGGACGGACGGACGGACGGACGGACAGATGGATGGATCAAACTTTAGTAAAACGTTTAAAACTTCCTGCTGAGAGGAAGAAAAAATGAAAAATTACTGGGAGTGAGATGTCACATTAACGTACCAGTGCCACTCAACTCAGTGATCTTGGAGCTAATTCTTTGGGCTACCTGTTTATAACTATACATTATGCAAAGAACTTGAAAATGAAAAATGTCAGGATGGAATGATGATGGTTGGGGAGTACAAAGTATGAATCCATGTAGTTTTTATGTATGATTGGCATAATAGTGCAGGAAAACTGAATAGAAAGTTATTGTACATGCATAGCAAATGCTTAGATTTGGTTAATTTACATTCTGTCTAGAGCTGCATACAAATGACCCAGCTGATTCCTAAGACTATTAACAAAACACATTTTCTTGTTTTGTCCTCTGTGACAATGAAATGGTTTCCAATGTTGTTCAGCTAAAGCAATAAACATGCAAGAAATAACAAGTTTCATACTTCACTAAAGCATTCAGCATACACTGTGTATGTTTTTTCTGAGAGTGACTACAGTTCTGGATTGAGCAGTTTAAGGATCTCCTTAATCTATTCTATTATTCCAGCACTGTGGCAGAGACTGACAAGGTAGTAGAAAAGTTTTCTAGTGGCAGGGTGCCAGGAATGGGTGAGATAGAGCCAGAGATGCTGAACCCTCTGTAATTGTCCTGGTTATAACACCTCTAGGAATACAACGTTGGAGTGGCAGAATGTGGTAGTGGTTCAGTTTTCAAGAAAGAGCAGTGAAGAGTTTACTCCAACTGTTAGAGTAGACATAATATGCTTTTAAATCCTTCCTTTTCGTGATTTAAATTGTTGAGTTGCGGTCTTCTGTAAATAAAGTGGAACTGAAATGCTTTGGTCTGTATTACTCAATATAGTAGTTCCATCTTGTATACCTTTTCCCAGGCGCGTCTGAGAACTTGTGGTTTTGGAGAGGTGTCTTTAAATCTTCACACCCAACCCATCACCAGGTCTGGACACAAAGGTACTGGGAGTCGAGGCAAAATAAACAAAAGAGTGGGAGAAGTCACAAACCAGCCAGCAGTTGGTCACCAGATCCTGGCCGCCTTCCTCAGCCTGCCTCAGGATCTCTCACCCTGGAACTAAAAAACAGAAAACCCAGCTTTGCCTATGATTCCCAGACCAAACAGTTTTACAGATAGGTGGTTTAAGAACAGAAGATGGCATCTATTGAAACAGGAGTGGGAGCGAGGCCCAGAGTAACACAAACAAGTAGGTGCTCATCCAAACTTCCTCGCTCTCTTGGTGGGTGGTGCTTGATCCTTTTAAACCCTTCCAGCTAAACAACTACAAAGAGACAGAGCAACAATTAATCAAGCACTCATCCACGAAAGTGACACAGGGTTTCTTGGTCTCTATCACCCTTTATTTATCCCTGTATTCATTTAATAAGTTCTTGTTTTTTTCTCATGAATTATTATATACAATATTTTTGTATGTTTTTTCTTTGTCTATTTGTGTTATGTTCTTTCCAACATCTTGTGTGAATAGAAAAAAATATTGTGACAGAAAAAAATTAAAATATATATTCAATACTCATTTCACCTGTTCTGTCTGCAGATAAGATTTAAAATCACGTCATGGAACTAATGAATTTCTGTTCATTCCTCATTATCACCTTTTTTCAATCCACATAGTTATAAGGTCAAAGAAACATCTATAAAGATTTATTTAGCGAGAATTCACTTATGCATTCTAAAATAACTGCATAACCTTCTTGAACCTTATTTAGCTCACTGTTTTTCAGTTTTGCATTCAGTTTCTCTGTTATCATACGACTTGCCTGTATGTCCAATGTCAATATAGGTTTAACACATAGAAGGGAGAAAAAAACAAAAATGTAAAAACAGATCATAGGGATGGTGAGCAATGAAAGAGATGAGGTTCAGTTAGATTAGTTATTTCACTCTAATGGCTGAAGAGAAGGACTTCATTAGGCAGACCTTGACTGATGCGCTTATCAAATGCAGCAACTGATGCATGATAAAAAGCAAAGAGAATGAGGGAGGACCATAGAAGAGGAAGGAGCAAAACGAAAGGGAATGAGAGAGGACGAAAAAAGATGAAGAGAAAAAGAGATAAAAAGGATTAAAGGGAAGTGAGAAGGAGCTGAAAAACATGCATGGTGATAGAGAGGAGCAGATATATGGAAGGAGGGCTGTTAAAACAGCGAAGGAAGACGGTTGTGGCTGATCATGCACAGTTCAAAGTAAGCTCTCTTCTGTCAGAGTGCAGTGTCAGAAAAGGCAGACACTCTGAACATAGTTCACAGAGAAAACAGGTAAAAGAAAGGAAAAAATCTCTACAGCTCTCCTTCTCAATTATTCAGTTACAGTGTATAAACTCTCCAAATTAATAGTCTAATAAATACATATTAAAAAAACACAGAGGTGGACTTTGTTCTGCAGATGCTCTATGAACTGTTAACAATTTTCATTAACTATATATTTTAAGACAACAATGAAAATGAACAAAAATACAAATAAATCTGATTAAACTTTACAAATTTGTAAAAAAATTTCCAATTGAATTATTTACATACAAGAATAATGAATTTGTGTCTTTAGTAAATGCATATACAGATGAGTGTACAGGGAGGGGAAAAAATATACATTCATCCAGCACCCTATAAACCTATAGAGTGATATTTAGAGATACAAATGGAAATCGGTCAAACAGGAGAAACGATCAAGAGCCTCTGAGCTAAACAGCTATTAATACCTGTAGAATTTATTCATATTTGCTTATATAACAAGAATAGCACAGAAACAATACTAATATGTTAGTGAACAAAGGTAAAAGAATTTGAATGCAAAGTTTTGATATTGAAAAATATCCACTTATTGAGTTTCAGTCAGAGCAATATATATTTTTCACAAGACTGACATAAACAAGTTGTTTTATTTATTTATTTCAAAAGTCATTGTAGCAAACAAAGCACTCTTAGAACCTTTTCAGTCAGTTAGAGTGTCAGGGTTGTGTGTGTGCGTGTGTGTGTGTGTGTGTGTAGGTGTGTTTGCGGGCATGCGTGTGTGTGTGTGTGTGTGTGTGTGTGGGTGTGTGGGTGTGTGCGCGTGTGTGTGTTGCAGTAATACATCTCTTCCAGTGAGGATGTTGGTGGAGAGCCTGGGCATCCTTCAAAGGTGGAGTTCATCAGCCTCATCAGAGTTGGGGATAAAGGAGCAGCAGAGCCTTCGCTCAGTGCTGGATGATTAATGTTTACCGATAGTCTCTCTGGCCGTCTCTTGTAGTCAGCTGTTGCTCACCTTAGATTTGTCTCTTGAGCTTTAACTGAAGTTTCATAGTCTTTGTGTTTGCTGCTTCTAGGTTTTCCAAGAAGGATCAGTTCACTGTTTTCTCCTTCTGTGGATCCTACCTGCCTGCCTGCTCCGCCATATCCCCCAGTCCCCATCTCCACTCTGCTCCATCAAACCTCTGGCTCTCTGCCACCACCTTCCTCGCACTCATCTCAGGAGCCGCCATCACCATTCTCCACACAGGACCCTTCTCCCACACTTCACCAGAACCACCCTAAAGTAAGCCATTTCCAATTGCATCTCTGATCAACTCATTCCAGGCCATCAGTAACCCAACTCTCGTTTGAGGCCCCTCTGATGGCGTGACGCTAATTCCTTCCCAGAAAGTTCAAGAAGACCTGTCAACTGCTGTTTGTTCTTTTGAAAATAAACCAATTTTATTTACTTGGACTTGTCGTTTCTGCATGTGGGTCAGAAGGTTGAATCCAAACATGTCATAAAGCCTGTGATTCTGGAAATATTTCTTCTGCAATCGCTTAGCTCGCTCGTTAGATTAGGCTTCATCCCTGTCAAGGCTCAAACCTCTGCTTCAAATTTAGCTGGTGTCTATAAAAAATCATGCAAATCAGGTCTTACACTGTGCCAGCCACCCACTCTGACTTTGAGCATATTCATGATGTCTCCTTCAAGATGTTGTGCATTATGATTATGAACTAAAATAAGGGTGAGCCTCCATCCCCACCCCTTGCCTGACTCATTGGCACAATTAATTTCTATGGAGAATAATATTCCCTTTGTGATTCATGTTAATATGGCTATGAGAAATTATTGCTGTTTAGCTCTAAAAGAAAAAAGTCAGCAGTATGGAAAGGTGGTCCTTTGGAAAAGTTATTATTGAAGCAAACATTTAAAAATGTACAATTCTTGCATTGTAAGACACAATCATGCACACATTTCTGCACCAAAGAAATTCTTTCATTCCTTGCAGTTGTTTGAAAAAGGGTCAAAGTACAAATCCATAGTGTTTTTTGTTCACCTTCGGTTTCCCAGCAACTGAGAAATTCTCAAGCGAGGGCAGCTTATAGTGTTTTGTGCCAAAGATGTAGGGCCTCTCCAAGAACATGACCAGACCTCTTAGTTGACCTAATGCCTTTCTATGAAGATCTAGAGACTATTCAAACAAGACAAAAATAGAAATTGACAAAAAATTCAACTGGAAAGAATTATTCAGTCCTTTGAAGAACATTTCTTTAGCCCATAATAAATCTGAATAATAAGTCTCAATATCTTTCATAGTCATGGATATCATTTGGAGGTCATCCATATAAATGACTAAGTAACTGGTCTGAATACCGATAACAAAATCTGCTCGTCAAAAGGTGGTGGGAGTTGAATATATTCCTGGGTTTTACTGTAGTTGTGGCCTTAAAATTGAAATCAAAGACAAACATTTTCATATATATGTAAATCAGACACCTTAAAAGAAATCTGTGGACTCCTCCTCCTCCCCTGCTTGGATGCAGGATGTGCAGAATCTCTTCAGAAAGCTGATCCTCTGTAAGACTCCTGGGACACTTCATCCTGAGACACTTAGATGAACTTACTCCTGTCTTCATGAACATCTTCAACACCTCCTGAGGTTGTCATGTGCTAGTCTGCTTCAAATCTTCCATCAACTTCCCCATCCTCAAGAAACCATGTATCACTGGCCTTAATGACTGCAGGTCTGTGGCTGTGACGACAGTCGTCACGAAGATATGTCAACAACTCCTCCTCTTCTACTGCAGTTCACCTACAGAGCCAAAGGATCTGTAGATGATGCCAACAATCTGGCCCTTCATTTCATAAGCCTGCACCAGGATCCTATTTGCGGTCTTCAGTTCCACATTCAATGCAATCTTGCCCGATCTACTTTGACATTCCTAACTCCATCTACAAGTGGATTATCAACTTCTTGATGGTTTGGAGGCAGTCTATGTAGCTGGGGAAGAACACCTCAGAGATTTGGACCATGAGTTTCAGATAGAGGAGTTCATCATGAACTTTAGGAAAGTCACAAACCCACCATATTTTCTTATTCTCAGGTACCTTTTGTCGTTGAATTAGCCAGACTGAGCAGCCTACAGCCAACTAGTTCCACAGAGCACATCTGTTAACGGTCGCTTCTTCTCTGTTTTGCAACTTGCACTTGTTACTGAATCAGGTTGGTTTTAGTGACTCGGACGAGTCATAAGGATGTTGTTTTAAATTTGGGCTAAAGCAACCTATAAAACATTACCTACTTTTCTTCCCCAGAATCAAACATCCTAGCTATTTTACTACCATCAAAGAACTTTGAGGTGACTCATTAATTGAATGTCCACAACATCTTTTAGATTTTCTTAATGCTAAATATTTATTAGTAAAGCAATTTTGCAAGGGTCAGTACAGCTTAATTCAGTAGCAGAAATAATCAATTAAGTAAAATTAATCATCAAGCCTATCTTTCCCTAATGCTGATACTAGGAACTAAAAAGGGAACCTTTGAGAGAGACGGACAGAGTTTTGTGTTTCTAACCTCAGAACTGGCTCGATGATGAAGAAGGTGTTGCAGCAGGAGGAGGAGGAGGATTGATGAAGGCAGGGATGTTTGTTGGTCTGAATAGCTTTCATCTCTCCATTGATGGTGAGGTCACACAGGACTTAGGTCTTTATCTTTTCCTTTATGTTTATCTTTGTCTTGGTCTTTGGGGTCTGAACCCAGCCGATGAGAGAAGTGCGATTTGAAGCCACATGTTGCAGGACTGACGGATTGGTCCCCATGCGCAGCACAGACTTTGGCTCTGTGGCTTTGGCTCTGTGGCTTCGGCTCTGTGGCTTCCGGCTCTGTGACCCCGTCTCTTCTTCAGCTGCAGAGTTCTTTGTCCATCTCGGTCTTGGCTCAAAGCTTCCTGGAGGATCCAACCAAAGATTCCTCTTTTGCTCTCCCCTTATATAGGGTTAATCCATCCTTTCGGTGCATTTGCATTGGCTAACACTGTTGCTGTGCTTATTTCATTGGATGACTGCTTGGACAGATGATCTCATCTCCATCTCTGTCTTAGAGACATCTTGTCCTGATGTCTTGGCTAATGTCTCAGGGTTGCTCAACGTTCCGCCCATGTCCTTCTATGTCCAAATAAGGCCTTGGTCATCTCTGCTTTCCGTTAGTCCCCATTTTACCCCTAACCTTTCACCTACTTATCCATCTCCAACACATCATCAGTGATCTTTAATAGCAGTTACCGTATTTTCCGCACTATAAGGCGCACATAAAAGCCTTAAATTTTTTCAAAAGCTGATCATGCGCCTTATAATCCGGTGCGCATTATATATGGATCAATATTGAGCCGCAACAGGTCTGGCAACTACGGTAAGACGACTCCATTTTCCCCGTAGAAGAAGTAGAGCGCGGTGCATACTGGGATAGCTATATAAAACGGCATTTCATTTCCATTTGCGTGTTTTTGTAAAGACCCTGAAATGGCTCCTATTAAGAGACACGCGTACAACGCAGAGTTTAAACTCAAGGCGATCAGTCACGCAGTAGAACACGGGAATAGAGCAGCAGCGAGAGTTCAACATTAACGAATCAATGGTGCGGAAGTGGAGGAAGCAAGAGGATGAGCTGCGCCAAGATTGGTTATTTTCAAGAGGAAGACTTTGCCAAAAGAAAACTTTCCAGCCGGCGTCGTCATCAAAGCTAACTCGAAGGGATGGATGGATGAAGAAAAGATGAGTGAATGGTTGAGAGAAATTTATGTGAAGAGACCGGGTGGCTTTTTTCACACAGCTTCGTCCCTATTGATCTACGACTCCATGCGCTCACATATCACTGATAACGTTAAAAAACAAGTGAAGCGCACTAATTCAGTGCTAGCCGTCATTCCGGGTGGATTGACAAAAGAACTCCAGCCGCTAGATGTTGGCATCAACAGAGCTTTCAAAGCGAGACTGCGAACTGCGTGGGAGCAGTGGATGACAGAAGGCGAACACACTTTCACCAAGACGGGAGACAGCGCCGGGCGACATACGCCACTATCTGCCAGTGGATCGTAAATGCCTGGGCTGATATATCAGACTCAACTGTGGTCCGAGCTTTCAAGAAGGCAGGAATTGTCACTGAGCTGACAGACAACAACAGAAACACTGACTCGGTTAATGACGACTTTGATGAGACGGAGCCGGGCGTGTTGGATGCCGCATTAGCCCAGCTGTTCAATTCTGACACCGAAGAAGAAGAATTCGAGGGATTCGTAGATGAGGAATGAACTGATAACGTGAGCTTTACATGTTTTTTTTGTGTGTGTTTACAGTTGAACAAGGTTGGTCATATTGTAAATATGGGCATTAACGTGAACAACATTGAGATAGCATATTATGCTATTGCTTTAGAGTTATTATTTGAGTTATTATTGTTATTGCTTTGCACTATTACATGTGTTACTATATTGTGATTGCACTAACGTTTAATTTACCGTAACAGTATCAGAATGTTTTTTACGTGTTTACTGAATGGAGGAAACGTTCCACTCCACTATGTGATACAAATATTGCACTACATGTTATACCTTGCTGTTCTTAAAAAAATAAACTGTGTCACAAAAATATTAATATTTTACCTCGGAGAAAATAATAAAACAGGTGTTTATTCATAATAAAGTTTGACTGACCTGCCTGACTGTTTTGTTGACATTCCCTTTAGCGCAGCACTGTCTAATGGATGTATAAGGTAGCGCCTTATAATGCGGTGCGCCCTATATATGGAAAAAGTTTTAAAATATGTCATTCATTGAAGGTGCGCCTTATAATGCAGTGCGCCTTATAGTGCGGAAAATACTGTACATGTTTTACACCATTTCAAGTTCAATGTTAGAATCACATTCATAACCCTTTTAGTTTCTCTGATTTAGCATTCATTTATAATTTTATGATAACCACAACTTATTACTCTTTTATTATTTGATACCAAAGTATCAAAGTTACAGTTACTTGTTTTACTCGTAAGTGTTCCCACGAGTGAGAGTGTAAATTTAAGTATTGTTATAAGTAACCCAATATTAATATAAGTACTTTACTTTAAATCTTATCTAATTACTCAAAATGTTTAGATTTCATCCTTTAAAACTTTTTTGCTTTTAAACAAGGACTGGTCTCAGCTATTTTTAAACATCTGCAAGCTGGAAACTTACTTCCTCTTTTTTCAGGAAACCTGCTGTTCCTGTCTCATCTCTCTCTCTGACTATGATTTCTTATGATTAGATAGAAAAATAAGTTTAATTAAAGCAAAGTTTGCAGGAGACAAAAACAACACAAACAACCAGATTTATTTTATTGCAGTCTGGGTCTACTGTTGGGCCTAGATGTGATTTGTGTGACTTATTTTAAAGGTAACTTTATTTATTGTTACTGTTAACTAAAATCTCCAGCATGGGGAAGTGGGATGATCTCGGATTTTCTTGACACCCCCTCCTCGAGGTCAGACCTTTCACATGCTGGGAGTCCATCACCCTCCTGCAGTTCTGCGTCCTCATTCCCTTTAGAGAAGAAGAGCTTCATCTGGCATGCTGGAATGTGAAGATGCAGATTCTTCATCCTCAGTTGTCACAAAGGCCTCAGTAAAGTCATCAAAACTACACTTCTCTTGACACTTTCTATCTACATTGTGGACTCCTTCCACTTCCTGGGCCCCACCATCACCAGAACCTCAAGTGGGAGATGACAATTAGCTCCCTCATCATGAATGCCTGGCAAAGGATGTTGTTCCTACAGAAGCTGAGGAAACTCAAACTGCCAATTGAGTTGATGGTGCAGTTTTACACAGTCATCATCAAATCCACCCTCACCTCTTCTATCACCATATGGTACAGACGGGCCACAACCAGGGACAGACATCAATTGCAGCGGATTGCATGCACTGCTGAGAAGGTGATTGGCAGCAACCTCTGACCTTTGCGAGACCTGTACTCATCCAGGATTCTAGATTGTGCAGGTCAGATTGCGGCCGACCCTTCTCACCCTGGACACAGCCGATTTAAGCTCCTCCTCCCCTCAGGCAGAAAACTAAAGACCATCCTGACCAGAATTTCCCACCACAGGAACAGTTTCTTTCCCTCAGCCTTTAGACTGATAAATGGTTAATTGACTCCAGTAGGATATAGCCACTTTATCCACCTGCTACTCATATTTTTCTTTTTCATGTTCATGTTTTATTCAATTATTTATTCATTTGTTTGTTTTTGCATCATTTCTCATGAAAACAGTTTCTTAGCCTGAGAGCTTCTTTACAGGCAATAGTAATAAAGTGATTCACAGTCTAATGTTTTCACTGTATTTTCGCTCAATTGGTGCAGATATTCACAACATTAAGACAATCATCAAAGTACCAATGTAAAGACATACCATTTTCAACTAAACATGATATTGTTTGCTTGGAATTTTGCTCAGTATTTAGTGCTGTGTCTCTTTCTCTGATTGTGTCTGCTGCTCAGTCATTGTGATTCGACTTCCTTCTTTTTTTTTTTTTCCTTGTTTTACAAAAGTGCAGTAGTAAACTACGTTGATCATTCAGAATGAGCCATAAATCTAAATGGAAATGCAGCCGTTGGCTTTTAGTCTGTAAATGGATGTATTTTCGCAGGTCTCTAAAAGCACAGACAGGTGAATTATAGGATCCACTATGTTGCCCTAAAGAAGTCGTCATGCATACAGAGCAGTCTGATAAAATGGTACACCCCCTGATGATGCAGTACTGCAGCATTTTTGCTTTTACATGGGCATTCAAACCGAAGAAGATGGATCTCAAAAACAAGCACTTCAAGGGACAAGCTGTCTAAACCATTTTATGTCTTAACTACTTATACAAAACTAATAATTCATAATTAGTTGTTTTTAGGTTCACATCGTATGTGTTATTTCCATCAATGTTTGTCGAGAATGCAACACTAAACGGTCTGCTGTAATATCTGTTAAATTCTTTATTTTCTTTTACCAAAAGAATTGTTTAAAGGGACTAAAAACTCAAACTTATTGAATTTCCAAAACATAGAAGAGCATTGACAATTTTAGTATTTACATTACTGAAAAAATCTGATGTGAATTTTTTACTTTAAGAGTAGTTTTCCTTAAACTCTATCCATTCACATGTCTTAGTTATATACCAACACACTAGATAGATTGGTATTATATATTGTGAGTTTTCTCTGGAGGATGTGATGAGGGTTGGACGTGTTTTTGTTTAGTTTTTATTTTATGAATTCTTATAATAAGAAGAAATGTTCTGATCAAATTATTCTTTACGTAGCACCAATTCAAGCTCACACAACATTATTTTATGTCATCTAAAAATTGGGTCTCAGAATAAATGCAATATATTTACTATGTTCCAAATTATTATGCAAGTGACATTTTCTCAGATTTGCTTAAATGGTCAGTGTAAATGATGGCCAGTATAATTTTCAAGTCATGAACTATTACAGTATAAATGAAATTTTACTGAACAAAGCTCCCCATTAGAACAGTTTTTTTTGTTTGTTTTTTTTTTAATAAAAAACTCCAAATGTACTGTTCCAAATTATTATCCACAGCAGATTTTCCAAAGGTTCTCAATAGGGTCAGAGGTCAGAGGAGGATGGTGACCACACCATGAGTTTCTCCCCTTTTATGCCCATAGCAGCCAATGACACAGTGGTATTCCTTGCAGATGGTGCATTGTCAAAGTCCAAAAACAGGCCATAATTTAAACTTGACATTTTAACATTAAACATGTTTGTGTATTAGTTAACTGATTTAGACCAGCTAACATATAGAAAAAGAAAAACAGATCAAAGAATTTATTTTTAAAGATAGGATTTATAATGACTGAAAAACACTGGGGGACACTGTGTCCTTTCATTTGTACATTCATGATCAGGCATCAGACAGGGTGTAATTTTTACTGAAGGGAGTGACGCAAATGAATTTATTTTGACAAGCAAAACTGACCAAGGTCACCTTTATGGGTAATGCAGAAGAAGCCAAAAAAAAAAAAAAAAGTCCCTCTGGACCATGAGTTTGCATTATTTTGTCAGTAAATTCTCCAGTCATGTGTAAAACTAAAGAAACTAGACTTGACAAAGCAGTAGAAGCCAGAGTTCATTCATTTTTTTTTCAGTAAACCAAACAGAATTATTTCCAAAGCTACACCATCATTTAGAATAGGGTGGTCATGAAAATGAGCATCTAACTCATTGATGGTGTCAGTTCATGTATGCAGATATAAATGCATGGAACAAGCTAAGAAGCGCTCTCCTTCTCTGAAGGTAGCTTCATTCTTGATGAACTGACTGCATAAATGAAGCTTCAGATTCTATGTTTTCACCTCAAACCAATTTTTGTGCAAAATAAAAAAGTGGTTTAATTAGTTGCTGTCGCTGGTGGCACAATACATTGTGGGATACCTCGCTGGAAAATCCCTACTCTCACACCTAAACCAATGACCTAAAAAATAATTATTGCAACACATTAAAACAAATGAAGCTTTATTGTGTGATTTAAGTTTTGAAAACCTAAAATAACTTGATTAATTTTGTTCAGCTGTATGTAAACTATATAGCCACTTTAATGACTTCTGCCAGCTCAGAATTGCCTCTACTTCAAATCACCGCTGGTTCACTGGTGCTTGGGAATTCTGACGGATTATGGAAGTATTTGGTATTTTTCAAATACTGAAAGAAAAAGTAAAATTTACAAGATTGTTTTTTGTTGTGTGGATGAACTTAAAAAGATTGGCTCTTAGAGCTTAAACAATTTATTTTCTGAAAAAATATGAAAACTCTTTTAGACCCCCTAAATATATTTGTGTCAAGATACCAGCTTGAATTTTTATTGTTGATTTCACGACAATAAAAACAGAGCTGAATTTAATAGTAGAGTTAAAGTTTCTACTGTGTTTCTGGTTTTGCACCCCTACCCAAGATTTTAAAGCTTGGGAAAAACTTACAAGCTTAAAAAACTTTAACAAGAATAAACAGGAGCAAGACAGTAAAATGACTTGGAATATGATTAAAAACTTAACAAAACTGAAATTCTCTGCTTATCAGTACACAAGAATGCAAACAACAATAGGGAAAGGAAGTTTAAATCAGATTTAGTCAGGCATTATCATGACCCCCTGAGTGAAAAGGCAAAGAGCTCTATGTCTGAGTATGACAGGATTATAGAAACGCTCAAGCAAAGCCTAGAGCAGAGGAAGGGTGCTATAAGAGATCCATCTTAACCACTCTGAGCTTTACAAGCAAAAATGGGTTGTCTAAGCTCCGTCAAGTGCCCTTTTCTGAGCAGCAGTATCCAGCTGAGCGACAGCCCAATAAAGCACATTCCCCACACAGCTCCACCAGACCAGCAGCAGCAACTGAAAAACACTTGGTGGAAGAGCATGTCTGCTGAACTCAACCTACAAACTATGTTTTAGTCCACTTTTTATAGCTTTGACCTGTTGAGCTGTTGGAACTGAATTTATCATCCCCTGTTTTACTGTCAGTTGTTTATCATCCTTCTATTTAACAGTGAATTTATTATGAGTGTATGGGTGTAACTTTGTGTAATTCATTTGTAAACGAAATCAGGATATGTTGTTGTTGTATCATCATCATCATCATCATCATCATCATCATATCTTTATTCCAGAGTAAAAAAAATAAATAAAAATACATTGTAATGCTTTTACTATCATTTACTCACCCTTTGACCTTTCCTTGGTGAAACATCCTGCTAATGACTGTAAATTCTTGTCCCTACTGCACACTTGTGGATCTGTTGGATTGGAGACCGTCTTGGTTTGGTCTAATTTCTCTGTCCTGAGACCAACTAACTCACAGGAATATTAAAACATTTTTTTCTGTTCCTGCACTTTACATTTTGGAAACTATTTCTGTTTCACACAGTTTTTCATGGTGTGTAAGGGTTAACTAGCTTAGTTAGCTTGGTGCCAGTGATACAATGGCTACTCATTCTGTCATTCCAGATGTCTCTACAGATCTGTTTGGGTCTCTTCCTCTTGCTTTCTCTTTTTTCTAGGAATCTCATTGAAAATGTTGCAAACCAGTGACAACCCAGGGTCCAGACCAGGAAGCAGAGTTACAGTTTAACACACCTCTCTGCAGCATCAGTTTCAAGATCTTGACAACAGCCAAAATGAAATGGAATAAATTTCATATAAACATAACCTTGCTAAACATCAACAAAAATAACAATGTTCAATATGTTTATTGAACCTAAGACTTCTCTTTTCAAAGACTTTACTAGTTAATGACTTGATTTGTAATAATCAGATAGATTTGTTTTATCTCCCAGAAACCTGACTGCAGCAGGAGGATTATGTTAGCATAAATAAGACAACACCTTCTAATTATTTACTTTTTTAAATTCTTTGAAATTCAGATGGAGGTGTAGCAAACATTTTTCTTTGAGATGTAATAATTAATAATTTTCACTGCTGGTCGACCCTGATACTGAAAACGGTTTCAGAGTATTGAAAGCAGGATGTTAACCGCCAACCTGCCACAGATAAAAGTGAAAATACTATTTATCCTGTTGATTTATTTGAAGTCTATTTCATAAACTTATCACTTAAAGCACAAAAAGAATTTAAAGAGAACAACTGTGTGCTTAAATATCACTGTATTTGTCAAATCACATCAATTTTTATTTGTGTTGGACCAAATTATATCAATCTGAAAGTGAAATGATTTCAGATTTGTACAGCACTCTTCAGGACCCTCAAAGACACTTTACACACACACATTCACTCACTGATGATAACAAGCTACTGGACAGGAGCAGCATGGCCATATCACACAATCAGCATTCCTGACCAACAGTTTTCTGTTTTCACATTAGTAACCACTTTGTTGGAACTTAATGGGGATCCTGATAGGGAAATAAATAATAAACACCAGTAGGCAAGGTGTCTTGTGCAAGGACACAATAACAGAGGTGGTCGTAGCAGGAATCAAACCGGCAACCCACTGATTGCAGGGAGAATCTTTTGTCACCACTGCCTTTAAACATGTTCAATATTATTTAATTTTAATATATATAATGGTATAATTTTTAAGAATGTGTTAGTAGGTAGTTTTATTTAGACATTCTGGCCCAACTGGCCTTACAAGGACATTCATGATCTTGATGTGGCTCAAAATGAAAATGAGTTTGATTCCCCTGATGGAAGGCATCTGTTGGAATATAGAACCATGAGATTTACATTCAAAATTTAACAGGAAAAAAAACACATTTTAAGCAATATTTATTTCATAGAAAATTATTTACAAAGTCTTTATTATACCTCCCTGGAAGGTAATAATATTTCAGTGTCCTGGCCTACATTCAGGATGCCAGCTCAACTTTCTCCTTTTTTCTTCCATTTCTTCTTGAAAATTACCACCAGCATTTCCAGACCTAATGTGTTTCACACAATCTGAATAACATAAACAGGTTGAATGGACTCCATTTATTCTGGTTATGATTTACATAAATAAATATGCATAATGCCTCATTTAATCCTTAAGCCTTTAAATGAGGACAAACTGCATTAGTTGAGACTAATGTCACTCAGTGAAGCTACTCCAATTTGGAAAGACTTAGGACAGGCAAGACAGCTTTGTGCATCTTTCCCAGCAGCTGAACTGGTTAGATTCAGGCCAAGAAATTCACTCCCTGTTCATTCCATTTTACTATTCCCATAGAAACACATGACCTGATTAATCCAGTTAAAAACACTAAATAGAATAGAATAGAATAGAATTCAACTTTATTGTCATTGCATTGTCACTTGTACAAGCAACGAAATGTAGTTTGCATCTATCCAGAAGTGCTATACATGATATAAATATTTATAAACAGGTGTATGAAGATATAAACAGAGAATATTGACGTGCTATAAATAAAATGTTTTTACAATATAAATATAAATGAGAGCTTATGTACATACTATACAAATTACACAGATTATACAGAATATACAGGAATATGAAGAATGGATTGTATATATATTAGTTGTTTTATGATACAGGTTAAATAATGGGAAATTAGATTTACAGATTATATAAAGATTGTATGTGTATGTGTGTGAGGGGAACAGTCCAGGGATGGGGGGGGACAGTCCTTATAGTTTGTGTCAGGAGGCGTTCAGGAGCGTGACAGCTGTGGGGAAGAAGCTGTTCCGGTGCCTGGTGGTTCTGGTCCGTAGACTTCTGTAACGCCTCCCAGAGGGCAGGAGAGAGAAGAGTGTGTGTGCAGGGTGAGTCAAGTCCTTGGTGATTTTGCCGGCCCTTTTTCAGACACCGCTTCCTGTAGATGTCATTGATGGCAGGAAGCGATGCCCCGGCGATGTGCTGGGCAGTTTTCACCACCCTTTGCAGCGCCTTCCGGTCGGAGACAGAGCAGTTCCCATACCAAACTGTGATGCAGTTGGTGAGGATGCTCTCAATGGTGCAACGGTAAAAGTTGGTGAGGATCTCTGAGGACAGGTGGTTCTTCCTCAAGGTCCTCATAAAGAAGAGGCGCTGGTGCGCCTTCTTGACGAGTTTGGAGCAGTTGGTCGTCCCAGGTCAGGTCCTCGGAGATGTGGACTCCCAGGAACTTAAAGCTGTTCACACGCTCCACCGCTATTCCCTTGATGTGGATGGGTGGGTGGAGGTCAGCGTTCCTCCTGAAGTCCACGATGAGCTCCTTGGTCTTCTCAGTGTTCAACTGCAGGTAGTTCTTGTCGCACCACTCAGCCAGACGGTCCACCTCCTCCCTGTAGGCGGCCTCATCGTTGTCTCTGATGAGGCCGATCACCGTGATGTCATCAGCAAACTTGATGATGGCATTAGAGCCATGGACAGGTCTGCAATCGTGGGTGAAGAGAGAGTAGAGGAAGGGACTCATCACACAGCCTTGTGGCACTCCGGTGTTTATGATGATGGTGGATGAGAAGTGATTGTCCACCCGGACGTGTTGGGGTCGACTGGTCAGGAAGTCGAGCAACCAGTTGCACATGAGTGAACTGATGCCGAGGTCTGTGAGTTTGGTAATGAGATGTGATGGAATGACAGTGTTAAATGCTGAACTAAAGTCTAAGAACAGCATTCTGGCATAAGTGTTCTTGTTGTCTAGGTGAGAAAGAACAGAGTGCAGTGCTATGGATACTGCATCCTCTGTGCTCCTATTCTGCCTGTATGCAAATTGGTGGGGATCCAGTGTGGGGGGTAGACAGGATCTGAGGTGTGCTAGGACTAGCCGCTCCAAGCACTTGGTGATGATGGGAGTGAGGGCTACCGGACGATAGTCATTGAGTCTGGTCGGGTTGGAATTAAACTAGTTCTCATTGAGGATAGTACAGTTCTAAGTTTTAAATTCTACTTAGAGAATCGATAAGTAAGAACATTTATCACATTGTTTTAAATAAATTTGACCTGCACTGTATGATGGTGATTCAATTCATTATTAATTTTGTTTACATCCACAGCAACAGTTAGCTTCTTCATATAAATGATGTGGTTTTCCATGTCATTTGCATTATTATTTTATTTTTATAACATAGATGCCTGAAAATTTCAATAGCTGTACTTTTTCTGAAGGAATAATCTGAAGGCCTGTTAGCTTTGGCTTCTGTTGCCTTTGATTACTGATATATGTACAATTTAATGATTTAAAGTCCTACTCCTACAGTGAGTATGTTCCAACACTGGCAATCCCTCTCAAAAGCTAGGAAACAGGAAGAAGACTGCTCATGTAGGTTAAAAAAAAAAAAGAACAATACACTGACTACTCCATTTTACATTTCCTCTGTGTTCATTTTCTCAAGAGCCTTCATCGATTTTGCCAGCTTAGTGAACTCAGTCTGGTTAAATAAGGCCTGGGTCATCTGTAGTCAGTACTAATGTGGCCTAGCCCAGTGAGACTGAACGGGAAGGTGACTCTAACAGTGTAAGCCTCAGATGTTGAGCAACGGACACAGATTTACCTGCCTTGCCCGTCTGTGGTGGGTAGAAGACCCAGTGAGGTTTGTTCATAGTCTCTCTTCTGTCAGACTGCCAAGAGCAGTAGTGGCTATAATGTAGAAGTTTACCACCATTTTTACGTAAATGTGTGTGTGAATGTAGTGTAAAGCACTTTTGGGGTCGCAAAGCAAAAGCAGCATAAAACTGGTCAAAGAGTCATAAAATACCAAAATCATTTCTATGTTTTTTGTTTTCACTTCATCGTGTTGGTCAAAGACCATCTAACTCAAACTCATAGTCATAGACTTGAATTCACAAAATTTATCTGAAAATTCTAAGCCAATATTTTCCTGAACTGTTTAGTACTATTTTATTTGTACTTTACCAAGATGCACAACTACAAATGTTGTCTCTCACACCCACTCACTCAAGAAATGTTAGGCATGTTAATTTGACTCCATTGCTTTGAAGTCTTTCAGCTAGATTTCTGTGTAGGTATTACATTTATTTCTAATAAAGTACCTTAAGATGATATTTTTTGTCAATCAAAAAAATATTGACAAAAATATTTTTTGTCAATATTTTCGCCTATAATCTCGCAATTATAGGCGAGATTGCGCTAGTCATTCTCCTGTTGTTTCTGACCGTTGGCATTAGTGAAATCAAGTCACTGTTAGATCTTTATTAGATCTAAGATGTTGTTAATCTTCTTACGTGGGAACATAAAATCTTCCCCAAGCAAAGGGATAGGTGGGAAAGACAAAAATATAAGTTGAAATAAAAACTAAATAATTCAAAAAGAAACATATCATATAACCCTAAACCCAAACAGCACACGATCAGGATGACGCTACAACACCATCTATTTGAGTCTATTAGGACAAACTATTAAGGGGCATAAAGAAGACAAAGGAAGATTCGTCTCAGGAACAAGACTAATGCATCTCTAGCAACGACATTCTGTAGCTATGAGAAAATTCATCAATATTTTCCATTTAAAAACATGATTCATCTTTTCTGTCATTGTTCTTCCTTCTATCTGTTCCACACTTTGGTTTCAAAAGGGGCATTGTGTTTTCCAGATAATTAGTGCCATTTCATAGCACAATCAAGTAACTATTACTTTCAGTTCATATATAAACCCTGTATATACCAAAGATACTCATTGCTGTTTTTGCTGGATGGAGCCAGCATAGTCATTTACCCAGAATGCATTGCAGCATGAACAACATGGCGACTTTCGTGTGATAATGTTTTATTAAAATGTATAAAAACTAAACAACCTTCAGTATTATTACTGTATTGTTTTTCCATCTAAGTCAAACATTTAAAAAAAAGTCTATTGTTACAACTAATCGTGGATCCCTTTAAGAGTAAATATTTCTCACAGACTATAGATGCCATTGGGTCACTGCTTTTGTCTGCAAGTATAGAGTAGAAGCACCCTTTTGAGCTAGTACAGCCAGGAGTCTTTTCCGAAATGGTGCAAACAATTTTCTATACTTAGATTTGGGGATCTTCTGCCATTCTTCCTTGCAAATCCTCTCCAGGTCCGTCAGGTTGGATGGTGAACATTGATGAAGCTATTTTCAGGTTGTTCCACAGATGCTCAATTGGGTTTAGGTCAGGCCTCTGGCTGGACAAGTCGAGAATAGTCACAGAGTTGTTCCGAAGCCACTCCTCTGTCATTCTTACTGTGTGCTTCGTGTGACCCGGTCGAGGGGCAGGGTTTCTTTTCTTTTACAGAACGCACCAGAACACGGATTAAAATACAATATTTTATTAAACAATTTCTTTAAAATAATTCTTTTAAAACACGGTTTCAAACGTTCTTCTTGGTCCCTGGAAGGGAAAGGGGGTTCTGCGAAATGAGACAATTTAAATCATTCCAAAAATTAAATAAAAAACAAAACATGCAAAAGAAAACAAAATAATCAAAACAAAGAAAAACAAAATAATAAAGCAAGCACAAACTGTAAACAAAACACTTCAAACAATGGAATAATTGTCAAAGTCCGACTTCAGAAGCCTTTCAATGGGACCGGAGGAATCATGCCCTGCCTATCAATCAGTGACAGGTTCCATTCAGAACTACTCAAACACTGACACGACAAGACAGCAGAGCATCCAAAGTGCTGCAATGCCCACAGCAATAATGTGCCCAGGAGTGGAAGCACAGCTACCCGGAGAGGGAGCGGACCAACAAGTGAGGACTAGGTGGAAGCCACACGCCGCAACAATCTCCAGCCGCAACCGCCAATGCCACACCAGCAAAACGGATTTTCGTTAAGCCCATCAAACCCAGAGGCCACTCAGCCAGCCAGCATGTAGCAGTGGAAACAAAGACACACGCACCTTGCAGCGGTCTGTCCAGCTGTAAAGACGTCTGCCCCGCCCACCAATCAGTGCGCCTCTCGTTGCACCTGGTGTGCAGAGCGAGAAGGGCAGAAACCATCCCACCACATTCGGATCATCAGCTTGAAGGAAGATGAACCTTCGGGCCAATCTGAGATTACTACTAACCTAAGGACAGGGGGAGTTTCTTACTTTTATTTTTACCTTACTTTTCTTTACCTCCAAGTTAAACCAGGGCAAAATGCCTCTGGCTGACCCCTAGGACATGAGCAGTATCTTACGACTTCAGTCTATAGAAATGAAGCTCAAACTGCTGGAAGTGAACTTTGAGATCAACGCTGCCTGTGGAAATGAGACAACTCTTCCTCAAATCAACGGAGAGGTCGTGCGCCCTGCACCGAGCGGCTCACCCTGGAACGCTCTGGATACCAAGCCAAAACGGGAGTCTGGCACTGCGAATCCAATGAGACGACTATCAGGGAGAACCCCTCAGCTGGACGACTCAGCGTGGCCGGCTCTGAGCCGAAACCGACCTTCCACTTCAACACCTGCTCCGCCAAAGAAGGATAAACAATCAGCTCCAACCAAAACGCCTCCACCGA
The DNA here is from genome assembly GCA_911649635.1 of Poeciliopsis gracilis. Lineage (NCBI taxonomy): Eukaryota > Metazoa > Chordata > Actinopteri > Cyprinodontiformes > Poeciliidae > Poeciliopsis > Poeciliopsis gracilis. The sequence continues at coordinate 571,698 of CAJVRI010000739.1, read as the reverse complement.
CCCCGCTCCCAGAGACAAAGCAACCAGCACGAGCCTCAAAACATTCTGACTCTGTGGGAATCCCACAGAAAAACAGATCGTCTGCACTCCAGCATGAGCCTCTGAGTGAAACCTCGCCTTCAAATATCAACAATGAGGCAAGACCAACACATCCATCCCCCAAAGCTCCAAAGGACAAAGCAACCACCGGGAAAACTACAGGTATCCCAAAAGTGCTTATTGTTGGAGATGAGGCAGTAATCAGTGATGTTTGCAATCCCAGGAAAACAAGAGTGATGTATTTTCCTGATGACACTGTGTCTGATTTAACCAACAAACTGCTCTCTCTACCCACTGATCAGCCAGATATTGAGACTTTAGTTGTGCATGTCGGAGCCAACGACCTGGCAAAGCAAAAGTCTGAGATTCTGAAAAAGGTCTTTAACATTCTTCTGGACACTATGGGAAAACTGAAAGTGAAGTTATTTCTCTGTGGTCCAATTCCATCACCTCAATGGGAAGACGAAAAACCCTCCATGCTGCTCTCGATCAACAAATGGCTGATTAAAACCTGCTCTACCAGCTCAGTGACCTTCATCGATAACCTCTGGATCTATTGGCAGCGCTTTCACCGTTTTGGAAGAGGAGGACGCAATCTTAATAAACATGGGACAAAGCTACTCACTGGAAACCTTTTCTATTTTATCAACAAGGACAGCAGCAGGATCATCGCTTCAGAAGAACAGGCTCAAGGATGTCTGACTAGGATGGAACGCTCCCCGGATCAGGAACACAATATTCCAAAACAAGCTGATAAATCGACTGGAGATGGAGCGACTGCTTCCCTCCCTCCTTCCCCCCTCCCTCTCTGCTCCTCCAATCATTCACAGGATTCAATAGATACCAATTAAGAAATGTCTTCTGGACCAGAGTTTCTTAAATTTACAGATATAATGAATCAACAGGTTCGCCTCGGCACGTCTCTCCTTAGCGCTCAGCAGCAGACCTCACTTCATTTAAGCCACCTGACTTCCCAGAGGATCCATCACTCTGCGTTTCTGAGGTCTGAGGCTGGGGACCAGATATTATCTTTACACCCGTCTTCCTCCAGAATTCATCTGGCCCCCTCATACTGCAGAACAGGACATTGCCTGTCCAGATCACTACAAGAAAATTTACAAAAAACAGAAATGTGAAATACAGCGGTCCTAATTCAAACCTCAGAGTGATTCCCTGCCTAAAAGAACCTCAGACTGAAAATCTTTTGGCCTCCAAGTCACTTAAAGTAGCTCTTTTAAATATCAGATCAGTCTGTGCTAAAGCTCTATTAATTAATGATTTCATCACTGAGTATAATATTGATGTTTCTGTCAAAAACATATTGATGTTATGTTTTTGACAGAAACATGGTTGAATGACAATAATGACCAAATTGTACTAATTGAATCAACGCCTCCTAACTACAATTTTTTAAGTGAGAATAGAAAATATAAAAAAGGAGGAGGCACGGCTTCTATATTTAAAAATACCATAAACTGTAGTAAAATCTCTTTCGGTCATTTCACCTCTTTTGAGTATCTTGGAATTCAGGTTAAAGGCTACAAACGAACTCTGACACTAACTTTATACAAAACTCCAACATACGTGGAAAATTTCTTTACTGATTTGAATGATCTATCAATCATATGCCTTGATTATGATTGTTTAATAATTGTTGATGATTTCAACATTCATGTGGACAAACCCCAAGACAGAGGAGCAAAAAAGCTCTGATATTTTAGAAAATTTTGGTTTAACACAACATGTCAAACAAGCAACACACACTCAAGGACACACACTGGACCTGGTTATCAGTGAGTGTGTGAATATTTCCAATGTCTCTGTAACTGATGTCGCCCTGTTGGATCACTTTGCTGTTATCTTTGAAGGTTCTTTATTCTTTGACCCACTTGGACAAACAGCTACTGTCACAAAACGTTCTTTCACAGAAAACACAGCAGAAACATTTAATCAGATCTACTCTTCTTCCTCACCCTTCAGCTCTAATGATGTAGATCAGTTGGTAGATGATTTTCAGTCTAAAGTTTCATATATCATTGATTCCATTGCCCCAATTAAAGAAAAAGTTGTGACTGGTAGGAAGAAATCTCCATGGAGAAATGCACAAACAGTTCGATCTGCAAGACAACTCTGCCGCAGGGCAGAACGAAAATGGTGTAAAACTCAACTACACGTTCATCATGACATCTATAAAGAAAGACTATGTAACTATCACTCAACACTAAAACATGCAAGGGAGGCTTTCTTTGCAGATAAACTAAAACATTAACAATGCTGGAGCTTTATTTGCAACAGTTGACAGGATCACAAACCCTCCTATGACGTTACCACCTGAATTCAATCTAATGCTGCCTGTAATAAGTTTTCCAGCTTCTTTTCAGAGAAAATCCAAAAAAATCAGAGGATTAATCTGCACATCAACTCTACAGCCAGAACCACTGCTGAACCCAAACAAAACTAATACAGGAAAAATGACCCACTTTCAACCACTTAATTATAAAACCCTAAAAGAAATTATAAGTCAATTAAGTTCAAGCTCCTGCTGTCTGGATGTTCTAGATCTATAACTCTAGAACATTTCTTTAAGAAAGTCCTGCCTGTTATTGCTACTGATCTGATCCAAATAGTAAACTCATCGCTCACATCAGGCGTTTTCCCCCAGGCTTTGAAAACAGCAGTTATCAAACCACTGCTAAAAAAGAACAATCTGGACAAATCACTACTGCAGAATTACAGGCCGACCTCTGACCTCTGACCTCCCATTCATCAGCAAAGTTATTGAAAAAACTGTGTAAACAATTAAATAGTTTCCTCATGATGACCAACTGCTTTGACTCTTTCCAATCTGGTTTTCGTGCTCACCGCAGCACAGAGACTGGCCTAGTCAAAGTATTCAATGATATCCATATAAATACGGACTGTGGGAGAACCACAGTGTTGGTTCTGTTGGACCTCAGTGCAGCTATTGACTCTGTTGATCATGACATATTACTGAATTGACTGGAGAGTTGGGTTGGACTCTCTGGTTCGGTGCTCGGCTGGTTTGAATCTTATATAAAGAACAGGGATTTCTTTGTTTCAATTGGAAACTTCTCATCAAAGAGGTCAAAGGTCACATGTGGGGTACCCCAAGGTTCAATCCTAGGACCCCTCTTATTCAATATTTATATTCTCCCACTCGCTCAGGTTATAACAGGAAATAATATTAACTACCATAACTATGTGGATGACACACAGCTCTACATTACGATGTCACCATTTGACCTTTGACCCCATCCAATCACTGAATAAATGCTTAGAACAGATAAATGTGTTGATGGGCCAAAACTTTCTCCATCTGAACAAAAACAAAACTGAAGTCATTATTTTTGGACCTAAAGAGGAACGATCTAGAGCTATAGATCTAGAGCTATAGATCTAGAGCTATAGATCTAGAGTCAGTGCACAGCTTCAGTTATTACAACTAAAAACTAGCGATCAGGCCAGAAACCTGGGAGTAGTGATGGACTCTGACTTGAACCTCCAGAGCCACATAAAGACAGTAACAAAATCGGTCTTCTATCACCTGAAGAACATCTCCAGGATTAGAGGACTAATGCCTCAGCCAGATCTAGAGAAACTCATTCATGTGTTTATCTTTAGTCGCATTGATTATTGTAACAGCGTCTTCACAGGCCTGTCCAACAAATCAATCCTCCAGCTGCAGCTGATCCAGAACGCTGCTGCTCGCGTTCTCACTAGAACCAGGAAGATAGAGACATAACACCAGTTTAAAGTCCCTCCACTGGCTCCCTGGAGCTCAAAGAATAGACTTTAAAATACCGTTGTTAGTTTATAAATCACTGAACGGTTTAGCACCACAATACATTAAAGATCTGCTGTTGTTGTATCAACCTGCCAGATTCTCAGGTTCTGGTTCTGGTTCTGCTCTGCATCCCCAGAACCAGAACCAAAAGAGGAGAAGCAGCTTTCAGCATCTATGGACCAAAAATTTGGAACAAACTTCCAGAAAACTGTAAAACAGCGGAAACTCTGACTTCCTTTAAATCTCAACTAAAAACACACCTGTTTAAAACTGTATTTGAAATGTAATATGTAACAATGTACTTTTGTTTTTTTGTGGTTTTTTTTTCCTGTTGTGGGCAACGGGGCCGACGAATACCCGTGGTTAAAAGGACGGACGATTTTGTAACCTTGGCCTGATCTGTGCCAGGGTACAAGTCTGTCTCTGAGCTTATTGGGCCATTTCTTCCATCTCATGATTCTTATTTGCTCTGACCTGCACTGTGAGCTGTGAGCTCTTATATATAGACAGTTGTGTGTCTTTCCTAACCGAGTCCAGTCAGATTAATTAAACACAGTTGGACTCCAATGAAGGAGTAGAAAAATTTCAATGTGTCACAGCAAAGGGTCTGAATAATTATGACCATGTGATATTTCACTTTTTTTTTTCATAAATTTGTAAAATAAAAATCTACATTTAGGTTTTTTTTACATCAAAATGGAATGCTGAGTTTACATCCATTAACTTTTAATTAATAAATGGCTGCAATGAAACAAAGAGTAAAAAATGTAAAGGGGTCTGAATACTTTCCATACCAATAAAACCTGGGAGAATAAAGTTTATGATGTTTTAGCCTAATAATTACCAGAGCCACTTTTTGTTGGTATCCTGGACTCTACTACACTTTCAAGGATCTGCTAAGGATATGTTGCCCAATCAAGTTAGTGGGTGTGTGTCCTCTGGCAACTCTAAACTCTTGTTGGCATACAAGGCAATATATCTCAATTAAAAAAAAGGTGGAGAGTCTACATTCCCTGTGTGAGTTCACCTTGTTACCAGAGTGCTCTTTGTGTCCATGTGTGTGTGTTTCAGGTTTCAGGTGTCCATCCTCTTAATGGACCAGAGGGGGTATGGGCCAAAGTTTAACACAGGCCTCCTGTTCTCTTCTGCACAGCAGCTGGCCAGTAAAGCCTGGGAACTGCCATTGTTTTCACACACACACACACGCGCACGCGCACAAATGCACACACCCCTACACACACATTTCCAGTTATTGCCACCAAGTATGTCACGTGAAAAAAAAAGCATGAGGCATGTTAGAAGGGCATCCCAAACTGCTTCAGTGGTTTCCCATGTGAGATTTTGGGGCCTGTGAAGACAGAGGGCCACTCTTTGTTGGTGGGCTTCCTCAAGTTCAGACCCTTCATGGTAACAAAAACAAGTACCCACACACAAACGCATACTCCCCACACACGCACTTTGACAGTAAGTGGACTTTTCTAATCATTTTCTTTTCCTCATTATACTGTTAATTTTTATTTAACAGTAAAATGACTGAACATTTTAAGATCCTAAATTCAACCAGTATTTGTGATACGTTTCATACAGTCTCGCCTTAATCTGAAAAGTCTAAGTCTAAACAGAGTAAGTGGTGGAGGTGACAATGACTCAAGAAGCAAGAATTTGTTCTGTAACTGGTGGGTTGCTGGTTCGAACCACCATTCCATCTGTGTCAGTTGTTTTGTCCTTGGGCAAGACACTTCACCAACCTTACTTGCTGCTGGTCAGAGGCCCCAGTGGTATGGCAGCCTTCCTGCTGTCCATTTCCCTTCACTGTGGCTACAATGTACTGACACATCATCAGCACGTGAATGGCTGAACAACTGAATGTACTGTATAGCACTTATCTCTGAACTAGATAAGTGCTACACAATCCCAGGCCAGTCACCATTTTGAAATTGTATCACACAATCTGAAGGCTGACAGTTTGATGTTGTCTTCCATGTGTCATCTGGGTTATTCTTTGGAATGATACCATGTAGCCCCTGACTGTGTAATGGTAATGAAAAAGAATAATGTGGCATGTAAGAAACTCTTGACACAAAGAATCTTAGATTATATCTGCAGACCCATTCATCCATCCATCCATCCATCTTCTGCTGCTTATCCGGAGTCGGTTCGCGGGGGTAGCAGCTTAAGAAGGGAGGCCCAGACTTCCCTCTCCCCAGCCACTTCCTCCAGCTTCTCCGGGGGAATCCCGAGGCGTTCCCAAGCCAGCCGAGAGACGTAGTCCCTCCAGCGTGTCCTGGGTCTTCCCCGGGGCCTCCTCCCGGTGGGACGTGCCCGAAACACCTCACCAGGGAGGCGTCCAGGAGGCATCCTGACCAGATGTCCGAGCCACCTCAACTGGCTCCTCTCGATGTGGAGGAGCAGCGGCTCTACTCTGAGTCCCTCCCGGATGACCGAGCTTCTCACCCTATCTCTAAGGGAGAGCCCAGCCACCCTACGGAGAAAACTCATTTCGGCCGCTTGTATTCGCGATCTCGTTCTTTCGGTCATTACCCAAAGCTCATGACCATAGATGAGGGTAGGAACATAGATCGACCGGTAAATTGAGAGCTTCGCTTTTTGACTCAGCTCTCTCTTCACCACAACGGACCGGTAGAGCGCCCGTTTCACGGCGGACGCTGCACCAATCCGCCTGTCGATCTCACGCTCCCTTCTTCCCTCATTCGTGAACAAGATCTCGAGATACTTGAACTCCTCCCCTTGGGGCAAGACATCTCCCTCGACCCGGAGAAGGCACTCTACCCTTTTCCGACTCAAGACCATGGTCTCAGACTTGGAGGCACTGATCCTCATCCCGGCCGCTTCACACTCGGCTGCGAACCGCTCCAGCGAGAGCTGCAGATCACGTCCCGATGAAGCCAATAGGACCACATCATCCGCAAAAAGCAGAGATGCAATCCTAAGGCCACCAAAACGGATCTCCTCAACACCCTGGCTGCGCCTAGAAATTCTGTCCATAAAAGTAATGAACAGAATCGGTGACAAAGGGCAGCCCTGGTGGAGTCCAACCCTCACTGGGAACGAGCCCGACTTATTGCCGGCAATGCGGACCAGACTCTGACACCGGTCATACAGGGACCTGACAGCCCGTATCAAAGGGCCCGGTACCCCATACTCCCGGAGAACCCCCCACAGGGCACCCCGAGGGACACGGTCGAACGCCTTCTCCAAGTCCACAAAGCACATGTAGACTGGTTGGGTGAACTCCCATGCACCCTCTAGGACCCTGCTGAGGGTGTAGAGCTGGTCCAGTGTTCCACGACCAGGACGAAAACCACACTGTTCCTCCAAAATCCGAGGTTCGACTATCCGACGGACCCTCCTCTCCAGTACCCCCGAATAGACCTTGCCAGGGAGGCTTAAGAGTGTGATCCCTCTATAATTGGAGCACACTCTGTGATCCCCCTTTTTAAACAGGGGGACCACCACCCCAGTCTGCCAATCCAGGGGAACTGCCCCCGATGTCCATGCGATACTGCAGAGTCGCGTTAACCAACACAACCCTACAACATCCAGAGCCTTGAGATACTCCGGGCGAATCTCATCCACCCCCGGGGCCCGGCCACCGAGGAGCTTTTTAACTACCTCGGCGACCTCGTTCCCAGAGATTGGAGAGCCCAACCCAAAGTCCTCAGGCTCAGCTTCCTCAATGGAAGGCATGTTGATGGGATTGAGGAGGTCTTCGAAGTACCCGCCCACCGACTCCACAACGTCCCGAGTCGAGGTCAGCAGCACACCACCCCCACTGTAAACAGTGTTGGTGCTACACTGCTTCCCCCTCCTGAGACGCCGGATGGTGGACCAGAATCGCCTCGAAGCCATACGGAAGTCTTTCTCCATGGTCTCTCCGAACTCCTCCCATGCCCGAGTTTTTGCCTCAGCAACCACCTGAGCCGCACGCCGCTTCGCCCGCCGGTACCCATCAGCTGCTTCCGGAGTCCCACAGGCCAAAAAGGCCCGATAGGACTCCTTCTTCAGCCTGACACCATCCCTCACCGAAGGTGTCTACCAACGGGTTCGAGGGTTGCCACCACGACAGGCACCGACAACCTTGCGACCGCAGCTCCGATGAGCCGCCTCGACAATGGAGGCACGGAACATGGTCCACTCGGACTCAATGTCCCCCGCCTCCCCCGGGACGTGTTTGAAGCTCTGCCGGAGATGGGAGTTAAAGCTCCGTCTCACAGGGGACTCCGCCAGACGTTCCCAGCAGACCCTCACAACACGTTTGGGCCTGCCAGGTCTGACCGGCATCCTCCCCCACCACCGGAGCCAACTCACCACCAGGTAGTGGTCAGTGGACAACTCCGCACCTCTCTTCACCCGAGTGTCCAAGACATACGGCCGCAGATCCGACGAAACGATAACAAAATCGATCATCGAACTGCGGCCTAGGGTGTCCTCGTGCCAAGTGCACATATGGACACCCTTATGCCTGAACATGGTGTTTGTTATGGACAATCTGTGACGAGCACAGAAGTCCAGCAACAGAACACCACTCGAGTTCAGATCGGAGGGAGGATTCCTCCCTAACCCTAACCCTAAAAGGCCCAGTTGGCAGTAGGTAATGAACAAGGTAGTGTGAAACGGGATATAGTTTTTGAGCCACCCACCACCGTTCCCGTAGCTAGTGGCGGGCTCTGGCTTTTAACAGACTCGGGCAGTTAGCAACATAATGCCCGACCTGGGCACAATATAGGCAGGCTCCAGACCTTAAGCGACGTTGGCGCCCCTCAGGCGGGAGTCTGGTCCTCCCTATTTGCATAGGTTCTTCTTCGGTCTGATTAGCTAGGATGGGATTGATGTCGGTCCTTCTTGGGGCGAAACTCGGCTCCTTCTTGGCCCGGGCTCTTTCTCGGATTCTATTGTCGATCCGAATTGCCAGGGCGATGTGTTCGTCCAAGGAGCCAGGTTCATCCCTGAGGGCTAGTTCATCCTTCAGATCTTCGTTTAACACCTGAAGGAACGCCCCTGTTAATGCCCCAGCGTTCCATGTGGAAGCTGCAGCCAGGGTTCTAAAATCAATAGCAAAGTCTGCTACTGTTTGATTACCCTGCTTTAAACTCAATAAACTGCAAGAAATGTCTGCCGGAGACTCAGAATAACCAAAAGTCTGCATAAACTCAAGTTTAAACGAATCATAGGTTAGGTGAAAAAGATTGTGCTGCGCCGACCTAGCCTCTGCCCACTTTAGTGCAATCCTTTGAGGTTCCCCACTACAAAAAAAATCTTAGCAGCGTCAGTCTGAAAACTCTGAGGTGAGGAAGAAAATACTAAGGAGCACTGTAGCAAAAATCCCCTGCATCTGTCGATCTCACCTGCATATGGATCTGGCATAGGTGGTGAAACCTCTCTGAGATTAGCCGAAGGGGGGGGGGGGGTACTCGTTCCGGTGCAGCGGAGACGCCAGCTTGAAAGGAGGTGGGCGGAGCAGCGACTGGTGGTGGGCCTGGTGGGCCTGCTGGGACAATTCCTTGGTGCAGGGCTGTGAGAATATCAGATAATTGCTCCAATCGCTGGTTAGTATTTCGTTGTTGATCAACTAGTGCGTTGAGCATGGAATCTTGGTGAGCGATTAGTGCATGATCCAGACTGGTGTTGTGTGGTGGTTCTGCTGGGTCTGATTGGCTAGATGGTTCTGTCATGGTTTGATTCAGTTTGCGGACCCACATGCAGAAACCACACACTGGATGGAAAAGGTGATTTATTTACAACAGGACAAATTATATTCAGTTCTCTGGACTTCGGCAGGAGGGTCGCTCGACCAGGTTGGCCTGAAACGAGAGCTGAATTATAATGGGCTCAGAGTGAGAGTTCGGAGGAAGAGTCAGGTGCTTGCTTACATTTGGCGCGGATCTTCCAGAGCGTGGGGATGAGGTGCCAGGGTCCGGCGTGAGGGTGTGCAACGGTGCCGAGGGTGAGTGCAACCGATCACGGATGGTAGGAGCGAGATGGAGTCGGTGGAAACGGCGGAGCAGGCAGGTATTCTCGGAAGGTTCTTGAAACGTGAAGACAAAAAGTTCCTAAAAAACACGAACAGGACACAGAGAGCAAGTCACTACGAGTTGCACAACAAGGTTCCAGAAACAAGTTCAACAGGTGAGGCCAGAGTGACTACCGGTATGCGTTAACCATCTAGCGAAGACTGGAGGATTCTGCCGCTCCTATATTCCAGCACGCTGATGAGGCAGATCAGCTTCACCTGAGCTGGCTCCACAGACTCCTCACAAAGATCCTCGCTGAAGGAAGATGCAACACTCACACTCACATGCACACTCTCTCACACCGGAACCCTGACAGCAGTTATAAATAAATTTGATAATTAACCAAAATTTAACCTATAATACAACGGCTGTATTTCTTATATTTTCAGGAGCTGTGGCTCTTCACATTCAAGAAGTGACAACTCTAATCAAAGACCCACACTGGTCAACAACATAACCCCATCACTAAAGAATAAATACTTACTTTACCTTGTTCCTTTTACGTTTTGCTGCCATTTACATAAGGCAGTCACAGTTTTTGAACTGTATTATTTTTTTTTTTAACCACTGCAAGGAGCCAGCTGTACTGAGAGTTAGTAGAAATGTCAGTCTGAAAAGATCTAAGGAGACATTATTGAGACCTCAGGACCATGTTGGGTGTAGGGGTAATGTCCAAATCCTATATAGCATGCTCTGTTCCACTGAAGCTCTAGCTCGCCGTTTCTACTTCTCTTCACCCACTCATTCCTTTTTCATCCCTCTCTCAGCCTCTCTCTGTCCTCTGGCCCTTATACCCTCAAGCTAATTGAGGCAGGTGGCTCCTTTTATTCTCCCTCTCCAAAGCTCTCAGTTCTGCAGTTGCCAGACATTACACTTTGTGAGTGAGTGTTTATGTATGTGCTTTAGCTGTGATTTTCCTCTTGTATTGAATCTGAATTGGTGACTGTGGAAGGAGCCTTGGTGCATGTTGAGTACTGTGAGAGTGTGTATGTTAGTGAGTCAATGAACGTGAGGGTGAATTCCTAATAGCTCCCTTTTCATCCAGCAGTGGCCTCTTCAAATGCCATTCTCTGGGCTTGAACATGCAATTAATCTATTCAGCTTTGTAATATTCGGCTTGATTAAAGCAGAACTCACAAAAACACACAAGGGGTTTCTTGTCTCAGGTAAATAGGGAATAAGTGTTACCAGGTTAATTTGAAAAAAAAAAAAAAAATTCAACCATTCAATACAAAATTAATAGGTTTTTACAAGAGAGGATTTATTCAGAAAACCCAAAATAAAATTTGATTGCTTAATGAACCTAACAATCACCAAAATCCTCCAAAATAATCAAGGGTTTCATTCGCGGGGTTCGGGCTGAGTCATCAACCCGCTTAAATAATCGAAGGTCCCACTAGTCCTGTTCCCTTTTTATAAGATTTTTGTCCATAATAGAGTCCCATAAACTCCAAATCAAACAACGTCCTGGAAGCATCTCTCTGTATTAATCCCCGGTCTCCATCCCGGAGGAAAAATCCTAACATAAAAAAAAAAAACCAAAAAAGATGAGAAAAAAGAAGAGTGGTACCACCCAAAACCCCCAAAAGAAAAATAAAGTCCAGATCTCACCGGGAGCGTCCTCCCCCCCCACCCCCCCCCCCGCCGCCCCCCGGTGGCGTCCTCCACGCACTGGCATCGTCCTTCTGCACCGGCGGCGTTTCCTCGGTGTAAACTTTGATCCAGTCCTTCGGGCACGATCTGCGGCGCTGGGGCGAACCTTAATCGATGTTTTATCTTTTTCGTTAGTTTCTTTCCTTGGTTTAAACAATCATTAAAGCCAAACTCCCGCTGCACAGATCTGACCATGAGCGTCTTTCTTGCTGATTGCGCCGCGCCGCGCTCTCGCACACGCCCCCTTTTCATTACTAAATTATCACACACCTGGCTCCAAATAAGATTGACCCAACATCAGTTTTTTAACAGTGGAAATTTTAAATATTTTTTAATAATGAAATCTCCACAACTGTTCCACAAGACAGTTTGACATTTTTAACCTTTAGTATAGTTATCTATTAAAAACAAACATAGTGGTTATGTTACAGCTTGATAAGAGGATCTAGCTAAAGTTTCACAAATATTCTCTTACTATATATCTCTTTCTCTCACACGCACACACCCACACAAGACACACAGAAATACCGCCCTCATACATAGTTGAGAACATTGCGATCTGAAGTGGTGGAAGAACAGAGTGATACAAACAGAGAGACTGAGATGTTACCACAATGGATTGTCTATTAAGGATGACTGATTGTTTGGCTGACAAAGTCAACAATCTAGGAAATGTGTTCAATCAAGCACAGATGCACTCACAACATGTCAGCGTGAAGAAAAGGTAACCAACTGCTTTTGGCATGGCTTCACTAATTTTTCTTTCTCCATATTATAAAAATGAATGTTTAGACTGCAGTTAGTTTAGTTTAGATGACATGTTTAACACATAATTATGTCAATAGATGAATCAATGAAACTAATAGACTTGTTTATGCGCAACATATCACTGAAATAATAAAATCTCTCATAAATCATCATAAATCATAAATTTGTGATTAACAAGAGTTGAGTCCCAAGTCAAAACTCCCCCCTTGTCCTGGGGTGAGTGTGCATCTCATGACCACTAGGGGCAGTTAATCAGCTCCAAAGACATAACTTCACACTATTGAAAAGTTAATTATTTGAAGAAAGTACCTGTAACAAGAAAGTCTTTTTTTAATCTTGTTTTATATGGAAAGATAAATAAATGTGTTGCTTTAATGTTATCACATTATGCACTATTGCTTAGTACAACTCTCGTTAAGATGTTATGAATGTATGTTTCTCTGCATAATTTCTAAAAGTTACGCTGGAGTAAACTGTTAAAAAAACTTATTTGGTATACTTGGGGTAATTTGTTTAGATTCTATTACATAATTAGATACAATTAATATTAGTATTACTAATATGTCTGCAGAAAAAAATCACAAATTTTGGAAAAAATAGTAAATTGAAGTTATAAAGAGGTCATCCCATGCTTTAAATAGCAGTTTTGACGGTTTTAAAATAATAAACTAATAACAAACTTTGTGTTTGAATTCAGTTTGTTTACAGAGAAATTTGAGCCAGTTACTCCTTGATGCTTTGGGGAGGGGAAATACACAGCTGATTAATATATGCTTTTGGAATGACTGTTTACACAAATGTTGTGGATTTTGGCCAATAAGTTGGGTAAAGCATGGCTACCTATTTAAGCATTTTGGTTTCTGTTATTGTTCAGAGATGAACCAAGTTGAACACCTTGATCACAAACGAAACACTGGCTTTCATACTGCATCGCCTTGGCAATTAAAAAAAAACCTGTTGCACAATTTATGTTACAATATACAGTAAGAACCAAAGTTAAAGCAGAAGTTACCGTGGGTCATTCTTGACAGTTCATACCTTCACCGTTTTATCATCACAAAGTAATGACAATGGATTAATAATACTTATGATAATAATAAATAATAAAAATAAAATGTCCAATTAACAACAACAGTAGCTCTTTTTCCAATTCCCGCCAATCACCCAACCCACACATGACCCTACCCAGTGATCACTGCTTTATTTGTATGAGTGTTTTCTGCTTTGAGCCGTCTTGTGAATTTGTCTGAATTTGAACAGAAACCATTGACTTCCTGTTTTGTCTTTGCTTGGAGAGTACTTTTCTCAACAGATCTTTCTGGTGTTTGAGGTTAGCAATTAGTTTACTGTTTATGTCAAACATTTCATCAAGCTGTCTCATTAAATATTTCTGTAGTTCAATATTTCCCAATTCAGGTTTCTTAGATTTGGCCTGACACGTACACTTTGCTTGACTTGTTGTGGAGATCACAGTGTCCTTGAAATAACACTGCTTTTCCACCTTTTTTGCTGGAACTGGAACATCTGAACCTTCAGCGAAGAAATGTAGGTCAATGCAAGGTTCTGATTCAGGGAACATTTTCCAAAATGTTTTCTTTAACCCACTGGGTAAAGCTGGCTGATAACTTTGCTTTTCCAGCACAGGACCATTATTAATGTCACTATTTTCTGTCAAACATGTTAGATCTACACAAGCGTCTGACTCGGGAAAAGATTTCCATAATAGCGGCGTCTTCTTGATGCGCTTACTCTTTGATGTCTGTTTCTCCCCTTTTGATCCACTTTCTTCCATGTCTTGTAGATGGATTTCTTTTTGGTGGCCAGTTGTGTTGTAGAAATCACAGGTTCTTCTGTACAAGACTCCTTTTTTAAGGAATCTTTCTGATGACCTTCTTCTTCAGGGAGAGAAGTTTCCTGCTTATTAATATTTTCAGTGCAAGACTTCGAGGACTGTTCCTTCTGTGGTGTCTCCTGCAGTACGGAAATTGACTCATTTTCAGTAACAATTGAAGCATCTTGCAGACCAGTACTTTCAGCTGAAACTCATAGATCAGCAGGGGCATGTTTCTCCAAACAAATTTGAAATGGTACCTTTTTCTTCTTGTTGCGCCTCGTCTTCGGTCGCTGTTCCTTAGACTAGAGGGCTGTTCTTTCTCTGCTTGATCGATCGTCTCCTGTGGTCTTGCGATGGATTCTTCTTCACTGACCAGTGAATCGTTCTGCTTTTCAATACTTCCTGCAGAAATCTCTTGATCAATGGCACCATTTAAAACCTAGTCGGTTTTCTTCTTCTTGTACTTGGATGGCTGTAATTCCTTCTCGACAATGTTGTCAGATACAGACTCTTCGACTATAGGCTGGGCCATTGCCCACCATGCTTTACGAGCTCCGTGTCAGGCTGAGCATTGCTTGTTTATGTTTTAGGATAATAATAATAATAATAATAATAATAATAATAAAACATTAAAAATCACTTCTTTTTTTAAAACCAGATTACAAGCGTCTCTCAGTGCAGCAGATTTAACTCATCATGCAGGGACAGTCCAAGGTTGTTGGAGGCTTTGAGCTAAAAACATCAGCACCTCTAACAGTAGTTTAATTGGCTAACCTAATAGCAATAAGTTATCAATGTAGTTCACTAATTTGTATTTGTGAACAAACAGAGTTCACACTAAAATATAAAACTCAGTATCAGATTGTTGCTGTGGTAACAAAACAATATAACAATGAATATTGTTCTTTGAACTTTTACAAAGTAAACTTGCCAACTCCTTTAAGTCTTGCATTTAAATGTTAAACAATTTAAAACAGACTTAGCATTAAGAAAATGCTAAGTCTAGGAGGCATGGGACGTAGGAGGCATGGCCCTACCTAACGTATGATTGTATAATCTTGCATTCGAAATGTCGAGGCTGTCCAAATATTTTGAAAAGGGAGAAACAAAACTGAGTTGGATGAACATTGAAGAAGAATTAGCGAACCCTTTCAGGCCAATAGATATCCTTTCCCATGGTAAAATAGACAATAGACAACCTCTTCCTGCGAATCCAGTATTAGCACATTCTAAACTAGTATGGAAGGAGATACATAAAATATGTAAGATGTCACATTTAAAACAGTTGTACTCCTCATTGTGGTTTAATCCATCCATATGTATTGGAAGAAAAACAGTCTACTGGGAACAATGGCTGATGAAAGGAATACATGTTGTGGATGATTTATATAAAGATGGGGTTTTTATGTCTTTTTCAGACATCATGCTGAAATATAATATAAAAAAATATAGTTTTTGGAAGTATTTACAAATTAGAGACTATATTATTAAAGACAATTTCATACATAATGATAATCCAATACAAGAATTTATGGGTTCAAGTAAAATCAAATATAAAGCATCTACATTTTACAAATTACTCAATAGCATGCAAAAGGATGTATGTAAAAGTCTGGGGATTGTCTGGCAGAGGGACCTTGGCAGTATTTTTAGTGATGAAGAATGGTTGAAAATACTCTCAAATAATGGAAAATATATCAAAGAATCGAGAGGGAAATTTACACACTATAAGGTAGTACATAGATTTTATTTCACCCCATCCAGGCTCCATAGAATGGGCCTGCTCACCAATAATTTGTGCTGGAAATGCAAGACGGAAGCAGGAACTTTCATACACGCGATATGGGAATGTGAATGTATTTCTCCATTCTGGCAAACAGTATTACAACACATTGGAAAGTGGATAGGTGTGGAGATACCCATGTCACCAAGACTGTGCTTACTGGGGGATCAAACAGTGTTACCTAACATATCAAAACATCAAAACACCGTGGTACAGGTGGGGACGGTTACGGCTGCCAGGATAATCCTCAGACTATGGAAATCATTAACTGCCCCGAATATTAAAAGTTGGTTGGGATTGATGTTGGAAATAGTGTCATATGAACAAATGCTGGCTAAGCTAAATGATGACTTTGAAAACTTCAAGAAATCCTGGAATAATTTTCTTTCCTGCAATACTGGGACAAGAAAACCCCCTTGAGGAACTGTTGTTCTGAAAACACTGCTTACTATAAACTTCTGTCTAATGTGGTTGACTATGCTAACACCGAGGATGTTTGTATATGCCAATTTTTGTGAAAATTTTATTGATTTGATATGTATGGACCTGGTCGCTTTTTGTTTTTTTTGTTTGTTTTTTTTCTGTCGGTTTTTTTTTATTGTATGGGGATATGGGGAGGATTGGGAAGGGATGTATTCATGTGTTTTGAAAAATAATAAAAACTTTAATAATAAAAAAAAAACTATTAAAAATCTTTTAATTTATGTATGCTGAAACCATTGAATCAAATTTAGTCGCATTAATAATTTCACTAAACAAATGTTACATTCATGTATCTCTGGTCTGTGTTGAAATATTAGCATTTATGTGGCCCCGGAAGCCCTGGGGGGCATTATGGAGCAACTGACTTAATTTGAATTAATCAGAAGAGCAAATAATCGATGTTCATTTTAATTATATTTTTTGATTTGTTGTTTTTAAGACTAGTTATGGGGTTAAATAGCATTTCACTGGTGATGTTTTCCCGTAACACATCATTACCCAGCAATATTTTTACATTTACTGTCTACTTAACATGTTTTAATAGATAAACATTGTGGAATGCAGGTGGACATCTAAATGTTGGCTTGCTAAAGCTGGTGGCACCACGACCACTGGGCCCAGCAAGTTTTCTGGGGGAAATCCTGAACTGAATAAGCTAATTACAAAGTTATTATGAGTATTGTTTGCTTTAAAGGATACATTAAATTCATTTTTCTTGCCAGTAATTGGCAATAATAGCAGGAGAGAAGAGAAGCAAGGAATCGTCCCACCCTCAATGGACCAGTAACTCATTATTCTTGTTCAGTGAGGTGGAGAAATACCACTTTCTTGGGAATTCTCTTTACCACACACACTAATAGAGAGGATATATGCGCACAGATCATGGTGTGATCCTCTGAGAAATTCAGAGATGATTGTTGTGAGAGAGGTAGTTTTAAGCGGAAATAAGGCAGCTAAAGCCATAATGAAATAGGTCCTCTAGGGAAAATGCAGCCAGACAAATTGATGTTACACTACTCACTAAAATCTAACTGAGGTCCCTGCAGAATCTTCCTAGAAGGAAGAAGAGAACTAGTGAAAATACTGTTCAAGTTTCTTTAGTAGAAACTTGACAATTTAAATATTCAGGAAAATAGAAAGGATTATTAAGTTGAATGAGAAGTGTATGAGGTCTATAGACAGGCTGCTAATATACAA
The DNA here is from genome assembly GCA_911649635.1 of Poeciliopsis gracilis. NCBI lineage: Eukaryota > Metazoa > Chordata > Actinopteri > Cyprinodontiformes > Poeciliidae > Poeciliopsis > Poeciliopsis gracilis. The sequence continues at coordinate 554,104 of CAJVRI010000739.1, read as the reverse complement.
TGTCCAGCATTGCCCAAGGCTTGTAAAATGATATAACACTAGTCACCAGTCCGGCAAAAAAAAAACTTCAGGGTCACATACACACATCCACCCATCCATCCATCCATTTTCCGTCACCCTTCTCCCTAACGGAGGTCGGGAGTTGCCAGTGCCTATCTCCAGCTGCGTTCCGGGCGAGAGGCGGGGACAAACAGGACAAACAACCATGCACACACACACACCTAGGGAGAATTTGGGAAGGCCAATTAACCTGACAGTCATGTTTTTGGACTGTGGGAGGAAGCCGGAGTACCCGGAGAGAACCCACGCACGCACAGGGAGAACATGCAAACTCCGTGCAGAAAGACCCCGGGCCGGGAATCGAACCCAGGACCTTCTTGCTGCAAGGCAACAGCGCTACCCACTGCGCCACTGTGCAGCCCCCCCCCCCCCCCACACACACACACACACACACACACACACACACACACACACATATATATATATATATATATATATATATATATATACATATATATATGCATTTACTTCTTGCTCCCTATATATATATATATATATATATATATATATATATATATGTATATATATATACATATATATATGTATATATATATATATATATATATATATATATATATATATATATATATATATATAAATATATATATATATATACATAAGGTAAACTCATTTCATATAATTTTACATATTTACATGTTTTATATGATTTAATGTAAAGGTTCAAATATTTTGAGCCTTTACATTTTGTGATTTGGATGATCTTGGCTTGATCATTGAAATTGTAAAAACTCCCAGCAGGTGCTGAATAAGTGTCTGAGAGGGGAGATCAACTATTACACAGCATGAAGAATCATGTTGAATCAGGCCAAACAGTCAATATTTGTTAGGCACTTTTCCACATCAAATATAAGTTGCACATTTACAGAATGGAAAAGCTTTCTATTCATAAAGGTACACTCATTTCCAGATTGTCTTCTTACATCAATATTGGTGCAGTCGATTTCTCTGATCACGTTAGGAAGTCTGCTCATTGCTGCCACCTTTCTTTCTGTTCAGCTGCAGAATGGATGAACCTGGTGTATATGAGCAACCTCCCAACAAGTTATCCATTTCCCACTGAAGTGATCCGATACAAGGAATCCCAGCACTGGGAAAACCTCAACTGGTAAAGTACACCCAGAACTGTGCAGAGTCCCAGCATGAAGGTCCAGGGCAATCTGAAGTAGCGGACAAACCCGTCATCATGTGCCAGAAGTTAACTGATCTCATTTAATCATTTAATAATAATTAAATGATTGCAGTTATTTATGTACATGTGTGATTGTCTACAAATCTTGTCTGCCTTAAAGGGGCAGTATCATGTATAATCAACTTTTTTGAGCTTTACATTATGCTATTGCTGTGTTTCAGATCGACGTCACCCAATGCAGATGGAGGGCAAGAAGTAAATGCAGCCCATTTACTTCTGTTGATCCAGCATCAAAATGCCTAAAGTCGTGTACAGTTGTTCCAACAGAGAGAAAGATGAATGTTAATTTTGTGTTTCGAAGGTAATTGGTCACAAGGGAGGTAATTCTTAAAAAACTTAGTGAAAAAAGAGAAGAATAGTGGATCAACAAGCTACAGCTAGAAACAGAAGGTGTGGAAACTAACAATGCCAGAGTTTGGAGAGCCCACTTTCTATCAGGTAACAATGGCATCACTTAAATTGTATTTTCAGATATTTCATGTCTGGCCATGAACACGGGGTTTCTGTAGATCACAGCGAATGGTTGACCTACATTGGACCTGAATCCAGTCTCTTACAACGACTCAACATTAACATACAATGAATTTGGGTTTACAGAAGCTAAATAAATTATTTACCAGGAGATCCAATCACATAGAAATAACATGGGTTAGTTTGTTGTTAGCAATAGCATTATCATAGACTAATTACTTAAAATAGCACAACTCACTACTCACCCAGGCAGAACCAAGTTGACAGTCATTGAATGCTTCTTTTGATCATAAATGCTTGACCCAACCTGAAAATAAATAATTGTGAGTTTCCAGACTTTTGAAAACTTTTTTCTGGTTCTTGACATGACGTTACAGGAGGAGGGGCTTTGTCCACAAAAGACTGTTTTTGATCAGGAGAGAAACTAGCCATCCCAGAAACATTCACTTTCTGCTTCTGTGTCTCCAACAGTCTTCACCAATTCACACATCAACAACCTGGGTCAACCTTCAGTTCTGAAGGAGACTCTGCTTATTTTGACAGGGCTGATGTAAACATAAATGTCACTGCTAAAGTTACTTCCAAACTTTTTGCTCAGTCAAAATCCTCAAAATTATTAGAGAAGTCTTTTTTACCAAGATAATGCGGATCATGTCTTAGACGTATTTTTTTTCCAAAGTGCCTCGTCTGTTCCAGCCTATTTAGGATGTTAGCTACTCGTGATCCATTTGGATCTGTTTTGAATCTGAGAAACCTACTTCCAGACCACCATTTGAATTTCAAGCACTATCCGGGTCACGTGTCTGAAACCCAGCAACAAAGTCATTCCCTGATTATTAAAAAAATAAAATAAAAAACATACCTATTTTTTCCATTTTTTTCCCATTGTGCCAATATGTGCTTCACGCTGTATCAGTTACTAGGCAACATAAGTTACACAGGGGTGGAGGCAAAATAGCTAGATGGATTCTAGACCTGTCTCAAGTCACAGCTTCTCTTTTCCTGTCGTCAATTTTTGCGGCCTTTGAAGGACTGTCCTACATAGACCGGGTGCTTCGAAGGATGCTAAAATGTTGTAACATGTATAGCACATTTCCTCAAGGCATGAATATAAACAAGTTATTAATTTTCAGATAATACTTTCTAACTTTACTTAAAGTTAAATAAAGCTATTATGTTTGAAGGTTTAACTTTCACACGTAAAAGTTATTTCCAAACTTTTTGCTCAGTTAAAAACTGATTTTGTTCAGAAAGAAATGAAATACTCCGGTAAACCAAGCTGCTAGGATGACTAAATAATATCAGTGTTCAACCTCAACTCACTGGAGAAAACTAGAGGGAGTTTTTCAACAATGTGCCGGGAGTCAGGCGTTCTCTCCCGGTAACTCAAACTTGGAGCACTGACCAGCTGACAGCTGGCGAGGAGAGCTGGCTGTTAATGCATCCGAAAATGTCAGAGCAATAATGAAATTAGGTGATTTATTGATGAGCTGAGCAGATATTTGAGACCTACACAGCTACACTCTCGCCACAAAACATTGTAAAAATGCATACTTCACTTTTCTTTGTCCGGCTGATCTGAATGAGGCAATATTTGTAAGTGTGACCAACACTGACTGAACAGCTTCCTTCACTTCCTCTGCTGCCATCGTCAGATTACAGGCAGATTACAATTCTAAAGCAGCACAGAACAGTTCACAATCTCTCCTTCTGTGCACAGACTGATCCAGTTAAAAAATGTACTGGAGACAATCCAAGGCAAGGGGAGAAACCCCAGACTGAGCTGTAAACGAGAATTTATTCGAGTGGAATTGCACTGGAAGGCACTTTTACTTTAAAGAGTTTTGTTTGGGTGATGCTGCACAAAAAAACTTTTATTCAAACATTGCACATTCCCCTGATGACTCTGGAAGTGAGTATCTTTATCATCTGTTGCTCTACGTGCCAGGCACAGGAGAAGCAGCGAACATCTAACAGCTGCATGGGGAACATACACTGTAAAAGCCAAACCAGGCTCATGAGAGGAGCACACTGTTCTGGCTCAGAGAAGGCATTAATATGTGGAGGAAACTTTGTGATCAGGGGAGTTAAGTGCAGCTTTTGCTTTAGAGAATTCTTACAGTTTTTGGAAACATTTGGCCAAGATGTAAGACTACAGAAGGCACCAAAAACACTACTAGAACCAGGATGTTGTCTTCCTGGAAAACATTTTATTTTTTTAACACACAATTCAGTTGATCAGGAAAAACATCACTCAGGGGAGAGCTAGAACACAACAAATCAAATGAGAGGGGTCAAAGCTTGAGCAAAGCCTTGTAGAAAATGAAGGAAAGCAAAGTGGATAAAGACGAATGTACTCAATAGACCAAGAACTGACAGTGCCAGAGACAGGGAGAGAGAGATGGCTGGTAGCTCTCAGGGCAGGACTGTAGTGATTTATCTCAGAGTCCTGCATTAGTCAGATGGATGCTGCCTTGCATAGATTAAAATTACGATACATTCATCAATGCAGCAGACACAAATGCATTACAGTCAGGAACGAAACAAGGCAACTGCTGCTGGGGGGAATCAATGTGCATAATTAAAAGAGTAATATAGAAAAGCTCTTTGTCACTTGGCCAGAGTGGCTTCCACAATCAGCTGCAAATCATCATCTGTCTGAAACTAGATTATACCAGATACGTATGCTGCTTAAACAGACTGTTTTCCTCAATGTCTGACGTTTGACTTAACATTTCCTCTTTTAGGTCACTTATAATTACCATATTCTATATTTAAAAAAAATAAACTCTGCCATTTAAAAACGTGACTTTTCTTCACGTCATTCTTTTGTCATTTTGTGTATATACTTGAACTAACTGACGCTGAAATAAAAACATCTTCAAGTTCAGCTGCTGAGGCCATGCATCCTCTTAAGCAGATGTTGCATATTTGCCTTTCTGACTATGGTACTTCACCTTCTTTAAGGCCTCATTAGCAGACATTACCAGCATCCTCTAGTGGTACCATGACAATATAACATGCATTTTAGTGAAAACAAGATGGTGGTGATCCCACTGAAAAGATTCTACAACAACTTTTGCAGAAAATGGCAGATATTAAAAACAAATAATATTTCACACTTGAAACTGGTGTACTCATGTACAGTCATGTATGTTTAGTTTCACAAGGCATGCAAATTTGACACATTTTTGCAATTGCAGAAAAATTCAATGTCAGTAAAGGTGAAGTACTCATTTGGGGGTTAGGGTTAGATCAATCTGGGATAATTTTAAACAGTTTACAAGCATAAATAATGGTTGCAAGTGGTAAATTCTCCAACCAAATAATTATCTCATAAGCATGCCAGAAACCCAATCCAGGGAAGCACTTTAAAATACCAAACATGGAGAACCTGAACAGATTCTGGCTAGACAAACTGAAGAGACATACAAGACAAACACACAAGTTGTGGAAAGTAAAATATTGAATGAATTTTGTACTCAATGGCTGCCACCTTCAGGCTCCACTGGACTGTCTCTCAAAAGATAAGTAAACGATCCCATTCACTGGTACTTGCTCATCCCAACAGCATTTACCACACAATCTAGTTGGAATAAAGGTCTTTGTTTTTACATTACATTTTATTTTACATTGAAATTATTCGTGCTGGAAATTGAAGCCTGCCAAAGTACTTGGTACACTGATCTCCCAACCAAGGTTCATTCCTGTATGATACAGGAATGAACCTATAGTTTCAAACAACCTTTATAGTTTGTTTGAAACTTTGAAATGTGGTGCAACAGTGTATTGTAATCAAATCTTACCAGTCAAAAGACACCTTCCAACCTTCCACCATGGCAATAGTCAAAGACCAGGCCAGGCACAGTGCATGATTGCACCACCAAGATGGGTGGGCTAACCTGTCAGACAAACTAAGCTACAACTGAATGAGTGTCCACACTAGAAGTGGACAATGCGCACTTAAGCATTTCACTGATCTTGCTCTTATTAATATTTGACTGCTGCATTGCCAACACAACCAGTAAAATGGCATCCCAAGAAAGGCGATCATAATATTTCTAGCGTTTCACATGGTGGTAGCTCCAGTATTCGTCAACAAGCACAATGTCCTGAACAAAGATGCTCATGATGCAGTGGGAGGGAATGCACACCCTCCACTATCAAGGAATAAATCCCACATGTCTCTGTTTGTAAAGCTTTGCTGCTCGTCTCCTGGGGATGGCAGACCTGAAAAATCTAATGCATTGCAGAGGACAGGGCTGCCCCGGGAAATGCTGTGTGATTTTTTTGCTTCTTAGATCTTTGGGGAGCCATGATAGTTCCTTAATATATGTCCCAGTGTAGCACCCCACTGCTCTGTCACCTAATAACTGGGACAAGAACTCCAACTTACTGATGGGGTGCTATTTGGGTTCGTTAAGGTCTGGTAGATACCTCACAGGTTTACCTATGTTGAGTAAACTGTTACTCAGCCAATCACCTTACACAACTTTGATGTAACATAAATAACTCCAGACAACCAGCTAACTGAACAGTTTCTTTTAATAAGAACTTGAGGAAATAAGCTTTTAGCTCACAATGCCCCGAAATAATCAAAGAAACTTAAATATAGAGCAAAGTTATTAATTCACCACAGTAATGGTTTCCCCAAAATAAAATAAAGCCAATAAGGCACTTTTCTTTTCAGTCCCTTTTGTTTTCCTAACTTTAACTTTTTGTGTTTTAAGAAAAAAACACCTTACTTTAAACTATGGTCTTACTACAACCAAAATTTAACTTTAGACACCAACAGAACTCCATACATTTACCAAAAATTTACAGTTTTAAACACAATATCACACATGGGCCCATACTCTCTCTCACACACACACACACTGTCCGGAACCGGTTAAAGTTTTCGTTGCAGGCCTGATGAAGCTAGGGTGCGATGTCGTTACGCCAATCCTCTTCTCTCAACTTGAATCAGAAGATAACTCAAACCTGCTCGCTCAGCCGTCGTCCTTACCGTCAAGGTTGCTTCGCGAGTCCAAATTTCTTGTGCAACTTTGCCTCACAAGTTGCTTGACTACTCCTCCATCGCGCTGAAATCCGTGTTGCTAGATACCTCTCCACCTCGGTCCCGCCGTAGTTCTCCCTGAATCAACCGCAGTCTTTCCTCCGTTCTTTCTCCACAGAACACTTGGACTGGTATCCTCCACACCGCGTGCAGAATCACTGGTGCAGAACACACCCAAAAAATAGTTCCTTCTTCCACCTCAAGGTCTGGAACCATTAGCAGCGGCCTCCATTAGCTTCCTCCTTCCTTTCTCTCCCGCGTTCCTCTCGCTTCTCCTTCCCAGAATTCCCTTCTCCTGGTTTTTTTTTTTTTTTTTTTTCTGTTGAGTTCACTTGTCCCTCGGAAACCCAAACCACCTTCATAGACAGGAAATTCAATAGTCTTTAACTGATGGGATCATCCCTCAAACAAAAATACACTTATGTATGTACACAAGTTACTTTCAGAAAACTTTGACTTTCTGCTTTTTTCATTATTTCGCACATTACTCAACAGTAATTTCTTCCCTAAAGCATATAATCACTCAGATTAAAATGTACAAAACAATAATATATGTTTCTCCTTATCCCCTCTTTTTCCCATTTTTACACAAAACCAACCTTGTAAATATTTTGTAAATATTAAAAGGCCTTAAGTGCATTGGTTTTTAACCAGGGGCTACACCAGTATATGTCCCAGTGTCCTCACATGTAGACATTTCTTTTTTAGAGACTTGCTAATTGTAGAAAGCTGAAATCTGGCTAATTGGGATCTTGGAATAACAAATTGCAAAGATTTTTTGCAGCTGCAAAGATAAACCGACTGTCCTCAAATGGGGACATCCTTTTTTCAAAAGCTACTCCCTATACCATGAAAGGGTTTTGTTATTAAACTTGTAACCTCAAACTAATCCCCATATAACTAGGAGAATAAAAAAAATTGAAACTAAGCAAAGGTTTTGGACTCAGGAGGAATAAATACTTGAGATTTGAGACGACAGAACTGATTATCATTTATTGACAAAAATCCAGTTATACAAGAAGAGAAATAATTCAGAAACTACATCCATCTTTCATTATCAGCATGTTGTTTTTGCAGCAATGTGCACAACATATATGGCATCATGAAAAAAAGGTTTGGGCAAATCTAGGGCTTGAGGTTCAGTGTTCTCCAGCCAGGTATGTCCCTGGTGCAACACATCGGAATCTGATGAATGAATTACCTTCTCACTATGTCCTCTAGTCTTTCTCAGGCTAAAGGGAGCACGTAGATGGGTTCTATTTATTTAACATTACACTTAAAGAACCTAGTTAACTTGACTATATTATTATTATTATTATTATTATATTATATTTTATTACATTAATTCCCATACATTAAATTTGTCATTTTCCAAAAAAAACAATATGTTTATTCTTGAGAACCCAAGATGTTACATCTAAATAGAGTATGCTTATTATTTATGACACCAAGTCGTCCATCTTTTTCATAATGACAAATAAGAAAAAATTGGATACAGAATTTTTTTTTTTATTTTAGGAGCAAGTGACACTCCTATCAAACATGTGAGAAACACAAGTCATATTACTTTGTTTAATTCTGTGCAAATTACAACATATTCTCTGTTAGCACTTAATGGTGACAGATGTGTTATGTGTGAATGTGTGGGCAGGTGTGCTTGTTGGGATCACTAGTCCTTCCAGAAATTATAACGAGACATTTGTAGGGTTAGGGCTGGTACAGCTGCAACAGTTAGAGAAGGTTGTGTGTCCAAACCTTGAGAGGACCTTTTCATTTGGACTGTGCATGTTCTCCCTGTGCTTGCATGGAACTATTTCAGATATATCTGCTGTGGTTCAAAAACCTTCACATTAAGTTTATTGGTAATTGTGGTGGTTCCTCCCTCTTCACTGTGTTAGTATTGTTTTGTATTTAATATTTCTTTTTCTTCTCTTTCTTCTTCTTTGGTGGTGGAGTTTTGTCTTATGTGTTTACTGGATTGGGTGCACACTTTTTAGTAAACACTTTGTTTGTTTGTTTGTTTGTTTGTTTACTTTGTTTGTTTGTTTGTTTAGAACACTAATTGCTTTGTTTTTGTTGTTGTTGAGTTGAAGGACTGGCTGGGAGGATTGATTGTCCTGGGTCTCGCCAGTAATTGGAGCAAACCATCAGGCTGCTGGAAGTGGGGAGTTTGCTGCAGAAGATTCCTCCTTTCGCTCCATTGACATTCTTCCTTTCGCTATTGTTAAAATGTTTATGGTGTTAGGTTATTTTCTTTTGTTTTATAGTTATGCTGAAGTAAATGTTGGGAATTGAGTTTGGTATTTAGGTTTATGTATTGTTTGTTTGTTTTTCTCTTTTGCCCCTCCTTGTGTGTGTGTGTAGGATAGCCTTTGTAGATAAATTCCCTGTGTGTTCTGTCAGTCAGTTACAGTCAGTTAGTTTGTTTGTTGCGTTGGTATGCCTTAGTTGATTTCTTTTTGGGCCCATTTTTCTTATATTTCTTTGAGATTGATTGTAAAATTTTTTGTGAAGCTTTATTGAAAAATTAAATAGTTGTTTTTTTTAAACCTTTGTCCTTGGGTTTACTGGTCGGACCGCCACAGTTGGTGTCAGGAGTGGGATTTCCAGTTAAGGACAAAGGTTTATTTTATTTTTTTTTTTTTGAAACCTGAAACTCTAAACCATGAGAGGAGCCAGAAGTGGAGGTGGTAAAGTCAAGACAGTTCCATCAGACAAAGAAGCACAAACAGAGCATGAAGGGTGTGGCGCAGTTTGTGAAGAGGAGGAGTCGGATGAAGAAGGGAAAGAGCCAACCATATCCGACTTGGCAGGGATCCTGCAGGCCTACATGGGGCAACAGAAAGATCGAGAGGCAAAGTGGGAGCAAGAAATTTCGCGTCAAGATTACAGGTTTGAAGCTTTGCAACGCCAGTTCAGTTTATTCCAGGAGGAGTTGCAGGCCCAGTCTTCTGCAGGCGTGAGGCCTATTGGGCAAGACCACGCCTCCTCGTCTGTGGGATTGAAACCTGATGGGGATGCTTCATCACCAGAACCGGCCTTATCAGCTGTTAAGCCAGGTGACTCAAGTTCTACACACTTCTATAAAGAACCAAAACTACAAAAGTTAAGTGATGATGATGACATTGAACATTTCCTCATAACTTTTGAAAGGATAGCGTGTGTTTGCCGATGGCCAAAATGTGACTGGGCATTTCAATTGATTCCATTATTGACTGGTAAAGCCAGGAGTGCATATGTACATATGGACTTGGAGGAATCAATGAACTATGATAATGTTAAAGCTGCTATTTTACAGAAATATGAAATTAACAGCGAGACTTATCGTCAGAGGTTCCGCTCTCTTCATGTGGAGCCGAATGAATCTCCCAAGGAACTTTATGTGAGACTTAAAGAACTGTATGGCAAATGGGTTCAGCCTCGAGGTAAGACTGTTGAAGAGATTAATGACGTCATAATCCTAGAACAGTATTTCCGAATGTTGTCCCCAGAACTCCAAGTTTGGATTAAGGAACGAAATCCTAAAAATGCAGCAGAGGCAGTTTCACTTGCAGATGCCTTTGTGGCTGCACGTAGGAAGATTCAACCGTGGGCTTTTAGAAATGTAAAAAGGGAGTTTACTCCAACTTCAAGTAACCCCGGGCGAACTGAAAATGTGAGTAAGCAGTTTGGAAAAGAAAAGGACTTTTTCCCTAGTCAAACGAAAACTTTGAAAAAACTCATCTGCTATTTGTGTGGCCAGGAGGGCCACACAAAGCCTAGGTGTCCTCAAAATCCGGCAAATCTCTCTCAGATGTGTTTCGCACTCCAGAGAGAACCATGTATTGAACCGACAAAGTCAGCCACTGATGGAGACTATGGTGGAGATAGGGGGGGCAAAGGGTCAAAGCCCTGATTGACACAGGAAGCACCCAGACATTGGTGTGTCGCAGGTATGTCCCACCGCATATTATTTGCACCTCTGAAACTATACCTATCTGCTGTGTCCATGGGGGATGAAAAACAATATCCAACCGCAGATATATACATGAGAGTGCAAGGGCATGACTACCTGTTAAAGGTGGGTGTAATGGATGCCTTACCCTTTCCTGTGGTCTTGGGAAATGATCTTCCAATTCTCCCTGATCTAATCAGTGCTTCTAAAATGTGTAATGTTGTATTGACACGATCGCAAGCAAAGATCTCTGGGGAAGATGAGTTCAGTTTAAGAGCCTTGCCATTTTTTGGGGCTGAGATTGAAGTAGGTCAAACAAAGGAATACAAATCTCGTGCACAGCGCAAGCGAGAAAAATTCAAACATACCACAGCCCTTCCCTGTGTTACCTGAGCCTGAGGTGCAGTTGGACTTTGACATTCCTGATAATATTAGTGAGCTGCAGCACCAGGATGGAAGTCTGACCAACCTTATCAAAAGGGTTGAGGAAGGAGGAGATGCAAAGGAATTTCATATGCAAAATGGCATCCTCTATAGGAGACAGGGAGAAATACAACAGCTGGTGTTGCCCAGAAAGGTTAGGAAAACAGTATTAATGTTGGGTCATGCAATTCCCTGGGCTGGCCACCTGGGGAAACATAAAACCATAGCCCGAATCCAACGATGTTTCTACTGGCCTGGGTTACACAAAGATGTTGCCAGTTTTTGCAGGAGTTGTCCTCAATGCCAGAGAACATCCACCAGATTTGCATCGAGGGCTCCTCTGCAGCCCCCTTCCTATTATAACTACACCATTTGACCGCTTTGGGCATGGATGTTGTGGGTCCAGTGGAGAAGAGCAAATCAGGTAACCGATTTATGTTGGTTATTACTGATTATGCCACAAAGTATCCGGAGGTGTTCCTCTGAAATCTGTTAAGGCTAAAACTGTTGCTTTTTTGCTTAGTACAGTTTTTTTTCACGAGTGGGGTTCCCTAAAGAAATATTGACTGATCAAGGGACTAATTTTATGTCCAAATTACTGAACGATGTATATAAACTGATTGGCATTAAGGGACTGAGAACCACCCCATATCACCCGCAAACTGATGGACTTACAGAGAGATTTAATCAGACTCTTAAGAATATGCTTCGTAAGTTCATCAATGAAACTGGGTCTGATTGGGATCAGTGGCTCCCTTTACCTCTTGTTTGCATATCGGGAGGTGCCCCTAAGCTTCGACCGGGTTCTCCCCTTTGAGCTGCTTTTTTGGGCATGAGGTCCGAGGTCCATTGGCCCTTTTGAAGGAAAGGTGGGAGGGGGAGAAACCTGCAAAGGAATCTGTTAATACGATTTCTTATGTCCTCCAGATGAGAGAGAAATTAGAAAAGATGACCTTGTTGGCTCAGGAGTATATGCGTGCCTCCCAACAAAAGCAAAAAGCCTGGTATGATCAGACTACTCAGGAAAGAAGTTTTGAGCCAGGTCAAAAGGTGTTGGTACTCCTCCCAACTGATGATAGTAAGTTTTTTGGCTCAGTGGAAAGGTCCATATGAGGTTGTTCAAAAACTGGGTCCTACCACTTATAAAGTCAGTACTCCAGATCAGAGACGCAGTACTAGAGTTCTTCACATTAACCTGCTAAAAGAATGGGTCTCAAGGCCAGAGGAGAAGCAAGATGTATTTTTTTATTAGAAGTGTATCAGATGAGGAGGTAGAGGAACAATACCTGCCCCTACCATCAGCTTCTGCGCTTGACCTGAGTCATCTAAACCCAGAGCAGCAGTTACAAGTGAGAGCCCTTTGTAACATCAAGGTGTTTCAGGATAATCCTGGACGTACGGACTATATTGAACATGAGATTCGTTTAAAAGAGGATGCAGTAGTGAAGCGAAGGAGCTACAGGATCCCTGAGCGTCTCCTTGGCCCTTTAAAAGAGGAGATTGAATTAATGCTTTCTCTGGGTATCATTGAGCCTTCTCATAGTGACTGGTGTAATCCTATTGTCCTTGTACCAAAAAAGGATGGCACCATGAGATTCTGTATAGACTTCCGTTATTTGAACTCTGTTTCCAAGTTTGACTCGTATCCAACTCCCCGTATTGATGATTTGATTTGCTGTCTTGGGAAAGCAAAATATCTCACTACGATTGATCTCTCTAAAGGTTATTGGCAAGTTCCCCTTTCCACCAGGTCTCGTGAGATGACGGCTTTCCGGACACCTTGGGGTCTCCATCAGTTCACTGTCATGCCTTTTGGGCTCCATGGAGCACCTGCAACCTTCCAGAGACTTATGGATAAGGTACTGGAAGGCTGCTCAAATTTCGCATCTGCTTATTTAGATGATATTGTCATCTACAGTGACAGCTGGGAGGATCATCTCCAACATCTTAAGGCTGTTTTTGAGTCTCTTCATGCTGCAGGCTTGACGGTTAATGCAGCTAAATGTACCCTTGCCAAAAAGGAAGTTCAGTACCTTGGACATATTATTGGCAATGGAGTCATTAAACCTCAGATCCAGAAGGTTCAAGCAATTCAGTCATGTCCTCGACCGCAGACTAGAACACAGCTAAAGTCCTTTCTCGGGATGTCGGGTTGGTACCATAAGTTCATTCCTAATTTTTTCTACCAGAGCTGCTGTCCTTACCGATATGATCAGTCCCAAGAAACCTAATCAGCTTCAGTGGTCGGAGGAAGCGGACCGAGCTTTTAAGGACATCCAAGGTGCTTTGAGTGGACCTTCAACATTACACTGCCCTAACTTTGACCAGCCATTCATTTTGCAGACTGACGCATCTGGGCGTGGGTTGGGTGCAGTGCTGCTTCAAGGACCTCCAGGGGGACGTCGTCCCTATTGCTTTTATAAGCAGAAAGCTCTATCCAAGAGAAACGCGATACTCCACCATAGAAAAGGAGTGCCTTGCTGTGAAGTGGGCTTTAGACTCACTTAAATATTATTTATTGGGGACAAGATTCATTCTAGAAATGGACCATAAGGCTCTACAGTGGCTTGAAAGGATGAAAGACTCAAACAGCAGGATAACCCGCTGGTACCTGGCGATGCAACCGTTCCGGTTTGACATTCACCACATTCCGGGGAAGCTGAACACTACTGCCGACTACCTGTCACGCTGGCCTATGGAGTTTCCAGAGGAGGGGGAGTGTGTGGTGGTTCCTCCCTCTTCACTGTGTTAGTATTGTTTTGTATTTAATATTTCTTTTTCTTCTCTTTCTTCTTCTTTGGTGGTGGAGTTTTGTCTTATGTGTTTACTGGATTGGGTGCACACTTTTTAGTAAACACTTTGTTTGTTTGTTTGTTTACTTTGTTTGTTTAGAACACTAATTGCTTTGTTTTTGTTGTTGTTGAGTTGAAGGACTGGCTGGGAGGATTGATTGTCCTGGGTCTCGCCAGTAATTGGAGCAAACCATCAGGCTGCTGGAAGTGGGGAGTTTGCTGCAGAAGATTCCTCCTTTCGCTCCATTGACATTCTTCCTTTCGCTATTGTTAAAATGTTTATGGTGTTAGGTTATTTTCTTTTGTTTTATAGTTATGCTGAAGTAAATGTTGGGAATTGAGTTTGGTATTTAGGTTTATGTATTGTTTGTTTGTTTTTCTCTTTTGCCCCTCCTTGTGTGTGTGTGTAGGATAGCCTTTGTAGATAAATTCCCTGTGTGTTCTGTCAGTCAGTTACAGTCAGTTAGTTCGTTTGTTGCGTTGGTATGCCTTAGTTGATTTCTTTTTGGGCCCATTTTTCTTATATTTCTTTGAGATTGATTGTAAAATTTTTTGTGAAGCTTTATTGAAAAATTAAATAGTTGTTTTTTTTAAACCTTTGTCCTTGGGTTTACTGGTCGGACCGCCACAGTAATTCTGAAGGTTTTAATGTGTTCTTGTAATATTTTTACTGACTTTTAAATCAAACAGAAAACCACTAAAATATATATATTTTTTGCCATAAATAATTTATGGCAGACATTAACTTCTATCAAACTAAATGTGATTTAGGTGGCGTTAATACAGAACTGAAAATAAACAAGAATATTAAAATATAAATCCCAGCGATCAGACCACGGCATGATGAGGAGGGATTCCCATGGGGGGAACTGACTCAGCGGCCGCCCAGATTGATAGAATCACGTTGGATGTTTTAAAGACCCACTCAAAAAAATTCCAGTGAAATAAGATCTGACATCTTGAGTTCAGACTGGAGCTGATTCCATGTTATGGGAGCCACCACACTGAATGCTAATGCTGGTTGCACCTTCTGATCTGATTAACAAAGGAAGACCTGCTGCTTGCTGAGCTGAATGACCTTGTCATGTTCAGCAAATAGCCAGAGCCGGAGGAAAAATGTTTTCTTCCAAACAAACCAAGTAAGTTTGTTGAAAAATGCTGCTGCATGCAGATAATTACTAATTAATCCATGTCTTTGTATCAAGGTAAGCTTGAACTTATTTCCTGCAACTTACTGAGTTTTAGGGAGAAACCACGCAGATAATCAGACAAGATTTTTACAGATATTGCAGAATTACTCTCATTCACACTCTGGTGCGCAGTTAAGGTTCTTGTAGACCAAGAAAAAGCTCATATTTTATCCTTTAATTTCATTATTTCTATTGTATGTAATTACTGGGGTCACAGTCAGTGTGTCATCATTGCAGTGTGATGACATGATGTGGATTAAATGTAAAAGGGCATCAAGAGGCATACTGAGCCGACCGTTCCGTGAGCCCAATCCCCTCCTGGACCAGACCCGTTACCTCACCGTCACCACTTATCATTGTTCAAATAAAATCCACTTTCACCATACTACTCTCCTGTGTTGTGTTCTGCATGTGTGCTAGAAATATTGAACCCATCATGACGGTACGTGTGTATTGCTTTCTGTTTGAGGATGCTAGTGTGTGAACTTGCTCAGTCTGTTGTTGAATAATGCCACACCTCACTAGGCTGGTATTTATAAAATAATTGATAGCTTGAGAGCTCTTTGACTATAAAATCCTGGTGGACCCCCAACTTAATTCTGATTAAAAAGACAAACTAACAATTACACTTGGCCCCTATTAATGGTTGTTGAAAACCAAATCAAATTATTGTTGCACAAGTAAAATACACCCGTTCCCCAGTCAACACAATGATCAAAAATCATTTGAACAACACCAAATAAGATCAGTCAGAATGTGTTTCACTTCGAATCTGTCTCTGATTGGCCTGAATTTACTAGGGGTTTTTTGTTTGTTTGTTTGAATGGTCCTTGTGTTGTGAATTGGTTCTACAATATACAAATAAAACTGAATTGAATTGAACTGATTTGAACAATTACCATCTCTATCTGTAAACAGAGATGAAAATTCAGCATCCATAAACACTTTTTAAAAAAAACAGATCAACATATATTCTGGTCAAAACACAACCAGAGTTTGTTTCTATTTTGAAAAGCAACCATTATATTCCATGTGCCAGTGCAGGGTGAGACGCACATATTACTGACAGAGACAAATTCAAGTTGCAACCTGTTTAGACACAAATACAGTGATGAGCCTAGAAAGAAGAATGCAGTTTGCTGCAGGAGCACCTGGAGTGCTAACAGCAGATTGAGAAAAGAATCAATGTTACAAACTGATGGCAGAAATAACTTGGATGGGACAGAGAAAAGACAGGGAGGACTTATAGCACCTAAATTGAGGAAAGACCTACGATCAGAGGATACTGGAGCTCATGACATAAACGGACTGATGTGATCAAAGAATGCAGGTATGGGTGGATCTTCCTTTTAGAGCTCTGTGGTCACCTGATTCCTACCTGTCATCAAGCACCACTTTTGTGATAGCGAATAGCAAATGAATCATTTTGACACCCATTTTATCTATTTCAACTCTGAGGCTGGAGCAGCGAGCAACTACTGAAGCTGGGTTTATAGTTGATGCGTATGCGTATGCGTCCCCCCCGAATACGCAGTTTGTCTCAGCCTCATGCACCTCTGGACCTTTGTAGCTCGGCGCACATCATCACCATTCACAAAACTGGATGACTTGAAAGATGTTCTTGCAGGTGATTTCAACCAACATAAGACTGATCTATTAACAACATACCACTCTCTTGGTTCACACACACTCAATGCAAACTTCAAAAGTGCAACTATAACTGGGACTTCAGTCCCTGACATCATGGCTGTATCATCAATGGAGAAGAAAGGAGACATAAGCTACTGGAATTTACAATCATCAACAGATAACAACTAACTCACACATTGTGAATAATGATTGCTAGAATTGCTATCAGTAATTAACTTGACTCACTGGCTGTGCTGGCAGTTTTGGCAGACTTGAATCACTGCCAACAAACAAGTCAGGTTCATCTCCAGAGACAAAATATGTATCCAGTTTTTGTAACTTCTTCCTTGCTCTCTTTTTTCCTTCCAGCTTTGTCGATGCAAATAAAATTGTTTATGCGAATAAAAGTGGGTTGACACTTTTATTAACATGAAGAGCTTCTCATGTTAACTTAGTCTGTAAAAATGCTTCAACAATCTGTTGACAAGTGACCAATTATGATGGTGGTGGACAGTTGGTGACGACTTTTACCTACAATAAACTTGGAGACAATATTGGTGATCCATTTGTAAATTTGAGTTTCATAAAGTTAAACATAAGATTAACTACCATAACTATGCGGATGACACACAACTCTACATTACGATGTCACCAGGTGACTCTGAACCCATCCAATCACTGAATAAATGCTTAGAACAGATAAATGTGTGGATGTGCCAAAACTTTCTCCAACTGAACAAAAACAAAACTGAAGTCATTATTTTTGGACCTAAAGAGGAACGATCTAGAGTCAATGCACAGCTTCAGTTATTACGACTAAAAACTAGCGATCAGGCCTGAAACCTGGGAGTAGCGATGGACTTGGACTTGAACCTCCAGAACCACATAAAGACAGTAACAAAATCAGCCTTCTATCACCTGAAGAACATCTCCAGGATTAGACGACTAATGTCTCTGCCAGATCTAGAGAAACTCGTTGATTACTGCAACAGCTTCTTCATCGGTCTGTGCAATAAATCAATCAAACAACTGCAGCTGATCCAGAACGCTGCTGCTCACGTTCTCACCAAAACCAGGAAGATAGAGAACATAAAGATAGAGCAGTTTTAAAGTCCCTACTCTGGTTCTCTGTAGCTCAGAGAAAATACTTTAAAATACTGTTAGTTTATAAATTACTGTTCAGCGTGGTACCACAATACATTAAAGATCTCCTGTTGTTGTGTCAACCTTCCAGACCTCTCAGGTCTTCTGGTTCTGGTTCTGCTCCACATTCCCAGAACCAGAACCAAACATAAAGAAGCAGCATTCAGCTTCTATGCACCACAGGTCTGGAACAAACTTCCAGTTAACTGTAAAACAACTGAAACACTGACTTCCTTTGAATCGCGACTAAAAACACACCTGTTTAAATTGTATTTGAAACGTAATCGATTACAAATTTAATGACCATACTTGGCTTAATGTATTGTTTTGATTGTTGATTCTATGTTGCATGACTTTGTGTTTTTGTGTTTATGATGTAAAGCACTTTGAAATGCCTTGCTCCTGAAATGTGCTATACAAATAAAATTTGATTAATTGATTGAAAGAGTGAAAATAAAGCCAGTCATGTAGGACAACATTTCATTCAATATTTTACACCTTCTACATCAATAAAATCAGTCATTCTTGTAAACGTTTTTAGCGACCATGACTCAATCTTGACTGGACAATCTTGACTCCTACAAGATGGCGGCGCGTGAACAACGCGAGGCTCAGTATCTCTCCAGGACCTGCTATTTAGTGGTTTTTTATTTATTTCTTATTGGACTTTTTTTCCAAGAACTGCACCGCGTTGCAATGCTATAGCAGACAAGAACTTTTGGACCTTTGGAGCTACAATCCTGACACTTTTATCGCCGATCTCAGACTTATCCCAGAGATCTCCAGAACACCGAAGGCGGCCCACTTCTCCCGACCGGGCGGAAGTGCATGTAGGCGGAGACGAGAACGCAAACAAAGGCGGGATAAGCGTGGAGGGGTGCGAGCTAGGCTAAAGCTAACACCACACCGGCTCCCTTTACCGAGCATTTTCCTCGCCAATGTCCGTTCTCTGGCCAATAAAATGGACGAGTTACGTCTGTCTATCACTGTGTGACAGACAGATTATGGACTCAAATGTCATGGTTTTCACCGAAACAGGACAGCAGATGACTCCGGTAAGACCAGAGGCAGAGGTTTGTGCATTTATATCAACAAAGCTTGGTGCACAGACTCTGCTATTACCGATAGTCACTGCTCACAGAATGTGGAGTTTTTAATGATCAAATGCAGACCTTATTACCTCCCAAGGGAATTCACTTCGATTATCGTCACTGCTGTGTACACCCCCCCGGATGCTAATGCCAAGCTAGCCATGAAAGAACTCTATGCGGCCATTAGCAAACACCAAACTAAATACCCCGAGGCTGCTTTTATTGTTGCGGGTGACTTCAACCACTCCAACTTGAAGACAGTCCTCCCCAGATTCCACCAACACATCTCCTGCCACACCAGAGGAGACAAGACCCTGGACCATGTCTACTCCAATCTGGCTGGAGCTTACAAGGCGACACCCCTCCCCCACATCGGACAATCAGACCATCTCTCCCTGTTCCTCACACCGCGGTACTCACCACTCATCCAACGTGTGAAACCCACTGTGAGGAGTGTAAAGGTGTGGCCAGAGGGCTCAGACGCTGTGCTCCAGGACCAGTTCAGGAATACAGATTGGAATACTTTCCACCACACAGACTTGGATCAGTACGCCTCATCTGTACTGGACCACATCTCCACCACCATAGACTGTGTCACCATCCACAAACGCATCACCATGTACCCCAACCAGAAACCCTGGATGAACCGAGATGTTCGTCTCCTGCTGAAGGCCCGTAACATCGCCTTCAGGTCAGGGGATGCACAGACCTACAGTGCAGCCAGGGCTGAGCTGAAGAGGCGAATCAAGAAGGCCAAACACCACTACAAAAGAAAGGTGGAGGATCACTTTTCCAACTCCAACCCCCGACGCATATGGCAAAGCCTTCAGATTCTCACAGACTACAAGAACTCCAACACCTCCACTGCCTCCGCTGATGTCTCCTTCCTCAACAAGCTTAATAACTTCTATGCTCGTTTTGAGAGAGGGAACACTACAACTGCAATTAAGACAGTCATCACTCCAGATCAACAGCCACTGACTCTCCTCTCCACTGATGTAGAAGTGGCTCTGAGCAGGATTAAATCCAACAAGGCTGCGGGTCCTGATGGCATACCTGGTCGTGTCCTCAGAGCGTGCTCTGGGGAGCTGGCAGGAGTGCTGACGGACATTTTCAACCTGTCCCTGGCCCGCGCCGTGGTACCGACCTGCTTCAAGTCTACCTCCATCGTCCCAATTCCTAAGAATTTCAACAAGACCAGACTCAATGACTATCGTCCGGTAGCCCTCACTCCCATCATCACCAAGTGCTTGGAGCGGCTGGTCCTAGCACACCTCAGATCCTGTCTACCCTCCACACTGGATCCCCACCAATTTGCATACAGGCAGAATAGGAGCACAGAGGATGCAGTCTCCATAGCACTGCACTCTGTCCTTTCTCACCTAGACAACAAGAACACTTATGCCAGAATGCTGTTCTTAGACTTTAGTTCAGCATTTAACACTGTCATTCCATCACAACTCATTGC
Organism: Poeciliopsis gracilis; assembly: GCA_911649635.1. Classification (NCBI taxonomy): domain Eukaryota; kingdom Metazoa; phylum Chordata; class Actinopteri; order Cyprinodontiformes; family Poeciliidae; genus Poeciliopsis; species Poeciliopsis gracilis. Next base: position 533,634 of record CAJVRI010000739.1, on the reverse strand, counting down.
CAAACTCACAGACCTCGGCATCAGTTCACTCATGTGCAACTGGTTGCTCGACTTCCTGACCAGTCGACCCCAACACATCCGGCTGGACAATCACTTCTCATCCACCATCATCATAAACACCAGAGTGTGTCAAGAAAATCCGAGATCATCCCACTTCCCCATGCTGGAGATTTTAGTTAACAGTAACAATAAATAAAGTTAACTTTAAAATAAGTCACACAAATCACATCTAGACCCAACAGTTGACCCAGACTGCAATAAAATAAACCTGGTTGTGTGTGTTGTTTTTGTCTCCTGCAAACTTACCTTTAATTAAACTTATTTTTTCTATCTAATCATAAGAAATCATAGTCAGAGAGAGAGATGAGTCAGGAAGAGCAGGTTTCCTGAAAAAAGAGGAAGTAAGGTTCCAGCTTGCAGCTGTATAAAAATAGCTGAGACCAGTCCTTGTTTAAAAGCATAAAAGTTTTAAAGGATGAAATCTAAAGCATTTTGAGTAATTAGATAAGATTTAAAGTAAAGTACTTATATTAATATTGGGTTACTTATAACAGTACTTACTTACACTCGTGAGAAAACTTACAAGTAAAACAAGTAACTAACTTTGGTATCAAATAATAAAATAGTAATAAGTTGTGGTTATCATAAAATTATAAATGAATGCTAAATCAGAGAAACTAAAAGGGTTATGAATGTGATTCTAACATTAAACTTGAAATGGTGTAAAACATGTAACCGCTATTAAAGATCACTGATAATATGTTGGAGATGGATAAGTAGGTGAAAGGTTAGGGGAAAAATGGGGACTAACGGAAAGCAGAGATGATCAAGGCCTATATTATAGAAGGACATGGGAGGAACATTGAGCAACCCTGAGACATTAGCCAAGACATCAGGACAAGATGTCTCTAAGACAGTGATGGAGATGAGATCATCTGTCCAAACAAGTTACCCAATAAAGCAAGCACAGCAACTGTGTTAGCCAAAGAAAATGCACCGAAAGCGGGTATAAACCCTATATAAGGGGAGAGCAAAAGAGGAATCTTTGGTTGGATCCTCCAGGCAGCTTCGAGTCAAGACCGAGATGGACAAAGAACTCTGCAGCTGAAGAAGAGCCGGGGCCACAGAGCCGAAGACTGTCCTGCGCATGGGGACCAACATGTGGCTTCAAATTGCACTTCTCTCATCGGCTGGGTTCAGACCCCAAAGACAAAGATGAAGACCAAGGCAAAGATAAAGACAAAGGCAAAGATAAAGACAAAGGCAAAGATAAAGACCCAAGTCCTGTGTGACTTCACCATCCCGGCAGAGATGACAGCTCATCAGACCAACAGAGATCCCTGCCTTCATCGATCCTCCTCCAGCTCCTGCTGCAACACCTTCTTCGTCATCAGACCAGTTCTGGGGTTCGAAACACCAAACTCCATCCGTCTCTCTCAAAGGTTCCCTTTTTAGTTCTTAGTATCAGCATTAGGGAAAGACAGGCTAGATTATTGATTTTGCTTATTTGATTATTTCTGCTACTGAATTAAGCTGTACTGACCCTTGCAAAATTGCTTTACTAATAAATATTTAGCATTAAGAAAATCTAAAAGATGTTGTGGACATTCAATTAATGAGTCACCTCAAAGTTCTTTGATGGTAGTAAAATAGCTATGATGTTTGATTCTGGGGAAGAAAAATACGTAATGTTTTATAGGTTGCTTTAGCCCAAATTTAAAACAACATCCTTGGGACTCGCCCGAGTCACTAAAACCAACCTGATTCAGTAACAAGTGCAAGTTGCAAAACAGAGAAGAAGCGACTGTTAACAGATGTGCTCTGTGGAACTAGTTGGCTGTATGCTGCTCAGTCTGGCTAATTCACAGGGGGAAGAAGGGTGGGACATCTGGATGTAGGCCATAGAAATCAGGCGAATTCTTTCTCGAAACCAGCTTAAACAGAGTTTACTTTAGTTCTGGATAGGGTAAATCCCAGCAGATTTAGGAAACTCAATTGACCCGTTAGATGGAGAGCTGGTAGCACATCTCCTCTCTCAGAAGAGGAAATAGTGACTGAGAGAGGAGAGAGTGAAGGAACGGGGGGGGGTGTAGCGGCAACAACAAGTGCCACAAGGCTGTGTGATGAGTCCCTTCTCTATTCTCTCTTCACCCACAACTGCAGACCTGTCCATGGCTCTAACGCCATCATCAAGTTTGCTGATGACATCACGGTGATCGGCCTCATCAGAGACAACGATGAGGCCGCCTACAAGGAGGAGGTGGACCGTCTGGCTGAGTGGTGCGACAAGAACTACCTGCAGCTGAACACCGAGAAGACCAAGGAGCTCATCGTGGACTTCAGGAGGAATGCTGACCTCCACCCACCCATCCACATCAAGGGAATAGCGGTGGAGCGTGTGAACAGCTTTAAGTTCCTGGGAGTCCACATCTCCGAGGACCTGACCTGGACGACCAACTGCTCCAAACTCGTCAAGAAGGCGCACCAGCGCCTCTTCTTCATGAGGACCTTGATGAAGAACCACCTGTCCTCAGAGATCCTCACCAACTTTTACCGCTGCACCATTGAGAGCATCCTCACCAACTGCATCACAGTTTGGTACGGAAACTGCTCTGTGTCCGACTGGAAGGCGCTGCAAAGGGTGGTGAAAACTGCCCAGCACATCGCCGGGGCATCGCTCCCTGCCATCAATGACATCTACAGGAAGCGGTGTCTGAAAAGGGCCGGCAAAATCACCAAGGACTTGACTCACCCTGCACACACACTCTTCTCTCTCCTGCCCTCTGGGAGGCGCTACAGAAGCTTACGGACCAGAACCAGCAGGCACCGGAACAGCTTCTTTCCCACAGCTGTCACGCTCCTGAACGCCTCCTGACGCAAACTATAAGGACTGTACCCCTCACACACATACATGATCTATATACAATCTTTATATAATCTGTAAATCTAATTTCCCATTATTTAACCTGTATTATAAAACAACTAAAATATATATATATATATATATATACTATCCATTCTTCATATTCTTGTATATTCTGTATAATCTGTGTAATTTGTATAGTATGTACATAAGCTCTCATTTATATTTATATTTGTACAAAACATCTTATTTATAGCACGTCAATATTATTCTCTGTTTATATCTTCATACACCTGTTTATAAATATTTATATCATGTATAGCACTTCTGGATAGATGCAAACTGACAGTGCAATGACAATAAAGTTGAATTCTATTCTATTCTAATTCTATTCTATACAAACCCGACATAATCTGGATATTAACAGGAGAGAGCCCGCCATCTCTAGGTCTCCTCAAACCTGATAGAGGCTTGGATCCCTGAAGTCCTATTCTGCCAGGGTCTCTTATGGGCCCAGTCCGGGGATGTGCTGAGCCTCCCACCCTTCCTCTTCTTGTTTTCCCATCTGTGGACATCTCCATGGTGTTTCTCTTCATTAGACTCTTTATGATTAAAAGCAGATTAACATACCTACTGCCCTTGCTATTGAGCTTAAGTCTGTGTTAAATTAAGCTTCCCTGCATGGAATATAAACATTTTGATATGTTCTATGTCTAAAGCTGATCTGATCTGCTGTTTCACTAATTCTGCAAAACCGTTTATTTTAGCATGTAGGCAACACTACAAACATAAGTAAGGCAGAGATGATACATTCCACGTGTGTTTTAATATTACTGGAGGGGCTGTCACAGTTTATAAAAGTAATGCTAGTCACTTACTTTGGCAAATAAGGTAAGTTCAATCTAACACATTGCTACAATACACATTTAACTTGACGCTTACTGTTCCCTGATACATGCAGACACATTCATGCACAGAGACAGTTAATTGGACAGTACGCATGGGGGTTGTGCTTAATGATGTGTGCATATTTTATTCCTTCATTCCTGTGAAGTATGTTTACTTTTTTGTGTTTTTAAAAATGAACACAGGAACAAATTTTGCATCACTGTCACTGTTGTTGTGCATAGATGAGCCTTCAGTTTCCATTTTCCCAGCTGGCATTCAGTTAGTTTTAATGGTCCACTTCCTCTGTGTGTGTGTGTGTGTGTGTGTGTGTGTGTGTGTGTGTGTGTGTGTGTGTGTGTGTGTGTGTGTGTGTGTGTGTGTGTGTGTGTGTGTGTGTGTGTGTGTGTGTGTGTGTGTGTAGGTGTGTGTGTGTGTGTGTAGGCGTGTGCGTGTGTGTGTGTGTGTCTGTACCCATATATATATGGATGACACCAAGAATAAGACTTTCCTTCTATTGCAGCTAGTATTAAGTATTGCAGCCTGGCTTAGAAGTTGTCCTCACCTTAGTGCAGTTAAGCTCTGTGATTCAGCTTCTTCAGTCTTGTTAAGTCTTTTGTCGTGTCAGCTGTCCTGTGTCACTGAACCCTACGACAGAAAATATCTTTTTTTTTTCTTTTTTTTTAACTCTGAGCCCTCTAATGTTAGAACTGTGAAATGATAAGCATGGCAGGCTAGCTCAATTTCATACACAAATACTAATGTTGTCTCTTAAGTCTGAGCTCACCCTCCAAACTATCATGCCAAGCAACTCAATTTTGATTCCACAACACAGTGTGGGCCACACATTAATATATGTTTTAGACTGAGGAGTTAGACTCAATACAAATGCAGCCTAAATGTCCCTATTATGCAGCGAGACAATTGCTGTGCTCTAGTGTTGTTGCCAGGCAAAGGGGTGAAAACTGACATAAAGATGGATGCAAGGTTGGAAAATGTGCCACTTATGTGGGCACTTTCACCCAAACAAGCTAATGTCTGTAGAAATATAAATCAGTGCAATTACAATATTGTTGTACTCTTCCGTTTTTTTTCAGGCTGAAGTAAAAAAAAATCATCAGCTTGCAAAAAAAAAATGTTTTTTTTCCTATGAATCCTTTTTTTTTTTTACTTCAAACCAAAAAACAGTGATGCTAGCGCTACCTGCACTTCAAAGTAGGTAGCCAGTTTAAAGAAATAGTAATATTGAAATTTGCAGGTATTGGCTCTGGTTGGAGCTAAATGCAATTCATGATATTTTTGTTGAAGTTGTAATAAAAGGTGCTTCTCCTTCCAGACAGGTGATTATTAGGGAAACCGCATTTATACATTTTTTGTGAGCCGAGTTGGGAAAAGGGAGCACATCGCCCCTACATTGGCTGCCTGTGCATTTTATAGTTCATTTTAAGATTCTTTTATTTGTTTTTAAAAGTTTACATGGACTTCCCCCATCCCACCTCTCCAGCTCCCTGCCTCAGGTCAGCTGATGGATTGCTCCTGGAAGTACCAAAGATCAAAACTGAAACTAAGAAGAAATAGAGCATTTAGCCTTGGCACTCCTAAATTATGGAACATATTAGAGATGGCCCCTTATTGTACTCTTTTAAAATTTGTTTTAAACAAATTTTTGTTTTATACTTTTAAGACAATGTTGAGACTTCAGGTCTTACTTCAGTCATCACATTTTATTGTTTCTATTGTTGTCTTTTGTCTTTTCCACATTTTGAATGTTTATTGATTATTGTATTTTTTTTTTTTATCTGTGCAAAACTTTGGCACAGATTTTTTTTTTTTTTTTTTTTTTTTACAGTGCTATATGAATAAAGTAGTAGTAGTAGTTTAACTGTAAAATGTATCCCATGCTGTCTGTTTGATGATGTTTCCAACTGGAAGCATAAATATAGAAAAGAAAATTGGTCCAGGGCTTACTCCACAAGTTCCCTTGGATTGTGAAAAAAAAAAAAGTACCTTACTATGCAAGGTACCTCAAGGTACTATGCATAGTACCTTGTACAGGTACCGCTACCTGTACAGCTACAGTACATCCAAGTACTGTACCTGAAGGTTTGATTGACAAAGTGATTGTGTGGCTTTTGTATCTATTATAAAAGGGGCATTTAAGAAATGAGACATCTGTTTATGTTGCAAAGTTCTCACAACAAAGAGAGCCTTACAATATTGAGCCTTAGTTAATAATATGAAGTAAATGCGAAGTTGTATGTACAATATTATAAAACCCTTATTTATAGAAGCTTTGACATTTTGAAATCTTCATTTCAAAATAAAGATTTTTGTTTTATATATATATATATATATATATATATATATATATATATATATATATATATAGTGGGGAATACCAAGCTGGGGTGTAAAAATAATACGTCTTAGCTTACATATGAATGGTTGTCCTTTTAAGTAGCTGTCCAATTAAATATATGAAAATACCATTTCAGCAATGCAAAGGTTACGTGTTAGAAAGTGGGTCCTGTAAACTCTGACATTGTTAGTTTCTGCACCTCCTGTTTTTAGCCGTAGATTGTTGATTCACTTTTCTCCTCTTTTTTCGTAGGTTTTTTTTTAAAATTAACTCCCTTCTGAGCAATTACCTTCAAAACACAAAAATAATGTTTATATTTCTGTCTATTGGAATGGTTGGAAAAGCCATTCCAATAGACTTTAGGCATTTAGATACTGGATCAACAGAAGTAAGCAGGCTGCATTTACTTCTTGCTCTCCGTCTGCATTGGATGATGTTGATGCTGTGTCATCTGACAGAGCAATTCAAATATGTTTAGTCTCTGTGTAAGGAGTCTAGTTAATAGACGAGTGTCTTCAGACCCATGAACAACACATAGCTCTCTTTGTTCAGTGCAGACTGGTTATGTTAAGTTTCCAGGTAGAGCAATGTGAATTTCTTGAGCACCAATACTCTCACGGTTCCCAGATGTGCATTATAAGGTAACAGTGGGGCCAATCCAGATTCCACAGCTTTGCTGGCCAGTCAGTCCAGCAGGTCTTTCAAGGCCAAGAAGCCAAAATTATGAAAGATGCATTACTATTAACGTTTTCTCCCAACTGGATCTACCCACATACCAAGTTTCAGATCTCTACACTTAGAAGAAAATGTTTTTGCTATCTGATGCAAGATGATTTTTGCAGTCAGAGAAAGTTGCACTTACATTATCTGCATAAAATTAAATGTCATCAGCATCAAGTGGGACGATCCCCGCTCCACTTGCCTCTGTCGCTGTAACAATGGACAAGACACTTCACACATGCCTGCTGGTGGAGGTCCTGATGGCAAAGGTGAATGACAGCCTTGCTTCTGTTATACTTCCTCAGGGTAGCTGTGGCAACAATCCGATTTAAACTGGATGACTCTTCAACCTCACCTGCATCATCCAATTAGCTGGTCATGTGCTTCAGCTGCAACCCGTCAGCTTTGGATCATGTCTCGTTGTAGCCAGTCAGATGGTCCTCGTGCAAGTTCTACAAAAGACAGATTTTAGTTTAATTGATTTCTCTAAACTGTGATTAGGCTTGAATGTGTTGAATGTGTGTGTTTCTCTGCATTACACTGTGATTGATGACTTGTAGACCTCGCCATGTTCTTATTCATTGACGGTTGAGACAGGCGCATAAGAATGCTTTTGTACAATCACTAATCAATATGGAGCTGTTGGCTGCTTTGGAAAAGCACTAACCTGACTCAAACATGAATAAAAGAAGGTCAACAATAGATCCAATTTTGCTTCTATTTTTCCATCTGACATCTGAACTCACTTCATGCTAGCTCAGTCAACAAACTGCAGCTCTTTTCTGCAGTGATGTCTATTTTCTTGTCTTCACTGTGACATAGGTCAAACAGCAATTGAAGTGGGTCAGTTAAGGCATTCTGGAAAGTATTGCTTCATTTATTGACCAAGAGTCTGGCTGATTGGCCCCCAGAGAAAAAAGCTGTTACTGTGGCAAGTAAAATAGTAAGGCTGACCAGAGACAATAAGTCAGAATCTTTAAGGACCTCACAGCAAGGATAAAATGCTAGTGACTTGTAGAATTGAAGTCTATAACTGAAGTCTATAAATGTTCAGTAAAACATTTTGTCACTGCTATCAACAGCAGGATTAAGGGTAGAGGAAGCAGAACCTATTGCAAGAATAAATCATTTTTATAAAAGCAATAAGCTGCAGCTCCAGTCAATATTGTTAAAGATGGTGAAAAACATTAATTAAAAAAATGATACTTCAATATAATAATTAAGTAGATTAATCTTATGTACTTTACTGTTAATTGAACAATTTATATACCAGTCAGATAAATTATTTTACTTCATTATTGAACAATCAATTATTGTAAGATTTTAAATTCCTTTGAGTTAAATTTTTATAGCACTGTGACATATTCATCTGAGAGCACGTCACCCCTCAAAGCTTGAGTGAAAATATGTTTCATCTGATTATTATCTGATCTAATCTAAGAGGAAGAACTGAACTAGAAGCTGTCTGTCTTCAACATCTACATACAATAATGTGGATAATAACTGCCATTGGTCCCATCAATCACCAGCCACAACAAGTCACATGTTTGGTCTTGCAGTGTTTTATCTAGCAGCCCAGTGATTACTGAGCTGCTATCATTAAAGCTTTCTCTCTTGTCTGTAAAATAAATTTGGATCCTGACCCATTCATTGTGAATTTTCAGACAAGAGATCTTCCCTGCCAACAGCCATCACTAACTACAATGACTCTTTGAATAATCTGAATTAATGAGTTACAACAACATTTTAAATATTTGATTTTCCTTTGGGATCAGTAAAGTATTTTTGAAATCAATAGTGTGAATGCCTCCAGCATTCACACTATTGATTTCCACTTTTCTGGTTGCTCCGTAAATTTCAATGCAAGGCAGTGACCATTTTGAAGTTGGGCTTTTATGCTGTTTAACACCTAGGAATAATTTGAGGTTTTGATGTTGCTTTTTTCATACATGTTTTTTTTTCTAGTCAGGCATTGCTTAGCTGTTTTTATATCTAAACGATGCCTCCAAACAAATCTTGATATTTCAGGAACCATAAAAGGTATGAATTTCATTCACCCACCATTTTTATCCGAAGTTTTACGTGAGTTTTTTTCCTTTTTTCTTTGTTTTTTTTTTTTTACATTGCATGTAAATCACTGTAAACGAGCATGCCAGTGGTATCTTAGATGGTATCATTAGTATTTTAGCTAGTTTTAGCTTTGTGGCTAATTTTGGCTTTTACCTGGGTTTTTCACACTGCATGGACTATTTCTTACCTTTCTGCAAGTCATCAGCAGATGGCTTCAAACACTTTTGCCATTTTCACCAAATGCATTCAGCATTCACACTTGCATTTTCATAGGAAATGCACACGTTCTAGTTTTAATTGGATTTTGAACATGACATATCCGACCTCATCAGACCTCAAGCAGCCACAAGAGACAATTGATTATATTTTAACCAGTAATTTATTGAGAAAATCATGTGAAATTACAAATTATCACAGAGTGAGCTGAGGATTGTCTTCAGGATGTTTTTTATGACAAAATAACTAACAAAAGGAAACTATTAACTTTGAACCCATTTAATCTTACAAAAAATAAACCAACCCAATGACACCAACTTATTTCTTTAACTAAATAAACAGAAGAAAACCGAATAGGAAAAGAAGTGGCAATTCTCCCCTACAAAGCTCCATACAACTGTGCTAGTGCGGTGAGGTTCATGACTGGTGATGCAGACTCCACCAGAGTCGGATGTACACATCCAAAATCCAATAAAGAAAGTATTTATATTTTTATTTTTATCATAACTAATTAAACCTTCCAACAATATAATATCAAGAAATAAAAAATAATATTTATAACTGTATAATTGTTTTTAATTTTTTCAAAGATTTGTCTGGCTGACTTACCTTTTCTGATTAAAATTGAAAATGTTAATAAAAAAAATCACCTATGTGACATCCATGTACCAATCCTTCTCTTTGAATATCTCTGTCATCCTGTTGTGAAAAAAAAACGCCTGTTTTCAAAAGTCTGGTAGCCAAAGAAGTTTTCATTCCAAACCGTACATTTGGAATGGTTCTGTTCCAAATGTACGTCTTCTTCTTCCTTGATGTTTTCTAGCAGTTGGCAAACACCAAAATTGGTGTATTACTGCCACCTCGGTCTGTATTTCTTTCCCTGACTGTTTTCAGTTTTTTCAATTCTTAGATGAAGAGCACCTGTTGATGGACCGGAAACATTGTGGCCAGTTATTCCCACCTCAAGAATTACTATTTTGACAGGTTGCCCCTAATTTAGGGAGACACCTCCACTCATGTTATACTTTGGTTAAAAATAAACCTCCCACTCATTATTACCTCTGCCCAGCATAAATCATCACATAATCTTGGAAGGAATAGGCCCTTTGCTTGTCACCTGGTTGTAGTTTTTCTATTTGTTGTGTCATCAGTGGCAACATTGTGCAGTGCAAACACAAGTATGATTCACACAAGAGTTAAAACAGTTGCTGCTGTTCTCTCCTGCTTGATGTTTTACGTTTCGCATTCATCCTTGACATGGCTGTTGCAGGTTCGATTCCCAGCCTGGGGACCTTTGCTGCATGTCTTCCACCTTCTCTCAATACTCACTTTCCTGTTAATTCACTGTCAAATAAAGGCCACTAGAGCCAATAAAACCTTACAAAACACACACACACACACACTTGCACTTTTCCATCCAGTCAGACGAGGCAACTTCTTGGCTTGTGAGCCAATAGTAATGTTTTTTATGTAAATGAAGTTTTTGTGGTACATACAGGGCATAGAATTTGTTGAGGGGATGCTAAGTTTGAGAATCACACTTTCATTAAAAAAAAAAATACAGTAAAGAAACACCAAGCAGTTGGTACAGCTGTGTGGGATTTATGCACAGGAACAGACTGTCCAAAGGGACAAGCGGTTCCCATAGTGCATCCTGTTCCACCAATGCTTGTTGGGTACAATAGTCTGAAGTCTGACTGTACTATTTTATAGATAACCAAAGACCAGAAAAGAGCTTGGAGCTTCAGGGTATTACTCGTACAGATTTTCTGTTACTGAAAGACGAGACCAGGAGATGGTGAACAATATGGAAATTTTACTGATCGCTTTCTTACATTACTAGAAATAATTATGGTGTCTTAAAGTTTTCTTTGGTAAAGAAAACTTGGTAGTTTAATTTGGACATGACTGATTTACCCACACTTGGGAAGGCCGACCCTACTATCACTGTGAGCTGAAAGGTCATAGTGAGAGACGCCACCTAAAACTAAAAACAGTTGGGAAAACTCCATTTAGTATTTCATACAACAAACAACCTTACAGCTTTATCAACAGCATCAAATATATACTTCTTCTCTCTTCTATCTCTGCATGAAATGTCAGAAATGAAATCCATTTTCACTGTAGAACAACTCCATGCTCTAAAAGCTCACCAGAAACATTACTGTCAGGTGGGAAACATGACTGTAATCAGATAGTTACATTTTTCACTGAAACTCATGTTTGAGTTGGATTCCATGGTTATGCTTGTTTAATCTTCTTCAGGATAAAATAAAGGACAATTGTTATGGGAATTGATTTGCAAATGATGAAATGTACAATGGAGCTTCTAGTTTCTTCTGTCAACTGTGTGATATCAATTGCATTTCTTTCTTTTTTTTTTATGTCAATCAGTTAGGTATCCAGAATAAAACCATTTTGTCAGAGACCTCATGGGGCCCACTTCTCTGCCTTTTACACCAAAGTACTTCATCCAGAGTAATCCTTAATTAGGCCAATGGCATTTTATAGCACACTCTCAGAGCACTCACCTCAACCTCCTGTGGCTGCACAGCAATGCTTTAAACATTATTGATCTACAACACCACAGGAGTACATTAACTTGTGTGTGTTGCTGCATTTGTGTGATTCTCTGACAGAGAAACAATTTAAAAGTCTGATTATAATCTTACAACTGGTCAGCCATCCATGCACACTAATATATGACAGCTTTGAGTGATGATTGAGTAAATAATTTGAATAATTTGTGTGCAGTGCTAAAATAGTTGTTTAATTTTTATTTTAGACATGTGAGAAAAAGGCCTGCTTGGCTCTCATTGTTTCACAACTTGTAGCAAGTACTTCATAAATTTTAACACAATATATATATATATATATATATATATATATATATATATATATATATATATATATATATATATATATATAACTAAGATCCATAAATACATCAGGGACAAAGCCTCAACAGACAATGTGCTCAGTGAATGTCTCAGACAACAGGGAACGGAGGTTGAGGTGCCAGAGATACCATCATGGGAGGACAAGCCCCTACATGGGATGTACCACCAGCAAATAACCCAAGTGGCTGATATCAGTAAATCCTACCAATGGCTGGAAAAAACTGGACTCAAGGACAGCACAGAGGCCCTCATCATTGCCGCCCAGGAACAGGCCCTAAACACCAGAGCAATAGAGGCCCAGATCTACCACACCAGACAAGACCCAAGGTGTAGGTTGTGCAAGGAGGCCCCTGAGACAGTCCAGCACATAATAGCAGGGTGCAAGATACTGGCAGGAAAAGCGTTCATGGAACGACATAACCAAGTGGCAGGCATAGTGTACAGAAACATCTGTGCAGAATATGGACTGGAAACCCCGAGATCAAAGTGGGAAACACCCCCAAAGGTGGTGGAGAATGCCAGAGCTAAGATCCTGTGGGACTTCCAGATCCAGACAGACAGAATGGTAATGGCGAACCAACCAGACATTGTCATAGTGGATAAACAACAGAGGAAAGCCGTTGTGGTAGATGTAGCAATACCAAGCGATTGCAACATCAGGAAAAAGGAGCACGAGAAACTGGAGAAATACCAGGGCCTTAGGGAGGAACTGGAGAGGGCCTGGAAGGTGAAGACCACAGTGGTGCCTGTGGTCATCGGGGCCCTCGGGGCAGTCACCCCCAAACTGGAGCAGTGGCTAAAATAGAATCTTAGTTTTTACCTGCAGGGAGAGCACAGCGGAAACTCAGTCACAGATTCTCAGCCTCTGCTCTGAGCTTCAACTGGGCCCCCTACCTGCTTTTATTAAAATGAGGAACTTAATTATATGACATTCAAAACATATTTCATAAGATAAGAATATCAGTTTGCAGTTCCTCTGGATAATGAGTTCTGGAACTTCCCGTTCATAGTACCCTCCTTTATACTCTTCAGCAGGTCTCTTCTCACAGCTTTCTTGTCTCTGCAAACACTCCCAATATGCTTAAAGCACACCATCAAAAAGTAAATACAAAGGTACATAAATGGATGATAATATAAGATAAAGATAAAACAAATAAATGATAATAAACTATAAAAATGCTACCAACACATTGCATTCTGCACACCTTAGCCAAACTGAAGAGTTGCATTACTGTCACATGCAGCTCATGCTCAGGGTTTCAAGTAATATTTTTTGTTTTATGAAAACAATCATGACCATTTTTGATGTGTTCACATTTAAGATGACATGACCATACCATACCACAGAGCCAGGCCTACCAGCTTGTTGCTAAATATGTGAAAGAGGCTTTAAATTCTCATATGAAGAACACTGGGTCTGCCCAGAATAAGCAAAATTATTTATTTCCCATCAGTGTGGTCTTATTTTTAGGAGGATGGGTAGAATTTCATTACTAGTCTAGAATATTTCCCCCTGATCTACTAATCCCTAACTTTCCTCAGGTCAGTTCTCACCATCGTCTCCTGCCATAATGACCACAGCCAAATGTTACTGTGAAGCTGTCTGATACATACACACACCAACACACACACATTATACACATAGCATCATTTTGTAAATACATATGCATCCTCTTATAGCTCTGATGGTCTTACGCTGACTTAATCCTGTAACCATGGTGACCGATCTGTCTTTTGCCCTGGGGATGAGAAAAGATCGGCCAGCATCTGTTCAGCAGTGCTTCTATCTGTTTGTCTATCAACCAATAAGCCTGTCTGTCTGTCTGTCTGTCTGTCTGTCTGTCTGTCTGTCTGACTGTCTGTCAGCATGTTAGTGCATATTGCTGTCAGGAGGAATTTTCATCAACCATCGACTGACTTGCAAAACAACATGTCTGTGCATGTTCATCTCAACTACGCTTATGGAATAATCAGAAAGTATTCTGACTAACATCAGGGGATGTGTATCAAGCAGAATGTTTTCAAAATGATCATTTTTATAAGCAAAGATAAACAAAAACATCAGTCCAAAAACATGACTGTCAGGTTAATTGGTTTCTCTAAATTCTCCTGAGGTGTGAGTGTTCCCTCAAAAAAGGGGAAAAAAACTGCATCACAAGTGGCTTTGGAAAGCAAAATTAAATTATTTTAAAAAATTCTTAAATTTTAAAAAGGAAAGATTTTCCTTTGAGTCTCATTTGATAATGAAACTCAAAGGAAAATGTTTTAATGTAGTTTACATCAATTTCATTGCATCACATGTATATAGGATACCATAGGATGTATGAAAAGTCTATTTGCATGCAGAGGCTGAAAATGGCGCACGGCATAAAAAAAATCCAGATTTATAAAACCATGTGCATACACATCAGATAGCTATCTCCTCTTTATAAATCACAGCTGCACCTCAATGTTTGTATATAAACTTTTGTCCATAACACATTCACATCCATCCATTATCTACAGCCCACTGGATACATGACCCCACTGGGTCATGAGGGGGGCTGGTGGGGCAGCAGAAGATTGGCTTCTGCTGCCAATCTTCTGGTGGGGCAGCAGAAGTTTGGCTGCCCATCTTCAGCAGCCAATCAACAAGATTGGTACACCCTGGACAGGTCGCCAGTCCATCACAGGGCAACACACACTCACACCTCAGGAGAATTTAGAGAAACCAATTAACCTGACACTCATGTTTTTGGACTGTGGGGGGAGGCTGGTGATCATTGGGGGAATGTGTTGGTGAAAAAAATTTGTTGAATTGCTATGATGACTTTGATTTGAGGTTTAAGTAGCAGTTTTTTCTATGAAAGGTCCTTATGTATGATCATGATTATCACCGGCAGAGGCATAAAGAACGTTGCAGTTTTGAATGCTTATGTTTCAATCTATTCTAAATTACACTTTGTGAGACATGATATAAATGTCTACCAGCCACTTATCATCTGTAAGCATCACAGTGGTTTGTTAGGTTTATGTCCAGAATGTCCTCCTCAGTGTTGGAAGTGAGATTTGAATAGAGTGGAATAGCAGAGGAAGACAATGACCAGGCTACCAGTGATTCTTGAGAAGAGGGACAAAACAGGTGACATGGATAAAGCACAAAATTTGAATAAAATATACACAAAATATACACAAAATGTACATATATATTTTTTCAAATATCTGATTAAACTAATCTGGGCCATTGAGGACAACAATGTATGTTTCCCTGGTGTTTGCTGAATATTTTTATATCAGCATTGTAGTAGGAGGAGGGTGTCTGTAAATCCCTTGTCCTGGAGCAGAACTCAATACATTATAATAGTTTAAACCATTTAAAGGAATACTAAGATAATATATTATGGAAATTAAGTATAAGTATTCAAATAAATAATTATAAAAGTATCAATAAATTGAATTAAAGTCATTTTTATATATTTTCCAACACAATTTAAATTTTACCTAGGTTTTTGTCAACACTGTCAGACATAAAAAGAATGTAAAAAAATCAGGCATTATAGGGGGGCATCAGAACTTCTGAGGACCCCATGACCCCTTCCTTTCTCTTCTTTTGCTAAGATGGCTATAGGCAGCTCCAGTTAGCTTATGTCATTCTTTAGTTTTTTTCTCCCATTTTCCATCTTTATTCCCAGTTGCTCGTCACAACCATGATGTGTCAACACCATAACTGACAATTTACAAAACTTTGATGAAATGTTGTGAAATAAATGTTTAATTTTAGTATACTGTAAATATTTCATGGACTTGGTGAGCTACAATATGGCTTCATTCAGAATAACATCATATAAATTGAGGTAGCCTGGCATTTTGTCATCTCCATCAGTTTTTAACTGACAGTCTGGCTCTTTCAGTGATGGTGTTGACAAATCTCACTTCAATGTGCTGTTAATTCATTTTAATGTAGTTTACATCAATTTCATTACATCACATGTATCAAGTATTTCGTTTTTCTCACCACCTTCAGTACTGTGTCAACTCCATCATGCAATGTCAAGTCTGTCAGCTGGACTTTATATTGTTCAAAATAATATTTATTTTGTTTCTTGAGAAGTATTTGTCTGTAAAACTGACTAAAAACGGACTAAATATTAGTAAATATTAATATATCTCTAATATTTACTAATAAGTCATTAAAAACTTAGATTTATATTTGGTGATGACAAAATTCCGGATCATATCCATTAAAATGTTTTTTTTTTTTTAATGTTGCAACTCGGAGCCTGCGCCTTAGCATCAATACATTTCCAAAACATTATTTGTCATAGTTGTATACATAAGCTTGAGGAATAATAAAAAAAAAAAAAAATTGGGAGAATTCAAATCCATTTCACACATGGAATTACAAATTAGGAATAGCAAGAGCAATCAAACAGACAACCAATAACTGAAAAGCAACTCAATATCCTGTCAAAATTTGATTCTGGTGTCATCATAAGCATTGCATAAATCCTATTGGATAACATTTCAGGAGGTTTCACAGTTGTTGTTTTTTGGCTTTCATTTCTGCAAGCCAGACAGGACAAGCATATTTGGATTAGACATGTTAGACACTGATTCAGGAAACTATAAAAGAGAGAAAACTTGTTGACAACACATTTTTTTAAGCTCAACTTTTTGAACTGGCAATAGGTGGCTGCTTGTTATTAATGACACATTCTGCAAAGGCAGATCAAGCATTTGTGACACAGAAACAGAAACCAACTGAATTTTGCAAGTAATTACCTGAGCTGTAACAACAAAATATTAAAATAATCATTATCATTATTATATTTGCTATATTTATCTGCTATCTGAATTTGTCTCACATATTGGAAAGATGCTGTGAGAAAAGCTCATTGCAAGAGAAAAAAATCAAAATCCAAACCTGATCAGCTCAAAGCTGCAGCTGATATTTCAACCAGTGATGCTTTCTCTCATTCTTCTTCACCACAGTGGGTGCTAGGCTCAGATAAATAAGACAGAGAATCACACACAGTCTTTTGTTGACATGAAAGGCTCACAGAACAAGGGATCTACGCATTATTATTTTCACTATGGAAAGAAAGAGCGTCTTCGTGTATTGGCAGAACAATAGTCTTTTTATGTTATGTGCAGCAGAGACTTTTCTTTTTATGCTTTCCCATGTAATGAGACTGTATTTACCTTGCAAATAGGTTCTGGTCCTTTAAGCCCACTGCTGAATATTCACTAACACATACGAAGCCTACCGCTGTGTGTTTTTATGGCTGTAGGTGTGTGTGGGATTCTCTGTCTGCGTATATTCGAGAGTGTGTGAATGGTAGGATACAGAAAGTCTTTGCAGCTTCTCTGCATGTATTCTGACCAAAATTACATATCGTGGTTTATTGGAGTTGTTGGCACACTTGTTTGTTAAAAGGGCTGTGTTATGTATTTTCCAGACACACGTGCCATTTTATAACCTAATTAAGACACAGTCTTACGTTCAATTGTTATAAAAAAAAAATACTATGTGTATTGTTGTGAAAACTTGTTGTGAATCTGGAGGTGCGCTTCCAGTTCTCCTCCAGGGGGCGTTGTGACACTGCGGAGGGCGTGGCTGGTGGTCCCTCCTGCACACCTGTGGCCACTTACCCCATCGGGAGAAGTACTTCTGGAGGATCATGCTGACACGCTATGGTAGAACCTGTGCTAAGTTACCTCAGATCTAAGAGACCTGTTTCCTAACGTTTCCTGTCATCCGTCTTCAGGTCCTGTCTCCGTGTCCTCCTGGCAGTCTGTTCCACCAAGAGTCCTTGTTGGCCAGGAGATTCGTCAAGGGGCCGTGTGCTCTGATCCTCCGTGTGGCTCCTGAGACCCGCCTCACCTGTCCGCCCTCCTGTGACACCGCCGCCGCCTGTTCCTCTCCCGACAGCCTCCGCTCCACTACTTACCGGTTTCCCTTTTGTTGCAATAAATCTCACTGCACTTATGTCTGCCTTCGGAGTGCGATCTGCGTATGTGAGTTTCCCGAGCTAAACAAAACATGACAAAACTGGCATGTGGAGGTGAGATCTTTCCAGGGTCACACAGAAAACGGATCATAAAAGGCATGAGGAGTTGTGAGGATTAGGGCGGGACTAGTTATTGCTCAATAACAAGAGTATATGTCAAATAACTAAATCATTCAAAATTAAAAATTTAATTCAATAAAGTTCAATTTAAAGCCTTGAAATTGCACTTGTGTCTCCCACGGCAGCCTCAAAAATTTCTCTAACATGCTTGAAGAGTCAAGTCAATACTCCAGGAATGTTTTTGAGGAGGGATTACCATCATAAGATGATGTGAAGCTCAAAATAGTAAAATTTACATAATACTGTCCCCTTAAGGCACGCTAAAAAAAAATACATCAATAATGTCCTTACGCTTAACAGCCAATGGAACATTTTTGACTGCACTCATGAAAAACTTGTTTTGGAGTAGAGGGAATGGGAGGGATGTACTTGGAAATTGTTTGACAAAGTCTAAAGCTATTCAAAGAGTTGGGTTTAAAGTGATCTTTTTACATTTGGAGTGAAGAATTCCACTTTGAATCTGGTTAACAAGCTGGGCATATACCAATGGCAGAAGCCTTTTGACTTTAATGACTTGGAGCTCATCAGCAAATACAAAACAACAAAATTAAGAGGGTTTATTTTGGTTAGTGAGAAGGGTTTAGTTAATTCATGACAAACTAGTTTTAATGAAATGTAAATACTCTTCATTTCCTTTTAGAATTAAAATTCCTTGAGAACGGAAATAATTTTAAATCTAAATCTGCCAGAGGTATGGAAGACTTTTGTCCTCATTGTAGATACAGTGAGGCCAATGTGCCTCTAATATGTTAATAGTGAAACACTCCATTGCTTTTTCAAAATGTCAGTTGAACATTTAAATTTGTGCATTGTGTACTGATATCACAATGCAGAAAGGTGTTTACACGGAGTGGGTAACAGAAAATTATTTTTCATTTAGTTGTGCCATAAAAAGCTTATGCAATCTGGAATTAAATGAGTTGGGACTGTTTGTTAAAGCATCAGCTGCCCCAAGGGGTGTAGACCTAAATCTATTTGACATGGGCTTAAAGCTTGTAAGCCTATTATTCAGATCTGATTCAAAAACACCACATTGTGTGCAGTAGTTAAACAGGGTACTTTACATATTCTCCTCAATTGAATCCACAAAACAAAACCAAAAAGACCAAACACTGACCTGATCTGCAGACAGATAAAGCACCCTGCACAGTTTTTAGCAACATTGCTGAGGTTAGCGTAAATGTTTTCAGGAGTATTGGGTATCATTAGCATGTGATACCCCATACTAGCCAGGGGAGCTGTCAGTAGATATACTTCTTCAATATGCTCAATGTTACTAATATATAAAACAATGAGTTACAAGTCTTATTTTAGCTATAAGGCTAATGTTAGCATGAGAGCTATCACTAGTACATAGAGCAACTAACATGTTAACATGACCAGTAGAATGTGGGTTATCGATAGCACTTTCACTAACACACACATACTGATAGTCATTGTTAATTTTTTGGGCGGTTCTTAAAAATATGCAAAAAAAATCCTTCTTAGTTTTCCAGACAAAAGAAACAAACAAAAACACACACAAACTACTAAGGATTTTTTTTTTTGTACTGTTGTAACCATTAAACAATCTCCCCTTTAGTTCAACCATATAAGTGGAGACACATTGTTGACGTTACTATTATAAAATTACTTACAATTAAGTATTGACAAAGATCAATGTAAGTTTCACAGTGTTGTTGTTAGGAGCTGCCGAAAGTAACTAAAAAAGTTGATTTTAATGTAACTTAGTTACTTTCCAAATCAAATAATGAGAAATCTAACTAAACTACTTTTTCAAGGAGTAATCAGTAATCTGATTAAAGTTACTTTTTCAAAGTAACTATGTCATCACAGGACACGCTGGAGGGGTTATGTTTCTCAGCTGGCCTGGGGACATCTTTGGGTCCCCCAGAGGAGCTGGAACAAGAGGTTGGGGAGACGGACGGACGGACGGACGGACAGATGGATGCTTGTTGTATTTGTACTTTTTAGCAGCATCAATGCCTGGTCTGCAGTTTTGGATGTCAAAGTTACAACGCAAATATTGAATGCTTGTGTCTGACACACTTAAACCTTCATGTTTACTTTGAGTTCACACTTCAGAGAGGGGCATAGGATACAGTGTGAGTACCGGAACAGGGTCTTCCATACCTGAAGAGTTGTGCATCATCTCCATGGTCCCCATTTACACAGCAGTTTCTCACAGGATGGTTTCTACCTCTCTACTTCCAAGTTTGAATTAACAACACTACCAAATTAGACATCTTTTCAGTCCAACATGCAAGATATTTCAGGTAGTAGTCCCAACCTCGTACCTTTCCCTTTATCTATCCTAAATGAGTTTTTACCACAAAGCTTTATTAATTAGAGTAATTATTTCATTTGGAAGATGATAAATATGCACTGTTTTGTCTCATTTTTCAGCTACCATTAAACGCTTTTGTCACACAACATTATTAATGCTAATTAACCACTCTGACAGCTAATTTAAGATAATTAATACAAATACTAATTTTAGATGGCACAAAATTGGAACCAGGCAGCAGGAGATCACATATCTTTCTGCAGAACTAAGAAATGTCAAGAGAAATATATATAAAAAAAAAAAGAGAGAGAGAGAGACCCAAACTACCTAATCTATATTTTACAGCTAGGCAGTCAGAATTTATATGACATCTAACTTCTGTGTGATTTCTCTAGACAGGGTGATACAACTCTCTGGCAAACTTAATTGATTGTCCTCCTGGACCTTCCTGGCCATAGGTTTTCTATCTTTCTGGAATCCTAGGTTCATTACAATCTACCCATTATGTCCGCTTATATCCCCTTACTTAATTTGTGTCAGCCAGTCCTAATGAGCAATTTTCTTTCCCTGCATTTAGAAATATATGCCCTAAAACATGAAAGTCAGGCTGTATTGCTTGGGAACTATAAAAGGCAGTCCAGATGGTCCATTTGCTATGTGGAAAGATGCCTTAGCTCATTGAAGACTGAGGGAGAATAAGTCACTGTCACTGACTTAACTACCAAACACATTACCTCTGAAGTATATGCCATTAGGAGCACCAGGCTCATTTTTAACATCTCCAAGGCCACTTCTGTTAAAAAGGCTCAAAAGATTAGCATAGCACACAGTGTTAATGGTCAGCCAATAAAGCTTAGCTTATCTCAAGAGCATTATTAGCAGGAATCTAGTGAAAATACAAAAGTCCCTTTTTATTGCAGCATTTCATCAAATGCTGTTGTAGATGTTAATGGGTGTTGCTATAAAAACTAGACTCAACAAGAGGAGGGTGTAAAAAGTTAGCTGCTTGAGTTGAAAGTAAGAAAAGGTTGTTAGCTGTGAAATGTTCTGGTTTCATTAGGAGTATAACTGTGGGGAAAACAACAGCATTAACCAGGTACCCAACCGAATCACAAGCTCTGCTGGGCATGTAAAAACTGTGCCTGAGCAGACGGTTTCAGCAAAGGTGCTGTACTCTAAACTCCTTTTCACCTTTGGACACCATCTTAAGTGAAAAAAAACTGGAAAGAATTCCATGTCTGAGTGTGTGTGTGTGTGTGTGTGTGTGTGTGTGTGTGTGTGTGTGTGTGTGTGTGTGTGTGTGTGTGTGTGTGTGTGTGTGTGTGTGTGTGTGTAAGCTGTCTGTATGCATGGCAGTAGGTAGGCAGGCAAAGCTGATTATCAGTCTTCGGTGCCGTCCCGCTGTGGTTAGTGTTCCCTTAATGATGGTGGAGACCAAAGCTGCAGAAGCTCGTTAGCTGGACCCCGAGGTTAATGTGTGAAAGAGGAGCTGAACAGCCTGGTGGTAAACAACAGAAGCCTTAAGCAGGAGAGTTCATTCATGGCCATGCATTTTCCTTGTTGGTGTCACAAAGACATTCTTTCATAAACAAAATCATAAAAAATGGCAAATCTTGGTCAAAATGGCAGACATCAGGGTTGTGCTTTCTCATGAAAGATCTACTATCAGTCCCTCTATTTCGAATGGCTGAATGGAAAATCTATGAAGTTGCAAACTTCACAGATTTGCAACTACAAAATCTGTGAAGTTTGTCAACAACATTTGTCCTAAGATACTGCTAACAAGTAGTCATAAAGTGTTTAATCAGGTAAAGGAAATACCTTGCCAGAGTCCTTCGTGGTTAGTGGGGAATGTGGAAGTTTATTCTAAATAGAGGAATTATGAGTTGAACCAACAAACATGTCATTATATTTATTAGGTACAGTACTTTTGTTCATACATGGAGATGCTTTCTATTCATAAAGGCGCATTCACAAAGCTCAACTGAAGAATTGACCTGTCAGCAGCTCCGGCTGTACCGGTGTTTTAACAATCTGTGCTGCTTCGTCAGGTTTTCCTGCCATAGTGCATCTTGACAGCCATGTCTATCGGACTGATGGGCAGGAACGGCCCAATGCATAAGCAAATTAAGTAGCTGTTTAGGGCCCCATGGCCATTACTGGGCCTATTTGAAGTTAAACTGTGGCTCTGACTCTGTTTTCAGTGAGAATGAAAGTGTCCCATAGATAATATGCATTTCATGCGTTTTGTCACAGACCGATGTGCAGTTAAATCTCTATGTGAGAAAAACTGGGAAAATGTACTATGTGCATTGGAGTGATGTTTTCCTTTTATTTTTATTTAATTTATTTTGTATGCATTTTATATTATTGTCTGAGGATAGATGTGGTTCATTTTTATCATTTACATTTTAACAATAAAAGATTGAAATTATGAAAACCTACTGGGTTTGATCCAAGTGGTCTGAATCGCTCCTATTACTCTGTCACAAACTTGTTCTGTGGATGTCCTCAGCATTAGCTCTAAGCTGTTTATGTCTTCTTACCCACCTGCCTGCCTGATCTCCAAACTTTTACTACTTTGTGGTTAATTCCTTGATTACCTTGCTGGTCTCTGACCCATGCTGATCTCACCTCATCGAACAATAAGTCCAATCTATCAGCAGAACCCAAAGTCTCCTCCCAGAGCTCCTACTTCAATAGCAAATTGTAAGATCGATCACCGACAACTTCATTTAAAAACTTACCAGAGCACCTGACATTATCTAACATTCTTTCTTCTTGAAGCCACCGATACAGTTTCCATTCACATCTCCTGAATCACACATTTCCCTTCCTTGCACATTCAGTAATAAAATATTTACCTTTATCCTGTGATCCTAGTTTGGTTCTGTTAAACGGCTTCCCAAAACCATGACAATAATGCAGCATAGTAACAGTTTGCGAGTAATAAGGATGTAATATATATATATATATATATGTGTGTGTGTGTGTGTGTGTGTGTGTGTGTGTGTGTGTGTGTGTGTGTGTGTGTGTGTGTGTGTGTGTGTGTGTGTGTGTGTGGCAGCGTAGTATAGAAATGCAGGGTTTGTCTGTATGTGTTTGTGTGCATGTGAAGCATAAAATGGGTCTTGGTGTGAAATGGAACTGCAGTGACTTTAAGGCACTGAGTCAGTTCATGAGTCCTGTCTTCGGACATCACAGCACAGACTGGATGTGAAATGTGTGATTTAGCCAGTCTGTTCTCACACCTTTAACATATCTTTAGATTTTAAATGCCTTGTAGAAAATTCTTACAACACCAAAATTTATCTTAAGGCTTATTTAAACTATATTTTCAGAACTTGTGAGTTTGAAGCAAATCCCAAACACAGAAGCATAGTTTTAATAATGAAACCATGACAAACTCTTACTGGCCTAGGCTCAAAGACAGCAGAATGTGGAACCAGACGAGAACAAATGGAAGGAATGAGTGAACTATGAAAACCAAGGAGTTTAAAAAATGTACATGGAAAATAGGTACATCTAATTAGGGAAATGTTCAACAGCTGTGACTGTGGTAACTACCCTATCTCTGACTAAAAACGCAATGGTTGCTGAACTAAACACAAAGAAGAACAAGCAGAACACCAGAGAAAATATACAATCAGAACACAGAAGCAGGGGCAACACATGGCACAGTGGCTAGAGTGGGCACTCTGTTCACGGAGGCTATGGAACTGGGAGTGAAAGAGCTGTCCCGAGTTTGAATCCCATCATCTGTACCCTTGCCTTTCCCACTTTTCTCTGGCCCCTTCTTGTACAGGGGTTGGACAATGAAACTGAAAAACCTCTCATTTTAGTGTGGGAGGTTTCATGGCTGAATTGGACCAGCCTGGTGGCCAATCTCCATTAATTGCACATTCCACCAGTAAGAGCAGAGTGTGAAGGTCCAATTAGCAGGATAAGAGCACAGTTTTGCTCAAAATATTGCAATGCACACAACATTATGGGTAACATACCAGAGTTCAAAAGAGGACAAATTATTGGTGCATGTCTTGCTGGCGCATCTGTGATCAAGACAGCAAGTCTTTGTGATGTATCAAGAGCCACGGTATCCATGGTAATGTCAGCATACCACCAAGAAGGACAAACCACATCCAACAGGATTAACTGTGGACACAAGAGGAAGCTGCCTGAAAGGGATGCCATCCATCCATCCATTTTCTGGTCACCCTTTTCCCTAACGGGGTCGGGTGGTGCTGGTGCCTATCTCCAGCGGCGTTCCGGGCGAGAGGCGGGGTACACCCTGGACAGGTCGCCAGTCTGTCGCAGTCTGAAAGGGATGTTCAGGTGCTAACCCGGATTCTATCCAAAAAACATAAAACCACGGTGCCCAAATCACGGCAGGATTAAATGTGCACCTCAACTCTCCTGTTTCCACCAAAACTGTCCGTTGGGAGACCACAGGGTCAATATACACGGCCGGGCTGCTATAGCCAAACCTTTGGTCACTCGTGCCAATGCCAAACATCGGTTTCAATGGTACAAGGAGTGAAAATCTTGGGCTGTGGACAATGTGAAACATGTATTGTTCTCTGATGAGTCCACCTTTACTGTTTTCCCCACATCCAGGAGAGTTACGGTGTGAAGAAGCCCCAAAGATGCGTACCACCCAGACTGTTGCATGCCCAGAGTGAAGCATGGGGGTGGATCAGTGATGGTTTGGTCTGCCATATCATGGCATTCCCTTGGCCCCATACTTGTCCAAGACGAATTGACGCTGTATTGGCCGTAAAAGGAGGCCCTGCACCACACTAAGAAGTTATTGTGGTCTAAAACCAGGTGTTTCAGTTTCATTGTCCAACCCCTGTATTTCAGTAACTCAGCTCACAAATAAACTCATTATAGATTAATTAAACAGATGTTTTAAGGTTTTTATTCATTTTAATGATGATTTCTTGGTAACAGTTAATGAAAACATGGCGTTTAAGATTAGAATTTTACATCAGGAGTGAAAATATGTTTATTACCTGCTTAAAGGTAATTACTGCACAGTGGCACAGTTGGTAGCAGTGTTGCCTTCCCGGCCCAGGGTCTTTCTGCACGGAGTTTGCACGTTCTCCTTGTGCACGGTGGGTTCTCTCCGGTACTCTGGCTTCCTTCCACAGTCCAAAACATGACTACTAGGCTAATTGGTCTTTCTCCCTAGGTGTGAGTGTGTGTGCATGATTGTTTGTTTCTTTGTTGCCCTGAGACAGACTGGTGACCTGTCCAGGGTGAGGCCACCTCTCGCCAGGAATGCAGCTGGAGATAGGCACCAACAACTCCCGACCCTAAAAGGGACAAGGATGAACAGATAATGGATGGACCTGGTTAAAAGTTACTTTCAAAAAGTACTTTGGAACTCATTGTAATTCATTAAATATGACTACTATCAAACCTTTGTTGTGTTTTTGTAAGGAAGCTTCAATTGGAAGCCAACTTCAGCCGCCGCTTCATAAAAACCATGAAAAACCTGACGGTGAACCTCTGAGTCCATGCAAGCTGCTAACTGAAACGCGTTCTGTTTGAGCGTCCACTTGAATAATATTAATTTCTAATAAAGTTGCCAAGTTCCATCTCACTGATAAGCTCATAGTAGGTCACCATCCTCTTAAAGCAAAGTACAGTGTGATGCTAACCAACCGATTTGGAGAAGTTGTAGCCTGAAGACACCACCCTTCCAATGAAGCAGAAACAAATAAGGAAAATGGAAAATGAAAAAACGGCAAATGAATAAGAAAAATGGAAAAAGGAATAAATGAAGGAAAATAAGGAAATGAGAAACGGGCAGGCAGAAATACATGCAGGGATAAATAAAACAAGTGTATAAATAAAAATAAACATAAATAGGAATAAAGAAGCCAGTTACATTTTTATTTATTTTCCTATTATTTATTTAGTTTTGGCTGAAATGGCTTTCCATACATGTTTGGCCTGAGAGAAATATAAGACTAAGTTATTTTGAGTAAACCGGAGTTGAATATTTTTGTTACTGGAGTGAATGCTTCAGCAGAGCGCATGTGCAGTAAAGTTGTGCGTGAAACTTCCAGAATATTTGTGGGCTTGCACTGACAAGATATTTCATGTTCAAATAGATATAATACTTTTTATATATAATTTTTTTTTGCAAACATTCATTTATTTGGATTTGATGCCTGTAACTCATTCCAAAAATCTTCAGGTGGCTTGGGTATCTGGTTAGGATGCCCCCAGATTATGAATTTATTTTTGGGATTAATCAAGTTTATTCATTCATTCCTTCACTGATGGTTTGTGTTCTTTTTTGGTTCTTCTGTAAGTTTGTTCATTTCACTTTACAAACACATGATAGTTTTGCAATTTGGTTTTCTCTCTGTGGATCAGAGTATTATGAAATGTATAAATGATAATCTTATAAATGTAAACATGTATTTTATTAATGCATGTGCTGTTCAGTCCAGTGGATTAAACTAAATGTCCCAAACAAAACATTTTCACAGAAAGCTAGACACTTGTTTAAACTGTAAAAGCAATGCTCAATGCTGCTTTTCTGACATAAATACACAAAATGTGATGTAACTAAGTGCAACAGATGTACCACCAGCTGCTAGATAGGTTATATGTCGAGCTAAGCTTCCACAAAGCAGGACAGAACCAATGGGTTTAGACAGCATGTCCTACAGAATATGCACACATTTGCATTAGACCCAAACCTTCTGTGTGGGTGGTTCATATGTGTCACTAAGTCAGCCAAAAGCTGCTTCAACATGAGCAGCCAGGCATTCACAGCCCTCACTGGTGATTTTTTTTTACTGAAGTTTCCAGAGCAGTACCAGCATTTCTGTGTTTTCCTGCCCAGAGCCATCACCATCTGTAGTAACTCTTGGAATAATACTGAATAAACATGAATTACAAAATTATTTCATTTCCCTTTATAATCAATAAAGTATTTTTAAATTTGAATTCAACTGAATTGTTCCAGTAATATATGTAAAGGCCTTTTTTCACAGTTTACCAATAATTAAATCCAATTATATATAGCTGATTGCTTGTAATGACAGATGATCTTCATACTGAACACACTTAACAGGCTTTGTGATTTAAAAAATGAACAGTCTCCAAGGACCATTTGTGATTCAATGTCCTGTTTTGTTTTCACTTCATCCAGCTCTTATACTGTGCTGGGAGGCTTTACAGTTAGAAAAGGTCTCTGTGTGTAGCTGAAAGGTCAAGAATATCATGGAAAAACTGAAGTCTGAGGCCAGTATGTTATATTTGAAATGACTGCTCACAATCTGCACTTCTAACATGTTAGTGGAGCCGGCAGAAGAAGAAGGTTACATGCAGTTGTTGTAAAAGGAATCCACAATGTGACATTTTACTTCAGAATTGCCAGAGGGAGGTGGAGGGGAGGATTGTTTTACACCTATAAATGTAACGGTTTTTTTCTTTCTACTTTTTCAAAAGAGATGGAATTGATTGTCTCTAACTGTGGGATATTTGTCATTTGAAACAGACATGTACAGTTAATTTCAGATAGTTCTTTTTGGCCCATGCCATCAATGTATAGAGCAGTGCACTCAGCTGTGGCATTTGAAGGTTTTTGCTGTGCCAAATCCATTTGACTAAAGAACAAATTTGGTTTCAGTTTGTTCTTCAGCCAAATGTATTTTAGGATTATTATTTATTTATTTTTCAACATAGTTTTGGGCTTCATATGCTGACACTGCTTTTGACATTGACAGTCAAGTGAATGATCCTCAACTCTATTGAAATAATGTGGCTATGGAAATTTTCCATACCCAAATGCTTGAAAACCTCAGAGACCAGAAGCAATGATGTGAATAATAGGACAGCATTTATGCTTGTGTTGTTAGAGTTCACTTCATACCAGACTCTCACTCCATTGTGCTGGTGTTGAAACGCCTAAAGCTGTTGAGATGGGCAATGAAGCCTCATGAAGCAATGAAGCTTGCCCAAAGGTTCATAACTTTGTGGTTCATTCATTCCACATTAGTGACATCTGCTGCTGAAACTATAACAACCTTTAGCTTCAATAACATAAAGCTACATAATTTTTTAAGCTTAATCAGTAATACTTTTAGAACAACTTTATGTCAGATCATGATTTCTTGCTTAATGTCAAGTTGTCATTACAAAGACATTTTGAATAATGTCAACTTTTTATTCAAAGTGTCAAGATTTACCAAATGACACTTTATTGACAACTGTCATAAATACTCATGAAGACTTATTCATGTTCATAACAGGTGTTATGTCATATTTATGACAGTGTCATGAGAGTCTTATTCACAACCCGTCAAATAAAGTGTTACCTAAACTAATGAAACAAGCCTGGTTATCCTGTTGGAAGACCCGTGACCAGCGACAGAAACCAAGCTTTCTTACACTAAGTAGCACATTTCTCTGATAGTTTTCAGATTTTGTCGTACCCCGCAGGTGCCAGACTGCATCTGGCACAGCGGTCCTTGAATCATGCAGCAAAGTACCCCCAGAGAATAGCTTTGCCTCTTCCATGTTTCACAGTAAAACCAGTGTTCTTTTGTTGGAAAAGCTCCAATTTTGTCTCATCTCTCCAAAGTATATTCAGATAGCTTTGACTCATAACCATGCAAATTCTAGTCTTGCTTTTTACATTTTGCTTTTCTGCTTGTTCATCTTTCATAAAGTCCTCTTTGTCTTAAACGATGACGAATGGTGCAATCTGACACTGACACCTTGTCGTTAGAGTTCATTATTGATTTCTTTGGGTTTTTTGTTTACCATTTGTATTATTCTGTAGTTTGTCATCAAAGTTCCTTCTGTGGTCAGGGAAGTTGGTGATATTTCCATTGATGTTAAACTTCTGAGGAAAATGCATCTGGCCAACAAATAACCAAGTCTCCTGAGAGACATTTCCAGTTATCTACAGACAAGTGTATCTACAGACACCTGTTTGACACCTGATTTCCAGGTGTCAGATACCTGGAAATCATAAAAGAAATGAAGAAGTTTTCTGAGTTTTCCCACTCAGAAAACTGGATTTCAGAGAAAATACCTCTTAAAGTTTCCTAAACCTGCTGAAAAACTTGGGGATGTTAACAAAGGCTGTTCATTTACATTACTTTATAATTATCCCATCCCCCAGCACTGATGATGCGACTAATGGCTCTTAGAAGGGAACCGAATTTCCAGGATTATTTTACCTCTAAGACCCATTAAAAAAAATTTATTTCTTAAAATTTACATTTTAAAGTCACTTTATGGCTAATAGAGTTTTTATACATGAAATTCACAATCTAGTAGAATCACCTGTTTTAAGTAAATTAATATTTATCCAAACATTGCAATTCAAAATCACAGAAATTTTCTTGCAGAAAAAATGGCTATTTTCATCAAATAAAACATTTAAAAATATATCATTAATTATCTAATAATTATTGTTACTGCGACAGACTGGTGACCTGTCCAGGGTGAACCCCGCCTCTCGCCAGGAACGCAGCTGGAGATAGGCACCAGCAACACCCGACCCCGTTAGGGAGAAGGGTGACCGGAAAATGGATGGATGGATGGATAATTATTGTTATTTTATGTGTTACAGCTACTTGATTAGATGAGATCAACTTTGTCCCCCAGGGGCATTTGCTTTGCCATAACAATACTACCACAGATAGATATTATTATATCTCAAGTTATATAATAATTTACTAAATACAGATAGTTACCATGAAGTGAACCAAATCTGGGGCACACTGCCTCATCACCATCGCATCGTATTCAGGACAGCAGCAGCAGAGCAGCATCAGGCCGGGCAAACTGAAGGCACGTTTTGTATCATATTAGTGTTCTAAATTCTATTCAAGCTCTCCAACTCAACCTGGAAAGCTGAAAAAATATTAATGCAAATGTGAATTCCTTCAATAAGTACTCCTGGTGTTATTTTCCTTTCACCAGTATCTTTGTGGTGGATGTTACCATCGCTGAAATATCTTTTCTTCCCTAATAAATGTAACTGCTTGTATTGAGTGATGTGTTGTAGATGTTAATGATCCATGTCTTTTCTTAAAACTTGCAACTTATTGATCAAAACCAAAATAAAAGCATGTGAATAGCCTAGAAAGTCCACTAAGCTAATCAGCTATTAGTTTTTCTGTCTAACCCTGTTTTGTTTTTTTAAAGATTCCTGTTGAACCACAGTGCAAAAACAATGTCTAATTTTCAAAATTATTTGATGTATTACTACTTTTGTCCATTTCAATTTCAGATTTTAGTTTGTTCAGTTCTGCCTATTTTAAGCTCTTTTAAGAATGAGCTGTTTTAGAGCCTCTTGTCACTTTAAATCCAAATAAGTTGGTGCTGGTCACACCACCACCAAACTCAATGTTTACACCCATGCATGAAATTGGCTGCAAACAGAAATGCAATTATACAAATGTACATCTTTGAAAAGCAGAAGTAGAGTCTCCTGAACAACCAACAAGAGAAGCAAGTGGTTTCTGGAGAGCTTAAGTCAATAATAAAACATGTCTTTTCCAGGGGGCATTGTACAACGCAGACAGCAGGAAAATCACCTGAGTTTGAGTTGCTGGGTGATGGGCTTGACTTTCCAGGGGTTGCTACGTGAGGGGCACTGCCTGCTGATGCATGACCAAAAAACATCACATTTTTCCAAAATCCAACCGTTTTTTTTTGTTGTTTGTTTTGTTTTGTTTTAAGTCATTGGGTTGTTGTTAGAATCAGTAGAAACCTAACTGGAAGTACAAAACCTGCAAAATGTGAATTTTGTATAATACGCCCCCTTAAACACATGGGAAATAAAATGTTTGTGTGCTTTCTTTTTATTGTAAGTGCATTAATTTGTCTCTGTTTAGTTGGTCTCAGTAAAGTCTTATCTCATTTCAAGAGTCCCTACAAGATTTACATCTGGCTCTGACATCTGAGTCAAGCACTATACTCAGAATAGAAAACAGGCTCTGAGGGAGTCCCAGCAGTTTCAAGCATCAGGTGTGATGACGATCAGATCTAGGTAACCCCAACCCAAGGGATGAAAGGCTCCCAGGGCCATGCCACGTGTTTGTGACAACCAGCAATGCCCAACTTTTCTCTCTGCCTGGTTTGGTGTGTGTCAAAGTGCACTGATGCAATATGCTGTAAAAGATGATGCACACTTGTGTTCTGATGCCATATAGGATTAACACAGATTTCAAACAACTATTTATAAATCTTTGAAAAGCTACTTGTTTTGAATGAAGATAGGTTATTGGTGTTTTTAATACAGTAATAAAAGTTCTGCAAGTGAAAGAAAGAAAAACATCACTCAGGTATTAGAAGTGATTACTTTTAGTGAACCACCCTTTGCCCCTGCCTCCGCAGCTTATGTCACAGTTTTCATGATGGCGAGGTCATGTGTGTGCACTAAACAACATCCTATGATTGCAAACTGAGGGTTGGCAGTTGAAACATGTAGGCAGTCTGAAAGAGTTTCCTTAACCATCTACCTGATGGATGATACAGGAAAGTGGACGCCTATTTCCAGAGGTCAAAGGGGAACATCCTGGCCAGGTCACTAATCAAACACAAGGACAGGTTGAACTCATGCAAGCATGTGAGATCATGCAAATTCAATGCAGATAGACCATGCGCTGAAATCATAACCTGGACTTCCTTTCTTTCATGGTAACATTGAACAGTAGCAGCCTTTTTTTCCACCCTCTCAGTCAACGTCTTTATGTTGTTATCATTTGGTTAATGTTTTGGTGGTCTGGTGGACCACCAAGGTTTGTGGGATTTTAATGTAATCAAACAACTTTACACCAAAATATTGAGCTTAATTCAAATTGCAAGCAGTGCATACATAGTTAATACTTGTTCCTTAGGCTTCTTAGATTACATTTATGAAAACTGTCCAACAACTGTCCAAATTATATCTTGAAGACATAATTTCATACATTAACAAATTCAGTGATAAACATATGACTGGAGGTTTTACATTTCATGCCATAGGTACTTTATTCCTTACACTTTTAACATGAAGACTCAAGAGGGAATAAGAATCTCCAAGGAGAAATGTGAGATTTGGTTTATCCTTATAAATAAGTGTGAACAATAGATGGAAAGAGAGATTTTGGCAACTTGATGTTTTCTCAAAATTCGATTTATGAATTAGAATGGTTTGGCTTTATATTTCTTCATGTAGTAACTGCTATTGGAATTAGTTTGGTTTTTGAGCTAATTGCTGACAAGCTGGTCCGCTGTCATGTCTTCAGTTTAAAACTCTCCAACCTTCAGTTATAGCCTGCTCTTCAAAATGACTGTCAAATTCCTTGGAAAAATCATCAAAAAGGTTTAAACTCTTTCAAAATTGGGTTTAAGGTTCTTTTGGTATTGGCTGTGATAAGGAACCAAACAGGCAAAGTGTTATATTTCACCTCTCTGGAACTTGGACAGAAGAGGAGGAAACATAATCGGAATCAGAATGTCTTGATTGTCATTGTAGATGCACAACAAAATTTCATTTCAGTACAGCAAGTCCAAAGAAAGCCAAAATAAACAGAGACATGGGAAGACAGGAGCCTGAGGCTGCAGCAGAAATCATGTTATCAAAAATCCAATTAAAAGGCTTGCTATTGTGGCACAGAGGTAAAGCACAACCCACGTATGGATGCCTTAATGCTTGACGTGACAGTCACAAATTCAAGTCCCGACCTGTTGATGTCTTCTTCCTCTCGCATTGCCCACTTTCCTATCTGACCACTCTCAAGTAAAAGACACTAGAGCCAATAAAACCCTTAAAAAATCCATCTACATACATGTCTTTGACTGACAATTATGAACAGGCCCATTATCTTCCACTTCCCCCAGGAATCCATAATGCAGCCATCATATGTGTCCTCAGGGCAAGAGGGCTCTCCTCTGCCCAGTTTTCTTGTTGAGAAAAATTTATCAATTGCATTGAGAGATCAGCCTACTAGATCCATAATTTGCAAGTTGGAGGACACTCCTGCTCTTGTCATTTGTGTTCTTGGGCAAGACACTTCACTTCAGCCTGCCCAGGGAGGGTGTAGCTACAATCCTGTAGTTTCATTATCAGCATGTAAATGAGTCTTTTGAGATTTCAATTGGAGATAAAAATTAATCAAATTAATTATTACTATAAAATACAGACTCCAAAAATGACAGAACGGGACATAGAGCAAAACCCGGGCACACAGTGGGTAGGGAGGGAGCAGAAAAACAAGTGCCCACCTTCAATAACCTTTAAAAATGGCTTTATGAGATAATTGAGGAATCCTTACTGGTATTCTTCCCATTTTTCCAAGCAACTTCAGAGCTCTCTGAAGAGAAAAGGGTGTCAATATCATGTTGCAAGACTTCTGTCTGAAAACCTATTGAGGCATGTCAAAGAGGCATGTCGCTAATATTGAATCATTAAGTGTCATGACAATGGCCACATTGCTGGACCCTAGGTTCAAAACTCTTGGTTTTCTCAGTCAAAGCAAGGCACAAGAGCCAATATGGTGGCTGAAAGCAGCATGTTCTGCACTGATTGCAAGCAATGAAGGTATCCAGCTGCAGGATTCAGCAAATGCAGGATAAGGCACCTGCAGATCTTGTAAGTTTTTATTTGTTTAGAAATTTTCTTGTGACATTTGTACTACTGTATTTCAGCTGTTGGTGTTGTGTATTATCTGCAATGATTTTTGTTCTGCTCCCACTGTGTTTCCAAGTAACAGTTGTGCAGATAGATAAACTCTTAAGATGGTTGACAGGCCTATGTCACTTTAATTGACGTTGCTTTCAATGCCAAAAGAGTGAAACTACAAATAAAGATGAGAAAACACGATTTAGAATACAACAGTAGTCAAATCATACACAGAGTAAGGATGCAAATACTTAATACTGTGTAAATAACATGTGACAATCAGCCTTACAAACATCAACGTTTTTCAACATAAAGGCCTGCAAATACAGCTCAATATTCTCTCAGAAGTAATAAAGGAACACAAAGTACTTACAAGCAGTGCTTTCTGTAAACAACAAAACAGGATGAAGAATGATTAAATGAAGACTGGTAAACTGCTGGTGTCAGTCATTACACATGTGTTTCGGAACTCATTCTACATTTCAACAACCAACTTAACATGGAAACACCACCATCTGCTGGCTGGGAAGAATTACTGCCAGCACAATTTTTTTTATTATTATTTGTAGGTCTGCGACAGACTGGCGACCTGTCCAGGGTGTACCCCGCCTCTCGCCCGGAACGCAGCTGGAGATAGGCACCAGCACCTCCCGACCCCGTTAGGGAGAAGGGTGATGGAAAATGGATGGATGGATGGATGGATTATTTGTAGGTGAAGTGTGGTCTCTGTTAGATAATACAGTGGGCCAGAAGAGCTGTAGCTCCAATGAAACAACAGATGCCATTGTTGAAGTGGAGGGTTGTTCCACTTCAACAAAGGCTGAAATGAACCTAAGGAGACATGAAGATCCATTGGAGTATTGGCTGCCCTGCAACAGACTGGCGACCTGTCCAGGGTGACCCCGCCTCTCGCCCGTAACGCAGCTGGAGATAGGCACCAGCACCTCCCGACCCCACTTGGGATAAGGTTGAATAGAAAATGGATGGATGGATGGAGTATTGGCATACACCGAAACGTGCATCCCCATTTGTACTACATGGCACTGAAGTTCCTCTGTTCACCTGCATCATCAGTGCCTTGTGAACAAGTTTTTCCAAGGCGGGGGAGGTCATCTGCCGATGAAGAAACCATGTAAAAACTGAAATAGCGAAAAAAGTCCTGTTCCTAAATAAAAACAATTAGAGCCAAAATCCAGAAATTTCTACATTTTCTTTTGTTGGATTGGGAGATTCATCAGAATCACACATCAAAAGCAGACTATAAGCCATTGGAAGAGACAAACTCTATATGTAATTTAATATTAAGAACCAGAACGCCCAGGTAGGGATGATTTTAAACAAATTCTTTTTTTTCAGGAAGCAAGTTTCAAGCTCAGAGTATACAGAATCTGCCCCAACAATCACTCTATTCCCAATACACTAAAGTAACACATATCTTCATTGTCAAATAAGTTCATGACAAAAGAAAACCCAACACAACCACTGATGGTCATGGATTAGATTGGCTACAAATTATTTTAATATTTAAAACATGACAATTAAATGTGATTTAATTGATTATCCTCTTACTAAGCATGAGTTTGATAAAAAAAAAATTTATGACAATATTGCATTTACAAATTTTTGGAGGTATGATCCAACTTAAGGGCAAGGCTGTTGCAGTTTCACCAGCAGTTGTCACTAGTGAGTGATGAATGAAGCATCAAGTAATGGAACTTTCTCCAAAGCAAAATGTTGGAAAGCTTCATTGCTTCATGATGCTTCATTTGTCCATCACTATTTTAACATGCTTGTTCATAGTTTTCTTTCTAATCTCCTGTACAACTCTTTCCTTCACTTCCTCTGGTCCATGTTGAGTGCAGCACACATCATGTCAACCAACAACACATCAATTACCTGTAGCCCCATCTATAGGCACACTGATTACAAGATTGTAGACAGCTGTGATGCTAATTAGTGGATACACATTGATTTAATAGTTGCATTTTGCAGTTGACAGAAGGTTTGTTGATGGAGAGGAGTTGTGCTTTAATGGCTGTCCATCAGCCACCGTTTATTTTCATGAATGTGTTTATGAGAAAAAATAAAATAGCTCTCTCATAGGCAAAGTGTTTTGTATTCTTTTTCGTTCTACAATGTTCAAGTAATTAGCAGCTTTGCAAGCTGTTGATCAAATGTTTCTATCAGTTTGCACAATTATTAGAGATATTGTTTAAGTTGTTCTAATTAGGAATGTTTCTGTGTTTGCATCAATTTATGTGGATTCACTGCATTTATCTCCTGCATGAATGAGAGAAATTAATAAAGAGGGCATTGATATAAATTTCCATGAAAGAGAGGTGTTAGCAGCAGCTTAATAACCTCAGGGGTGAATTAGGAATTCCTTTGTAGTGAAGAACTAATAAGGCCATTGGACAGTGATGGATGAAGCGCTCCTCAGGAACTGACATGTCAATTGTTCTTTACATAATAGTCTCCTCTGAAGCAAATCAATCTAAGCTTTGTGAGGGGCCTTGTGGATAGTAGTTTGCACTTATAAAATTTACATATGCAAAAGTAGTTGATAATAAGAATCTGATGGAATTTGCCTGGCACTGTTATTACTGAGCAATCAAAAGGGTTTTTAATGGAGTGGCTAGCATTGAATAATAATAGCTTTGAAAGATAAAAGTTTGTGTACAATGATGTGAAAATATGAGAACACTACATAGTTGTTCCATTTATTATTAAAAACAGCCACATAATTTATAGTGTTATGTATACATATCCCCAGAAAAGGAGTCGGTTTAATTGAACACAAGCAGTGTGTTCAATGAAACCAATTGAATGTTGCATTCATTCAAAAGATAAAAACTCACTTTCTAGCACAGAAAAACAGTTGAGCACCCCAGTTTCCAATATCAAGAGTTATACCTTCGCTTCTTGATTTTTTGAATTCTTCAGAAAGAAACCAATTGGTGAAAGACCTCACTCTGGTGGTGAAAGTAGAACCCACACCTCCATAGAGACTGGAGCCTAAATCCAGCACCTTAGTCTACTCACCCACACTACCAAAGACAACAAAAGAAGGTGTTTGTTGATTTTGATAGGAGAATGAATAATAGTGCTGGTCAACACTGACTGCTCAAAATAGATTGTAAAACATGATACCCCTCATGATTTTCCAGGTATTGAACTTACTTCTCGATAATGTATGTCAACCTAAATCTTTCAGTGCAGTATACTTTTCAAAGTTGGTGTTGGTCCTTTTATTCATTTGAGATCCAAATGCATCGAAAAATGATTGACACGAGCCGCTACACAAAAACACTGGCATTTTGGGTTTTCTCTGGGCTGGATCGGGGCTCCCTCTGGTTCAGGATCAGTGGTCAGGTAAGATCAAATATTTCTGAACAGGCCTGTATTGTCCAGTTGGAAATGTTTCATTGCAAAGCCATAGTAATAGAGCATGTTTTCTACAAGAAAATCAATCCCGTTGAAACATACTGTGAGTTTCAGCATGAAAAAAATGTAATTGATTATGCTGGCTGAAACTGCTAAGAATGTCATATCTTGTATTGAAGTAGCCTGAAAGGACTCTCAGAGAGGAGGAAGCCAAAGACCTTTATTTTGAGGATATGTCCTGTATTCTGATGAAAGTAGTGTAACTGTTTGACCATAATCACCATCATTACAACTGTGCAGCATCATATTGTAGAGCTGTTTTGCTTCAGGAGGAACCAGTACATTCATTAAATAGATAGCATCATGAAGAAAGAACATTTTGTGGAAATATAGAAGCAACTAAAGATGCCAGTCAATCAGTAAAAACTCAGTTGCAAATGGATCTTCCAAATGGGCAATAACCCTCAGCATACATTCAAAGTTGTTACAAAGTGACTTATGGGCAACAAAGTCAATGTTTTGTTTGGGTGATGGTGATGGAGTTGGTGGTGGTAGGAGTTTGCCCTTCAATCGGCAAATTGCTGGTTCAATCCCCACTCCACCTGCCTCTGTCGCTGCAACCTTGGACAAGATACTTCACCCACCTTGTCTGCCTTTGGGGGTCAGAGGGTGGTGCCAGTGTATGACAGCCTTGCTGTTGTCAAACTGCCCCAGGGCAACTGTGGCTACTATCCAGGAACATACCACCATCAGCATGTGAATGGGTGGTGGTCGTGGAGTGATGGTATGGGCAGGCATCTGTTATGGACGAAGAACACAGGTGCATTTTATCGATGGCATTTTGAATGCACAAAGATACTGTGATGAGATCCTGAGGCCCATTGTTGTGCCATTCATTCATGAACATCACCTCAAGTTTCAGCAAGACAATGCACGACCCAATGTTGCAAGGATCTGTACACAATTCTTGGAAGCTGAAAATGTACCAGTTCTTGCATGGCCAGCATACTCACCGGACATGTCACCCATTGAGCATGTTTGGGATGTGCTTGACCGGCATATACGACAGCGTGTACCAGTTCCCACTAATGTCCAGTAACTTCGCACAGCCATTGAAGAGGAGTGGACCAACATTCCACAGGCCACAATTGACAATCTGATAAACTCTATGCGAAGAAGATGTGTTGCACTGCATGAGGCAAATGGTGGTCACACCAGCTACTGACTGGTTCTGAGTCCCCAGACCCCCAATAAAGCAAAAACAAAAATGCATGTCAGAGTGGCCTTTTATTGTGAGCAGTATAAGATACACCGGTGCACTAATCATGATGTCAGATCAGCATCTTGATGTGGCACACCTGTGAGGTGGGATGGATTATCTCAGCAAAGCAGAAGTGCTCACTATCAAACATTTAGAAAGGTTTGTGGACGATATTTGACAGAATTGGTAATATAGTTTATCTGGAATGATTTTTTAGATCTTTGAGTCCATCTAATGAAAAATGGGAGCAGAAACAAAAGTGTTGTGTTTATAATTTTGTTGAGTGTATATGAGATTTAATTTCAGACAGTGATAAAATAGATGTGTTTGTCGTTTTAGTCTATATATGTAAACTTATTTAAACTTATTTATTTAAACTGTGTCTCTGATTTTACATTGCTGAATTTTTTAACACAAAGATAGTTTGTGAATTTCATGTTTTTGGAGGCACCATAACTACACTGTATGCCTTTTTCATATGGCATCTAACATGACTTTAGAATGTAGGTTGCTTCATTAACTTTTAATAAGAAAACTAAATAAAGAACAGCTACAAAGATACACTACTTTATTCAAACCATCTGCTCTGTTGAATCTCTAGTGAAATGCTACTGGCAGAGATGTTAGTGAACAACTGGTTTCATATTTCTGTTAAACCTGACAGAAAACTTGCCAGACACACAGAGATGGTGGCGAGCAGAGATTAAGCAATAACAACAAATGCATTGATTATGGCTTCTTTCTCTAACTGTGGTTCACGGGCGCCCCCTAAAGATCCATAAGGTACTGCATGAAACGGGCGCTGTACCGGTCCGTCGTGGTGAAGACAGAGCTGAGTCAAAAAGCGAAGCTCTCGATTTACCGGTCGATCTACGTTCCTACCCTCATCTATGGTCATGAGCTTCATGTGTCATAACTGAAAGAACGAGATTGCGGATACAAGTGACCGAAATGGGTTTTCTCCGTAGGGTGGCTGGGTTCTCCCTTAGAGAAGCTCAGTCATCCGGGAGGGACTCAGAGTAGAACCGCTGCTCCTCCATGTCGAGAGGAGCCAGTTGAGGCTCGGGCATCTGGTCAGGACTTGGCCCAGAGGGGCCAGCCTCCTCCCTCCCCACTCTGACGGCAGCAGCGGCGGATAACTATTTCCCATATTCTCATGTCCAAAATTTGACAGGTAAGCCTTCATATAAAACATCACTAACTTCTAGTACTACAAAGCATATCATTTGCTGACCACTTCACTGGCTTGTGTGTCCAGTCATCTATTAAAAAAATAAAATAAAAATGAGTGGATTAGCAAGAAAACGTTTAGTCTGCTGTTATAATCCTCTCTGCCTTTGGAAAGTGAATGACTTTGAAAGTTGCTATCACAATTACTTCCTCATTCCTCACTCTGCAACGCACTGAAAATAGAAAGAGCAAAGACATTCTTTATTTCAACATCTGCCTCTTTCCCAACATACTCACTGGGGGAATTATAAGTGTCTTTTTTTTTCCTTTTTAATTTATCTTTCATTATACTCTAATGGTTTTCCCCATTAGGAGCTTGGGTGCATAAATGCACAAGGAAATGAAAGTTTTTGGTTTGTGTGAGATTAGTATTGAATGGAGGTCAAACACAATAACTTCAATTTAACGGAAAATAGATATGATTAAACTACACTTGCTCTTGGTGTAACATTTGTCCTCAATCTAACTGGTGCAGCTTTGATAGCTCTGCCCTCATTACACAGCAACAAAAGAACCAGCACTCCTCTTTGCACCACTATCTCATGTTATTTGTAGACCCCAATTTAAATTCTGAGTTTCATTCTAAATCCACATGAAGAAATTTTGAAGACTAAGAAATGATCTTGTTGGTATTTAGCATTCCTGCCTGTTAAATGTAACCTTTACATTAAAAAAGCTCTTTCAGTTTTGTATCTAAAATAGCTTAAAAATGATTAAAGATTTCCCACCATGTACCAGGAGAGAGGATTAGTGTGTGTATTTGTGTGTATATATGCCTTGTATTTAATACAGTGTAAGGACCATGTTCCTGACATATGCTACATTGTGGGGACCGACTGCGAGCCCCAAAGCTCACAAGTGTTGTTTAGCTGCCAGGGTTTAAGTTTTAGACAGTGGTGTGAACTGAGTTTAGGTTAAGTTCAGGCTAGGAATATACTAGCAATACAGTTTGGGGAAAATATCTGGGTTAGGCATAAAT
The DNA here is from genome assembly GCA_911649635.1 of Poeciliopsis gracilis. NCBI lineage: Eukaryota > Metazoa > Chordata > Actinopteri > Cyprinodontiformes > Poeciliidae > Poeciliopsis > Poeciliopsis gracilis. The sequence continues at coordinate 492,725 of CAJVRI010000739.1, read as the reverse complement.
GCAGTCACTAAAATGAATGGAAGTCAATAAAAGTTCTCAGTAGTACAAGGATGTGTGTGTGTTTTCTGAATTCGGCCTCAATTTTGGTGAAACAGTTTGTAAAAGCTATAATCTATTTAGGATTATAACTGAAAAATTGACTTCAGACAGATAAAATCTCATCGACATGAAGAGAAAGGAGCGGATTACAGAATGTGTGTCAGGTCACCACAGCAGAGGACACACAGAAAGATAAACACTTTTCTCTTGACTGGTTAATTACACTTCCTCAACATTATGGTTATCTTATCAGGTGTTTGGGGAAGTAATGAAGCTATGTCCATTTTACAATCAGTCAAGTTTATAAGGTTAATGACATTCAGAGCCTCTCCCAAATAACCAAATAATCTGCTCCTGCATCGGTCAAGTGTTGAAGAACAACTGCTGCAGGATGAAGCTGTCATTAGAAAACCTGCCACTCTGTTGATACGGCTGCGCTGATCTTAAGACGTGAATGCATCATGACATTCGAGTAACATGGAGTATGTAAAATACAAGCTATGTGTGGGGAGCAAATATTTTAACATTAAACTTATATCATTTTTTTTGTTTGTTCACTGCAAGAACACATCTTGCAGTGATGTGTTTTTTATTTATCTTACAGATAAATAAAAAAAATCTAATCTAGTACAGTTTATCATTCAGAATAGTTAAAAAAGTTTTCTATCCGAATCAATCTGTATGATTTTTAAAAATCCTACAATAATAAATTATTTATATGTACACACCTAGAAGGAAGTTTCCACATAAGAAAATAAACCTTTATCTTTGCTCATATTTATAAAAATATTTCATTTTAGTTTGATTCTTCTTTTTTTGGCTTTTTCATGCTCATGTAAACAGAAGCCAAAGAAAACATTTCTTTGGCATCATCATTCATCAAACTATGAATGATATGTACTGTTTTGCTGTGAACACTGAATAGACAATACAAATTAATCAATTATTCAATGAGAATATGTAACAAAATCAAATATACTACTCATAATGATAAACAAAATACAACTAGCTGTAGAAGCCAGCAGACCGTCTAACACAAGAGTGTGTGACATATTGTGAAAACCAGAAAAAAAGAATTTGTCATACACCAAAGAGTAACATCCATTTTTAAAACTTTGTTATAAAAAAAGACAAGACATAACTTTTCATTATGTTCCATTTATTGTTGGCTTACTGGTGTTCGTAATGTGTGAGAAACAAATATATATATCAGATTTCAACGGCATTGTGTACAACACTCTGCATCTGATCATTTCATTCGTTTAGGAACTCATCCTTAAAGTGTTGGTTACTGTGACACAAAATTACCACAAATTTCAGTCTAAATTATTAACTCTTTTTATTTATAGAAATGATCTTTATCATTATTCAAAGTGGGAAAAATATAAAATGAGAACCTAAGTTTTCCATCTGCTAAGGCTGGAATGTGTCTTATGTGTCCAGTGTGTGTTCTACATGGGCACCTCTGAAAAGGAAAACTCAGCAACAAACAGCACGCCTTCAGAACAAGTAGATATAGATCAATTTATATAGTTTTATATTAAGCTTCAAAGTTTTTAAAAGAGTACAATAAACACTTCTCAGACATGATAGAAAGTACCCGATGGCTCAGAATCAGAAATATGTAAGCCACAGGAAAATCAAAATCAAATATCAAATAAATGTAAAAGAAGTGAAATAAAAATAACAGAAAATCCAAAATCCTGCACACATCTTTTCTTACCAAGTTAAAAGTAGATTGTACCAGAGACACCTGACCACACAACAGAATAGAAAATCTCAAACAGTGGTATTGCATTTAGAAATGCATTTTCCTGTACAGTTTGGTGCTTCACTGTGTGAGCACACCTAAAGGGCTGTTTCTCTCATTGGCTGTCACTTACGTTGTTTTTATGAAGTCCTCATCTGGTGTGATTTTCCACATCAACGCATACATCAGTGCTGTAAACAGGCACACAGCTTGAAGGATAAAAATCCAGTTTTCCTTTACACCACCGCCAGTCTTCTCTGATTTTTATGGGATTTTTTTGTTGTGTTTTGATTTTTAGGAGATTTCTCAGTCCGGCTGAGAAAATGAGTCCATCCAGTAAGGCTATACATTTGTTAGTGTCCCTGCACCCATTTCACCTCCTTCTCTTCTTCCTTCTCCTCCATGTCCAACTGGCACTAAATACCAAGATTCAGGATGCTTCCAAGACCTGGGAAAGCAGCTCCAGAAGAGAGCAAATATTAAACTTTTTGTTCCTCACCCTGTGTGCAGTCGCAGGCAAATGTAAGCTTCCTTTTCACTGGGTAACAAAGGAGAGGAGCAGGGGAGGACAAAATGTGTTCAGTCTTGATGCATTTTTATAGCCAGTTGTCAGGGAGAGATTGTGCAAAGTCATGCAGTCTCTGGTATGTCCACACGGAAGGAGCTAGCAAACCCTCTTCCTCGCTGTATAGACAGAAAAACAAAAGGCCTGGTGAGACATAAATATTCAAGAAAGTGTGTATGTGTGGGTGAGTGCGTGTGTATGTGCGCACACGTTTACAGGGAGTATGCAAAGGGGTGAGATGATGGGGCAAAGAAAACAAAACAGCATTTAAATGACCTCATCCTCACATAATTAGAGGCTTATCACACACACAAACAGGGGAAGGAAGAGTCACAATCCTGACATTACTCCTGTGGAACAGCACAGATTGTATGGGAGAGCCAAACAGACAATAGTGGCATTGGAAGACTGAACTATTGAAAACTGTGCTTTGTTTAGGAGACAACAGTAGTCACAGGTCACTGAGCCCAACAGTGAGGAATCTAAACACTTATTGCTGTCACTTCTCTGTCCCCCACCTGTGATCTATCACCCCACCCGATTTCCTCATTACCCCACCCTAAATTCTTTCCAAACTCAGGCCGGAAAAGACAAAAGGCTACGTCTGTGTCATTGGCTGACTTAAACAGATTAGGGTTTCAGTCTCTTAGTAGCTTCTCTTTATCCACTCCTCCATACCAAATCAGCCCCCCAACCCCCATCCAAATCTATTATCTCCCTAACTTTTTTTTTCCTGCCAGCCACTCGCTCCCACTCAGCACAGCCAACTCTTCACTCATTATCATGTGAGTAATGCTAATGCAGTTTGAGAGAGAAGTGAGCGGTGATGCCCATGGGAAACGTACCAATGGAGGAACCTCTTAACTTGGAGAGGTACATCACAAGTACATAATAAGCAGATCTATGGTAACTAGAGCCACAGCAACAGGTAGCAAGTGCATTAGGCATCATATAAAAGCAGACTACCACAAGGGAGGAGAAAGGAAATGACAATAATGTGAAATTTGTTACCAGAACGGAGCTGAAGACTCCAGCAGGAACTAGCACATGAGGGGCTGGTATACTTTAGAATGTTTATCTTGTATGTCTGATTGTCTCTGCCAGGATAGGTGTCCAGGGACATGCTTTAGTAAAATAATAGTTTTGATCTACATGTAACCCATTTATTATGCATAGTCATGCTAAAAGAAAGCACATCCCTCTCTCACAAACACATGACAGATTCTACTAAAACTAAGCCAAAATGGAAAGATGGAGATATCCATTATCTTCTGCTTATCCAGGCTTGGGTCGCATAGACAGCAGCCTAGGTAGAAAGTCCCAGATCTAAGACCCAAGCATTTGGACCAGCTTCTCCAGGGGAATCCCCAGGCTAGCCAAGAAGCATAGTCCCTTAAGCACATTCCTTGGTCTTCCTCTGGGTCTCCTCCCAGCTGGATGTGCCCAGGATACCTCACCAGGGATGCGTCCTAACAAGATTCCCAAGTCACCTCATCCAGCTCTTGATGTGGAGAAGCAGCAGCTCTACTCTGAGTCCCTCCCAGATGCCCAAGTTTAGATGAAATAGCCCAGATACCCTGCAGAGGAAACTCATTTCCTCATCTTGTTCTTTTGGTCACTACCCAAAGCTCTTACCCTTGCCATAGATGAGGGTACGAACATAGATAATGACTGATAAATTCAGAACTTCACCTTTTGGCTCAGGTTTGTCTTCACCAGAACAAAGGTGTCATCCAATTCTGTTTCACAACAGAACTGGACATAGAAGGACTCATAATTTTTAAATGCAATAAATTAAGAATGACAGTGAGAGGAGAGCTGGTGGAGCCCATCTTGATTTGTGATGGGATTCCTCTCAATAGTCCCATTTTATCTTAGAGAGCTGCATAGGGGCCCGCAGTAATGGGGGCATTTGCAGGCTTTCATCACAGAAGATGCTGCACTAAGCATTTGCAGTGATAGAAAACCTAGTTACATCTTTATAATTATTGATGAGAAAATGCATTACACTCTTCTAGCCTCCACAAAATTCAAGAAGAGAAGTAGAAACCTGCAGCCTAGTAAACACCAGCCCCTTGTGCTATGCACTGATCCTTGGTTATTGAGAAATGATTGCTTCTTCAAGGCGTGGACTGTGTTGAGGTTTTACATTTTACCCAATAGCTAAATGTTGACCCATGACATATGCAATGTGCCAGTACAACACTAAAATGCTTACTGCACTGTAAACAACCATCCTTTACTGTGAAGAGAGTCATGCTGAATTGAACGAGGTGGCTGTTAATGTTAATTCCATATTTGGAAGCGGACTGAACGGCTTCGTTCACTTTTTCTGCTACAGGCAGACCACAATACTAAAACAACAAAAAAAATCAACGTCACAGTTCACAACCTCTCCTTCTGTTCACTGACTGACCTGATAGACAATCTACCAGAGGGATCAAAGTCAATGAGAGAACACCCAGACAGAACTGTGAAGATCAGATTAGAATCAAGCAAAGTTACGTAGGAAGGCATTGGCCAGGCAAAGAAACCAGGCACTGCTAGTTAAGTGCACCTTTTTTCTTTTTTTTTTAACTAAAAAAAATCTGTTTAACAGAAGGAATTTAAGCAGTTTGCTGCTGTGGAGAATACAATAGTGTGCTTACAAATGCCAGGATGAGAAAACCAACAATCAAGTCAACAATGACCTGAAAGCAGTCTTTCTCACACAATGGCCCCCAGAGCACTAGTGGTCCGAGGGTGCCTCCTAATGGTCGATATGGTACTGCATGTTTTTTTGTTGTTTTTTTTTACAGTGATGTGAGCTCAAACTGTGACACAAATAGTTAGCTCACCAGAGGATTATGTTTAGAAATAATAATGGATAAATGACTTCAAACCAGGTCATTCAAATGAAAAACTGAAGATATCAGTGGAAAGAAAACGACAGGATTACTTCTATGATCAGAGGAAGCCAAGCCATATCTGTAGCTGAGAGTGTTGATGTGGCGTTCACGAGTAATGTCATTCTTTTGAATGCATCTTAAAGAAGAATAGATCATTTTTATATTTAAATGTACAGAAGATGATTTTTGTATCTGCCAAAGCAACTCAATTCTATAATTATTTTATTGTGAATTTTATTCTGCACTTTGTTTGTCCAGGCAAAGCACACAATATAAATGAAATTAAATATAAATTAAATAAGTAAATAAATAAGAAATAAATAAAGTAATAATAATAAGCATATATAAATAACAATGAGCAGCGATAGTCTTGCTCAATAAACTGCTAGATATATATTGAACATTTATAACGCACAGCTCTAGAGACTATGTATCTCAGGGGTCACCAACACCCCTGAGATACAGGAGTGCCCGAGGGGAGCAAGTTCTAAAAATAGCCAGTGACATTGGGGAGCACTGCCAAAGAAATTATTTCATTTATTGTTTTTACATTGAAGTACTAACATTTGTTAATATTTAGAATTTTTAAAGAAAGTAAATTATAAAAAATGTCTAAAATAAATTGCTTTATGCATAAATCTCTTCTATGGTTAAAGTTCAGAATTATGCGCAGGGCCCTGCAGGATGTTATCGGAGGGCAGCTGCACCCACTCTGCCTACTTTAAGATTTTCCATGAAGTAAAACAAGAAAACAATCATTTCTGAAATTTTTATTATCGAACCTTCTTTACAATTAACAAAACTGCGGGGAAAAAAAAAAAAGATCTTATGTGTGAAAACATCTTGAACATAGCGCACATCTGAGTCTGTGGGTGTGGGCAGGCCATATTGTGGATCTTATTGGTCCGTTTGCTTTGGTTTATTTAGCAGCTTGGCACTCATTCAACAAATGAATGAGCGGAGTTTGAACGTCCCGAAGTTCTTCTTTTGGATCCCGGTTGAGCTTTACTGTGTCCGGTTCTGACGGGTCACCGGTTTATGAGCTTCTTTGATGTTTCCCGAACTGGACAGCTGGTGGGTATAGTTAGTGGACATCTGCTGCTCTTACTGAGCGTCGGGCTAAGACTGGGTTAAACTATTTAATTTAGTCCAAACGTTCCCCAAAGAGTAGAAATTAAGCAAACATTGTTGCTTCACCTTCTCCTCCTTTGGACGTCTGACACCCCTTGAACCTAGGAATTAACATCCTCCTCTTTCCGTGGATCACCAGGGGAGGCATCGCTTCCATGTCTTTATTATTCAGCATTATTTGTGTAAAAAGAAAAAAAAAAAAGGGTGTGCTGCTTTAGTGGTTTAGGTTTGTGCTGGATTTGTGCGCCGCGCAAATGATGTAGTTGGAGAGGTGATTGTGCTCCTGCAGGTCAGTGCAGTCATAGTTTAGTGTGCCTTCGGATCTGTAGGACTTTTTTCCAACATCTGCTGGTGTCAGCCAATGGGTGAAGGAAAAGCAAACTGACCAATAAGATTTAGGCTTTGGCGTGCCCTTTGACCCCCACAGACTCACACTGATGTGGCTACGTACAAAATGTTTTGGACAAAAGATCTTTTTCTTCTCTCCACAATTTTGTTATAGTAAAAAGGGTTATCCCTGATAACTACTGTCAGTAGTCCCTAACATTAATATGATCAGGCAGCATGTAATCATATATATAAAATATATATATATATATATATATATATATATATATATATATATATATATATATATATATATATATATATATATATATATATATATATATACACTATTGTTATAAAGCCTGAGCAAAGAAAATTTCTGTCTGTATCAAACAAGTATGTTCATGTTACTCTGTTCCCGTGAAGTAGCTCCCAGTCACAAAAAGGTTGTGACCCCTGATGTATCTATGATAAACTCTAATCACTTCGGGCATAAAAGACTTGCTGTAGCATTCCTTAGGACATCAGTTATTGCAAATAGTCCCAAATGTCATTATTGTACACAACAGTTGGTAGTGAAAAAATAGCTTCTTTTTTTCTTTCAATGTGTTTGATGTCACTAGGATAAACGAAGAAAACATTTAGTACATTAAGAGATTAATATTTTAATTTCAGGTTGTAAGATGTGCTGTTGCAGGACAGTTTTAAGCTAGGTGGTTTGTGTTTGTTAAATAGGTTAACAAATACTGAAAAAGTGTGAGAACAAGGCTTTAAGGCACTTTTCCACTGCTAATTCACAGACTAACCGGTTAATGTGTGGTTTGGTTCTACCCAGGTAGTGAGCTTTTCCATTATACGCTCTGTTCCTCACTAGTGTGGGTGGGACTTGAGAGCAGAAGCTGTGGTCAACTCTCTGCTGATGTTTGCAGAAACACTTTGTATTGTAGCAAGGCCAAGCTCAAATTATGGCAGTGGCAGCTATAAAGTCACTTCTGATGACAGCTGCCATGGCTACCACGACCTACCAGTGACCTGCCACAACCTGGCACAGGGTGTAGGTCGTAATTTCTGTGAACCGAGTTGTGGGGCCGTTGATCCTTGGAACTTGTGCATTGTTTGGCCAGACCAGTCTGTGTCTCAGTCCTTACAAAGTTTGAAGCACGACAGTCTAGAATGAAATAAACTGATAATTGCCCCAACAAAGAAGAGGCCTTCAGTTGACTGAAACACGCGTCGGACAGATGAGATTCCCGAGTTTAACCCAGGTGGATCTATACCACCATAAGTTTGACACACATTCATGAGGGAACGCAACACTTATTAAGAAGAACTACAATACTTACAAGGAAACATAAAAGAAAAATTTTCTCCATGTCCCCTTGGGGGCTCCCTAGCAGGCTGTGCCAGATCCACCTTTCTTCTTCTTGTTGTTGTTTTTTTAATCATTCATATTCAACCTGACACAGAAGCTGTGGCAATGTCACAGAATCAGTGACAGATTTATTAAGTACATATCTTTTTTTTTTTGGTTCAAAATAAAATTTTTCATATTCAGTTTGACACAAAAGCCATCCATGGCTTACATCACAGAAGCTAAAATCTGCTGTTATCAAGCTGTGACAGGTCACTAGTAGGTAACTGGTAGGTAACTGGTAGGTCGTGGTATCTTATGGCAGCAGTCAACGGAAATGCCGCTATTGTTGCCACTACCACAATTTGAGCCAGCTGTCTCTCCAGTATTAGAGAACCTTGAGGTTCTGGTTCTAATGGACTAAAATAAACCCAGATATTTAATTTTGTCTTATAGAATTTCATTGCTGGCCCAAACATAATGATAAAGACTCCAATCGGTTGATTATTTTGCTATGCATATGAGCATAATTACAACTTTTTGGATTTAGGCAATGCAGTCAAAAGATGTAAACCAATAGCCATGCATAAATTTTATTATTATTTTTAAACCAACTGAAAACTAAAATTCACATCACAAATTAATATTATGTATACTGTATACTGTGGATTCAAAAGAGCAGCTCCATCAGAAAGCTGACCACAGCTGCACTGTTTCTCTCTTCTTCAGTATTGTCCGTATTTCAGAGAAGCGAGCTGCTGGCAGTGATGCAAATTCATGGTCATTCTGCTGCACAAGTTACCGCCTGTGTTCCTGCTGCGACTCCCGATTAGTCTCATAATTAAACTCCTCCACACAGCTCTCTGATAGCAGAGGGCATGTCCACAGCCCACATTTAAAGCTAAATTCTGAACACTTGTTTTGGAGTTGTGACGTAAATCGTGAGCCAACCAATGAATGCGGTCATCTGTCAATAAATTGATTTCAGTGATGTACCCTGATTGGTCCTGCTAATACTACCCCTGAAGTAGGTACTAAAGTCTGGGAACAGCCAGGCTGAACCACGTCAAATTTGCTAATGGAAAGCGAATCTGGCTGAGACAGAGAGACTGTACTGGTTACAGGCAGGATAGAGGAAAAGTGCCTGTAGAGAGACAAGTGCCCATCTGTCTTAACTATTAACACTTATTTTTAGAAATTGAGTATTCTATCAATTATTCCTATAATTAATCAAGAAATTGAATTTTAAAAAATTATAAAGTAGAATATTGGTAAATAATAGGAGTATTGGATATCAACCTCGATCCAATTTTTTATATTTGCACATCCCTAACAATTACTTTTCTTTAGTATAGAAAACAAACCTATTATTAACAATATTGGCTCTATTTTTAAATTAACCTGGACAAAAATAGAAAAATATGAAATAATATTTAATGATAAATATTAAAGACATTTCATAGATAAAATGTCTAGAAAGCAGTTTTTGGTTAATGTATTCATCTTCAGTCAATTTAATAGATAAACTCTCACATTGCCCAGACATTAATAGCTTTTTTGTCCATGTTAGCCATGGGACTAATGACAGCTGTGCCGCCACAGTAAGCTCCGCCACCCAGTTGTGACCGAGATGGTGATGAACGTATTTTCTAGTCCATCCATAAAGCTACATTTACACTAAACATCAACCACAGACCAGCAGCCCGCTGTGTTCAGTCTATCCGCTTGCCTGTATAAATACACTTGCGACTCTCTTCCACGATGTTTGCTTTGATCTGGCCAGCAGGCAGCAGCTCTGGGAGGAGAAAGGTTATCATACTCCAAGCATGCATATTGGTCTCCTGAAAAAATGATTAAAACTTGGACATTATAATCATTCACTATACTTAAAACTTGGATCGTATGCTGCTACCGCTTAGTAATAACTCAGAGGCAGAAATGAGAGCGTCGCACAACATAATCAATTACCCAGCCAGAACACAGTGCGCTAAATAATAAAACATAATTTGACAAAGCTTCCAGGCAGATAATTTGCCTCAAGGAATTTTAACAATCAAGGTACTTGAATCATTCAATGAATCATTCAATGAATGATTCAAGTCCCGAGTCCTAACAGACTCAGGTTTGTTACCTGATACCTGACATGTTTTAGACTGTACAGTCCACAGTCACCAGGGTAAATGTTGGGTACATGACAGGACTGTCAAAAAGAAACCTGCTCAGAGCCGTCCCTTCTTTCTACAACAACAGGGGAAGCATGGCTCACAAAGTTGGCAAGCACTAAGTGGAGCATGTTAGCACAAACATCCCATGCCAAACCAATCACAGTGTGGGAGAAACTTCTCAAAATAACAAAGTACACGGGGGGTACGGCTACTAAAGCTTAACCAAATTTGTGTAATTCAACCTATAAGACTTGTAGAAACAAGAGTGGGTCAGAAGTTCTCTCTAACATAAAAAACATGATTGTTGCATGTTGTTGCTGCTGAAAGCAGTTCTACACACTGAGTCATAGTCATTCTTTTATCATTTCTGTAACATTTTGTGTGGCTGTTAAGTTTGTGTTAATGGTCAATCAATGTCCTTCATCTGGTAAATAAAACCAGGAACTCTCAGGAAAGCTCAAGATGTCAGTTAACATCTTTATAAAGTCTTTAGAAATGGTTGTTGTTTGCTTCAAAAGACACAATGTGCATCACACAATATGCCAGACTAAGCCAAAGAGGCTAGTTTTTCATCTGTTGAATGTTGTTTTATTTAGATGTTTTCACTGGTAAATTATATCACTACTAAAAAGTGTTAAGTAAGCTACAAAATGAATGTTACAAAAGCAGTTTAGAGTCAGAAAAACACTTTGAGCCCTTCAGCTGTAATCTGTAATAAAAACTGAAACAGGAAAAAAGAGCAGTCTGTTTTTAATTAACACAATGTTTTAATCCAGCACAAAGGGAGAATAGAAGAATAAAATAAATGGAAATGTTTGCCTGCTGTTCCTAGCAGCATGCTTTGCTTTTAGATGATGGTGCTCAGGAAGCAGCAGGGTTCTGACTGGATGATAATTCCATCGAGTTGTTTGGCTGATGAGAGAAGAAGCCCTCTTCAGACACTGCTTGACAAAATTATAATTAAGTATTATCTCCAAATTGCAGTGATTGAGAATGTATCTCTTCATGGCCTTTGAATTGCATTTAGACAAGCTCACTTCTTAGCCTTCTCTTACTCCTTCTTTCTCTCTCTACATTTTGTTCTCGATTATCTAATTATATAAAGTTGTTTTTTATCCTCAGCTCCAATACAATTACGTCCTCTGAATAAGTGTTCAGCTCACTGCCTGCTGCTTTTTTCTTCCCTGATTAAAAATGCATATTATTACAAGAGCTATTTTTCACAATCAGACAAAGCGTTTTAATTGTTAACATCCTCTTCAATTTAAATTTGCTTATGAGCACAGTGTGTGCATGCTGCAGATATTTCTGTGACACACATATGTCAGATAGACATTTTTTATAAATCACTGTCTTTTTATTGAAGTTTTTCTTTTATACATAAAGGTGAGAGCCTGTGGGTACAAAGGAATCAGAAACCTGGTCTATTTATACCACCTGAGCAAAAATAGTAAAATAATATAAAAATAAATTTCCGACAAAATAATCCCATTCATTTCTACCCAGGTCACTGGCCTTTACACACTGCATCCCGAGCCCTGACAAGAGCAGAGGATGTTTTACTAAAAATATTACAGTATATTTTCAAATGCGTCAAAAGACCAATTTTCCAGTTGTGCTGAAGAGAACATCTCATTTCAAACATGACATGAGCTCATATAACCAGGAGGAGCAGCGCCCTCCATTGGTCAGAATTGTGGGCCTTGCTAACGAAGAGCAAAACATCTCCTGTGTCATAGAGGCTGATAAAGGCAAATCCTCACCACTGAAGCCATAGACAGCCAAGAGAGTTCTGGGTGTTACTGTCACTCTGAGGAACCTGGTCAGAGTATGAAAAACATCTGTCCAGAACCAGTCGAGACTCGGGCAGGACCAGTATATATATACATATATGTTCATGTGACTTCAGCTGTTTTGCATTTGTCACAGTATGAGGTGATTTCTAGATAGACATGGGGTAGCTTGCTTTTGGAGAAGTGGGCTTGATGTAGCACTGAACTGAACGAGACAATGCTGCACACAGAGATGTTGCATTATTAAGATTAAGTGTAGAGGTCCATGTCTCATCTAGGTGAGGAGATCTCTGTCATATTCAGCAATTTATTGTAAAGACAGATCAGTCCTTTACTAAAATGATGGTTCAGATGTTTTCCAACGGTGTATACTCTGACAAAGAAAATGAGTCTGAAAGATGGGATTGAATAGAAGTTTTGGTTTGCAAATATCGATAAAAAATAAATAAATAAAAAGTGTTAAACCAAATTTATTGCTAAGTTGTTCAATTGATGCTAATTTCTTCTCTTTGAAAAACTTCTTCAAATGAGTAAACCCATCCTGTCCTAACCGAGGAACATCCCATCTTGAACAGATGGTTTAAAAACACAGTTAAGTGCAATCGGAATTAACCAAGGGAAAATCATGGAGTTTAAAGTATTCGCTAAACTGGCTCCATATGTTCAGTGAATATTTCACTACAGGATTTAAAATGGTGTTAAATGAAGAGAATGAAGGTAGGGAGCAGAGCATAGCCAGAATGAATATTTTGTTGTCTCTCTGTAATTCCTTGGTCACCCAGTCAGGACTTAATATGAGTGATGGCAAAAACACCAAAATATTAAGCACAAAAAGTTTGGCTAAAATTTTGATATCTATAGTCAGGAAAGAAATAAATCTGTATGAGGTGCATTCCATTGGCTCTTTCCCCTGTTTTGCAATAAGAGTGATACAGGCTTTGTAAAATGACTGAGGGGGGAATCTGAGCAATCTGTAAGCTGAACTAAGCTGAACACAGAGTAAGTTTCAGAATTATTTGAAAAATTATGAGGCCTGGACATTTGACAGACTGCATAAGGCTATTGCTAGGGAGACACTTGAGTAGGTTTATATATAGACATATTGTAAAAATAAAAATACAATAAGTTCCATAAGTTTGATTACCCTTAAACTCATGCTTTTCTAACCACCTATTGATTCTATTTCAGCATTCAATTTTCTTCAGTAGGAATTTATCTGCATCCTACATCCTTGCTATTCTTTCTGAACAAAGTTTCATTTATATTTTTATTTTCTTCCTACACTTATTCTTTTGTTAATTAGATGTATACTTCAACTCATTGAGATCCTAAAAAATAAAACCAATCTTCATCTTCACGGAAGGTTTGGGGTTCTTAGAACTTTGATCGTTCTGTCCATCTAATGTTATCTATAAGAGGTTTTTGTCAATCTGAAGAAAATTAAGTAGAGCTTTGTTTAGGAGTTAAATAAATAGTAGAGAAAATGTGTAGATGGCTGTTGTAGGACCCAAATACAGGTAACGGAGGCGGATAGTGAAGATTTAATAAGGAATCTTCACTATCCAAAAAAAACAAACTTACTAAAATCAAAGGGAGCCACGGCAAAAATACAAAAAAAAAATCCATGGAAGGAAAACCAGGAAGGGGGATATGAGGAGAACACGGGGCAGCAGGAGGAAGTGAATGGAGAAAACAAAAGGATCTGGCAAATATTGAGAGAGAAAGAGAAGCTTAAATACAAGGGAGGCTGTGAGCTGAACAAAAGGCCTGGGCCTCGTGTATAAAAGAGTATGAAGCTTTCACACTAACACTTGGCGTACAGACAAATTTAGAAAAGTGCCGTGGCCACGCACATACCTGCGCACCTTTCCTTTATAAATCCCAATTTGTGGGAAGTAAAGCGCAGCTGGTGGTCCGCCCTGTCGCCACCCATACTACAGATGTAAATTAATATAAATACCCGAAAGCCTGCCGCCATGTGAAGTAATAATTATGGCAAGGTTCCTTGCTTTTATCAGTATAAGTATTTATAGTAATAGTTAACACATATTTTATTTAAAAGGTTTGTTCAAGGCACATGACCTCACAAAAATTAAAAATTTATTTTAAAGGAAAAATTTGTTAACTACAGAACTAAAGAATAATTAGACTAAAGAAACATGATAAAGTAGAGAAAAGGAAATAGACATAAAAATAAATAGAAGAAAGAACTGAACAGAAACAAAACAGAAACCAGACTGATCTAATAAAGACTGAGAAACACCGAGTACTCAAACTAGAATAACTGAAAAAGGACTTGACACAAGAAATAAACTAACTAGAATAATTAAGAAGGAACTGAAATAAAAGAGACAGCAATAAGGCAGATTTAGTCAAAAATAATAATAAAACTAGAATCAAAACTAGAAAACAAGCTGATAACAGGAGGTCGTGAGAAAAAACACAAAAACTGCATACAAATTATATGTATGCAGTTGAACTGAACTAATGCCAAAAAATACTTTTTCATTTCTCCATTCGTTGTTAAGAAGGACTATAAATAACATTGTACATGTTTTAATGTAAAGGAAATACTTCATTTTCTAAAATGATATCTCTCATGAATTGCCTCATTTCCAAGCAGAAATACATTTTGTGGTTAATAAATACATTTACTAAGGATATGAATAATTACACGTTGAACTAAATATAATTCTGGGGATTTTCTGTGATCTTTTCTGACCTGTTTGCAAACCACGTATTCAGCAAAGAATACAAATTATTGACTGTGAGGGAAATCCTAACTATACAGCTGAGCTTTACTGCTGTTCTGTGAGATTTTCTATAATTTCTGGCTAATGTGAACCCAAGAAGACTGAATGCTAAAGTGGCATCCAGTAGTGTTGCACAATTTTTCAAGCATATTGCTGTAGATCTTTTTCTTAATTTTCTCTGCTGAAAGATTTAATTTTTTTTTTTTAGATGAACTGCAAGTGAGACCAGTCACATCAAAGAGGGGAAATGTTGGAAATTATGTTTATATCGTAAAAACAGACATTTTCAACAGTGAGTGTGCATCTACATTCTCAGCAGCAATCATTTGCATGATTGTGTTACAAAGAACATAAATAGTTGGTCATCACAGTGAAACATAGAGCAAATGCTTGAGAAAAAGGCAAGAGTGAGCTGAATACTCAAAGGACCAGGTGCAGATCTGAAATGAATTTCTATCATCAGTCTAAAACTTAATTTGAGCTTTTTTCTTTGATTGCTAGATCAGAGAATTGCTCTTTTTTAAAAACAGAATACTTACTTAAATAAGCTGCAGAATAACATTTCCTGCTCTAGTGAGGCTTGGTGGGGTCTGAGTTGGTGGTTTTGTAGAAAGTGGTGGTGATTTAGGGGATGGGAAAGGTGTTGGTGATGGACAGGTGTCGCTTTACCAAATGTGGAAAATGACCTATCTGTCATTTGCTTCTGGCTTTCAAATACCTCTGTATCTGGGACTGAGTCCATGCCGGGCACATGCAGGTTGCTGCGGTAGTCTAGACCCTGGTGCCCATCAGAGGGCACAAAGCTGGGCATCCAGCATCGATCAGAGTGCCCCAGGGCCTTACACTCTTCTGTGCAGTTAGAAAACAGATCAGCACCTGTAGATTGAAGCACGGAAAGGAGGACAAAAGAGTGTAAAGTTACATGAGACTGCGATATAACAGAGGGATGAAACACAGGCAAACAGAACTATGTATAACCATAGTTGATCTCTTTTGCTGTGCTTGATTCCTCATGTCAGAGGTGTGTATCTCAGAAAACTTATGATCAAAACTTCCCATGGAATGATTTAAAAAACTCAGCTAATATGCAGACATGGAGAACAAGAGCCATGATTGCATTAAAATGTCCCACATATAAAATTCTATGTTCATATTTTTAGATTGTCATTTGAGCCTCTCGAGATATTTAATTTAACAGACCATTGCAGTAGTTTTATGCATAACGGCCACATAGGGTGCTTCCATTTAGTTCAGCACAGCAGTGCAGATTCTTTCTGTTGGAAGAAAAACCCCTTTAAAAACTTAAACTTTCTAAACATTAAATTAAAGTAATATGTTAGTAAGCTACAGAACAGATTTTTTTCATCCAAAATGATTGTCAGCAACAAGAAAAAAAAAGCTTTATATTACCTGACATTAAATTTGGGATTAACAGGAGCCTATGGGCCTAATTTCAGATAAACCTGCTGTCAGAATTTAAATGTACCTCAGGACTGAATTTTCATTTTGCTTTTCCCCAAACTAATGTTCTAATGAAACAACCTGCTGGTCCATTCATCCATTCACCTATCCTGTCTTGTGGTGCTTCACAGATTTAAGTTACATCACCTTCATCTTTATCCAACCGAAGTTGGCTTTATATCTTAGAGCTAAATTTTGCTTTAGTTACTTAAATCATCTTATGTCCAGATAACCATGCCAATAGCCCCTGCTTGAATTTGGTTTCTAACTGTGCTACTAACAATAATAATAATATAATTATAATAAAAATAAAATAAATAAATTGTTTAAAGGCACCATTGGTAGACACATGAGGTCCTTGGTCATTTAAAGTAGCTCAAACAATTGTAACGTAATTCTAAACAAGATTGGATTCTTTAAAAACACAAAGTGAGGCAACTATAAGAGACAACGTGATTGCAGATTATAGCGCCATCACTTCTGATATTATCTAGTTTTTGCTGGGTCTTTGTATAGCGAGCAGAACTCGACTATCACCTCAGGTTATCCTCAGGTTAGCTGACGCTCCAGGCATTATTGAAGAAAACCTCCCTCTCTTCAACCTTTAAATTCAATGAGAAACTAAGCTGTGTTGGATTACCAACCTGCCTGGGCACTGGGCCCTCTCACCCATTCTTCAGGTCTTTTGTGCTGTGTGAAAAGCTGGGTATAGGGAGAACTGGAAACCTGACTTTGGCTCTTTCATGTCAAGTAATTATATGTGAGGCTTTTTACTCCCTGAATTCTGGGTGAAAATTACCTTTTGTCAGGAAAAAGAGAAGAACGCAGTTAGCAGAAACATTAGAGTGCAGTGCAGCTACTCTGCCCCATTGTTAGCTTTCAACCCATTACTTTTTCTCAACTCCATATGTTTTGTTTTTTTGTTTATTTGTTTTTTATAGTTGTAATTCAGCAAATGCATGTTTTTCAAAACCTTAATTCTCTTGTGTATGTGTGTCTAAGGGCTAAAATCTGAACTGTCCAGCTAGGGCTATCTGCCTCTAATCCCTTTGAATACAGACTGTGATTAGTCTAAGACTGTAAGACTGTTGCCATCTTAGTAACCACTGTGTGTGTGTGTGTGTGTGTGTGTGTGTGTGTGTGTGTGTGTGTGTGCGTGCGTGCGTGCGTGCGTGGTGTGTGTGTGCGCGTGTGTGCATGTGTGTGTGTCAGTAGGGGTCGGCAATGGGGGAATTTGCTTTGTTACAAAGCGGATTAATTTGGCTTGCTGTCGCTAACAGCTTGGTAAAGTTTCTTGTCTCCTAACGAGAGGGTTTCATATTAAATATTGAAAGTGTGTGTTTGATATTACATCAAACACACCTCCATACATGGCAGATACATGGCATACATGGCAGTCAAGAGACGGGCTGCATTCAAAAATGTAAGCAAAAAAAGATGCACAGAGAAATGTTACATAAAGATCAATTTCCATTTCAGAAAGGAATTGGGAGAGTCAGAGGTATATACACTGCGCAAGATCTGAGACGCACTGAGAAAGAAATCAAGCCACAAAGCCAGACCAAGTCTTGCTAGTTTTAGCAAGATTAGATGTTCCCTCAACTTCTTTCTAAAACACTGTCACCCACTAAGAAGCAACAAAGCAATGCAGCTATACGGATACAATCTGATGCCTAAACACCCACACTACACTGCCCTTAAAGGAGAGGGTTTTGAGAAA
Source organism: Poeciliopsis gracilis (assembly GCA_911649635.1). NCBI lineage: Eukaryota > Metazoa > Chordata > Actinopteri > Cyprinodontiformes > Poeciliidae > Poeciliopsis > Poeciliopsis gracilis. The sequence goes on along the minus strand of CAJVRI010000739.1, from coordinate 474,782 downwards.
GGTACGGGGGGAAACGGTTCCTTTCCGGTGTCAGAACACCTCATCTCAGCTTGGTATTCTGCACAGACCTCACACAGGGCAAACACAAAGTTCTGATAATAACCTTCATTTCGTAATTGCTATGCTGAGGTCTGAAAAACAAATTACTGATCACTGAGCTGTTACTGCAGTGATAATATGAACCACAGGCCTAATAAGGAATTCATTATGGCAGCAGGGAGAGAAAGAAGCAGAGAGGATAGAGGAGGGATTGAAAAGTGGATAAGGACCGCAACTCAATCTACTCCAAGTATGTCACACTGGCTATATTAATAAAATGTTCTTTAAAACATGTTGCAGGAGAGGAAGCAGGTCCCTGGGGGACATCATAAGGTGGGAAAAGCAGTAAATGAGGTGAGATTTATGTGAGGAATGAAGTGTCAGCTCACAAAGTGTCAGCAGATGAGTACGTCATTTATATAGACAAGAAGATGAAATTAGTTTGACATTAATCAATAAAGAACACGGGCTATAAATGACTAAATAGCTTGTAACTAAATGTGTTAACTCCATTTAGGTTTATGTCTTGAATTCACCTCAAATAAAAGAACAGGTGTGTGTATACAGTTAATTAGTATTCTACATACACCATGGATCATGGGAATTAAATAATATGCCCCTGCCCACACACACATATTATAGACATTTTATATATATATACAGTATATATATATATATATATATATATATATATATATATATATATATACAGTATATATATATATATACACTCAAACAACACAATATAACTCCAAGTACATCAAACTTGTGTGAAATCAAACTATCCACTTAGGAAGCAACACTGATTGACAATCAAGAATGATTTTGTTGTCAGAACATTCAACTTTGTACAGGACAAAGTATTCAATGAGAATTTCATTCATTCAGATCTAGGATGTGTTATTTGAGTGTTCCCTTGATTTTTTTGAGCAGTGTATATATATATATATATATATATATATATATATATATATATATATATATATATATATATATATATATATATATATATAGAGAGAGAGAGAGAGAGAGAGAGAGAGAGAGCGAAGATGAGAACCACCCACGGTGGGTGAGAAGGGAATTTTTTTTTTTATATATAACCTATGAAAACTGCAAACAGGCAAAACAAAGCCCAGTTTCTCATACCTCAGTTTAACAGCTTACTTCACCTTTTGATTTGATTTCATTCAACTGTTTTTTTCTAGTTTTAATGTAATCTTTTATAATTTACTTTATAATTACTTTGAAAAATTGTTCACATAACAGCATTTCATGAGGCATGAACAGAAAATGCGAAAACGTTTGTCTGCATTTATAAGAGCTGCAGTTTATATATATATATATAAATTCCCTTCTCACCCACCGCGGGTGGTTCTTATCCTCTGAGCTCGGGTCCTCTACCAGAGGCCTGGGAGCTTGAGGGTCCTGCGCAGTATCTTGGCTGTGCCAAGGACTGCACATTTCTGGACTGAGATGTCTGATGTTGTTCCTGGGATCTGTTGTAGCCATTGATCCAGTTTGGGGGTGAGGGCCCCGATGACCACAGGCACCACTGTGGTCTTCACCTTCCAGGCCCTCTCCAGTTCCTCCCTAAGGCCCTGGTATTTCTCCAGTTTCTTGTGCTCCTTTTTCCTGATGTTGCAATCGCTTGGTATTGCTACATCTATCACAACGGCTTTCCTCTGTTGTTTGTCCACTACGACAATGTCTGGTTGGTTCGCCATTACCATTCTGTCTGTCTGGATCTGGAAGTCCCACAGGATCTTAGCTCTGGCATTCTCCACCACCTTTGGGGGTGTTTCCCACTTTGATCTTGGGGTTTCCAGTCCATATTCTGCACAGATGTTTCTGTACACTATGCCTGCCACTTGGTTATGTCGTTCCATGAACGCTTTTCCTGCCAGTATCTTGCACCCTGCTATTATGTGCTGGACTGTCTCAGGGGCCTCCTTGCACAACCTACACCTTGGGTCTTGTCTGGTGTGGTAGATCTGGGCCTCTATTGCTCTGGTGTTTAGGGCCTGTTCCTGGGCGGCCATGATGAGGGCCTCTGTGCTGTCCTTGAGTCCAGCTTTTTCCAGCCATTGGTAGGATTTACTGATATCAGCCACTTGGGTTATTTGCTGGTGGTACATCCCATGTAGGGGCTTGTCCTCCCATGATGGTATCTCTGGCACCTCAACCTCCGTTCCCTGTTGTCTGAGACATTCACTGAGCACATTGTCTGTTGAGGCTTTGTCCCTGATGTATTTATGGATCTTAGTTGTTTCGTCCTGGACAGTGGTTCTCACACTCACTAGTCCTCTGCCTCCTTCCTTGCGGCTCGTGTACACTCTCAGGGTGCTGGATTTGGGATGGAACCCTCCATGCATTGATAGTAGCTTTCTAGTCTTAATATCTGTGGCTTTTATCTCCTCCTTTGGCCAGCTAATTATTCCAGCAGGGTATCTGATTACTGGCAGGGCGTAGCTGTTTATCGCACGGATTTTGTTCTTGCCATTGAGCTGGCTTCTCAGGACTTGCCTTATTCGCTGGAGGTATTTAGCTGTGGCTCCTTTCCTTGTGGCCTCATCGAGGTTGCCATTTGCTTGTGGTATACCTAGGTACTTGACTTGCCTTATTCGCTGCTATTGTTCCTTCTGGGAGTGAGACCCCTTCTGTGCGGATCACCTTCCCCCTCTTTGTAATCAGCCGACCACACTTCTCTAGTCCGAATGACATCCCAATGTCCGTGCTGTAGATCCTGGTGGTATGGATCAGTGAGTCGATGTCTCGCTCACTCTTGGCGTACAGCTTGATGTCATCCATGTAGAGAAGGTGACTGATGTTGGCCCCATTTTTGAGTCGGTATCCGTAGCCAGTCTTGTTGATAATTTGGCTGAGGGGGTTCAGGCCTATGCAGAACAGTAGCGGGGACAGAGCATCTCCTTGGTATATGCCACATTTGATGGACACTTGTGCAAGTGGTTTGCAGTTGGCTTCAAGGGTGGTTTTCCATAGCCTCATCGAGTTTGCAATGAAGGCTCTCATAGTCCTGTTGATGTTATACATCTCTAAGCATTCAATGATCCAAGTATGCGGCGTTGAGCCATAGGCTTTCTTGTAATCAATCCAAGCCATGCACAGGTTGGTGTGTCGGGTTTTGCAGTCTCGGGCAACTGTGCGGTCTACGAGGAGTTGGTGTTTGGCTCCTCTGCTATTTACACCGATACCTTTCTGTGCCATTCTCATGTGTTTATCCATGTGTTTGCTTATCTTGGCCGCTATGATGCCTGACATGAGCTTCCAGGTTGTGGAGAGGCAGGTTATTGGTCGGTAGTTGGGTGGGACTGGACCCTTTGATGGATCCTTCTGGATTAGGATTGTCCGCCCTTCAGTTAACCAATCAGGGTGAGTCCCACTTTGTAGCAGCTGGTTCATTTGGCCTGCCAGTCGCTCATGGAGGGCAGTGAGTTTCTTTAGCCAGTAGGCATGGATCATGTCAGGCCCTGGTGCTGTCCAGTTTTTCATACCTGAGACTCTTTCCCTATGAACGTTTTTACGGAAATGATGTGGCTGGACTCTAACCCTATCCGGTCTTTACAGTCATTAATAGCACGAGTTGTAGAATATAACCTCATCGATACCATGATTTTAATGTGCTGTGACTGTCCAAAGTGCAGCCTGAGAAAATGCCTGCTTGGGTCTGAGCAGCACTGTGACCCAAAATGCTATGGGGCAGCAAAAACAAAGTTCATGATGTTTCTGTGTGTGTTACAGGTGTTTTCTGGACTCATTATGACTCCTTAACTGCCTCTTTAGTGAGACAAAACTGAGTAATGATTGATTAGGGAGCAGCACAACAGACTGCCTGAGGCAGCAAAAACTATTAACAGCATAAAACACGCAGTCAGAGGACCAAAGGCATAAAAGAAGCCGCATCAACAACAACAAAAAAAAAAGACTGCAGAAGAAATGAAATGTTCATAAAGGTAAAAAGCCACACCTTGTTTTCAAACAAATCAAAGAGGAGGTTCTATGTGCCAGAATGTATGACTTAGTCTCATTTTTTCCTCAAGAATTATTCAGTTCTTGACGTAGTGAGTAAAAATCCAAAGAAATCCATGTGTCCAACAGATAACGAGATTCAGTTAGCGTAGCATTTAATGGACAGGAAAAATATGTATTCTGTGGAAACCTATTTAGTTCAGATCAGTTTTTTATTCCACAAAGTTGCAAATAAGACAAAGATGTAAATTCAAATTCAGAAGTATTTAGTTATTTCAGTCTAATGCTGTTAAGAGTGTCAGTCGGCTGGTTTTTAACATCTGTTTTTCTGCACGATTTTAATTCAGTTTTTAATAGTTTTTTTATGCACATCTATTGGATTAGAGTATGCTATTTATGATAACTGTACAGACTTTTTATGTTACAATATTGCACAGTATGTTGTACAATGTATATATATATACAGATATATGACATAATCCACAGGAAATAACCTGTTTAAAAAGATTCCACTTTGCCAGCTCTGACACAAAACACTGATCCCTTTTTGCTTACAGTCCAAGACATCAGCGTACAGCATGAAATGCTTGTCCCTGAAAGTGGAAGAGAATGAACAATAAGGACTGCCAGTGAACTCTCCGTTTGTCTAATAAACAAAAAGGTCCTGGTGCTTTGTAATTACATCTACTGCAGAAACGAATGGTTGAAGAAAAAAACATTTACTGACATTACACTCAAGCTAAAGGGCCATGAAGTCTGACATAGCCTCCTCTAGCAATAGATAGGTAAAGGTTTAAACACTATTTATCATGAATACCTTTGTCTGAGACAAAGAGCAACTGCCTGATGAAAAGACTGATAGTGATCAAAAATACCAAAATTATATGAATTTCATGTTCAGTTATGTCATTTTTATTTTTTCTCTTTTTACAGCCCTATAGTCGAATCTTCTTAAATTTAGAAAATTTATTGTACTTTGACTTTCTTTCCATATATCATGTGTGTGCGTGCGTGCATGTGTGTGCATGTGCGTGTGTGTGTAGGCGCGTGTGTGTGTGTGCGTGCGTGCTGTGTGTGTGGGCGTGTGTGTGTGTAGGCGCGTGCGTGTGTGTGCATGTGCGCATGCGTGTGAGCATGTGTGTGCGCGTGTGCGTGTGTGCATGTGCGTGTGTGTGCGTAGGCGTGTGTGTGTGTGTGTGCATGTGCGCGTGTGTGCTTTTTGCCCTTTAACTTTTTCTGTTCTACATATTTCCACAAGACCTAATGTTCCATGAGAATATTCAATAAAAATAATGACCAAGGTAAACAAAAAAAAAAACAAGTAGGTACATGAACAAAGTAATTGAGCTGACCACATCAAACTGTAACAACACACTTCAGTTTTCTTTCATCACTTCAAATTAAGATTTCATTTGTCTTTCATCTTGCTGTAGGTACACCTAAATTTCTTCAGTGTAATGTGTGGGAAATTTCTGTTCTATTCCTTCTATTGTATTCTATAATATTCTCTGAGAAAATTTGTCCAGCTTAGCATAACAGCTTAGTTCTGTTTACTGAGGCCTGCCGCTAGGATCCCTGCTGTTTAGCTGCGTCCACAGAAGGTCCAACCATCGAGAGCTCAGCTCTGAATGAACACATGACACTGGCATATGCAACTCAGTGGGCCTGTATTATATGAAGTCTGGTAGGTTCATTTAGAAAAAAAGAAAAAAAGCCAAGCAGTCAAGGAAGGGAGCCGAAAAAAGGAAAGTGGTAAAGGATTGTTTTTTGACAGTAACAGTATGAAGAAATTCATTAATTCATCTCATGAACAAATGAATTGCCTGTTTTATTCACCACAGGCACAACCTATTTGGTCAGCTTCCCAGTTCTTTGGTGTGAGGGCAGCCTCATTAAAAAGCCCGTCACATCTTGTCAAGTAGTCACAAGACGAACTGAGCGCGCTCACCAGGAGCAGGCCACCAAATATTTACAAACAACAGAGTACCCACTCACAGTTTATCATTATGTGACAAAAGACATAACTACAAGTACTATTCATATAGATGAAAGCCAAGCTCTTCTAAGAAACTTTCATCAGACGATAGAAAATAATTACCATAACTTGACTCTTAAACACTGACTGACAGAAACAGAAAATCATGTCAGATGATCTTGACTCTGACATAATTGCAGATGTAATTAAAACAAGTTTTAATTTGATAAGACTCGCTCAGTTTCAGGCTGGAGAGGCAGGCAGCAGTCTGCTTCTGGAGACACACTGCATAGCAACCACATGCAAATCAGCAAACCTGAGTCTGTCTTACTCAAACCTGAGAGCAACTCATTTGCTCCTTTAACTTCCAGCGCAAAACATTCAAATAAAATGGCTGAAGAAAAAGAGGTGAGGCACACAGATCTTACCAGAGGAATGTCCTCGATTTGTGGCGTCGTGGTCACTGTCTCCTTGCTCGCTATCTCCGTGGCCACTGTCTTTAGAGCTGACCAGATCTGCCTCCTGAAAAGCTGAGCTAAAATCAAAGAACATCAAAACAAAATCAAAACACTGACCTTTCTGGTACAGTCTCATATCCATGATGAGGAGGCATTTAGTACATGAAACAGGGGTGGAAAAAGGCCTGAGCAGCACCAGGCTTCAGCAGGAAGCCTTTCCTGTATTTACCTGTTGACACGCCTCGGCCTCTCCACCAGGTAGCTGAGTTCGGCTCGCTGGTGTTTGGTCTGAAACAAGATGGAATGGTGTTCAGTCTGTTGCTCCGGCATTACGTCTAACACATAGTTAAAGAAAAACGCAGCAATAAAAAAAAAAGGAAGCTCTCCAAAAATATAGAAAAGGTTTCAAAAGGCAATAAAGGATCTGTTTCAGCAACAACACAACACACATTGTGTTTATCAGGGCACTAAAAACTAGAGCTTTCCTCTTACATGTGATGTGGAGTGTGTGCACGGTTCGGACTCTAGACTTAGGATGCTTCAGCATAGAACAAGCCTGCCACAGCTGCTGCTGCCACTCAACGACATTCTGATATATTAGCAGAATGCAAATGCTACTTCATCAAAGTAGCAGAGTAGCATGTGTACGGTATTATGTGTGTTGCGCACACACACACACACACACACACACACACACACACACACACACACACACACACAGCTCTTTATGCCGTTAAACGGCAGCCTCTGAGCAAATACAGCTGAAAACATAGGTGGTAATAAAATTATGTTGTTTCTTTGATTTTATTACTTATAGCTCTATGTTTGAATAAAATGAACAATTTGTTTAATTCTACAGACATTTCTCCCAAACTGCAAATAAACATTATGAACTTTTTTGTCTACAAATGACACATTAACAATAACAAAAATGCTGGACTTTGAAATAACACAAAAACATTCAAATTCCTTTTTATATCACATATCACTAACGTTCTAACTTTGGAAGTGTTCATAAAATGATGCTTGGTGAAATAACCCTGATTTTCAGTCTTTCACGTCATTACTGGGTTCGGTGTGTAGAGGTACTGATGAGGGACGTTTTGCAGTGGCCTCAGAGTTTTCTGTTTTATGTATGTAAGAGGCCCTCAAGCACTGACATTATAGTTTTAAAGTTGAGGAGTTAAAAATAAAGTACACATTAATTGTTCGGGGCAGGCCTCCCCTGCAACAGACAAATACTGTTTTTCTGTCTTGCCCTGAGATCTGCCAGAAGACACCATCCTGTGATGTATTGCTGTATTACACCTCCTCAACAAACTGTAACTCCAGCAAGCTACTGGCTCCTGCATGTGATTAACATAAAGGATCGCATCAGAAAATAAGAAGTCCAGTTTCTGAGATGGGTTTTCAGTATACTAATGCTCTCTTAATGGAAGGGGAAATTCAGTCATAGGAATGAGAGGGATTCTTACCTCGTTTGATAAAATGCTGCCGTTTGATATGATGTCAGGCTGCTGGTCTGTGTACCCTGACCCTATGGCACCACACGGGTTGTGATCGGTGTCTGTGCTCCTAGATGGACTACACGGCTTTAGGAACATGAGGTCAGTTTTGGCAGACTCTGGAGTCAGACATACCTGATAGCAATAGTTCTGGTTTTGATGGTGGGAGCCAAAGCTCCCAGACTCCTCCACAGGGACTTGAGCCGTTCCAGGCCCGCTGATATTGACAGTGCTTTGCACAAGCATGATGTCCGCCTTGCTGAGCTTTTTCTTGCGGGATCTACCCTGCCGTGAGCAGCAGGAGCTGCATCCAAGACAGCAGTCACTAGTTAGGCAGGTGTAAATGTTGAGCTTTTTGTCCTTCTGGCAGCGCACGGCCAGCACAATCATCACAAGGAGGAAAATGAAGGAGACAGAACCGAGTGCAATGATTAGGATGAGGGTGAGGTCCAAAGCACCATCTTTGGCCTTGCTGGTGCCCACTTTGTCCCCCACACCCCGGCCTTCAGCCATGCTGTCTACCAGCATCACCAGTATGCTGGCACTGGAGGACAATGGAGGCTGCCCATGGTCTCTGACCTCAATCACCAGGTCATACTGCTGGTGCGGGTCTCGCTTAGCTGACACCCGCCTTGCTGTCCTGAGTTCACCAGTCCTCCAGTCCATCCTAAACATTCCGTTGTCGTTACCTCTCTGAATGCTGTAGGACAGGCGGGCATTCTCACCATCATCTGCATCCATGGCCACAACACGGGTCACCAGGTAGCCTGGCTCAGCTGAGCGGGGAAGGGGCTCCTGTGCAGTCCCATTTTTCCCCAGGGGAGCAAGAACCAGGGGCGCATTATCATTTTGATCAACAATTATGACTTTGACAGTTGCATTAGAGGAAAGCTCAGGGGCACCAGAGTCCTTGGCCCTGACCATAAAGCTGAAATCTTTTAGCTGCTCATAATCAAAAGACCTGAGTGCGTAAAGGTATCCTGTCTCCTCGTTGATAGACACATAGGTTTTCACTGACATGCCCTGAATGTCACGCTCTAAGATGGAGTAAGTAATGAGAGCGTTCTGTCCTATATCAGGATCCAGGGCCGTCACAGCGTGGATGTACGCTCCTGGTACATTGTTCTCTGTCACATACACATCATAAACGGGTTGAGTGAAAGTGGGTGCATTGTCGTTTTCATCTGACACCTGGACGCGGATGGACTTACTGGAGGCGAGCGAAGGAGTTCCTTTATCCCGCGCCACCACGGTCACGGAGTAGGAGTCTGCCTGCTCCCGGTTCAGGAGCCCATCAGTCACTATGGTGAAGTAATTCCTGAAAGACGACTTTAATTTAAACGGGACATCACCCAGGATTTCCACGTGGATCTGTCCGTTCTCCTCTGCGTCTCGGTCCGTCACACTTAACAGGGCGATGACAGTACCGGGAGCGGCTTTTTCACTCACCGACTCCGTGACAGTGCTGAAGGTGATTTCCGGTGCGTTGTCGTTCAAGTCTGCCACTTTGACCAACACTTTACAGTGCGCGGGCACAGCGTTTGGCCCGAGGTCCTTTGCCTGGACAAAGATCTGATAGAGGCCGCTCTCTTCGAAATCCACCTCTCCACGGACTTCGATGCGCCCGGTCCGCGGGTCTATGCCGAACAGCTCCTTTACACGACTGGAGATGTGGTTGCTGAAGGAGTACACTATTTCCCCGTTCAGTCCCTCATCTAGGTCGGTGGCGTTCAGCTGGATAACCAGCGTGCCCACCGGTACGTTCTCCGACAGACTCACTGTGTAGACGGGCTGCTCAAACACGGGCACATTATCGTTAGAGTCCAACACTTTGACTACCAGCAGCGCGGTGCCAGTCCGAGGAGGCTGTCCGCCGTCCACCGCAGTGAGCACGTACCTGTGGGCTGCCTGCTGCTCCCTGTCCAGAGGTTTCTCCAGGACAAGTTCTGCAAATTTATTTCCGTCGGTTTGGGTCTGCACGTCCAGGTAAAAGTAATTGTTGGTTGTGATATCATATGTGCGCAACGCGTTGGAGCCCACGTCCGGGTCGAACGCACTCTCCAAAGGGAACCGGGTGCCAGGGGTCGCGCTCTCTGAGATTTCCACCGTGATATCTGTCTCCGGGAAGCTCGGTGGGTTGTCGTTGATGTCCACCACTTCGATTTCGACCCTGAATAGCTCCAGTGGGTTCTCCAAGAACACCTCCATGTTGAGCTGGCAGCTGGCACTTTGCTTGCAGATTTGCTCCCTATCGATTTTCTCGTTAACGAACAGGACGCCGTTCTCAAGGTTCACTTCCAGATACGGTGTTCTGGAACTAGGCACTACCTGGAATCGCCGGGAGGCCAGTTTGGTAAGGTCCAGCCCCAGGTCTTCAGCGATGTTCCCCACCAGCGTGCCATGCTCTGCCTCCTCCGGGACAGAGTAGCGGATCTGAGAGAGCGCTCCGTCCGTAAAACACAGAGCTATCAAAACCACAATCATGACCGGAAAAACAAGTGCACTTGGATAAAAAGGAGATAAATACATCAGCAAAAAGCATTAATCTCACTGTCTTCTGATGAAGACAAAAAATCTCAACATTCTCCGGCCACTTCAGCCAGCAAGTGAAACTCTCCACAGTGCGTCAAAGTCCAACAATAAGGAAGGCGTCTGGAAAATAGAATCCCTTTAAAAAAAAGAGACATTTGCGTCTTTTGGAGAAGTTCTAATGTTTGTATAAGCTCAGTTATTTCGGAGCTCCAGTGTCTGGTTGTTCATAGACCTCTTGAAGCTTCCAGCAAAGCTTTGCGCATCCTCACTCAGCCTGTAATCCACGGAGCAAACAGGAGTGTGCCCTCTTCACATCCATGGACCCAGTCAGAAAAACCGAATCACACTGTTTTCACTCGGTCCCTGCTGATGATGCCTCGCTACCTCTATGTAGTCCTCTTCACTCTGTTCTGATGCTGTTCACTCAACTATTTGCTTTTTCCTCCGCATCGCGCCTCCCCCCCGGAATTGACACTGAAGGCTCTCTCCTGATTGGTCTCCGGGCCTGCCTGTCAGAGTCCGTTTGGCCAGTCTCTCACTCACTGCTTCTCTGTCTCTCTTTACCTCCCTGTGAGCTCGGAATGTTTCCCTTAAGACGAATATAAAAAATAGAGATCTTGAAGCTGAAGTTAACATTTACAGAAATCAAGTGATAAGCTGACAAATTGAGGCCCTCCTCCTGACACGACTAACGGAGCAGAGTGTGATCAGAGTGAGTTCAGCACTTGTTGACACGGTGGCAGGGCCTTTGTGAGCCCAAGGATATGCTGGGCGATCCGGGTTAATGCATGCAAATGTTGTGATATGCATGCAGTGAATCATTTGCCATTCATGTGCTGCTCTCAAGGCTGCGCTCTATAATTACACCCAGCAGTCTTGACGTTATTTCTCAACCAGCCACACAGCAGCAGTACAGAGAAGCAAGCAGACACTCTGATCCGCGGAACGCATGCGACCCCTTGTGGCGAACACTTTAACCAGGCAGTGATTTAAAAACCCACCTGATAAATGATGTTTATTGTGATTCTGGTCATTTTAATACATAGAATGATTCTTTCTATGTGTTAAAACTAAAAACTAACACCATCCTTAAAAAGAAGGAAAACACAAATCAGTGATGTGTTTTTTTTGTATTAGAGTGACAGTTTTCATGTTTCAGTCATTCTCATTCTAAGAGAAAATGTGCAGTGGAAATAAATAGCAAGCTAACAGAATGAGTTCCTAAAACATTTTCAATAGTCATCTCTAACTCTGCATCGCTCTAGGTTAGCATTCCAAACATGTGCTAGTTTAATATTTACTAGCAGCTATCTTTTAACCTTTTCACATTTATTTCACCATCCAAGCATCTGATAAAGGTTACTTTATATTTTGGAAACTAATTAAATTTGGTATTTACCCTTTTTATACATACACATGTGCAATCTTTCTCTGCTGTTTTTTTTTTTTTTTTTACTTTAAAATTTATATTCTTTCTTTGTTGTTTGTTTCTCTACTAGATGAAGCCACAAAACTGCTGCCATTTACTTTTTTCCTTTCATGATTCACTAAACGACTGCTATTCATTGTTTTGTTTTTTTTTTCATGCAGAAAGTACTTCTGGGACTGAGCTGGGTTTTTCTGAATGTTACAAGACAGTTTTCCTTTTTGTTGTCCTGGACCCTTTTTTGGGAGGAATCGTCTTGAATGAACATGAAAATAGGGTTAAAATCATCAGTACAATTTATTAAACCCATATAAGCGATAGCATTATTTTAGGACAACAGAGAAATACTGTTACAGCTCTGATACATCGCCGTGCTTACTTATGGAAAACTCAGAAAATGTCACTAAACACTTTCTGATTCCTTTTCTAGGCCTCTTTCAAAGCAATGCCTAAAGTGGGCATTCTCTTTTGAAGTCATTTCCTTAACCACACGTGTGTATGCAAGGAGCTAAAATAGATAAAGAAAAAACATAGAATTATTTATCCATGACAATCAACCTGATTAGGTGGTTCAAATACCACCCCACCCTAATCACTACATGCATTTGGATCTTTGGATCCTTAAAGAGATGTCCCGTCATGGAACAGGTTGTTGAGTAGTTCCATGGCCCCCCACACACAATGTCTCCAGCCCTTATTGGGGGCCTTGAGGGCCACTTGTGGGGGGTCCTTTTTGAGGGCCCAGGTTGTGGGAAATGTTGTGGACATCCCACAACATTAAAAATGTGCTAACATAATGCTAAGATGGAAAAGGTTAAACATGGAAAAAATATTACTAATTACAAGGAAAAGAAGAAGCAAAGTAACACCTGTGGAGGATGCAGTAAAAAAAAGGAAAATCTATCAGCACAGCAAAATAAGCATGTACAATACATAAGATCAGTTAACATGTTGATCTGACCCAAGTCTATTAGATTTAAATCTTAATTTCTATAATTCAACAGTGCTAAGAAGTTGGTATTCTAGCGGAAAACCCAGGCCCAGTTTTTCCAGATTGGATTTACCAAACCGTTTCTCAAACACACCTCCCAGTTCGCCTGCACACAAATATTTGTTGTTAACGTTGTGTGTCTTACCTCCATCTGGTCTTCTGGTGGTGGACTCAAGCCTTTGATTTTTATGACTCCATGTATCATTTTGTTTCCAAGTTTCCAGAAATACCAGAGTTTTAATTCCAATTCCTTTATCAAATCCAGTTGCCCATTTTTTGGCATGGCATGAGGACATATTCCCTTTCCCCCTGAAGATATGGTCAAATGATCACTTTGGAATCACCAGAGTCTATGTTATTATTTACAAGATAATTGTTGAAAGACGAAAAATATTTTAGGTGTTTCAGAAGTTTTCCAAATCAGTAGTCCAAGGTTATATTCAGAATATTAAATATTAAATGTTTTAAATTTTAAGTTTTAAATGTTATCTCTTTAATATCTCCTTTGTTTTCTCCTTTTAAAATGAAGCCAGTTTATTTTACTTAAAGACACATTGCAAATAAGAGTCTGTATTTGTTAAACAGATGTGAATTAAGAATTTTATTTTGACACATCATGTTTAGGATTTTACCTATTAAAACCTTTTTAGATTTTTGACATCTTCCCAAATATTCCATATTGATCCTTCTACTTATTTGTCCAATTTTAAGTAGACCTTAATCTTCCCACTTTTTATGAGTTTTGAAAATTATTCCTTCCAAATTTAAAATTGTAATCATTTATAAGATTTGCAGTGTGCTTGAAGTATCTGCCCTGGTTTTATCCCCCTTATAACAAATAACTCCACAAAAAGAAAAAGTGTATCAAATTTAGTTTTCTAGTTTCATTATGAAAGATAGAAATTTAAACATTTACCAATGAAGTGACATTTCTAGGAGCACAAAACTGCAAGTGTTACTCCATTTTTATTTCTATTTTGCATATTCCTCTTAGCACTGGCAGACTATTCTGTTAAAAGTAAAATCTTATGTCAAAACCAAATTTATTTAATTAATTATTATTTTACAAGTCTTCTTTCCTTAACTGTCAGAATAATTTATAGCTGGAGTACCATATGTAGTTCTTTTCTAAAATCATATCACCACCAGTTTTGTTAATTTTCTTTTTGCAATTTCACTATATTGATATTCAGAACATTATGTAAACAAATTACAAAAGCAAACAAAAACAACCTATCCCAAATCAATACAGAGCACTGCAGTGTCTGTGCATGTACAACATACACAAAATATGTTGTGTAGATACACAAAATATAGACAATCCCACATATGACTTAAAGTAGAGTGTCAAACTGTCGAAGGACAGCAGAGTAAATAACACATTGACACACATGAAATAACGAATTTACACCTAAAAATCCTGTCAATTAAACAATGAGCTCTGTGTTACAGCTCCAAACAGAATGCAAAAATTACTTGGGGAGAAAAAAAATAATCTAATCTGCAGATTAGATTATTATGGGGATGTGGATAAAAATGTAGGATTTAAATGTTTATCAGACCAGTGTCTGAACTTACATTATAAAGGGCAGCTGAAGCGTTTGACAATTTTGCAGAGGAGGACCTTTCTAAAGATGTGTTCATTGTGCAATTAAATCACTCTGGCCAAAAAGCCAATTTCTTTGCAATAGTGATTAAACGACAAAATTATTTGTGACAATCATTTTCATAATGATGCTCCTAATCTGCATACTCCAAACTCGTTTTCAATTTTACTAAAAATATCAGAGGGAGAGCTTTTTTGTTAACTTAGTGTTTAATAGGAGAAGTGAAACAGGTGCATCCTATTGGTGGTGATGAACAAGCCCAGGCAAGTAGGCCTGACTTTGTTGCAGTCAATCAGTAGGTGGTCAAAACACTTGCGTTTCTCTTTCTAGCTTTTTTGTAACTGACAGGGTTCTCTTATGACTTGGGCAACCCACAAAAAAAAAAAAAGAGAGACTTCCCAAGGTCAGAGATCATTTCAGTGAATTGTATTATCTATTCAGTGAATAAAGATGGCACGTGCAAAGTATATACAAAAGACATCCATGGCAGGTTAAAATCAACACAGCAGTGTTGAACAGAGCCCTGCTTTTAAAGCCACAGGCTCCACCCACAGGAAGTCAAATCAAGAAAACAAAACATAAACTAAGCAATTACTCCTAACTCAAATAAATTCTTAAAGTATACAAATAATTAATAAGAGAAAAAATAAATAAACTTGTAATCCAAAAAATACAATAATCAATTTAACAGCCAACACGTAGTACGTTCTGATGACGTCACCATATCACGCAACTCTCACCAGGTGCGACACAAATGTTTGAAAATGACGGATAAGGATTAATGTTAACTGAAGCGGGAACACCACGTGAGACCCACCATGAACCGCGCCAGTCCAAGCTGCAACAAAACGTAAGTTAGCGTTTGCGTGTGTTAAGCTGCAACAAAACGTAAGTTAGCGTTTGTTTTGCATGTTTGCGTGTGTTTGTGTATGTTTGCGTGTGTTTGTTGTTTGCGTGTGTTTGCGTGTGTTTGTGCATGTTGGCGTGTGTTTGTGTATGTTGGCGTGTGTTTGTGTATGTTGGCGTGTGTTTGTGCATGTTTGCGTGTGTTTGTGTATGTTGGCGTGTGTTTGTGTATGTTGGCGTGTGTTTGTGTATGTTGGCGTGTGTTTGTGTATGTTGGCGTGTGTTTGTGCATGTTGGCGTGTGTTTGTGTATGTTGGCGTGTGTTTGTGCATGTTGGCGTGTGTTTGTGCATGTTTGCGTGTGTTTGTGTATGTTTGCGTGTGTTTGTGCATGTTGGCGTGTGTTTGTGCATGTTTGCGTGTGTTGGTGTGTGTTAACGCGACTCTTTAATTAGGTCGTAACTCGTGACGCTCCTCCGTCACAGTAACGAGTAACTAAACCACACATTGAAAATGTATTAAGTTCGGAAATATAGTGAAATTAAAGTGAAAGTTATCAAAAATGTTCATACTCGAGAAATGTATGAAGTACTCCAAAATATACTTAAGTAAAGTATATTTTACTTAAATATACTTTAAGTGAAGTATTTTTACTTTGTTACTGCTATACAACACTGCTCAGGGAGCTGTTCATGTTTTAACCCCATTTTGCACAGAGGCTTTTTTAAAATGTATTGATGATAGCAAAATTAAATATTGTTACAAATAATAAAAAAAGAATAAATATGTTTGAAATAACACAGACAGCAAAGAATACTCTTCTACAGTTACACAAAAGTGTTTCACTGTAAAGATGGTTTGTAGTTTTTTTGTTGCAACCTGAAGCATGAAATAAACCTCAGTGGAGTTTAAAAACAACATAAGTATATAGGTTCATGTCTGATTAAATGATGTGTGCCCAGTTGATTTTTTTTTTTTTTCTTTTGGGGGGGTTTTATTGTAACTCATAGGAGGGCCCAGAAGAAAATCTTTGGGAACCACTGTGCTAATGGAACATAAACAGAGTTACATTTACCATCCAGCGCTGGGCCACACTGAGCTCACCTTATGGATGCAACCAAGTGAGGCCAAGATTGTAGCTCAAGTTTAGTTTTTATTGTTCTCTGCAATCTATACTCTCCTTGAAGGACAGTCTAATCAGTTTCAGTCTGTTTACATATAACTGGTGGCAGTCACACATAAACATGGTTATGTAAGCTGCAGCGTGTGAGCAGATAGAGGATAAAAGAGAGGCAAACACAGAATCCATAACAGCTTGGATTTTAATAGGTTTGTTTGCATTCAGTGAAAACAAGGATGTTGTCAAATAAACTGGACGGCATGCTGGTAATTTAGTGACATTTACACATTTGAAATGGAGCCCAGGCGAAAATTCAAGCTGGGAGACTCGATCCAGCTGACACTCATCTCCTAATCACCACGTCCTACCGCAGCCAATCGTCATCCAGGAATGCATTCAAAAGCCAAGCCACCGGAGGGGTCGTCCTGCTCGTCGGTGTGCTTGGTCCTGCAAGTCCAGCTCCACCACCTTATCGGTCCGGGGGGAAGACTGTCCGAGCTCGGTCGAGCTGATGTCCTGCCCGCGGTGATCCGCGACTCACAGTCTCCTGCCGGGCCGAGCGCCAAAGAATGTTTATCATTAAATCTTCTAACTGCTATATTTCTACTCTGTGTGAGTCTCTCCAGATTGAAATAAAATTCCAAGCTCTCAATGTCCGAGACAAGACCGAGAGTCGACCCTCACGTCCTCTCAGGGAGGAAAACAGCAGGGCCCGTAAGGAAACCGCCGTCGTGTCGTCTCGAACTCAAAGTCTGGGCTGGTTTGGGCTAGTTGTGTTAAAGCCTGTCACGCATAAAGACCAATCCTCGAGGAGGAAGGACAGAGCGTTTTTAAAACGCAATCCAAACAGCCGGACAGTGCAATAAACCCAGACCAGCCCAGTCCCTGAGTTCAAGAGGGGTCCATTCGCAGAATCTTCCCTTTAGTCTGGAGAAGGACTTGGAGAGGAAATTTATCTTTATTAAGGGCTCAATCCATGGACAAAGTATGATTCTTCCTAATGTATATGCTCCTAATGACGATGATGGCCTTATTTGGAAAAGGGGGAAGAATATAAAGTTTATAAATAATAAAGTGCAAGAAGCGTTGCATAATGTAGAGGATTGGGCTCTAGAATGGGGATTTAGAATTTCAATCTCAAAATCCAAATTTGTCACTTTTATTACTAGGAGAGTAAATACTGATGTAAGATTAAAACTGTATGATAAGGATGTGGAAAGGATAGATCAGATTAAATATTTAGGAGTATGGTTTGATAAAAAAAAAACTTACGTGGAAAATGCATGTTAGTAAAATCGTGGAGAAAAGTAAAAAAAATTTAAATATTATGAGATGTTTAAGAGGCAAAGATTGGGGCACTGGTAGGAAAGCTTTAAAAATAATATGTATTGAACTTATTAGATCAGTAATTGATTATGGATGTGTTGTATATAACTCAGCCTCAAATAGTTTATTAAAAGAAATAGATCAAATTCAATATCAGGCACTAAGAATTTGCTGTGGAGCAATGAAAACAACACCAGTGTCAGCACTACAGGTAGAAATGGGTGAGATGCCACTGGAACTTAGAAGGAAGCAATTAGCGGTAGCGTTTTGGGGAAATATAAGAGGACATAAAATAAAGTTACCCATTAAATAATGTTTTACAGCCTTGCTAAGAAAAAGTTAAGAACAAAGATATAAATAGTTTTAGCTGGATTATAAATAAAGAAGTAGATGAAATGGGCTTAAACCAATGTTTAATAAATGCTGTGATGAATATTCCTTGTGTTCCGCCTTGAATAAATAGGGAAAGTGAAGTTGATTTAAGTTTACTGGAAGAAGGCAAAGATAGGTTATATAAGGAGGGAATATGGTGAACACATACAAATATATACAGATGCTTCTAAAATGATAAATGACAGAATAGGAGTAGCGTTTATAGTCCCTGATTTAGACAGTATGGAAAATAAAGAATAACAGACAGACTGAATGTATATATGGGGGAGTTAATGGCTATTTTAATGGCATTAAAGTGGTGTGAGGAATTGAGAAGAAAGAAGGTTTTGATTTGCTCAGACTCGAGTAGTGCATTGATGAGCATTATGGAGCAAGCGTCAGAAGCAAGACAGGACATTTTGATGGATATTAATAAGTCAATTTCTAAAGTGGGAAAAAAACTAATCCAGTATCAAATTTATTTGGATTCCTGCTCATGTCGGTGTAATAGGAAATGAAATGGCGGATAAATTTGCTAAGAGTGCGACTAAAAGGGATGATGTTGAACTTAAAACCAAATTTACCAAAAGTGAGATCAAAAATATAAGTAAAGTGTACAACAAGAAGAAATGGCAGGAACAGTGGGAGGGAGAAAGGAAGGCAAGATTTTATATAGTATTCAAAAAAAAAGTTGGGGATTGTAGAAAAGAGAATAGGAGTGAAAAAGAGGAGGATATTATATCCAGATTAAGATTTGGACATATGGGGTTAAATAGCACCTTGAAAGTAATTAACAAACACAGTACAGGGTTGTGTAGTTATTGTGGGAAATCAGAAACAATTCAACATATTTTTTTGGAATGTACTAAATATAATCAGGAAAGAGGGGTATTAATCAGAGAGTTAAGTAAAAATAAAGTCAAACTAGATATTAGGGACTTTTTACAAAAATCGTCTGGGGATGTAGTTTTTAGCCACGTATTTAGATTTCTTAGAAGTACAGGTATTATGGAAAGGTTATAGAGATTATACATCTGGTCCATACTCCAGTCTAGAAGGTAGCGGTAATGCACCTAAAAGTTGTTTGCCAACCGCCATTAAACAAGAAGAAGAAGAGGAAGAAGAAGAAAGCTCTCCCTCTTCAGATGCCAAATAAGCTGCATTTCCTTCCCAATTCTTTTTTCTTTTGCATAATGACCAGTTGTGTGCACCTATATGTGAAGTAGAGTAATCGTAACAGCATTTTTTCTTCATGTTGGCCGCATTTTCTGTACTGACTATTTTTCTCATTTTCAGCACTGACCTTACTGAAAGGGGAAACTTAAGGCTTACAAAAACCCTGGAGGGTTTACTAAGAAGCTGGTTCAGTTGTGAAACAGGTTAAGTTAACCTAAAGCAGGTTAAGTTAACCTTGTGGTTTAGGTAAAGCACCTAATATTATTAACTAAATGATGCTGCAGGTTTATCTATTAACAGGTTTCATTTTGCCTGCACTTGTTTGTGTACATTATTTTAAGTGTATTTGACAAGTTTATCAAAATATAAAGAATGTCATTCAAACTGTATTTGCCTTGTTTTACTTTTTACTTGTACTTTTCATTACATTACTTGAGTTCATCCATTTTTACAGTAATTTCCATACTTAAGTACAAGACGTTTCAGATACTTTAAGACTTTAACTCAAGTAACATTTCAGTCAGTGACTTGGACTTTTACCAAAGTCATATTTTGGAGACGTACCTATACTTTTACTTGACTCGGAGATTTCAGTACTTTATACAACACTGTCCCTGAGAGATTGTTTCTTTCAGTACTTATTTTTTCATTCATCACTTCACCCCCCTAGAGGCCACACTCCAAATTTTGGAAACCGCTTCATTAGCATGACATGGTATCTTGTAACCAGGGCCGTTGCCAGGAATCTTGGGCTCCATGACAAAAAAATTAAATTAAAATTGTAACCCAGCTGCTGTTACAATTTTTTGAGTCTATCTGACCTATCAAAGCGTCACAATTTCAAAGGCTTTCAACTGCCTTGCTTTCTTTGGTTCAATACTGATACTAGCACAATATTTACTCCTCGTGAATTTTACATACAACAGTCTGGATACAGTTTGCAAGTAGGTTGCTTAATTTTTTCCTATTAATTTTAGATTACTAAAATGTCTCTCCCCACGAGCAAAAGTCAAAAGCAACGTGCAAAATATGGATGAAGCAATCCAGACTTCTCAAAAAATGCTATGTAGTTGCATTTTATTCAAGCTGCAGTATATAACTTCAATAAAAAATATGTTTTCTCCATATTTGTTAAAGCCGTCACCATGTCATTTTTTATGAGACAGATAATCTGAAAGTATCAATCTCCTCCACCTGCTCCCTGAGCTGCTATTACTGGTTAAAGTAATGCAACATTCTGACCAAAACAACCAATCACCAGTAGAAGGCTCTTAGTGCTGTCAATTAACCTCATTCACTCACCGATAACTGTGCTAGTGGTGGAAAAACAACTTATCATTTCAGGAAAAATGTTTATCTTTTGTCATTGCTATGCTAATTAAACTGAGCATTCACAACAGGCTGTGTTAGCTGGAGCACAGGGATGAGCAGCCACATGAGATTGTGATTGACAGCATTAAAACTCTCCTGCCTCTGATTGGTTGTTTCCTCTGGAAGAAGGCAGAAGAAATTGATTTTTCACAGATTATCACTCATGCCATTCTGTCAAAACATAATGACAGTTTTAACAAACATGTAAAAAAATAAATAAATAAAAGTTACATACTGCCTCTTTAATGTCACTTAGGAGAGGGCAAATCAGGAGAGACATGGGCTAGAGCTGCTGCTGACTGACTTATCTATTATTAAGAGGTAAAAGGTATGGGTACAAGTTCAATATATGAATATGTTGGTAATTTCTTTCCTTATTTCATTAAATGTTAATGAAATGGAGGCAAACAGTAGTCTGTAGCTAAGCTCACTATGCTGAACGGTTGATAATCTCACAGTCTACCCACCTCTTGGAGAAAAACTGGGTTACAAATTGTCACTTTTACCTTTATCTGTCTCTGCTTCTACATAGTTTTCAACTAATTTTGTCATCTATTATTATGCCAAGAAATGTATTAAAGCCTTTCCAGAGTCACACCCTCTATCTGAACTTGAATTTGAGCTTTCTTGTAACAGTTTCCAAATACCATAATTTTAGCCTTGTCCAAATTTATTGATAATTTATGATTGTCAAACCATTTATTTAATTTACTGATTTCTGAGGTGATTAGGGAAAGAAGTTGTTGTAAGTTTTCACCAGAGACTAGAATATTTGTGACATCAGCAAATAACACAAATTTTAATGCATTAGACAATTTGCTTATATTCAAATTTAATAAAACTGGTCCCAGTACTGACCCTTTAGTACTCCCCCCACACACTCTAGTTGTATGGGGAGTACCTCACAATCAGATTCAATCTCTCCCATCTTCACAAACTGTTTTCTGCTCTTTAGATAAGAGCAGAACATTTAGTTAGGTAGAACTCAATTTACTAAGTTAACTTGAGTTGGTTAAACTTAATAAATTAGGTTGAATATACTTAATTGAATTACATGTTACCAATTGAAGCAATTCGATTAAGTTGGTTCAACTCATTTCTTTTAGACTTAGACTTAGACTTCCTTTATTGTCATTGTACAAAGAGAACACAAGGTGAATCTTGACAACGAAATGTCGTTACTTGGCTACCAGTGCAACAGAGCTAAAACCTTATACTACACAATAAATACAATATGACTGAAAAATATATGAGCTGAGAATAAAGTGCTATAGAATCCACAAGTTTAGTATTGTAAACAAAGCTAAAGTGCGTGTGTTGACCATGTCCATGGGGGGTTGGTTTGGTTTGTGTGTGTGTGTGTGTGTGTGTGTGTGTCCTTCTTCACCAGCGAGGAAATGTGAGGAGACCAGCTGAGGTTTTCGTTGATGTGCACCCCCAGGAACTTGGTGCTGCTGACGACCTCCATAGCTGAGTCGTTGATGAGGAGTGGTGTGTGGGTGGGTCTGGATTTCCTGAAGTCTTCGATAATCTCCTTGGTCTTGTTGACATTCAGGATCAGGTTGTTTCCTCTGCACCAGTCCACTAGATGCCGCAACTCCTCCATATAGGCCGTCTCGTTGTTGTCCCGGATGAGGCCCACCACTGTGGTGTCGTCCGCGTACCTCAGGATGTGGTTGGATCTGAAGTGTGGACGACAGTCATGAGTCATCAGGGTGAACAGCAGGGGGCTCAGAACACAGCCCTGAGGGTGCCAGTGATTTTTTAGAGTGCAGATACCAACATTAGTAGCCTATTCTTGCTAACAAGCTTAACGTTATATATTGGAACAGATTAGCTCATCATCATTTGGCTAACATTATCTGCATCTACCAGCATCACTGGTAGATGCAGTGATGGTTTGTAGATGCAGCCTTTTGCTGGTTTGTTTGTGGAAACCAGCAAAGGCAAAAGTTCTTTGCCTTTTGCTGGTTTGCTATTATTTTTGATGTACAGTTGACATTGTTTAAAATGACTGTTATCACAACTTCACATTAACCAAGACAAAATGTCTAAATACACTATATCCAACTAATTTTACAAAGTTTATCCAACTTAATACATCATGATCAAGTTTTTTTAACTGAATTCATTAAGTGTGTTTAAAATGACAAATTTAAGTCAATGTTACTCAAATCAGTTAGTTTACTTCAACTAAGGAAGGAAACTAATAAGTGATCTATTTTCTACCAGGGTTTTTGGCTCAGGCAGTTTTTATTTGAGAGTAGTTAGACAGGAAAGTGGGTAATGACAGAGAGAGAAGATATGCAGCTAAGGTTATCAGAATGGAATCAAACGTGCAACAGCTGCATCCAGGACTAAAGTCTCCTTGTGAGGGTTCTACTCTACCCCTGTGCCACCACAGATCTGAAACAAGCATCTGTCCCTTGTTTCATAATGTCAGATGTAGAATACGGACGTGGAATTGCGCAAGTGCAATTATTGGGACAGAGCCTTAGAAAAGGAGCAGCTGTTTAACAGGAAGCAGCACAGCACAGCTGAGGACAATGAATAATCAACAGCAGGGAGAGAAAGTAAGCAGCACCATCAAGGCAGAACTAAAATCATGACAAATAATGTCTTTAAAGAAGTTAAAGTTAAAGAAGTAATTCTATAAATTAGACAAAAATACTTCTCCATTGTCATAGCAGATGTTTGTCAGGCTGCAGCATGTACTCAGATAAGTTTTTATAAACAAACATATTCAAGCATATATTTAACATTACATACTTTTGTGAATGTTTCTGTTTCATTCACGGCTTAATAGGAAAATATGACAGAGACAGATCAATAAAGCCAAAGAATTAAGACTTTGACTAAGAAATCTAACTGAAATTGAAGGAGTGAGAGAATGCAGATGGAGGGTGTTAGAATTCTCCAATTTAGAAATTAAATTCTTCCTTTTTAGTCCCCCTTCATATCATATTTGACTAAGTTCTATTTTCCCCTCAAATGTAAAACACACACGCACACACTGTGAAAATAGTCTGTAATAAAATGTAGCAGCTGTGTAAAATGTCAGGCTGGCCTTTTCTCAGACACACAGTTTGAACTAGTCCAAATGTTACCCTTTCTCCTCTTTGCAAGTAAGAAAAGAGAAGGATGAGAAAAGCAAGAATTTACATGGACTGAGGGACAGAGCAGACTGGGAGTGTGGGGAAGGATTTGTGGTTGAAGGTCTCAGGAAAGTAAAAGGAGGAAGACAAGAATACAGATGATCCAGAGTGCAACTCTATTTATTTATTATCTGAATTGAATTAACTTTATCAAACTTTACATAGAACAGCAAGCATTTATGGTATTTCCAATGCAATACCATTTTAATATACATTGAAACAAATACAAAATTTATGGAATTTGCAATACAGTTGTCTCTGGCCATCCAGTAAGTTATTGAAATTCCCTTGGCTGCACAACTCCTACATGTATTGTGACTGGTTGTAAAAACAAACAAAAGAAGAAGAGCTCATATACTAGAAACTGCAAAGAGAAAATCAATTCATCTGCATAATCCCTAAAACTGATAAGTTGCTGCGAACACTGTTTCCCCTTGGCATCACCTGCCTGTCCAATTCCACTCAATTCTCATTTCCGTTCAGTGCTCTGGCTTGGATTTCTCTCATTGAGGTTGATTTCTGACGTTGTGGCAGAAATCAACCTCAATGATAGAGAATTCAAATCACATGGACAGGTCCCAGTAGACCATGTCTATGTAAATTTCCCATCTAGGATTATAAAAGTATTTTAATTCATTCTCTACTTTAATTACAACTGGGCCAATCAACGAAAAGAAGGAGAAATTGTGAACTATGACACTGATTTTCTGCGCTGTTTTAGAATTGTTAGGCAATGGATGTGGAGAGGAATAAAACCATTCTGTCCATGTTGACCACACTTCCAAATATCAAGCCTCCAGCTTGTGTCTCTGACACAATAAAACCATTATTGTGATTTAAAAAGATGAACTACCCAGATAGAAAATATGAGTCAATCAATGCTTAAACATTGATTGACGTTTAAACATTGAAGCCTGATATTGACATTGAAACGATATGGAAAGTGGTCGGTGACTTACGTGTTGAGTCAACATTAGGGTTTCCACCATAACTGATATTATATTCAAATTCATATTCAAAAATTACTTTATTAATTTGAGGAACGTGGGATGTAAACAGAGAGTCGAAGGAAGGAAAAGACAGACTGCTGAGGACCTTATAAGTGATCTCATAAAGTCCAATGAACATAGGTGATAACTTTTTGGACAGATTTTAAAGGGATGTCACATGCACAAAGCCAAAGCTTTTGTCCGTGTGTGTATGGGAGGGCAGGAGTTATTTTTCGGTAAGCATAAAGCAGTTTTGATCTGCAGTATAGTGCAGGGCAGAGATGGTGTTAGTCCAGATATTCTTGCAGCAGCAGATGGAGTGGTGAACAGAGTTAATGAGGTATCATTTTTCATCAGAGGGAAATTGAGGAGGATTGTAGCTGAAGGAAACTTCAAAAGTTTCCAATGACAGAGGAAACATGAATTGTGAGCATACTCCACCAAAGGGAGAAATTGACTCCAGTCGGTTGGGTTGGTGGACGTGAGACAGCGTAAAGTGGATTCCAGTTCTTGATTCATATGTTATGTTTGACCATTGGACTGAGTGTAAAAACCAGATGGGAGACTGGCTTTAGCACTGAGTGCTTTGGAAAACTGTTTCAAAACTTGGAAGATGAGCAGCGAACCATGATCAGTCAGGATGCCTTGAGAGAAGCCAGGGAGACGGAAAACATTAATTTGCCAAAAAGCATCTCACTACCAGCTTTCTTCAACAGCTGAATTTTCAGCAGTACAGCTTGGTACAACTTCGTCAGAGCTCTGGCTCAGGTATGAAAGCACATCAATCTCTCCCTCCCCAGCTCTGTTCCTCCGCCTGCCCAATGGTGAGTCAGAATTTGAAGTCACAATGGTTGCCATGACAACTGGCAAACATTCATTTCAATTCAATTCAAATTCAAAATTCAAAAGTACTTATCAATCCCTTAGGGAAATTACATTTTGTTGTGACTTATTCATTCTTCAAAGATTTATTGTAGATTGTAATGGCTGTTGGCATGAAAGATCTCTTGTAGCCGATTTATTATGGTAAATCTGAAGAAGCCGCTGACTGAAGAGACTCTTCCCAACGCTTCAGTGAAGAGGACATTCAAGATTGTCCATAATCTTCTTGATTTTATGAAGAATTTGTCTTTGTGTCATCATCTGCAGTCGCCCCTAGAACATAACCAGCCTTCTTCAGTCTTAATAATCTTCATAATACTTAAGTTTATTAAGAGGGTGAAACAAAAAATTTAGTTACATTTGAGCTTATTTAACTTTGAATGTAATCTGTGTACAATTTGTGTCTACAAAGAAACTCTGCTTAGCTGCAATTTTTTCTGGGGTCATCAGTGTAATTCTATAAACATTCACTGCAGGCTGAAATTAAAAAGAGGCATTCTGGACTGGCAGAAAGGAAAAACAAAACAAAAAAAAGAGCTAAATACTTTTCATCTGAAGGCATTCTAATGCAACCAAAAATTAAACAGAACGTGCAATTTGGAAATGAGACACGCTTTTAAAAATTTTTCTCAAAAATTCTGAAATGTGGTGCACATTTGTTGCTCACATGAGTGTATTACGTTTAAGCAGCAAGTTTAGCTACAAATGAAGCGTTAAGTTTTTGTAACCTTTTTAATTATTATGGCCTTTCATCAGCTCTGCGTTGTGTGAACACCGGACCAGGACACAGGATGAGATAAAAATGTAGTTTATCTGTGTAGAACAGAATTTACAATAATCAGCGACCAGGTTCGCTACAGGCTGTACAGCACCCTACAAGGAAACAGTATTTGGCGTTAGCAACAAACTAGCAGAACATCCCCCAGAACCGTTACAATGTTCCTAGTGAACAGTGTTGTATAGTAACGAAGTAAAAATACTTCACTACTTTACTTAAGTATATTTTGGAGTACTTCATACTTTCCTCGAGTAAGAAAATTTTTGATAACTTTTACTTTTACTTCACTACATTTCCGAACTTAATTGCATACTTTTACTCCGATACATTTTCAATGTGTGGTTTAGTTACTCGTTACAAAGAGGCGAGAGAGAAACGCAAATGTTTTGATCACACCTACTGATTGGCTGCAACAAAGCCTGCTTGCCTGGGCTTGTTCATCACTACCAATAGGATGCACAGGTTTCGCACCTCCCCACTACGTCAGAAAGTCCAGCAAACGGTCTGATTGGTTAGTGCTCTGTTTGTTCAGGTTTGTGCCGTTAAAGTTTTCGTTTGTGCAGCTTTGGTTTCCGAGATATTAAAATGATTTTTTAGGCCGTCCAGAGTTCACCATCCCCGCATTTTGCTCCAAAACAAACCAAAGTGGGCTGGTTCGTTAATGCTCCGCTTCTGCATGTTTGTGCCGTTAAAACAAACGCAGCAAAGTTGTTTTCAATTTGGATTTTGGCTCTTCCGATATCCGGTGTGAGCGGCGTCTAGCTCAAGGTTTATCCGATTCATGAACGCTAATTTCGGCCAGCCGTTCTCTAGGTCTCCCCTTCCTCAAGCGCTTGGAGTTTCACTCAGGGAGAGTCAACAAATTTTACATCCAAACTCTCCTGAGAATCTAATGGAAATAGATTTCTTGCCTTGTGACCAACTGACACAAAATTTATGACACAAGATATTGAGTATGAAGTAGTCATACACAATATTTTCAGTAATTGTAATCTTAAAAAGTATATATTTTGGATGGCCTAAAAAATAATTTTTAATATCTCGGAAACCAAAGCTGCACAAACGGAGCTCTAACCAATCAGACTATTTGCTGGATTATTTGAGTAGGTGGGGTGTCAGCATCACGGAGGTCTGTTTCGCTTCTCCCATTAAACACCAAGTTAACAAAAAGCTTAAGGCTTACAAAAACTTTATTTTCTGTCCTGGAGGGTTTACTAAGAAGCTGGTTCAGTTGTAAAGCAGGTTAAGTTAAACTAAAGCAGGTTAAGTTAACCTAAAGCAGGTCAAGTTAACCTAAAGCAGGTCAAGTTAACCTGGTGGTTTTGGTAAAGCACCTAATTTTCTTAACTAAATGATGCTGCAGGTATATCTATTAGCAGGTTTCATTTTGCCTGCACTTGGTTGTGTTCATTATTTTAAGTGTATTTAACAAGTTTACCAAAATATAAAAAATGTCATTCAAACTGCATTTGCCTTGTTTTACTTTTTACTTGTACTTTTCATTACATTACTTGAGTACATTCATTTTTACAGTACTTTCCACACTTAAGTACAAGACGTTTCAGATACTTTAATACTTTTACTCAAGTAACATTTCAATCAGTGACTTTTACTTTTACCAAAGTCATATTTTGGAGCGGTACCGATTCTTTTACTTGACTCCGAGATTTCAGTACTTTATACAACACTGCTAGTGAACCTACCTCCCGCCCATCTCTCGTGAACTGGCGACGAGATGTCTGGGTTCACTATATTTAATGTTGCCAACCACCAGGAGGGGGTGCTGTTTCACCCATTACAACCGAACCAAACTTGGAAGTAATGACAAGTGGAATTCTGTACAATATTAACTATGTTACATATGGTTCAATAAGTTCAATAAATGGAGAGGAAAAGAATTTTGTTCCATATTGAAATGCTGCTGCTGTTGTAATCCACTACAATATAGAGAAGATAACTTGGTTTCAGTTACTGAGTCAGAGTTAATCTCCAAATCAGTACTGATGGATTAACCCTTTTTCTGTTAGAGATAAACATCAGAGAACCCCGCCTCTCGGCCAAAACGTTCGCTGGACATAGGCACCAGCACCCCTCCAGATTCCACTATGGACAAGGGTGTACAGAAAATGGATGGATGGATAAACATCAAAGTTGTGTGCTATAGGTTTTCCTGAAGATTTATTTCAACAATGCCAAAAATACATAGAAAAAAACTGAAGTCTTTCTAGCTTTCCTAGAGTAAGAAAAAAATGAGAAAAAAATTCACTCCCAAACCAAAGAGGAAATATATAGATTAGATAGAAGATACATCAGAAATGATATATCTGATTAGAGTTGACTGACAGTTATCTTTAACAAATACGTCGGTAACTGAGTATATATGCTTTGTAGTTGATTCCTGTTTCCAGTGGATTGAAGTTACTACCATAATGCTACTTTATCAGGGTACAGTGTTCCTGCAAACCATCACAAAATATGCTGTACAATATATGACAAAGCTGTAAAAATACAACCACCATTTGCTAATATTTTTTGTGTTTCCTTTTCTAACAACACTCAACAAGTTTCCGCCTCTAAATGTTCTCTGCTTTCTGTAACGCATGTGTCCTCTGAAACCAAGGCAAGTGCTGCACTTGCTCTAGTTCTCTCAGGCTAAAGGAGGCGGGTGGGAAATTGCCTCCATAATTGAGTTACCTTACATATCTATTCCCTATTCCCATCCGTTCTTATCACCCTATCCTATTTTATGTCTCTCTGACTCCATCATCAGCATTTGGCTTTGTGAAATTAGTTCTAACTTTATGAATTGTCAAGCAGGGCACACTATTTGATTTAGGTGACCTTTGAACTGTCAGATAGCACTGAATAGGGAAGTGTATACACCACAAGAGGAGATTAATTTATACAGAAAACAGAACACTAAAGACCACATACCAAAGACTGAAAAGAGCATCAATTGGTGGTGCTGATTTAAATAAAGAGGGTGGACTGTTCATCAGGGTACAACTGTCTGCATGTGCTCCAACCACAGCCAATCACAGAGTTTGACAGCTGACATGGGTCACAAAACTGGCATTGAACTCAATTGTTTCAAGTAAAGTCAAAGTAGAAACATCCATCAAGGTTAATTAAATTAATTTAAGTAAATAAGATTTCCAAATTTTAAGTTAATTGAACTCAAAAATGTAAGTTGCCATCAATAAACCAAACAAATTAAATTAGATCAATGTAAAAAAAAGCAAACAAAAAAAAGTCCATTAGCTGAACTACAGCCAAAAACATTTTTCAGAGTGTGTAGCGCTGCACAGGTCAGGCTCAGTTAAATGATGTCATCTATTTGATATCACAAAATTAATTATTTCATTGGTGTCAAAAAGATCCCTATACAGGCCTTTTATGATTTTTACTCCTTCTATCTGTGAAGCACTTTGTAAATGGTGCTTTGTGAATAGAATTATCCTAAGTGTTGATTATTAGGAGGGTGGTGTTAGCAGTATGAAAATTTATATAATTCAAATGTCAACTCACCTTCCATCTGTCTTTTGATGGGGTTTTTTCTTTATTTTTTGAATGATGTGTTAAACTTCCATTACCATTGCTTCTCTCAAATTTTAACCCAATTACTGCCATTTAACATTTATTGTAATTACCCCAAAACGCCTTCACTCAATTTGAGATAATTAATCTAATCAATAATTAAATCTCTTTGAAACCTAATTATTTTTGCAATTTCTGTAATTACCTACACTAATTAACAGATTGACTGTAAGTATGTCATCACTTTTGTTTAGAGGCAAGTTCTCTTCATTATTTAGTGCTAATGGTCATGAAGACTGTCTTCATCTAATTCTTACATTTTGATTAGCAATAATTAAGCGTTTTATGACTAACCTAAGTATGTTTTAATTAATTAATAATGATGATTTTCTAAAAATTTTAGTTTTGCTTTCTTGAAAAAGTTATGCATTTGTACCTGTAAGATTCAACTTTGTATTAGTTTACACAAGCAAAGTTTCACAAAAGTAGGATTATAAAATCCAGGATAAGAGATAAAGCCAGGTTTGATGTACGCCATATATTCATTCTGCCTTTATCCGTTTCACAAAGACCAAACCAGGTTCAGAAGCTGCAGGCTTAAGTAATTCAGGTGAATGCACAGCCACAGATTTCCTCGGCAGACCCTGAGATCGATCACAGATTCACTGATGCTACGCAAGATAAACTATGTACACCTTACCTCACACCAAATAAACAACATCTTTTGATGAATCATTAGAGGAGTCAAAGCACTTCATAAAGAAACAACTGCTACTGTGACAGCAATTAGAAGCAAATTGATTAAATGCGTAATTAGCCCAAAATACACATTTCCAAATAATTCTTAACCAAAATAAGAATTTAATCACACCTGTTATTTGCTCAAATAAGCAACGTTAACCTTAAAAATGAACAGAGGAAAACAATATTATATCATGTTAATCTGACAGCAAATTTTTTTTTGTTTTGCATTTTATCAATATTTATACAGAACAAAAATGAGAATAGATCAAAATTAAATATAAGAACGTTTTGCGGTATCTGGGAAGCACATTGATTAAATGTGCAATTACGACAATGTGCAAAAAAGACTTATGCTAATACCTGTGCTAATAAAATGTCTATTGTCTTTAATTAGTTTTACAAATGGTTCACTTCCTGCTCAAGTTATGATGCTTTTGTTTTGAAGGGACAATTTCTTGTTTCACTGTCAGCATAATGGAAGCCTAACAACAATCAGTAGACAGAAGATAAGTTATAATGGTGCTTTAAAATTTATTTTATTATCAGCTGTGGAGGCTCCTCCATTTTTTCTCCAGAGTTAGAATTTATTTAAATGTTTTCACACAATATATTTAGAATTTTGTGTTTTCTTTGGTGGTGGTTATTGCATTAGGTTGTTTACTAATTTGGGTGCACACATTTAGTAAACACCTTATATTTATTCAGATCATTAACTATTTTGTTTTGGTGAGTTTGGAGAACTCTCAGGGGAAAATGATTGGTTTTCCACAGGAAGAGGAACCAGGAAGAGGAACAAACCATCAGGCTGGTGGAATCAGGGGACTTGATGATGAACATTCTTCTTCTCTCTCTACTAATAGCATAACTGCTAAAACATTTATGGTGTTAGGCTGTTTTGTTTTCAGAGTTGTGTTAAAGTCAAAATGTTTTGATTTGAATTAGTAATTTAAGTTTATGTATTGTTTGTCTGTGTCTTCTCCCACCCCTCCTCATTTGTTAGGCTAGCCTGTGTGTATAAATTCCCCTGTGTGTTCACTGTGTCAGGTCAGTTTTTGATTTGTCATGTTGAGTTAGTTATGCCTTAGTTGATTTCTTTTGGGCCCATTTTTCCTATATTTCTGAGATTTGTTGTTGAAAGCTTTTTTTACATTTTTTTTTTTTTTTTTAAATATATAGAAGTTATTTTTTTGTCCTTGTTCCTCGCCAGTCGGCCCTCTTGATATAGACAAACAATATGCTTATTAAGTAAATAAGTACTTTTTTAAATGCTGTGTGGTTTAAATTGTGCATTTGTTTAAGTACATGTCAAAATGAAAGTTAACTTAATTGTAAAAATTATTTTAAGTAAAGTTAAAATTCATCTGTAAAGTAAGCTACAACCAATATGGCCTGAATTGATTACAATAACACCTTAGTTTCTTTATGACCCATCTCTCTATCCCCTCAACACTAATAGTCTATTATAACCCCAGGGCCGTGCAGAGACCACTAAAGGGGCAGGTGCTCAAAAAGAAAAAAGGGCACATCTAATCGCATTTTAGGACAGAATATTAACAAAGTCACACAGCTTTCAGAGTTTAATTAACAATGATAAATTACAAAATTGTGAGACATACAATCAAAGAACATCTGCCTGGGTTGCTGTACTTGCAGTGGAGATGAAGACGGTCCATTCAGAAAAACAGCTGCAGCAAACTTTAACATGGAGCTGCAGAAAAAAAACAAAAATGTAATTAATGCATGTCACTATGAGAAAAGACTACTCTTAACATAATAAAAGCATAACAGCTGCCTTGTAATATTAAATATGTTTTCACTACCAAACACTGCAGGTTGATGATGGTCAGAACCTTTACTTTTTTGTTCTTACCTGCGGTACTGGTTCTGACCCAGTTGGTCAACAATCCACTACCTTTCGTTGCTTCTAGCAGATCCTTTCTTTTTTGTTTCTGACGTCTCTCTTTACGTGGCATCTTTGAACTGAAACAAGCAAAACGTAATGAATTATGATCAGAACACTATAATAAACCACACTACCAATTCTTTACCGTTGTGTTAAACCAATATGTTTTTCAGTCCATAGCATAACAATATTAATTTCAGAGAAAATGAGGCCTCTCCTATGGAGTTCAATTTGTTTCACAATTACTCAATTAAAATACTAACCTCAATTAAATGATATAAAATTGTGATCAAGACATTTTGAATTGTAACATTTTTTCCAACAAAAAAATGTTTAGCTTCATTTTTTTAAAAACTGAAATCACAAATTTTGATCTCATGACTTAAAAAAATGATTTGCAAAACAAACTTATTTGCGCATGTCAGAAATTTTTGCTTGCTATTTAAAGTTTTGCTTGCGATTCTCACATGATGCCCTTGGCAGAGCCTGAAATCAAAACCAAAGATTTCTGATGTGTGCAAATAAAAGTTTATGTTTGCCCCTTCATTAATGACAGAAGCAGTTTGATTATTACATACATTATATCTATCATGGTAGTTCAGGATGAGTTATTTTTCATTCTAAATGAATGTCCTTGTTGGACTTTTATTTAAGTACTATTCTCCTTCGAGATACATTTACCTAACACTAGAATAAATGCAATGTACATCATTCACCAAAGAAAATTAGAAAATCGGACATATATCCATGATGGAAATGATTCTGGTTCTGGACGGGCGATGTGCCCCTATAGCATCAGTAATACTGCAGAATGACTGCTGTCATTAACAATACAGGGAAGCTTTTTAGTTATCTTGCTTTGCTACCAAAGTCACTAGCTAGCAGCTAGCTCATAGCACAACAACAACAGCGTAATGTCTGTATGATAAAAATACGGGATCGATAGATAAGAACAGCTTTTGCTCACCTGGCTGTTTCCTCCCGCTCAGTAGATATTCAGAGAAAGGCGGATTCAGAGAGCGGACTATATTTTCCTCCGCCTGTCTTTTTATATTTCATTTCTGCTTAAACCGCGACTCCGTGCTGAAGGAGAAACGATACAACATTTAACGTTTCTGTTTTTCTGACAAGTAGCAAACCGACTCCAATTTTTTCACCAAAAATACTTTTTTTTAATTCACCAAAAACGTTCGCTAGCTTGAGCTCCGCAGTTAGCCGCCG
This sequence comes from Poeciliopsis gracilis, assembly GCA_911649635.1. Classification (NCBI taxonomy): domain Eukaryota; kingdom Metazoa; phylum Chordata; class Actinopteri; order Cyprinodontiformes; family Poeciliidae; genus Poeciliopsis; species Poeciliopsis gracilis. Next base: position 440,843 of record CAJVRI010000739.1, on the reverse strand, counting down.
TATCTCATCGCGCGAGAGGCAAGTGCGTCGTGCGTCACGGGCAAAAGGTCAAAGGTAACAATGTGACCGGAGGGCTCATTGTGTGTTTTTTTTGTTTTGTTTTGTTTTTTGTTTGTTTGTTTTTTTGCAAAGTAATAATAATAATACTACTAATAATAATAACAGGAATAATACATACATAATAGTACATGTGTAAGAAAAAAAAAAAAGACCAAAAGGGCACTTGGGGTCCTGGAGCAAAAGGGGCAGGTGCTCAAGCCCCCATAGCACCCCCCTCTGGACGCGCCTGTATAACCCTTTCTGTCAAACTTTGAACAGCGGTCTTCATCAAACACAAGTTGCTTTGTGGAAACTTTTAGTGACAATGACAGAAAGTCCTACTGAGACTTTAACTCAGATCCCTGAATTCAAATACCAGAATGTTAAAAACACACCACCATAAAACTCATACATGACAAAATTCTCCAACGTTCTGCTAACAATCTGATTATTTGATGTGTATCTGCAGGTTAGAAGGAGACACATACAAAGTTGCAGGACACTGGCCCTTGAGGCTTGGATTTGAAGAACCTTGGTATTGGTGATTTTAGAAGGAAACAGCTGACCACCGGTGCTGACCTCCTGACAACATTTTAGATAGAATTATGACATCATAAACATATTCCCTACTATTTTCCAGGGACCCAATTACTCTCCTTGTATTTATAGATGTCAAGGCTGCAAATGTAGAAAACTTTCAATAAATTTGGAATGGAGCGGTTCTGATGCTTGCCTCCTCAGGGAAGGTGACAGTTAAAACAGGTCTGATCCCAGAAGTCTTGTTCCCTGAGCAAACACTGCTAATTCTTTCCTTTTTAAAAGCTATTATTTCTAATTATGTCAGGCATTAAGAGACCCAATATGGAAAGGAGGTCATTTACAACCCAAACATTCAACACACTGTATCTGCAATAGAGAAAATAAAAGCTTTCAAATTTGCAAATTAATAGTTAGATTTTTTTCTCACACAAATGACCCGGTAACACTTTCTGAAATTTTGTGCAGCTATCAGGGTGTTGTATTTTGAGTGATTCGTGTTATGAACTCAGTCTTCAAAGGCTGCATATGCAGCTGAAATCAGATATTAACATGCACTGTACACATTTTTGTATCTCTTTACCAGATATGAAGTCTTACAGGTTTTCCTGTTTTAGATCAGTTAAAGATCCCAGATTGGTGGGAAACAGTGTTCAGATCAAACACTGTTTGTGCTGACCTGACAGGTGTGAAGTGGCTTCCCTGGAGGAGAAACAGGGTGAGGCACCCAACTGACTCCTAAAACTTGGTAGTTTAGATTGTGGGAAATGAAGGAATATGTCAAGAGATGTGTAGGCAATCAATCAATTAGTGATTATGAAATCTCAACCAGCCAGAGAGTGGACACAGAGACTGAGCAGGAATCCCTCATACAGAGAAAAAATGAAGTGGAAGTGGAGAGGAAACACTCTGTCAGGAAGGTTAAACTTTATTAGATCTTAAACTTGGTTTTGTATTTTTTAATTTTAGTTTTCCAAGCCTAGATCAGTAAATGCAACGCAGCTCGGGGGAAAGACTAGTATCGCGAGATTCGTTGTTTTAAGTTCTGTTTATTCTGCTCTTAACAGCCGGTGGTTACCTTAGCAACCAGTATCTAATAGCTGATCCGTTATGTTTCTGTTGATGGTTATGGCACTCACCACTCACTGCCCGGACATAGCTAATTGCTGTCTGTACCAGAGCTAGAGGCCAGAAGCCACACAGTTCCTCCGTGAGAACAACTCAGTTGTGGTTATAACTCATCTGTGCTAGAAGAAGTAAAGTTCAAGCAAGAGACCCTTCATTCTTGTCAACTACCCATACACCTCAGTCACACTGGAAACCAAAAGCACGACAACTCCTTTTAACATGAAGAGACCTTCAGCAGAACTTGGCTCAGTATAATTGACTATCTGCCATGAAGATATGGCAGATAATTTTCTACCACCAAATAAGGAAAATGCACTAAAATATACTGACTTACTGGCCATTCCCATTTGGGGGTGCACCACAAAGCATCTATGCTTAGGGCACCCAAATGGCCAACAATGGCCATGCCTGTTATGTTAGTTTGTTTCTCTGCTACATCGAGTTTGAACATGAATTATGGTACGCTCCAGGAAATCAGAAGACAGACTACAAAACTCAGGTTTTAAAACAGCAAAATAATTGTGGGCTTTGTCTGGACCGCCCTGATGTATGTGTTCTGCTTCTGACTATATGCAGGTTTGAAATAAATCAATGAGAACTGTGGGTGCGTTTTAGCGGCACAGGCACTTTCAAGATCAGCCATCCATAACATGAGATGTACTAGAAATAGGATTTTACTCCACAAGACAACTGGTAAGTACTCTACAAAACACTCATATTATTTATTCTCAATTCCTATTAATACTCCACTATTACTAGTTTTATTTGTTTGGTTGGACTTTTTTGTTTGTTTTTTTCTTTCCTTCTCAATGAAATAAACTTTCTCTTCAGTGGGTTCTGTATTTCAGGTGTACATAATGAACAGTTTACACAATGCTGTATAGAAGCTGTAGAAGTTGTGTAAACTTCTACAGCATTGTAGAAGTTTATTGTCCATTGTGACACTTGTGTCACAATGTCTATTGTGACACAAGTAAATCCAATGCCTTGTGTAACATTTTCTAATGCCTGGTAAAAGAATGGAACGAAAGAAGTAGGCTGAAATTAATAACAGGGGAAAATTACTGTGCATCCCATGGAGACCAACACTAATTGAATAAGTTATGCATTTATTCAGTCTGGTTTCTCTTCAATTTCATCATTATGCAGTCTCAGAGGGACTTCCACAAGACTCCACGACACTCTTTCCGAAGCCCCTGTGTTTCTCATTCTGATAAGCTGTACCTTAATTAATTCATTGGGGTCAGGAGTTATTAGCACCTTCAGTGCACATTCTTCATTACTAGAATTCCTCATTAATTCTTTTGCAGCACACACAATGTGTTCTTAAGCTTCCATAAGAGCACTACTAAGTGATCAGCACAGTGGGAATAATGTAAAAGTGACTGACTAAATGGCGAAACCTAATTATAAGTTGGATGTAGAACATGTGATGCAAATAATTATTGTTCAGTTATGTAACTGCATCTGCAATGTTGTCCAAAAGTATTCATACCCCTTAAAGTATTTCAAAGATTGTCTTGTTAGAGTTGCAAATGTTATTGTTTTCTCTGGATTTCAGAGACTGGCCAACAGTAAGAAGCTCTGAATTGTAAACTGGAAAGGAAATAAAATATTATAAACATCTAAAAAGTATAACATGTATTTGTATTGGTTACTCCTGTGTGGATACTTTGTAGAACCCTCCTTCGTCATATCCCTTTTTTCTTTTTAATGTTTACTGCTGTCAAACAACAAATTGATGGATTCCGACCAATTTGTTGTTCTTGTTCTTGACATTCTTGTTCTCGAGTGAACAAGAATGTCACTCGAGGATTAAATTCTGTTATACAAACGTGTTCGTTTAAGTTATCTAAATATTCCACAATAACTTTTACTTCTTGACTAAATAAATCATCTAAATCTAGTTTCATTGTAATTCTGTTTAAGTTTTGAATCGATTGTTGTCTTTCTTTGTTGTACTTTTAACAGTGTAGCTGTATGCTATGTTAATAAAAATGTTTTTTTAAGTTAGTTCCATGCTTATTCATTTATGGTTTACCTCATGTTTTTCACTGCTTAGTAGTTATTTTGGGCGGTTCCATGGATGTTTCAGGTGTGCCAGTGCCAGTTATGTGACTGGTAGATAAAGGGGTGTGATGTGTGTTGGCACAAACACTATAAGTTTGTGATATTAGCACCCAACTAAATACAGTGAATTTTTTAAATGTAGTGAATCACAGTGTTGTCCTTAAATGAATAAATTAAGTGGATTTAATCCTTTCTTCTTTTTTTTATGTCACCATAAGCACTTCATTTAAATAAGTTAAGACATTTTGGAGGTAAAAATGTTTTAAAAATAAAAACTAATTTGAAGTAATGTGATCAGCGAGTGCTTTGTGCTACCACCAGCAGCAACGAATTATACCACTTTTGTGACAAGAACTAGTTTTAACATGAAAAAGTAACTTTAAACAGATTACTGATTACTCCTTAAAAAGTAACTTAGATGACTGACTACTTGAGTGGAAAGGAACTGTAGCAACTGCAGACAGCAACCCTCCGCAGCCTCAACATAAAAATTACATTGAGCTTTGCCAATATTTATTTAATTGCAAGTTATTTTATGATGATTACATTATAAAATATGTGGAGATACATATCAATGTATCTTCACTTATAAGGTGGAACAGAAAGAGAGATTAAATAGTCCAAAAAAAAAAAAAAAACTGCAGTTATTTTTGCATGTTTTGATGTGTTCCACTGTTGTCTGGCTCTTTGAACCCGGAACACCGGCCCCATGTGTCAGGGCCCCGCCATTGCTGTCAGAGCGCAGCGCACAAAGTCCCTCCTGCGGCTCCATAACTGAGATGGTCTGCTGCACAGATTTGTGACACTTGTCTTAATATTAAAGATTATAATGGCTTTTAGTTGTGCAACTTTACGGACAGGTTCATTCGTGGCTGTTTTCACGTTCATTGCGCTGTTCATATTAATGTCGGTGTTTACAGTTTTCTGGAGCGCAACGCGAAACTTGACGTCACTGATACAAAAGCCATAAAACGTGCACCCTATGTGCTTTCATTAATATCGTCACGCATTGTCTCAGTGTTTGTAACCGCCGGGCGGTCATTATATCACACTATATGTTTTTGCACTGCTTGTATTTTGTGCCCCAATAAAGACTTAAAACAACAACAAAAAGAAAAACAAATATACAAAAAACTTCATTACGTTTCAAAACAGTGACGTGCCTCGTGTGGCAGTAACTGGGACTGCTTTGGTTTGTAGTTATAAAGTGAAGCCAGAAGGTGGCAGTATTGCAACATTTGGATTCAGATTCACCCAGAAACAAATCAAAGACGAAGTAAAGGATCCGCCTTTTCCGTGCACGTGACTGCTTGTGTTGTTTGTGGCCGCGCTTCTTGTTCATTTGGCGGGTCTGTCTAGATCAGACTGCTGTCCTTCTGCGGCTTCAGCTAAGTGAATTCACTCTCAATTAGCATATTGTATTAAAAATGTCTCACAGGTACAGAGCCACGCGTAGCGACGCTCACGACAGTGACTTTAAACACAGGTATGTTTGAATCCAGTTAGCTACTTGAGTTAGCTTTATTTTGTTACGAGTATGTTAGAAATCGTACTGTATTGATACAGTAAGATTATGGTTCGTTGAGCGGTAAAAAGCCTCCATCAGTTTCAGGAAGTAAATGGCAGAACGTAGCTCAGCTGTTGCTCCGTTAACTTTTTATTTTCGATTTGTCTTATGTGAAGGAAAACAACATTTGAATGAAAACGATGGTTTCTGTGAAAACAATTGGCAAAAAACAGATCTGGTTGAACGGATACATGTCTAACATTGACATCAAAGATCAGCCGACTGAAAACTGTGGATCCCCGCCACTCAACACAATGGATGGATGGAGGATCCGAAGAAAGAAGTAAATGGCGGGAGAAGTTTTAAAACCCGCTCATCAGCTTCTGCTAATAATCAGTCAACTCATAAATCAATGTTCCACCCTGCTCTGCTGACCTTCACTAAGACCTTTTCAGCCATATCAGCATGTTGTAGATTTTCCCGAATGGAGCCTTTTGCTTTGTGTTGCTCATTTGTTCTGCAGGAAAAGCTAAGGGCAGCTGTACTGTCAGTGTTGCCACAGAGTATTCACACACAGGCTTTCCTTTACTGTGCTAGGATTGAGATGTTTAATACAGGGCCAAACTAAGATAGGCTTCTTGATGTTTTGTTGGGATTCAGGAGTACTGGCCCGTCTCGGTGGTCCCACTGCCGGAAGAGAGGAATAGATGGAAGTCTGAGGAGCCACAGTGACGAGGACGGTGATGATGGACACTCTGACAGCAGGAATTCCAGGTAAGAGTTTGTTTGAAACAGAGGCAGGCCTTCTTATTGAACTGTTTTCTTGAATCAGGAACTGCATATCTGGAATGTTATTCAAATATTTATTGAAGAAAGCCTAAATAATTGTTAGCAATTTCAGCTTCTCAAACAGATGTAATGCTTACTGCCAACTGCAGTCAGCCGCGGCTTTAGCTAGCTGCTGTTGCTTCTGTTATTGAATTGAGTTTAGTTTTAAGGAGGCCTGACCTCTTCTTTGCCCCCCCAGTTTCACCACCCCAGAGAGCGCAGCACCTGTGTCTCGATTTGGTCGTCAGTCTGACTGGGGGAGCCAGGTGGAGGACGAAGAGATGAGGCGAGATGTTCACAGAGATATGCAACGGTAAAAGAATGTTTTTCATTTTAATTTCAGTAGTCTTCTTAAATGCTCTCATTATTACTTGCTGTTTGTTGATGTTATGTGCCCCCTGTTCAGATACAGGAGGAGGATACTAGGTTCAGAGGTCAATCAGAGGGAGAGAAAAACTTCATCTGGCTCTTCTGGCAGGTAAACATGACTTTATCAAGAACATCTGACTCAAACATTAAACAAAAGTTTAAAGCATGGAGCATTACAGATGCAGTGATATACATAGTTAGGAATGTGAAAGCATCATGTTGGTTTGGAAGAAAGAGTTTAATTATGGGTGAATAAGTCGACTTTAAATCCAGTAGAACAGTCTGATGCTTAGTCTTTGGGGTGCTAATGTTGTGGCCATTCTTATGATTATCGGTCCTACCTCGTCAGATTTTCCTACTATAGGATGGCTAGATAGTTATGTCTGTGTGTCAGTGCTATTCATCTAAAACTTCTATCGTCATATTCACAAACCAAAAACTATTGCAGGTTGTGTTAATGTTAAATATTGTCTTCGGATAACATTCTTTGAATGACAGGACTAAAGTGGAAGCTCATTGGAACAATATACATACATGAAATATGTAAATTCATATTTACATATGAACATTCTTTCAGATGAAGGAAGATCGCTTCCTTCATCTGAATATCCTACCCATTTAAAATAAAAAGGTATAGATGTACATACAAATATTTTTCTTAGAATATTCTACTTTATAAAATATAGCAGAACTGTACAGGTTGTGCATATCCCACTTTCATCACAATACCCGACTTTAAGCAGATACTTAGGTAGCACATTTTGTTGCACCAATTTCCTCTCTTTGAATTTCCTGTTTCATAAGAGGTAGCACATATTGATGCACTAAAAACCCTTCATCAAAATATCCTCCCTGGTAAATCTGTAGAGGAGGTCAATGCACCAAAATCTTTCACCAGGATATGCTATCTTCTTCACATTGGTATGTGCCCCAAGTTTATCTGCTAAATTCCCTACCCAGAAAATCCTACTTCTATGTGAATCACTAAATTATTTAATCAAAATATCCTACCTGTTAAATAAGTGGGTAGCGTATATAAGTGCATTAAGACCCTGCATCAGAATATCCTACCTTTTAAAAAAAATATTTCAAGTACAGAGGTGTTTGTAAGAGTGAAACCGTATCAGACAGATAAAATAAATGTTTTATTAAAATTAAATTAAACACAGATGTCTCCAAAGAGAAAACACTGCAAACTCTTTTTAGCACATTGTTATGTTGTATGGCGGTCTTTGTCAAATGAAGCGCAGTCAACCTATGTCCAATAACTGCACAGGTCACTGTGCATCTGAAATGATAGGATATGCTTCATACAGTGTGTACTCATATTACACCGTACACACATCTTCGATCTCATGTGATAGCGCTACCAACATGCTCTATTTAGCACCGTTTAATAAAACAAGAGTGTTAAACTAAAATATTTCAGTTGTGGGCTATTTGTCTAAAATAGCCCACAACTGAAGGCATTTACAAATATGGCTTTAGTAAACTTAAACTCTATGTTCTCATGGGTAGGCATTCTTTACTGACTTTCCTCAAGAAAACTACTCACTTCAATGAAAGTCTGTTCCATAATCCTGCAACACTAAAACTTTCACTGACAGGATTAGAACCTGTTGACCTGTGAAAACCGACTGCTCGACTCCATATCTCCAGTCATTTTGCAGATGTTTTATTAGCACTGCACCAAGCAAATATTCCATCATCTGCTCATCCTATTGCAAGTTGGGATTCTTCTTTAAGCCAATCACCCTTCAGATCATGTCTGCCATGTTCACACCTCCTCTGAGCTCGCTCCAAAGTTCTCATTAGAATCTTTTTGACTAACAAGTCAAAAAGATTCCTTATACTTGCTCTTAAGGTCAGAAATTGGTTTTGTAAAAAGAGCTGTTGTTACTTCATCTTTGGATTGTGGAATCTGTTGTTCTATCAGGTTTTTAGTGAAAGGACAATAACTTCTTTGTGTACTGCAGCTGTGACTCCAGAGAGGGTGAAAACATGGAGACTGACGAAGCTGTGTTGATGCGAAGACAAAAGCAGATAAGCTACGGCAAGAACACCCTGGCCTATGATCGTTACATCAAGGAGGTGCCAAAGTAAGATGATGCATGTTACATTGTCAGCATCTTAAAGCAACATTGAACATGGAGAGCAGGTCTTGTGTGTTTAAATGCTAACCACACAAACATGAGCCCTTTCTGTTTTCAGGCACATGCGACAGCCGGGCGTTCACCCAAAGACTCCCAACAAGTTCAGGAAGTACAGCCGGCGTTCCTGGGATCAGCAGATCAAACTTTGGAGGGTTAAGCTGCATGCCTGGGATCCCCCACCAGGCTGCAGCCAGGAACACACCCTCAGTGACAATATGTAAGAAAACACTGGCTCTCTCAGGTTTCCAGTGACTGCTTCATCATTACTCTGCCAGGGTCATGAAGCTGAATGGGGAGGAAAACAAAATGAGCAGAGCAATAAACACTGATATCTACAGCAGTGTTTCCCATCCTGGTTCTCAAGACACACCACCCTGCATGTCTTAGATGTTTCCCTGCTTTTACACACCCTACTGGGTGATTGCAGACCAACAAAACCCTGTAAATCAGCCATCAATTGAAATCAGATGTGTTTAAAGTGCCTAAAATATTGAGGGCAGTGTCCCTTGAAGACCAGGGTTAAAAACCAATGATCTAAAAAAATCCCACAATCTCCAGGATTCATATGGAGCCTGGAAATGGTTGCATTTTTTAAAATAATTTTGTACATTTCAATAGTCTAGAGAACAGTTTCCAGTCTTAATTCTTATTCAGTGAAAGCAGAATTTCACAGGATATGTATAGTAAGGCTAAATATTTTAGTCACGCAATAGTTTTATGTTTTTTTTCCCACAATTTCTTGATTTTTAGATGTCAGTCTTGTAAAGATTATTCGATTTGCAACAAGACATATTGAGAAGTTGGCAAGCTCATTGATCATTTTATTTAGTGACTTATTGACAGATGAGCCTCAGAAATACACTTCTTCAAGGCTATGTTCACAAAGCTTGCTAAATCTCTCTTTTTTTTTCTTTTCTTTTTTGAAATCCACATTTTTTTTTGCATAGCCATTCATACTAATTCATCCCGAATGCAATGAGACTTCAGTGTGAAGTGTTTTTGTCCCCAAAGCAATCTACATGCAGAGAAGTGCATTGACATCACACAGCAGCGCTCTGTTTACTGCAGTAATTATGAATTTTAAAATATATCCAGCAATGGGAGCTGATAATATAATGACAAGATCATAACATGAGCAAAGCTGACAAAAAAGCACAGCTAATGACATCCTTTAGTGGAGCATTTGCCAGCTGTGTGAACACAGCCCTAATACAGAGATGGGTCCATATACTGTACTTGGTTGTTTCACAAATATACTCACAGCTGATTTAGCAAAGAATCATCTGTTAGTGAAAAAATATTAAATCCAGTTGTGGCAATTCTGCATTTTGGATTTTTTCAAATAAAGCCAAAGTTAAACAGCCACCACACAAACAATAAAAAGTCCTTCAGGATTGTGCTGTCAGGATATGAGGAAGGAACAGCATTAAAAACAAACTAACAGCAACTTGAAAAAAGAAGTTGAAATCTGAGTCTGAAATAATTAATGTGTTATCACCCTGAGTGACCATCTTGCACCTGGTCAACAGGTGGTAATGCCTTCATGACTTGCATGGCCATGATGAGTCACTGCTTGGTTTCTGCAGAGAGGAACTGGACCTTGATGATATTGTGGACATTGAGTTGGACTTTCCTGCCTTGGCTGATTCCCAGAACACACCGTCTTCCCTTCTGGTCCAAAGCTCTGCAGCTCAGGTGAGCTCCTCTACAGGCTGAACCTGACTTGGTTTCCAATGTTGGTTTTTAAGAATTTCTTTTGGCAAAATGTAATTTTATTCAATAGCTTTCAGATCATGAGACCTATTAACTGAAAATCAGTGCTAAATTTTTTTACTGGACAATTTTGATGAGACATGCTCATTTTTATTCTTTTTCAGGTTTTTATATACACTGCTTAAAAAAAAATAAAGGGAACACTCAAAAACACATCCTAGATCTGAATGAATGAAATATTCTCATTGAATACTTTGTTAATGAATTTGATTTCCATTGATGATATTTGTGTGATTTTGTTGTCAGCACATTCAACTTTGTACAGAACAAAGTATTCAATGAGAATATTTCATTCATTCAGATCTAGATGTGTTATTTGAGTGTTCCCTTTATTTTTTTGAGCAGTATATATTCCCTTCTCACCCACCGCGGGTGGTTCTTATCCTCTGAGCTCGGATCTTCTACCAGAGGCCTGGGAGCTTGAGGGTCCTGCAGTATCTTGGCTGTGCCAAGGACTGCACATTTCTGGACTGAGATGTCTGATGTTGTTCCTGGGATCTGTTGTAGCCATTGATCCAGTTTGGGGGTGAGGGCCCCGATGACCACAGGCACCACTGTGGTCTTCACCTTCCAGGCCCTCTCCAGTTCCTCCCTAAGGCCCTGGTATTTCTCCAGTTTCTCCTGCTCCTTTTTCCTGATGTTGCAATCACTTGGTATTGCTACATCTACCACAATGGCTTTCCTCTGTTGTTAATCCTCTACGACAATGTCTGGTTGATTCGCCATTACCATTCTGTCTGTCTGGATCTGGAAGTCCCACAGAATCTTAGCTCTGGCATTCTCCACCACCTTTGGGGGTGTTTCCCACTTTGATCTCGGAGTTTCCAGTCCATATTCTGCACAGATGTTTCTGTGCAGAATATGCACAGAAAAAAATAAAATAATATATATATATATATATATATATATATATATATATATATATATATATATATATATATATATATATATATATATATATATATATATGAACTGGAGACCATGAGAGATACTAAGTTGCGTAACATGCCGGCTCAGACGTCGCCCGGCCAAACAAGGTCTGCGTCAGGTGTTGGGGAACCAGAGCACCTTGATGACAAATGGGCTACTGGAACAAGACGGAAATGGTTCAAGAGATGAAAATGTGGAGCTGTTGGAATGCTACTACTCAAGTAACCCTAGTCAGAGAGGAAGGAATGGTTACTTCGACATCCCCAGTCAACACTAAGCGCTAAACAACAAGTAGCTCAGTGTTCCAACATCCGCAAATGGCAACTGCTATCACAACTTGAGATTGACGAGATACAACACAAATGCTACGGCAAATGGGAGGAACCCGGATGTCAGAACTGTGGGGACTTAACTACAAGTCCCCACCCAGTGAGGGGATACACGGCCCCAGTGAGCGAATCAGAGCTGAACGAGACAGCTGCTGACCTGAGAGAGAGAATCATGACCCAGGCCTCCCAGGCGCCAATTACAACGGCTGAGTGAAGTACCATCAGAAAGTCTCATTGAGAATGTGAATTGAGAACGATCCCTACCAATACCAGAACAGAAACCAATGAGCTGATCTACAACTCAGCATCAGATACTTGGCTATAAGAGCATCCATGAGACCCAATACCCACCATGAAAAAGACGGTTAGAGGCTAAAATCAAGGTAACAAGGTGAGCCAACTGTCAGAGCTCCACAAGGGTACAATGAAAAGACAAGTACCCAGAAAGTACAGACAGATGCCCATACCTGAAGCACTCGAAACTGCCAAACAGAGGCTCCAAGCCTTGGCCAGCCGCCTAAAGAGATACACAAGGGAGAATGAATCCAGAAGGATTAATCGGCTCTTCTCCACTCAACCAGCTAAGGTGTACTCTCAATGGCAGGGTAATAATAACAGAGCAGACCCACCAAGGCTGGAGACGGAACAATACTGGAAAGGCATATGGGAAAGGGAGGCGTCCCACAACAGCAAAGCACAGTGGTTGATCTCTCTACGAGAGGACCATAGCAACCTCCCTGAGCAAGCCCCTGGTAACCATCACTGTGACAGATGTCCAAGAAAGAGTCTCAGGTATGAAAAACTGGACAGCACCAGGGCCTGACATGATCCATGCCTACTGGCTAAAGAAACTCACTGCCCTCCATGAGCGACTGGCAGGCCAAATGAACCAGCTGCTACAAAGTGGGACTCATCCTGAATGGTTAACTGAAGGGCGGACAATCCTAATCCAGAAGGATCCATCAAAGGGTCCAGTCCCACCCAACTACCGACCAATAACCTGCCTCTCCACAACCTGGAAGCTCATGTCAGGCATCATAGCGGCCAAGATAAGCAAACACATGGATAAACACATGAGAATGGCACAGAAAGGTATCGGTGTAAATAGCAGAGGAGCCAAACACCAACTCCTCGTAGACCGCACAGTTGCCCGAGACTGCAAAACCCGACACACCAACCTGTGCATGGCTTGGATTAATTACAAGAAAGCCTATGACTCAATGCCGCATACTTGTATCATTGAATGCTTAGAGATGTATAACATCAACAGGACTCTGAGAGCCTTCATTGCAAACTCGATGAGGCTGTGGAAAACCACCCTTGAAGCCAACTGCAAGCCATTTGCACAAGTGTCCATCAAATGTGGCATATACCAAGGAGATGCTCTGTCCCCCGCTACTGTTCTGCATAGGCCTGAACCCCCTCAGCCAAATTATCAACAAGACTGGCTACGGATACCGACTCAAAAAATGGGGCCAACATCAGTCACCTTCTCTACATGGATGACATCAAGCTGTACGCCAAGAGTGAGCGAGACATCGACTCACTGATCCATACCACCAGGATCTACAGCACGGACATTGGGATGTCATTCGGACTAGAGAAGTGTGGTCGGCTGATAACAAAGAGGGGGAAGGTGATCCGCACAGGTCTCACTCCCAGAAGGAACAATAGCAGACTTAGAGGACAGTTACAAGTACCTAGGTATACCACAAACAAATGGCAACCTCGATGAGGCCACAAGGAAAGGAGCCACAGCTAAATACCTCCAGCGAATAAGGCAAGTCCTGAGAAGCCAGCTCAATGGCAAGAACAAAATCCGTGCGATAAACAGCTACGCCCTGCCAGTAATCAGATACCCTGCTGGAATAATTAGCTGGCCAAAGGAGGAGATAAAAGCCACAGATATCAAGACTAGAAAGCTACTAACAATGCATGGAGGGTTCCATCCCAAATCCAGCACCCTGAGAGTGTACACGAGCCGCAAGGAAGGAGGCAGAGGACTAGTGAGTGTGAGAACCACTGTCCAGGACGAAACAACTAAGATCCATAAATACATCAGGGACAAAGCCTCAACAGACAATGTGCTCAGTGAATGTCTCAGACAACAGGGAACGGAGGTTGAGGTGCCAGAGATACCATCATGGGAGGACAAGCCCCTACATGGGATGTACCACCAGCAAATAACCCAAGTGGCTGATATCAGTAAATCCTACCAATGGCTGGAAAAAGCTGGACTCAAGGACAGCACAGAGGCCCTCATCATGGCCGCCCAGGAACAGGCCCTAAACACCAGAGCAATAGAGGCCCAGATCTACCACACCAGACAAGACCCAAGGTGTAGGTTGTGCAAGGAGGCCCCTGAGACAGTCCAGCACATAATAGCAGGGTGCAAGATACTGGCAGGGAAAGCGTACATGGAACGACATAACCAAGTGGCAGGCATAGTGTACAGAAACATCTGTGCAGAATATGGACTGGAAACCCCAAGTTTGGTGGGTATGGCCCCCCAAAGGTGGTGGAGAATGCCAGAGCTAAGATCCTGTGGGACTTCCAGATCCAGACAGACAGAATGGTAATGGCGAACCAACCAGACATTGTCGTAGTGGACAAAAAACAGAGGAAAGCCGTTGTGGTAGATGTAGCAATACCAAGCGATTGCAACATCAGGAAAAAGGAGCACGAGAAACTGGAGAAATACCAGGGCCTTGGGGAGGAACTGGAGAGGGCCTGGAAGGTGAAGACCACAGTGGTGCCTGTGGTCATCGGGGCCCTCGGGGCAGTCACCCCCAAACTGGATCAATGGCTACAACAGATCCCAGGAACAACTTCAGACATCTCAGTCCAGAAATGTGCAGTCCTTGGCACAGCCAAGATACTGCGCAGGACCCTCAAGCTCCCAGGCCTCTGGTAGAGGACCCGAGCTCAGAGGATAAGAACCACCCGCGGTGGGTGAGAAGGAAATTTATATATATATATATATATATATATATATATATATATATATGTATATATATATATATATATATGTATATATATGTATATATGTATATGTATATATATATATATATATATATATATATATATATATATGTATATATATATATATGTATTTAGTCATTTCTTTTGTCAAAATTTAGGAGTTTCCTTCAGTAGCTTCCAAGCTATTGAAGCTTGGAAGCTAATTTTCAGTAACTGAAAATTACTGTGAAATTGTTCTATCACACTAGAGTTGTGGTCAAAAGTTTACATACTCTTGTAAAAAACATAATGTCATGGCTGTCTTGAGTTTCCAATAAGTTCTACAACTCTTATTTTTCTGTGATAAAGTGATCGGAACACATACCTGTTTGTCACAAAAAACATTCATAAAGTTTGGTTCTTTCATAAATTTATTATGGGTCTGCTGAAAATGTGACCAAATTTGCTGGGTCAAAAATATACATACAGCAACATAAATTGTCAATTTTGGTGATGTAGAAAGTTGTGTCAATCAAATTAGCTTCATGTCATGGCCTTTTCACTTCTTGTGAGTGATTCTGACTGACAACAGCTGTTGACTTCTCATGAGCCCATTTAAATAGGGCTCATTTGACCCAGTGATTAGACTCAGCCACAAAAACTACAATGGGAAAGTCAAAGGAACTCAGTGTGGATCTGAAAAAGCGAATTATTGACTTGAACAAGTCAGGGAAGTCACTTGGAGCCATTTCAAAGCAGCTACAGGTCCCAAGAGCAACTGTGCAGACAATTATTCGCAAGTATAAAGTGCATGGAACAATTGTGTCACTGCCATGATCAGGAAGAAAATGCAAGCTATCACATGCTACCGAGAGGAGATTGGTCAGGATGGTCAAGAGTCAACCAAGAATCACCAAAAAGCAGGTCTGCAAGGATTTGGAAGCTGATGGAACACAGGTGTCAGTCTCCACAGTCAAGCGTGTTTTACATCGCCATGGACTGAGAGGCTGCCTTGCTCCAGAAAAGGCACCTTAAGACTCGGCTGAAGTTTGCTGCTGATCACATGGACAAAGATAAAACCTTCTGGAGGAAAGTTCTGTGGTCAGACAAAACAAAAATTGAGCTGTTTGGCCACAACGCCCAGCAATATGTTTGGAGGAGAAAAGGTGAGGCCTTTAATTCCAGGAATACCATGCCTACTGTCAAGCATGGTGGTGGTAGTTTTATGCTCTGGGGCTGTTTTGCTGCCAGTGAAACTGGTTCTCTGCAGAAAGTAAATGGGATAATGAAGAAGGAGGATTACCTCCAAATTCTGCAGGAAAACTTAAAACCATCAGCCCGAAGGTTGGGTCTTGGGTGCAGTTGGGTGTTCCAACAGAACAATGACCCAAAACACACATCAAAAGTGGTAAAGGAATGGCTAAACCAGGCTAGAATTAAGGTTTTAGAATGGCCTTCCCAAAGTCCTGATTTAAACCCCATTGAGAACATGTGGACAGTGCTAAAGAAACAGGTTCATGCAAGAAAACCATCACATTCAGCTGAACTGCACCAATTCTGTCAAGAAGAGTGGTCAAACATTCGACCTGAAGCTTGCCAGGAGCTTGTGGATGGCTACCAAAAGCGCCTAGTTGCCGTGAAAATGGCCAAGGGACATGTAACAAAATACTAATGTTACTGTATGTATATTTTTGACCCAGAAGATTTGGTGACATTTTCAGCAGACCCATAATAAATTTATGAAAGAACCAAACTTTATGAATGTTTTTTGTGACAAACAGGTATGTGTTCCGATCACTCTATCACAGAAAAATAAGAGTTGTAGAACTTATTGGAAACTCAAGACAGCCATGTCATTATGTTTTTTACAAGTGTATGTAAACTTTTGACCACAACTGTATGTTTGATGAGGCACACTGATTTTATCCCATTTTATGTTTTTTTGTAATTTTCCGTGATTTTTATAAAAATATATATAAGATAGGTTTTCAATAGCTTCCATGTCATGACAAGGAGTCTCAGCCATCTGGGGCTCACGTATAAATCTTGTGTAAGCACAAAAAATGTGCGGTGGCGTATTTTATGAACAAGTTGGCATGTATAAAAATAAATTTGGCACAAACGTTTGCACAAATATACACAAACCTTTGACCTGCAGTGAAAATGTGCAGCAACCTTAAATAATTAGGGGGCCATTGATTTATTGGCCACCAGACTTATCAACTTAGCCAATACTTAAATATGAAACTGACCTTATCCATGTCAGCAGAGGTCTACAAATCAACCAGTTTTCTTTTAATTATTTCTAAGCAAATGATTAAAATGAAAATAATAAACATACTATAGTAATAACAACAATAGTCTTAAGGACACACACATATCGCTCAGTATATTGCTCAAACTGTATTTGGCATTTAAAACGCACAACTTTACACAGTATTATATGTGTATTATAAAGTCTGATAGCCTCTGGTAGAAAAGACTTGCTGTGTTCCTTAGTACATTTGGGCTGATGATCTCTGCATCCAAACTGACACATCCACATTATGAGGTATAAATACGTTTTAAAAGGCAATGTAGCTGTGTGCCTCCATTGGACATTTTATCAAGCCTGACCTGTTGTGCTCTGTTTTGTCTAGAATGAAGACTGTTCAGCTACTCCAGTTAAAGTCAAGAAGACAGAGGATCCTGATGTGGCCTAGGGCCTCTGATGACAACATGCACAAGGATTTCACCCAACACTGATGTCTCTCAAAGTTAACATGGACAGTGTCTATGACTGATTCTCAAGTTGGGGATGCTTTTGGTTTTCTTGTTTAAAGTTTGCTTGTTTCTGGACTGTAGGCTGAAATTTCTTACAGATTCATCTGCTCAGGGAGTCTTATTTACAGGATTTTATTTTTCCTGTTTTAACCAAGTTGGACTCATTTCAATGAATCAAATATTGGGAAATTAATGCTTTACATGTTGCCGTTGGGTGATTTCATTTCAGTGAGGGAAAATAGTTTTGTCTTAATAAGCCCTTTAGGTATGGGAGGGGGTGAAAAAAATGTAAGCACCAAAATGTTTTAAGTCAATTGTTGAACTTTTTTATGCAGTTATAACTATGTTTTTTCTTTATTCCTGTTTCATATTGAAGAGTTTAAAATAAAAGAGCACACTGAAAACTTTTTGTTTTTAATGAAGTTTATAACAAAGAAAGTGTTGAGACTTGAGGTTGAAATGCAAAGACTCGTGGAATTAGGTGTACATATTTTAACTTGCATTTTTATGCAGTTAAATTAAAAGTTATGTTATTTTTAATCCAAGTGGAGACTAATGATTGTACTACTGTTAGTACAGAAAAGTTAGTACAGCCTTATAATGAGGTTCTGTGTGTGTTTTTGGACAAAGCATTTCCAGGTGATCCCTCTTCGCGCCACTGCGTGGCAGTAAAGCGCCAATAGGTTGAGTATTCCAGCGGAAATTATCCATAAGCGCTCAGAAGAAGAGCCTGTCAGATGGTGGTGTACGTCAGTTAGACTAAGGCCAGTAGGAAAAAGTGAGCAAAGTGGTGCTGAGAGGGTAGTTCTAGGTCTGAATTCAGAAAAAGGAAACGAGGACCATGCTGAGGGTTTGTCTGCGTGGAGTCAAGGCCACAGCTCAGGTAGGACTGAAATTACACTGCAGCTGTTAGCTGCCATGTTGGTGTTAGCTTCTTGTCATTCAATGACCCGCAGTTTGGCTCAAGGTGCCTCAGAGAGCTCACTGCTAACCTGCAGTTGTGCGGTTGTTCGTATCTTAATAACGGCAGCGGTTCCAGCACGTTGGTCCGTAGTGTGACATATTTCACTTTAAACGGATCTATGGTCTGTTTACATTCTTGGTTAGGTAACTGACTGAAGGTCCTCACTCCAGCCAAGGAAAAGGAAAAGGCTTTAGAAAGTTTGGAACCATTCGACGCCATACGTTATTGGTGAAATGTCATGGCGGGATTGTGACGCAGTGAGTTGTTAGACTCTGTGAGGAGCAGCAGACCCTGTAGTGATGCGGTCTCAAAATCCGGTGCGCAAGGGCCAGACTCATGCAACTTTTAGATATTTCTGCTTCTGCACAGCTGGCTCTCATATCAACTTATTAGCAGATCTCTGTAGAGCCTGACTTGAATTTATCCTGATTGGCTTTGTCAGAAGCTCCAAAAGACACAGGTCACAAAGGTCACTCTCTGTAGTTCAAACCTACTGCACAAGTCCAACTTCTGTCATCTACAGAAATACTCGGATGACTGCAGTTGTCAGGTGTATCAGAGATGGACAAAAGGCTGAGTACAGCGAGGTGGTGGGCCGCTTTGTGGCATGGGGTGGGACCACTCATCTCATTTTGAATGTAAACAAAACAAAGAAGATTAGATTTCAGGAAAAACGGGGTTAGATTAATTTGTTCCAGATTTCAGCATAGAAGCTGCTTCTCCATGATTGGTTCTGGTTCTGACCAGAACCTTCAACAGACCAGAACCAGAAGACATGAGAGGTCTGGAAGGTTGATACCACAACAGCAGATCTTTAAAGTGCACTGAACCTGAAAAGTCTTGGAAATAGTTTTGGAGAGTGGAAGTTCAAACTGAGTACTGTGACCTGTACTCAGTCACAGTCCAGGTCCAGCTTAGGTTCAATATGGCGACTGTGCACAACAAACATAGTGACTGTGGGTGAGACTTAGGGTCTGACAGTTTCTGTATCATTACACCAAAACGGTGTGTTGGTCTGTTTTGATGTTTAGAATGGAGCGCAATCCTTGTTTTGCTAATGGTAAAACAACAGGTCTGAGCTCCAACTTCTAAGACCAGAGAATTTAGCTTAAGCAGTACATTATTAGCCTTCAGCCAAACCCTGAGCAGATTCACAGTAGTAAGATGTGGTTGGTATGGAAACCTACTTTGATACATAACTGGGTTTAATAAATGGGCAATAGCAGCTTGAATTAAGTTTCAGCTCTGTCAGGAAGCTACAAAGCTTTTATTCATTTAGTTGTTGAAATAAAAAATGTGAAGGAATATGTCCGGATGTGTTGTAGTCACTCCAAAGAGAATTCAGGACAGAACTTATCAACAGGAGGTTTTTGGTTATGATGTGAGAACTGAAGTAAAGATCCATGTGACCTGTTTCTTTTTGTGTGTCCTATTTCCTTCTAGAAGAGCTCTGGGAGAATCCGTCTGACTAATGTGCACCAGTGTAGGGAATACACAACAGGAGAAAGCAGGTAATGCTGTCATATCTGAACTGAATTTAAGGCAAATATTCCTGTCAACTTTGTATTGCTTATTGTAATTACTAAGTCGCATTCTAACATTCCTTGTGTGTGCTCCTCTCTTCCTCCTCAGCAGTGCTTCCAGAATGGTAGCAGCTGGCTTGTTGACGGTAACTGGGGGCATTGGAGGCACAATCATCTACGCCAAGTGGGACCACAAGTTTCGAGCAGCAGTGGAGAAAAATGTTCCATATTCAGAATGGCTTTTAGGTCTGGCCTTGGGACCTGCTTCTCAAGATGCAGGTCTTCCCACCAGGAAACAGGTTAGGTCAACCCCACCTATTAGACAGCACCAGTTCCCTCCAGATATTGTCTTTAAGCACTTTATTAAAACAAGTCAATTCACACCAGTATCACAGACAATATAAAGTCCGTTACATCCATTCCTACCCTATCCTAGTTGTCAACCAATGCAGTCAAGTTCCGTTGACTCATTAAACTGGCTGAAAGTTTGCTGTCAAAGGAAACCCAGCAGATTGTATGAAGTTAGTGACTGCAGCATCAGCATGTCAGACTGTGCCTGATACAGACATTTTTTTTCATTTGGGTTAAATCATTACCGTTACCAATTTCCTTCATTTTGGGAGATCATGTGAATCTGATCTCATCCACTGATCTTACCTACTTCTGCCAAGGTACAAAGTTTAACCACTCTCATCTTCTGTGCTCCTGTGAGACATGCTTGCCCACCAGGTCATGTCTGCATGTTTGCAGTTAACAATAGTCACCCCACATTTACCAATTCAGTGACTTTCTTGCTATATTTAGCAATATTTCAGACAAAAAACAAAAAAAAATCTCTATTGGCCAAAATCAGAATCTGCAGCTCAGGCTTTTTAAAGACCTGCAATTGGTGCACCTAATAAGACCATGTCAGCCTCTGTTACTTCTGCGGTTGGAAACTCTGAATGAATCCTTTTACATTTAAACATGTCTTGATGTACGAAAAAGATTTCTGCCACAGAAGTCAACTCTGAATGCAGAATGTTGGATTATATTGGAAAGAAAGAAAGAGAGAGAGAGAGAGAGCGAGAGAAAGAGCAAGCTCCCTGATCTCATTGATGGCATTTTGACTCTTTCAGTTCTAAGAGAATGGGGCAAAGCCTTACCCTTTCTATCATTCAGAATGCACAGAGATTCTACTGTGAAGCATGGCAGTGACAGTATGATGCTGTGTGTGTGCTTTTATGTGAAAGCATCTTTACTTCATAGATCCCTGAAAACCAGCAGAAGTGATTCTGCCTGTAGGTGCTCGCAGGTTTCAGTTTTGGTTGTTTCCTCACGTTTCTTTGAGACACTCAACTAAAATCCTTTGCTGTTCCAAATGTTTGCTGTTTAGATGGAGTCCGTCCAGCCTCCTTCTCTGATGGAAAAACAGATGAGAACATCCAAAGCTAAGTCCGAAAAGAAACTAAAGGAGACAACAGAGCATGGGGCCCAGGATTCTGGC
This sequence comes from Poeciliopsis gracilis, assembly GCA_911649635.1. Taxonomy (NCBI): domain Eukaryota; kingdom Metazoa; phylum Chordata; class Actinopteri; order Cyprinodontiformes; family Poeciliidae; genus Poeciliopsis; species Poeciliopsis gracilis. The sequence goes on along the minus strand of CAJVRI010000739.1, from coordinate 419,483 downwards.
CCTGCATCGTCACAGCTGGCACAGAACATTAAGGGTAAAACCTCACTGCGTTGGCATGCTTTCTCACACACTTGTTGCTGTTTATAAAAAGTCTTAGCAAAGTCTGGAGAAATTGCTTCTTCCAGACTTCCACTCTGCAGTCAATTCAAAGTGCATCTACTTGATTGACTTGTTTCTTCCCAAAAGAGTAAACTAGAGGACAATCAAACTACAGGCACTGGCAACACATCCTAACAGTTATAAATGACCTGGAAAAATTACAGTAGATAAATCCAAATGTAACATTTTGAAATGGGCTTTTGAATCTTGTATTGTTACCAAACATCAGTATTTGTATTTTCTTTTTTTTTTTTTTTTTTTTTTTTTTTTTCCAAATTATGCCAAATTAGAGTTGGCTCACCTATGGTTTGACAGAATGGTTTAAAGAGAGGAGGAAGAATTTGCCAGGAGGGAGATGAGGACCTTGGACCAAACAGGAAACAGATCTCACCTAAGCTCATTCTAGACTCTACAGAGGAAACTCCCTGAACCACCACAACCTGGAACCCTGACTTGTCAACAAGATCAAACTCTAAATTTTGTCCTCAGCTATCTCTCACTAAGTTGATCATTCTGGTTTAGTAAAGTCATTTAGAGGATACATTTAGATGATTTCTTTCTTTTTTTTATATGGGGACTTTCAATGTATATTTTATGATATTAGACTGTAATGTCAACTCTCTGGTTCAGGGACAATGATGAAAACTAGCTTAAGCTAAAGCATCTTTTTATTAATGGTTTTTTTCCATATTGTCCCTGTTCTAATAAACAATAAACTAATTTTCTTTTGTTTTTTTTTAACTGGGACACTGGGATTTGACTCAGATTTTCTAATTGTCACTTTAAAGCTCCTTTTTCCCAGTTTTGGCTCATTTTATAATTTACCCTTTTTTGCGATGTTTTTGTAACATTTCTAACAAGCCAGTCAAAGCATTGTGTGAGTGTTTTCCTTGTGTTTTGGGTTTCCAAGCAGAGGCTTCAGCAGAAGCGACTAAGATCATCTCTGCCATCAGTGAGGTCCAGTCCATTCCAGCTCCATGCGACACTGAGCCCGCAGCAGCTGCAGGTCAGACACTCCACCATGTTTCACTCATGCTACGTTAACATTGAGCTTCCTCATCCTTCTAACATTCTCACAGATTCTGAGTTCTGATGGAAGTCTTTGAAGTCCTGTGAAGCAGCTTTAAAAATAGCAATCCCCCTAAAACCTCATCCTCCTGCAGACTGGACTTTTTGATTTATGCTAGAAAGGCCATTCTGAAACTGTTGTTGAAAACAACAAATACTAAAGCAGGTTTTAGGTTCAAAATGGGACTTACTGGAACAAATAGTCAGGTAAATCTTTACTTGAACACACCGTTTGCAAGTTGTCATATCTGATGCGACTAAGCCTGAAGGTGAGCTGTTCCAGACATTCTGTCCTCAGGGAGCCACAGCTGTCAGACGGAGGAGATGAAAGCACCCAGCAGTCTTCTCTGTTAAAGATGTAGCTGACTGAGCCTTGGAGGCTGGAGTGAGAGGTGGCTTAATATTATTGCAATTCTTTTATACAAATCAGTTTGGTAGGGTGTGCGGGGGGGAACAGTATTTAATATTTATTTCAAGATGGGAGAAATATATTTTTGTCAAAAAGTGGTGAAGAAAAAACAGAAGTCTGCTCCAGTTATAAGAATGCTGCATTACTTGGGTGCTTGTAGGTTTTTAAATCCCCCTAGCAGTTGCTAGCTAGGTGCGCTAGGTGGCACTAGTGTACTTTAATGCCACTGGATGATGCAACATGAGCATAATTGGTTCTATGGGCAGTGTTTGCATTCATGCTTTGTGACTTTAAGAGAAACTGATCACTTTCCCTTGCTGCTAGTCGGCAAACATGAGGTCGCCTCACCCAACAATGTGCTTCACCTGTCAGTAGTGGTTCAATATTTATTGTTCAAACACTTCATAGACCAGGAAACAAGATCAACACCTGCATATAAATGAGAAGCATCACATGTGTGCAAAAATTATAAAAGTGTTAACATGTTACAGACACTCTCCATAATAATACACTGAGACAGTTTCTAACTGAAGTGTTTATGCAGCTAGTCCTCAGAACAACCTTATTATTCATCACTTTTTACATTTCCATGCCAACATTAGCTTCTGGGGCGCAGTGGTGATGCAGGTGTAAAGTGTGACTCGTGTCTTAGTCCTTGACTCGGCCATCACAAGTTTGAGCCCCGGCCCGATGACCCCAGCTGCGTGTCTTCCCCCCACTCTCACAACACACCTTCCTGTCTGGCAACTGTCGAAACAAAGGCTTCTTACAGTCCATATTTTTTTAAACAAGCTTCTTATTTAATTACTTGCTTGATGAATCATTTATAGTCTTCCTAAATTTCTGTCCGAGGACTGATGGGTGTGGAGTAAGGCTAACAGTAAGCTGAAACTTGTCTAGAAACTTTAGATTTCAGGACAAACCTCTGTGGACTAATAAACCTGTTCCATATGTTGTTCCAACAAGTAGCAAAAGAGGAGAAACTCCACAGTGAAGGTGTCAGGGTGGGAATATGGTTTCTGTGTAATGCTAGTGGCAAAAAAATCTAATGTCTCGACATCTGAAACCATCCACAGTTTACCAGAGTTCTGTACATAACAAAAGTTCAACAACTATGCAACAGAAAGTCAAAAATAACCAAAAGTAGCACAAATAACACCCATCCATCCTGCTGAACTAACTAGAGGTGAAGGTCTCTGAAGATAAATGTTTTAAGCAGAGACTACAAAAGTTGAGAATTTTAACTGGCTCAGAGAAAGTTCTGTCAGATCTGGATCTGAGGGTCTTTGGAGCAGAAGGCCAGTTGGTGTGAGGGTCCAGCCTGCATTAAGGGTGAATCAGATCAGATAAGTGGTGTCATGACAACACATCATGTCTTTTAAATGTTGGCTGTAATATTTGAAGTTGAATTTTGCAGTCACATTCAGTCTACTTTAACAATCTGTAGCATTGAGACTTCAAACACCCAGCAATCATTTGAGAAATCCAGCAGGACACATCCGACTGCAGTGAGCTGAAGCACCTTTATCTTGGCTCAGTGCAATATATGGTTAGACGAACAGAAGATATGACTGATGTCTCGAGAACATCTCAGGTTCTCCAGAACCTGAGATGTTCTTCACCTACTGCTGTTAGAATGTGACACACACCAGTCACTGACACACTGACTTCAAAAAAGATTAATGTTCTAATTAATGAAAAAAGTAAAACTCTTTGCACTGGTAACATTTTAAACATTTTTAAATGTTTTTGTTTGTTTTGTTTTTTTACATTTTAAACATGTTAAAATGTGTAAAATGCTTTTAGACTTGTTAACAGTGCAGTCCAGAATGAAAAGGCTGAAAACCCAAGCAAAGCAGGCTGCTGCTATTGGAAACTAACATGTCTAAAAGTATCCTTTGTCAAAGTGATATGTGTTGGTTTTCCTTAGAGGACTGTAAACAACACAGTGATCATAATGTTGCCTTAGAAACAGCAGCTGTCCTTCAGGACACAGAGTCGGCTGCAACAGCAGAACCTCTGAGAGAGCGGCCAGCAGAAGAAGTGGCAGCTCGGCTGGCCCAACAGAATCAGGACGAAAAAGATGTTATCGCATGTGAGTTTTCAGCAACACACACACACATACAATATTAACATTACTCATCTCAACTGTGAGATGCTTATGAGTGTTCCGTGGGGTTGACATGTTGCAGATAATAACATTGTGTTACCTCACCTCTGTGGTTTAAATTTTTATAAAGTATAAAATTGATAACTATGGAACAAGTTTCTTCATAAACTTGTTTATTTGGTCATAATATGACCTTACAAGGTTAATGGATGAAAATAATAGTTGTCTGTACTTTAGATGACCAAGTAAAACTGTGAAATACCATGTGAGCTGTAAGCTGCAACATCTTGTGTGTGTATGTGTTGCAGCACTGTCGGCCCGGCTGGATGACTCCCTGGCCTGTTCTGCCAAGGCGACACTGCAGGCTATTGGAGCTCAGGAGGCAGCTCTGCAGGCTATCACTCATCACACACACAAGCTAAAAGAGGCAATGGAGGCAGAGGTATGGAGTCTTCTGAGCTAACTATACACACTAACGGTCCTGTTGCTGCTAGTGCAGTGGGTTTTGATTATTTTCTGTTACACCCCCAGGGAAACGTTTCTCTGGGAGGTAAATATTTTGAGTAACAGTAAAACTTTCCAAAACTTGTAAAAATTCTAACTTAAAAGGGTATATAGTTTTTAAACATTTTTTGTGCAAAATTTGCAACAATATTGCTTGTATTCCAGCTTGTAAGATGAGATGAAAAGTGCATTTTATGATGACAGTAAATAGGTAAACGTCATCTATATCCTGGCCTTTTTCCGAGAGCTTCCATTACTTGCTTATGACAAAGTAAGGCCAGACTTTTTAGTTTTTTGTTTGACATATGACACTAAAGCTGTGTTAATACGAGAACAAAGTTGTAATTTTATGAGAACTCTACACCACACAGTCCTAAAATGAGGAATACTGAGGGTCTTGTAAAGTTATTGTTGGTATTGATTTTACAATTAAGAAAAAAATAATCTTTTAACACGTCAGAATCAAACATCAGCTGCAGGTCTTTGAAATGATAATTTAAAGAACTATTTAGTTCAAAGAACCTGGCTTTATGAGCTGGTCATGTTAGGTCCACATAAGGTCTTGATAACTATAAAAGCTTTTCTTCTTATTAAAGTGACGTTTTTTTCTCATCTTTTAAAGACTATATAATATAACTATTCACGTAATATGATTTCATTACTGTAGTTAAAAAATTCTGTTGCGACATAAAACTTTGTCGTACTTGCTTTATAATTATGACAAAGTTTACTTGTAACATTCTCATGTCACAATGAAATTTCATTGTCACAAATTTCGACATCTCTCCTCTATTTCAGTAGATATGTTTCAAAACATCCGCATTCGTATCGTCAGTTAACATGGACGCCTCATGGACCACTCTCGCCTATTTTTATTGACATGACATAATAAAAGTACATCATGTTTTTATGACATGACGTCATGTCATAAAAAAATGACGTCAAAAATCAGCAGGGACACATTGTTGAGACATGACTTGAATAAGAGAACATTGATATGGCGATGTGGCAAGATCCTTAATTTGATCCATGTTGTACTTTAGGAGGTCTGTTGTCCAGAAGATTAGCACCGAGTAAGGCTGGGGGGAGGAGGAAGATGATGATGTCGGGGCTCAGTGGTGTCTGCTGGGCAACCATCTTGCAACCAAGATGCATCCTCTTCACTTAGTTCAGGGTTGCCCAAAGTCAGTCCTCAATGGCCAGCATCCTGCAATGTTTTAGTTCTCTCCTTGGTTTAACACTGCATCAAATGATGGCTCCTTAGACGCCTAAAAAGAACATTGACATGCTGAAAAGGTTGTTTGTACCACCAGGGGAGAGAACTAAAACGTGCAGGATGCCGGCTCTCGAGGACCGACTTTGGGCACCCCTGACTTAGTCTATATTCATCCAGAACTTCTGAGCAGTTTATGAAAATAAAATCAGAGCTGTACAATTCAGAGGAAGTTCTACCATGAAAATGGAAAACATAGAAGAGAAGAGGTGTTTCGGGCACGTCCCACCGGGAGGAGGCCCCGGGGAAGACCCAGGACACGCTGGAGGGACTACGTCTCTCGGCTGGCTTGGGAACGCCTCGGGATTCCCCCGGAGGAGCTGGAGGAAGTGGCTGGGGAAAGGGAAGTCTGGGCCTCCCTTCTTAAGCTGCTACCCCCGCGACCCGACCCCGGATAAGCGGCAGAAGATGGATGGATGGATGGGATGGATGGATAGAAGAGAAGAGCTGTTACCAAAGCTGAAAGTTCTAATAAAATGATTTTAGCGCATATCTTATACTGAAGATACATTTTTGTTGAATTTTATGTTTTAATGAATGCAGGGTCCATCAGAGGAAAAGTCAACCCAGTGGAAAGATTTAGAAGCCGCTCTGGCAAGCAGAACAACTTCTGTGAATGATGCCAAAACTGCTCTTGTCAAAGCCAAGTAAGAGATGTACACACATTCAGAGCCTACTGCGATGAACTGAACTTATCTTTACGCACAGCCCTCTGTTTTCATGTTATGTACCACTAGGTAAAGAAACATTTTAAAAATAATGTTATTCATGTTTATTTTGTCTTGAGTTCAGACAGTTGAGGTAAATCTTCTCTCCACTATTGCAGTGAAGTTCTGGACAGTCTAAAATCAGTGATTGACAAATCCAAAGGGTTGAAGATTTCAGCTGCACGGCCGCTGATCTTAGCAGCAGAAGAGAATCTCCATAAAATGGTGGTAGACTTGGACAAAGTAGTCTCCAAGGTAAGGCCTGGTTATAAGGGATGATCTGATCAGGTTTTTTGCTGCTTATTCCGAGACCGATCACATGATTGGCTGTCAATTTTTCACTTCAGGTACAAATGCTATTATGTGATCTTCCAAAATGGAACCAAAGAATTGTCTAATTTAGATAAAAATATGTAAAATTCTTGCAAATGCAATGCAGCAGGTATTCATTCAAAAAGACTAATGTAAAATCTGTAAACGGTAATACAATATTTAACAGCATAATTACACCAGCATAATTACACATAAAGTCAAATCTCACAGCTTGACATATCAAATAATGTCAAGCAAAATATCAAACATTCATTCAAAGTCGAATGCAGGTTGCATCAAAATAAACAATCTTGAATGACTAAATCAAAACTGCCTGAGCGCATGGCTAGCTGTTTTCTGCTGGCTCTGGGCTGTTGTTTTTGATCAAGCAGCTTAATACTGCAGAATACAGGAGGAGGACAGATGAGATTGATTCCCACAGCTTATCTGTGTCATGTTGGGACCACAAAAGTTTTCATACATATGTAAAAACGTCTCTTTTTTTTTTTTTAATTGCATGCTGCAGCTTTACGGAGATACTGGATGTGAAAGTCAGCCCTGCATAGAGTGAAGAAAAAGGGAACAAATTATTAGCTTCCTGCTTTGAGACTGATTTGTTTTGAAATACACAAGTATGTCAGTTCTGCTGATAAATTTCTGACAAGTTTTGTCTGTTCCAGTCAAATGTAATCTGGGAGGAGCAATGAGATGCTGTTCACACACTTCACACACTGTTCCATACTGTGTTCTCAGGATATGGAACAGTTTCAGGGATAGAGCTTGGTGACAAACAGTTTTCTTGTCCTGATCTTCCCACCTGACTATGATCACCTTGGAACTGATCATTAGCTAACTTTGTTTTGTTCCACATCTTCCTGGATTTGGTTTTCAATTTTAAATGTTTAAAATCATTTTAACTGGGCACACTATCATATTTTTCATCTTCTCTATAGGCTTGCATGTTCTAATAATGTAAATCAGTGACAGTGTGCAGTACTTTAGGTTTTGTTTATATGTACATAGACTTCCTAAGATCTGCTCAGAACACCCGTTTGGGCTCACCCTGTCTCCTGGATGGAATGTGCTTGTAGGTCCAATCAGCAGAGTCGGAAGCAAAGATCGTGGCCCAGTACTCTGAACTGGTTCAAGAAGCCAAGCAGCAGTTTCAGAGGGAAGTGAGTAGCCTAACTCCAGAGATCCAGGCCAACTGGAAAGGCCTTAGTAAGTACACATTATACACATCAACCATTATTGTTCATGCAGGCTCCAGCTGGAGAGTTTAGTGGATCCAAAGATAGTTTCATTGTGTGTGTGTGTGTGTGTGTGTGTGTGTGTGTGTGTGTGTGTGTGTGTGTGTGTGTGTGTGTGTGTGTGTGTGTGTGTGTGTGTGTGTGTGTGTGTGTGTGTGTGTGTGTGTGTGTGTGTGTATAGCTGGTAAACTGTCAACAGATGACCTGAACGCTTTGATTGCCCACGCACATCGGCGCATTGACCAGCTGAATCGAGAACTGGCTGAGCAGCGAGTCCGAGAGCAGATCCATATGGAAGCAGCGCTGGAGCAGCAGAGAGCTGAGGACCAGAAAGCTCTGGACAAAGCCATCAGCACAGCAACGCAGCACGTTAAAGAGGAGGCCCGACTGGAGCAGGAGAGGAAGGTGCAGTGGATTGATGCCTGTGGGAGGCAGCAGGCATGCTGCAGAGTCATGCTGATGTTACGCATGTTGTGCTTGCAGCTGGTTGAGCTGAGGGAAGTGATTGAGGCAGAGATGAGAACTCAGCTGCGGCGGCAGGCAGCCGCTCACACCGACCATGTCCGAGATGTCCTCAAAATCCAGGAGCAGGAGCTAAGAGCTGAAGCTGAGCAGGTCTCTCCACCCAACCACACACAACAAATACGCACTTACCGTAGATAGACCAGACCAGGCGTTACCAACCCGGTGCCCGCGGGCACCCGGTCGCCCGCAGGGACCTTGTCAGTCGCCTGCGGTGTGACTTCTAAAAATAGCCATTATCATTAGGGAGCACTACCAAAAAATAATTAATAATTAAATGTTTTTACATTGAAGTAATAACGTTTGACGTTTATATTTAGAGTTCAAAAGAGGGAAATGATAAAAACGTTTAAAATAAATTGCTTTATGTATAAAACTCTTTCCTGTTGTTAAAGTTCAGAACTGCGCAGGCGCATGCAGGAAACTATCAAAGGGCAGCAGCGCCTGCAGCAGCACTCTGCGTACCTTCACACTTTCCTTTAAGTAAACAAAGAAAATAATAACTTCTTTAGTTTTTATTATTTAACCCTATTTACTATTAACAAAACTGTGAAGAAAAAATAAATAAATTGTGCCAAAAAAACGTATTCATAGCGCGCATCGCAACACCTAAACCTGGGAATCAACACCGTCCTCTTTCCGTGAACCACATGGAGAGGCTTCGCTTCCATGTCTTTATTATTTAGCATCGTCTGGAAAAAAAAAAAGTCTGCTACTCTTGTGCTGATTTTTGCGCATTGGAGAAGTGCTTGTGCTCTTGCAGGTCAGGTGCAGTGATAGTTTTATTTTTTCGACATCTGTTGGTGTCAGCCAGCGGGTGACCCGTCAGCTGTTCGGTTCACGAAACCACGTAAAAAGCTAATAAACCGGCGACCCGCCAGAACCGCGCAGACTGTCAGAAGCTCAGGCTGAACGTAGAACAACGGGAGGTTCAAACCCAACTCGTTCATTTTTAGCTTGCAGAAAAACTCAAAGCCTGAAATGAACAAAAGCAAACTGACCAATAAGACTTGGGCTTTGGGGTTCCCCACCTCACGCATCAAACTGACACAGCTGTGTCTGTATAATATCTTTTGACACAAAAGATATTTTATTTTCCACAATTTTGCTAATAGAGCTAATAGAGTTAGATAATAAAACAATGACTACTCTTTTTTATTTAAAGGAACATTTCAAGGTACTCAGTGCTGTACAGCTGCAGGTGTTACTGCAACAATCCCATCAGTTTGCTTTTGTTTATTTCAGTCACTTGTGGCCAGTTTAGAATCACAGAGAAAAACTCCGAAAGGGAATCAAACTTAAAACTCTGTGAGCTAAAAACTTCTGATCACATAATAGCAATTAACCATAGCTGCCATGGTAAATTATTACTGATAACTATTGTGAGTGGTCCTGACATTAATATGATCAGGCAGTATTATCGTCTATATATATATATATATATATATATATATATATATATATATAAAGACTGTATCAAACAAGTGCCCTTCGTGTTGCTCTGTACCCGTGAAGTAGCTCCCAATCTCAAAAAGGTTGGTGACCCCTGGACTAGACTCTATTCCTGTAGAAGGTGGGGAGGGAGGGTTGTCTGTCTGTCTGTCTGCCTATCTTGTCTGTCTGTAGAGATCTGCTCTGTACCATCATGCAGGGTGCCTACAGCTGATTGGACAAAGGAGAAAAGGCAACACAAGACCTCTAAATTTAAAAAACAGTTCATTCTGGGGCTTTTGTAAACAAATATTTTAGTAATCAAATATTCCATTGAATATGAATATTAATCTTGTGATTAATCGAACTCCCCACCCAGCTGTGCCAACAATGATGGAGGGATCTCTAGTGGGAACTGCTGTGTGTGACTGGCAGGTGTCTGGAACAATTGTGATAAACAGACTACAGCAGTTTTCTGGAAAGGTCTAAGAGAGTCCTAAGATGGTTGACTCAGCACATTTTAGAATTTTAAATTGCTTCATTCCTTGTTACTAAATGTTGATATGTGTGTATTATGCCCTAATTTTCTTGTACTGCTGCTGTCCACCAAAAGGACAATTACGAACTGAGCAGAGCAGAGTTTGTGAAAAATTGGAGACCGTAGCCTTGGTTCTTTTTATTTCTTACTCTAACTGGCATGCCATCGGAAATCTGATTAAGAAGCAAAGCGTTTCAGGAGAAACAAGAATAAGATAAACTTTTATTTGTTTTTCTGAGAGCACACAATGGAGAACTACTGGTACAGTATAACTGTTGGACTGGAAGTGCATGAAGAAAGAACTAGAGGTTTTATGGTTTTCTACGGTTTGCTTACTGCTTGTAAGTCTTTATATTAGTTATTTTAAAATGTTGAATTCAAGTGCATCGTTTCATTTTAAAATATTTTCTATTACCTGTAATTTTGACAAAATGTCTGTTTCTCACTTCTCTAGTGAGGTGACTGGACGTAGTGATGAGTGCTGTGTGTTTTCAGGAGCTGAGTTGTAAGCTGCTGGAGCAGGAAACCCGGTACCGTCAGCTCACTCAGGAACAGCTCGATGACTTCACTCTGGATATGAATGCTGCCTACGCAAGATTGAAGGGAGTGGAGGAGGCCATAGATAGTAAGATCAACACAAAATCTTCCATTCCAGTCTAATATCAGGATAAATCAGAAGTACAGTGGATGTTTCTAGCCTACACATCCCAGGTTTCTGTTATGCTACAAAATGAGACCATGATAAATCATTTTCCTTTTCCTTTAGCTGACATTTTTTCTGAACTATTTAACTTAAAAACAAACAGATGTGTTTTGGGCAGTGGTTCTCAAAGTGTGGGGCGCTATTGCACTATTGCAGGGGGGGCAGGGAAGCGGTATGGATGAATGGAAAATAAAAACAGTTACACAAAAGTGTTTCACTGTAAAGATGGTTTGTAGTTTGTTTTGTTGCAGCCTGAAGTGTGAAATAAACTTCAGTGGAGTTTGAAAACAAAATATGTGTATAGGTTTATATAAGCAAAGATTGTGGCCCAGTACACTGAGCTGGTTCATGAAGCTAAGCAGCTAGTTGAATGATGTGTGTGCCCAGTTGTTTTTTGTCTTTTTTGGGGGGGGATTTCATTGTAATCCATGGGGGGCCCAGCAGAAAATCTTTGGGAACCACTGGTTTAGGGTAAATTTTTAATAAAGCCATTCAGTCTGTCGGAATACCAGGTCTTGACTTTCCCACCTTACTGGTTAGGTTCTTCATATCTGTCATATTATGAGAACATTTCTTGTTCATAGCTCTTTTCAGATAATCTCCCACATTTTCAAATATCTGGCTCAGCAAATTTCAAAAGTTACCATATCTGCTAATAAATCTGCTTTTGGTTGATCTAGAGTTCTCTTTGTGTTCAGCAGTATTTGGGTGGAGACTGACAGGAAACATTCAGAATTTCATTCTCCTTGATAATAAAACCCCAAAAACATTTTTTATGTTGTTTCTTTTTGCAAAGTTTCATCCCCAAGCAAAATGCTAACATTTGATCAGTTCGAGGTGTGCAAACCTAAGCAAAACCAGCCAGAGATCTTCTGTCTGTGGCACTGTAGGGTTTCCTACATGGTCTCTACAGAGGAGGATCATGTAATAATTCTTTATCTAGTTACCAAATGAAAATATTAGTTCAAAAGGAAAATCACTTCAACATTCCACTAACTCACACTAAGCCAACCTACAGGGACCCTTAACCGGATTGAAACTAGGACTGAACTCTGTCTGTTTTTCTCCAAATATTTCTGAAATCAGAGACATTTGACAGCTGGGCTTAAATACGCTTTACATTGAAGTTCCTACAAATGCAATCTGCCCTGGTTTTGCAACTGAACAGCTTTGATGCAGGTTAAAGCTGTTTAACTCCAACCTGAATAGCAAAATGTGGTCATTTCCAGAATTGTGGGACATCAAGTAATGTATTTGCTACAAGAATGTCACCATTGTTTTAATCACTTGTGTGATTGAGACTTTTCTTTCTTTAATAATATCTGTACTGTATAGAAGCAATTCTCTGACAGAAAGGTCACTGGATTGGACATGAAAACAAAATGTTGAATGTTTGTGTGAAGACAATGGGCAACATTGACCCTTTGTCAGAGCTCTCCATGCTAGCTGGAGAGCTCTGACAAAAGTATTACTTGATTTCTGAACTATTCTTCAGGATGGAAAGTGAATTCTGGGTGTTTCTGCCTGCAGGCCATGTGGAAGCAGAGGAGGCGGCCCGGAAAGCTCATCAGCTGTGGCTGTCTGTGGAAGCGCTTACCTACACCTTAAAAACAGCCAGTGCTGAGTCTCCCAGCATGCCCCTGGAGGACGCTGCTGAGGCTATGCGTGCCAGCTGCGTTGACAATGATTTTGCCCTGGCTCTGGCGTCAGCTCTGCCTGAAGAATCCCTGAAGCGCGGCGTGTACAGCGAGGCTTCCCTTCGTGCTCGTTTCAACTCTCTGCGATTGCTCGCTCGCAGAGTTGCTCTCATCGATGAATCCCACAACACCCTGTACCAGTACTTTTTATCATATGTCCAAGCTGCACTGCTTTTTGAGAAGCAACAGGAAGTCCCACCCACCCAGCTACATAGCGAGGATTTGGATACCTTCAAGCTGCTTTCATATGCCAGCTATTGCCTAGAGCATGGGGATCTGGAGCTGGCAGCCAAACTGGTGAACCAGCTGCGAGGGGAGGCCAGGAGAGTGGTGGAGGACTGGCTGACTGAAGCCAGACTCACACTGGAAACCAGGCAGGTCATCAATTTGCTTTCAGCCTATGCCAATGCAGTGGGATTAGGCACCACCCAGGCTCCATAGCTGGCTCGTTGAGCAGGCAACTCAAAGGGAGCATGTATGGTGGTAGAGGAAGCCTGCTAGAATGTGGTCAGATCTACAACAGTATAGGAAATCACGATATTGTTGCAGTGAACCAGCTATTAACGTTAACCCACAGCTTAGTTTCAAATCACTAAGATAAGATGTAGTCTCAGTTGAGGTCTCAGTTTCTTTTTCTTTACCTTATTTGGCAACATGTCATGGCCATCTTTATAGTAAATAAGTTATGCTGCACTGTTGTGAATATTGCACATTCAATAAATCATTAAGAAGGAATGCTGTCTATTTACTGCTTTTGTCCTCCGTCGAGTTTTAGTTTAGCCCTTGCAAGTTTCACTTCCTGCTGGTCCTCTGGTCTCCTTCCAGCTCAGTAACGTGCAGGAGACACTCATCTCTCCCAACAGAGACTTTGATCTCTGAGACTGTCGTGTTTCTGTGAAGGACTGGTTAATACGTAGCTGTTTTCACTTTTATTATGCTTGAGGTTTCCCACCTCAAGTCTACATGTAAACAGGTGAGTATGATCCATCAACAAGAAAATAGCTGCTTTCAGATGTCAAACATTTGAAGTTAGACTTAAAATTCCTCTGTTGAAAATCAAGTGTTAGTGAAATGTTAAGACTTGAATGATTATAGTGACCTGAAGCCCTGCTAGGTGCAAAGGATGCGCTGACTCTCACAGCTATCATTAACATGCTACAGTTACACAGTTCTTTTATAAGGAAATGTTTTCATACAAATGGATGTCTAATTTACTTTATTAATTAGATATTAATTAAAGGTTTTAATGTTTCTGCCAGGGCTGCACAGTGGCGCAGTGGGTAGCGCTGTTGCCTTGCAGCAAGAAGGTCCTGGGTTCGATTCCCGGCCCGGGGTCTTTCTGCACGGAGTTTACATGTTCTCCCTGTGCGTGCGTGGGTTCTCTCCGGGTTCTCCGGCTTCCTCCCACAGTCCAAAAACATGACTGTCAGGTTAATTGGCCTTCCCAAATTCTCCCTAGGTGTGTGTGGTTGTTTGTCTTTGTGTTGCCCTGCGACAGACTGGCGACCTGTCCAGGGTGTACCCCGCCTCTCGCCCGGAACGCAGCTGGAGAGGCACCAGCAACTCCCGACCCCGTTAGGGAGAAGGGTGACGGAAAATGGATGGATGGATGGATGTTTCTGCCACCTCTTCGTTATTATTCTGGTCATCATAATTTGTGACCAGTGTGATTTTGGCCATAGATATGAATACACCAAAATAAAAATGAAGTGGTAGAACTCTGAAAAAGTTTTAAACTGACATAATTTACAGTAAAGTCACAAATTACAAATTATTGGGGGCATCATAATCTGTGATCAGTGAGATCCTGGCTATTTGAGGGTTAAATGTTATTTTAAATGAGCTATGACTAACGAAGTGGTGGAGAAACATTAGAAACCCTGTTAAAATATTACCAGAGCACTTTGAAAAATGTTATTAAACGGCCAGCTGGTTTACATATGTTAACTACAGCAAATGGGCATTCAGTGCAAAGGTCCGTGAAGCAGTTTTCAGAGTCAAATACAAATTAATACATTATATTTTCTCCGTAAATGCAACGGTGATAAAAGGGGAGCTGTGACGCTGCTGTGAATGACCATACTTGATTACTTCCGGTCCAAAGCTCACGTGTTTCCGCTTGGCAACAGCGTTCCTTCTGCCTACCGACAGATCTGTTGATGCTCTTTAACCCAAAGGATTTTCGTTTAACCTGATTTCCCCCCCCAATTTCAGACTTGAAATTGAACGGAGCATGAACACGGGATTAAAAAGCGCTCCTGTTCTGTGCAGATTATGGTGACAGACGGGCGCAGATCAGCGCAATGCTGCGTTTGTGCGGAACATTTCCGTAGAACTTTCAACGTCTTACAAGCTCTGAGGCTAAAAGCTAGCTGGAATAAGCTGTCTCCGTCCAAGACGCACCGTTGGTGGGAGAAGTAACGAGATGTTGGTGAAAAGTAAAGTTCTGTCATTATTGATAGACTTTAACTAAATTGTTGAACTTTAAGATTTGATTTTGTGCTTCACCTGGTGACTGCTGGCTACTGAATGCATGAACGCAACCATCACGCAGGTTGCTTTCATGCAACGTCCGTTTTTAAAGCTGAAAGTCACTCAGTTATTGTATTGTTTTATTGAACAGTGCTGAAGGATCACATCGCTCCTGTTTTCTTCCACTTTGCTTATATGTCAGCATCCTGGCGTCCTGCTGCGGCCCATTCATTATCCCTCTTGTGCCTTCAGGAAATGTTTCCTCTGTGTCACAATTTGTATCTAGCGTCAAATATTTTCCCCGTTGGTGTCGAGTTTGTGATCTTAGTATGGTGACCAAACAACATGACAGCAAACGTGCCCTAATGATGCTCGTCATAATTCAGGAATTCTGTTTGGTCTGGGGAACCACTTGCAGTATTAGCTGTGTTTATCTGTTGAAAGTGTCGTTTGATTTGTTTGCAGACAGCTGAGAGTGTCTTTGTTTTGGATTGTCTTGTGCAGTGGGGTTTACACAGAACACATTTACAGCACAAGACCGGTTCCGGTTGGCTTTAAAGGAATTTTTAAGAGCTCAATACTTGTTGAAAACGTACTATTTAAAACTAATTTTTACAGTATTTGGTTTTATTAGATTTTTTAATTGATTTGAGTTTTATTCAGCTTTTTCTTTCAGATTGGGAACCTGTAATGTTCTGTTCAGAAAAAGAGTAGTTTAGCTGTAAGACACCTAATGATTTAATGATGATTTTTCACCTCCAATCAAGGGAATTTGCCAGAACATGTTGTTAGATCATGGCAACAGAATGGAGTCACCATAATGATCATTATGGTGACTATAGTCTAGTAATAATTAGACTAACTAGATGCTAACCAATTGGTAACCATTACAGAATGCAGTGGTGGAGCTAGAACTGTGGAGTTTGATCAGATAATAGTTCAAGAGTCAATATTCACCTCCAGAAGGCCGGTATAGTTTGCTTTGGCCTTTCACATCATAAGTCACCTGCCTGCTCTGCATACTTTAATAGCATGCAGCTGGAGTTGTGGAACCAAAGGGACACGTCTTGCAGGTTGCAAAATTCATTGACAGTCTTGAGTAAAATAGCCAGGAAACAAACCTTCACTGGACTCAGCTCAGTGTTTTGACCCTCATGCAGGTTGCTTTTGTGAATTCAATGCTTTAAATCCAAAGTTGTTCACAATCTTTGAAATGTTTTCTACATCAAGTTCTGCTGATGAATATATTTCACAGATCAAACTGACAGGAAGATCCTGATATGCTGCTTCTGTGTTTGCACCTGCAGACTCTGCTGTTGCTGCAGTCTTCACTTTTACGTGTGACATAGTGAAATGACACATTATACAATCCCAATTAACAGTTGACGGATTTACAGGCCTGGAACCTCCTGAGAAGCACAAGAGGTGTAATATTGGTGTCATCAGCTTGTATTGTTTTCTAACCCAGATTACCACTCTAGACCACAGATTTTGTCTTTCCAACAAAATTAGTACACAACACTTTCCATTCTCAGAAAAAGAGCTAATATTGACCCATGGAAAAACTAAATTCTGTTCATTTCATACGTTTCTTTTTTTTGTTTTTTGTTTATCTTGCAGAGGAAAATTCTTTCATGCACACTGGTGGACGATCAGAGCTCAATCGATTCAACACAGAGTGTATAAGCACTTTTTTTTTTGAGGAATAATATATGTGTCCAGAAACATTGATTTTGTACAAATGCTGTTAATCTGAATCTTTAGCAAAGATACATGACCTGCCAGTGACATTTAAAGAATGTGGTTAGACATGCACTGGTGTGAGTTCAATGCTGCTTTGTGACTGAAATAATAATTTTATTTCAGTCACAAAGCAGTATTGCTGCAAAAATTATATAATTTTATCCATAATTATTTATGGGTATTTTTATACACACTGAAGCAAAAGTGCAAAGTAAACCTGCAAACATTAATATTGGTTTTCATGAGCTAATTGTACAGAATGAAAGAATAGCAAGGACAGTCTCAGGCCCTCGCCAAGTTGCAGTTGCACGGTTACATTGTCTTGCAACCACAGAATACTGCCATGAGGCAAAGAATGGTGATCATAAATTCTATTTAATAAATGGTTGCAGGTGGCATAAAATCGTAAGGACCCAGGATTAAATTCAACTTAGAGAATCTACTATGAATCATTTCAAAATACTTTGATACTTTGATTTTTGCTCCTTTCTGATCATTTTTTCCCCCATCTGTTCAGGTAACTGGTCATGTCACGGTCCCTGCAGCAAGCAGAGATTCTGTTCAGAAGTACCTTTAATCCCAGTTTGAAGTGTCTGTTCCATGCTCTGAGTCAAGATGAAGAGGAGGAAAACCTTGTTGTGGCTCACAACCTTGTGTCGCGCTCCTCTGCACGTCTGCAGCGACTGCAGCAGCATCTTCTGTCAGTGGTGTTGCAGGGCCCACCGGTGGGAGGGGGCCAGATGAGATCCCTACCAGTGAGTTCAAGCAAATATCTGCCACTTTCTGCTTTAACTATGACTGAGTCACATTGAAAGTTGGGCCTGAGAGTGTGCTGTTCCATCTAAAGGTGGTCTTTTTTCCTGTCGTCCTCTCTCCTCTAGGGGCAGTACAGAGCTCTGTGGAGGCTCTTTGAGCAGCGATCTTTGCTGCTCTTCATACATGAATACACCAGAAGGCTTCATCTGGCAACAGCTTTCATATCCAGATTGAAACACTTGTTGCAGTATCAGCTCAGGGAACTTCACTTCATGCAAACTCAGGTGACAGGAAAACCGAACCCTTGAAAATACTCTTCTCTTTTAGCTGTGGATGGAGGGATGGATTGTTTGCTCTGTTGGAATTATAGTTTTTTGTTTTATTGTCAAGTGTCCTATAATTCCATGGCTTCCTACACTTGAAAAGGAGGACTTGAAAACTTCAGGAATTCACTCAATCTTTTTTATTTTCACCAATGAGTGAGAACCGATGAACAGTACAGGTGAAAAACCTACAAAACACATACAAAATATTTTAACATACATTTTAGACATTTGGTGCAAAGTTAATAATTTATCTTAATGACTAATTCAATTTTTAACCTTAAACATACATTTCTTTTACAATTTTAACCATAAATGCACAGTATTAAATGATTAAATTTAATGTTTGGTTGAGTTTGAATCAAACAAATCAACACACTTTAGAATTACAGTTTTTTTTTTTTTTTCTTAGGACATAAGGTTTTTTACATTAGATATCTTAACATACATTTAGTGGAACCAAACTATAAACTAGCAGTGCAAACTGTTACTTCAATAAATTCTTCATTTCATTTCTCAAATGTAAAACTGTGAAATTACATCCAATTGAGCCCAGTTAGTGGCTTACCGGTAGTCCTTATAAGTCCTTTCCCATGAAATTCTGCTTTGGAGGCTGTGTTTGCCTTCCTCAGCTCTGTTGCAAAACCCATAAAGTGGTTAGTGGATGCCTTATATACCTGAGTTGAGGGTGCTGCTGATTGGGCCAGAATTCTTTCACCTGCTGAGAAGTGCTGCAGAGTGGCACACCAACGTGTGTATGTGTGTGTGCACACACAAATGTCTATACATGCACCCACATCTGAACTAATGAGCAGATCTGCGCAACATTTATAATAAGGCAGTTCTCTCTTTTACTGTTTTCTTTCTCTGTTTTCTGAGTGAGGCAAAATGTTCTCAGTCTGAGAGTTCTTAAAGACTTGCATTTTAACAGATAGTGGTAACTGAGAGAAATTAGCAACATTGGTGATTACTGATTAAAATCTGATTTAAGACATTTTCTTTGTTCTTTTGATGAACTTGATGAACTTGATATTATAGTTCTTTTGATGAACTTGATGAACTTGATATTATAGTTCTTTTGATGAACTTGATATTATAGTACAGTGGGAGTGCCCACTCCCACTGTACTCTGTATGCTGCATCCTGTAGGATTTAATTTAGCTGTGAATGGTGTTAAAGCTGCATTACATGAAAGTATTCACAAGTGTGAACTACTCTTCATTTTTAAAAGAAAGGCATTGAAGTAAAAAAACTATTAGTAGAAGACAATATGTGCATTTCCTGACCTTTGTGGGGATGTATGACTAACAAACCGCTAGTGTTTCAGAAGCTATTCTCAAGCTACTCTCACTTTCTTTTCAGCTCCTGCCCGGCTCACCTTCATCCAGAATCAGCCTCGTCTCTCTAAGTCAGGAGTTCCGACTTCATCTGAACCACTGGAGTTTCATCACCAGCCGAGTCCATTCTGACCACTATCTGAGACAGGCACTGGTTTTACACACCAAAATGCTGGAGGAGATGAAACAGACTCTAAACCTACTTGTTCTACAGCTTTTGTTCCTAATGGAGCAATGTGTATATGGTATTATGTCTGTTTTTGGGAAGACTGAATTGGACTTGGTACCCAGAGAAGTTCTGGAGGACATTTTATCAGGAATAGACCTGTACAGTCAGGCTGTGGAGGAGCAAAAAGTCCAGCTGAGGATGTTGGTTTTTCAGGAGGCACATAAATCCAAATCCTTTAGCAGTCTTCCAAAGATTATAAGACATTGTGCTTCCGCTGTGTCAGTCAGAGGTCTGATGAGTGTCTTGGCTGTGCATCGGGCAGAAATGATTGCCAGACTACTGGACCTGTGGATTTCTGAGGAGAGCTGTCATGTTTGCAAGGTTCATTGCACTCACCAAACATTCTGTGATGACTTCAGGAGTCCAGAGTCTGAATGCAGTTGTGTCTGTCCCAAGTGGACCTGGCAACAGCTGTGGCAGACATATCTGACTTCCTCTCCTCTTCCTGTCAGTATTCAGCCTTCTGTGCAGATGTTGTCACAGCAAACGTCTGATAAATACTCCCCTATTTGCAGCCCTAATCGCTCCTTGCAGAGTTCTGCTTTAGAAATTCAACTCCCTGTTTTGGTGAAACTGTCTTCTTTCCAAAATAAAGAAGAAAGCTCAAGAAAAACCAGAACCAGCCAGAGCCAAACATGCATACCTCAGCCTGGACTCACTCAGTTCAGTGCAGAGGCAGCTCAGTCTAACCTGGGAGGTTTAGGAAACTGTGACTGTCCTTTACCCTCAGTAGACACCTCCCATCATGCCTCAGCCCTGCCTCCTCCTCAGTTGGACCAGTCCTCTGTAGAACCACTGTTTCAGGTCCTCATGACCTCCACTGACCTGCTGGCTCCACTGGAACTTCAAAGGCCAACCTCAGAAGAAGCAGCTGCTCAGCTCGTGTCAGTCTCAACTCCTGGTGTGGCTGCTTGGAAGGCTGGATCAGTCGGTGTAACTGCAGCAGTTCAGTGTGAGACGTTCAGCCAGCAGAATGTCATTGGGACCAACACACAGGACTGGACCTGGGACAAAACGGCACTGGGAGCAGATGCTCCAGAAAGGTAGGGATACCATGAGCAAAATGATTGCTGCTTGGTGACATTGTTTGGCTGTTTTAGAAAACAATCACACTTTTTCTTTTTTATGGACTTTAGTCATTTTCCACTAGTCATTAACTTTAATCAGTGATTAAAGTTAATGACTGAAAGGCGCCCACATCTGTGGTCATCTGTTCTGCACTGCAGAACAGATGCGTTCTGTTCATGGTATTTTGACTTGGCTTCTCACAGGTTAATGATGAAGAGACTATTTTTGCTTTTCAGTTCTGGTGTTCAGAAGGATGAAGACTTTAGGAGAGAAGGCAGAGATGGAACAAGGTTCAGCACTGTGGAGCCAGAGTGTGTTGGTGGGCTTCACTCTGTGCAGTGGATGGACATGGGTCGATCAGTTCTCCTTGCTGATCTGGTCCAACACTATCAGTCTCAGCTGTTGGTCTTCTGCACTAACGCTCTGTGGCTTAAACGCCACACAGCAGCAGCAGGAAACGCTGCAGGCAGCATCAACCTTCAAGATGATCATAGGAGCTTCCAGACCCTGCACAGCGTTACTCATGCTTTAGGGACAGGTAACTTGCACATTTCCTCTCAGCCCACTGTGTTACACACACTGCGGTGTATTTTTGGAGTTTTAATAAGCCTGCAACTACTCTTATTATATTGATCAGAGTATCTATTTCTGCAAAATGCAGGTAATCTCAGGCTAGTTTTCTGAATAGATGATGATGTGCCATGTGGTGTTAAAGACGTCCAAAAGTCTTTCCCCAGGCTTGTGATATGAGAAATCAAAGACGAGTCAGCAAGTTAAAATTAACCAAACTTTAATGAAATGCAAAAGATAAATTTCAGAGCTCTTTCAGATCTGGTATCCATTCTGCCCGCAACCTTATATATTTAAGCTACACCTTAAGCTGCACAACAAACGCTTCTGGAATATTGTAGCACTGTCTGCTTGCATAACCAATGATTTATGTTACTTTCAATAGTGTCAGTTTATCAGTCCTATTTTCTAATAAGTAATTTTGGTTTCCAAGCTTTTGTAGCTCCAGGTTCAGACCCAGCCTGGTGGGATCTGCCTGACCAGGAAAGAAATGTGCGCATAATATTCCACAAGTGCCACACCCGTGCCATGATATTATTATAGCAGATCACTCAGTTAGTTAATATAAGCTTGAATACCTGCTAATAAAGGAGCCAATCTAGAGATGATTATTGGATTATAAACTCACCTTTCTTCCAACAGCAGTAAATTGTACAGATTACAGACATTCAGAAATTGTCACAATCATCTCCCAGCAACTCCATCAGCAAAGGATTACGGTGTCCAGCTAACCTGACACCGTGAATAGTAAAACATTCATCCTGGATGTTAAAGTGGGGAACGTGGAATCATCACAGTGCCGGGCAAAAAGTTTTAATTATTCATGAAGCAACAGAAAATATCAATGATAAAGTTAGACTTAAAAATGTTTAACATGCCACGTGTTCCCACAGGCAGTATGTGTAGACCACCATTACTGAAGTATTTTTACATGCTGGACAAGAGACAGGAAGTGGTGCTGTGGACGTTTTTGCTGCTTGGTTTCACACATTTCTACTTCTAAACAGTTCTGCACATGCAACTTGAAGTTCCACATACAGCTGGTTGTAGGTCACTGTGGATCAGTGGGTGGAGTCCTCTTGCAACCTCAAAGTTGTGGACTCAATTTCCACATTATCTTGTCATGTGTGTTTGTCCCTCTGGACAAGGCACTGAACCCCAAGTTACTACCACTCTGTATGGCGTGTGTGTCTGTGAGTGTGACGTGGTGAATGTGGCTCTATGTAAAGGAATTTGTGTGCTCAGTATGACTTGACGAGTGTTTTATAAACTTTAACTATCTAGTTGAGCAAGAGCAATATTAGTCCATTAAATCCTACAATTCTTAAGTATTAGATCTGTGACAAATTTTTGAAATTTCATTTATTCTTAATGTCTTATTTTAATTATTCATGTTTGTATTGAAACAGATACTATCATACAAACATTTTTTCACTTGAAACTAATAAAAATGATTTCTTTTTCCATCTCCCAGCTTTAAATCTGACCTTTTTCTTTCACCACTTTGTATTCTTTCAACATTATGGATCATTCCATAAAACCTTCACCAAACAGGTTCTTCATTTATTCCACAGACCAACACAAAATATTCTTTCTGAATAGCACAGGGTTCTTCTGGTTATTTAAATTAATATTATACTCAATTGCACTTAAATATTTAGACTCTTAGTGTTTATCACCTTTACAGTATTTCTAACAGCATTTCACCTGACAGCCTTCATTGCTTTTTCTGTCCATGTTAAGTTTGCTAAAGATCACATGAACAGGTAGGATTTCTGCCTGCTGATGGTGTAGCTCCAGTGGATCAGTTGAGTCCTGCAGACTCCATGCAGAGAGCGCCCAGCCACAATTCAAACCGGAAATGTTGCTGCCATGAGGCAACTGTGCTACACCAACCAGTATTTGATCATATAAATCTGTAAGAACAAAGAAAACAGTCACATTTCAACCACGTAAACATGCTAGTGGAACTGTTTGGTTGGACTAGGTCAGAATGGATTTGATGGATCTGTAGATATACTGGCAGAACTAGTTCACTGCAAATATATTATTAGTCAGAATTCTGAAATTAATACATTTTAGAAGTAGAAAAATAAAGAAACTAATGGGAAATGTAGCTAAATAATCATCCTTAAGCAGATGATTTGAAGCTCTGAGTTTGGAAGAGTGAAGTCCTCATATTGCCCTCCTCTCTGAAGCCATCTGGTATCTTAGCTGGTACTGAATAGACTCGTGCAGAAAAGCACTCACAAATGCTCAACATTAAGAGGGCAATGAAGAATGGCATATCAAGTCAAACTGGCTGTCTCACTTTCCTAACTGTGAATTCCTTGACTACTTTAGGGAATCAAGTCACATGCACTCAGAAAGATGTTGGTTAAACTGCTGCTGGAAGATGAAGACTGTAGTATAGTTCATATTGTCTGTTAGGGTTTCAGGCTTATGTTCTGTTCTGTTTTTGTGAACAGTGAATATTTACAAAACAGGACGTATTTTGATCTGTGTATTTTAGGTCTTTTTCCAAAGGCGTTCCGAACCATTCTGGAGAACTTCAGGCTGTATTTGTTTGTCCAGTCAGCACACACCCACTGGGACTCTGGTTAGTGCTGCACTCACAATCTAATTGTCCCAACCAGTCAGTGGGCACATCTCACACATCAACTGCAAAGTACTTTACATATTTCAATGTACAGGAAAAAAACAACAAGCGTCCGGCACCCCATACACACATAAAGATGGATAGATATTGCACTCACTATAGATATCGCTACGGAAACTGAAGCGGGCCTTACTGGTAATTATACAAAACATACTGTATATTTGTGTTTTTGCTGTTAAACATATTATAAGCTAAACAGTAAATTTGATACCAATTAGATGGTTAATGAAAAGTTGAGATCAGATGAGAATAAATGAAAAAATTATTTTTGGAAACCTCTTAGAAATAAACAGCAGTTAAAAACAGGCACAGCATAAAACCCAAAAAGATTAAATAAAAATATAAATTTATGTTAAAAATTGAGATTAAAGTTTTGCTAAAAAGAAATGTCTTGAGTCTGCCTTTAAAACTTTGAAAGCTGCCGTCAGGCTGCTCCCATGCTCTTCAGTGGTCTGAGGGGGACACTTTTAGAAATTCAGTTCTTAAAGTAGGAAGCCAGTAAAGAGACCTATAAATTACAATGTCAGCTGTCTCTCTAGTCAGAAAGCATATGTAATACAAGAGTGTTATGATAATCTGTTTTGCTGTTAGTAAAACATGGATCAGAGTTCTTGCATTGACTGATGGGTCCCAGGAGAGGAACAGTTAAACAAAGAATCTCCCTCACCTTGTAAAGTCTTGGAACACTGCTGGATCATTTCACTCACAATAAAGCTAATCAAATACATTAGAAAGCTTTCACAGCATTACAGCTGTTGTCCTCAAGTGTTGTGAACCTGTAGAAAATCTGCAACAGACCTGCCTGTTAGAGACTTTCAAACCTCACCACTTATCGAAAAAGTAAGATTTGTTTTAGGGGTAGAGTGGTTAGACTGAGATGAGGTAAAACCAAACATTTTGCTGATTGATGAACCTGACGTAAGTTGCCATGTTAATGGATGCATGTGAGTTCTGCTATGATGATGTGCTACGTGTGTGTGGTGTGTGTGTGTGTGTGTGTGTGTGTGTGTGGGGGTGTGTGTGTGTGTGTGTGTGTGTGTGTGTGTGTGTGTGTGTGTGTGTCTTCAGTGGCAGGCAGAGGTTTGGGTTCAGCCCTGAAGGATAAATGTGTCAGAAATGAGAGCAGCAGCTTTGCAGCAGCAACTTCAAACGAAGAGGGAAGTGTCCTGATATCGCAGACCATGGCACACTTCCTCCAGCTCCTCCCTCCACTGCTGTCGTCTCTGTGTTGTTGCCAATCAAACAGCTCAGTGTGTGGTAAGACAATCAGGACTGGAAAAAGGTTGCAACCTTTTATTATTCTTTTATTAGCAGACTTTTTTTCATGTTTTTGCTTCTAATGGCGCCATATTATGTAAAATTGACTTTTTTGATCTTCACATCATGCTATAAAGTATTCCCTCATAAAAAACATACCTCAAAGAGTTGCTTTGACTCTTTCATGCATGTTTGAGAAATCCTTGAATCTCATTTGGCAACCATCGAGGTTTAGAGGTTCTTGCTCTCACTGAACACCAGCTGGAAGATTCTCAAGCTTCCAGTTGGTGGATACTGAAGGAGCTGCAGTATCCAGCAGAGCTTCCGCCTCAGACAGCAACCCTCCACCACTCCCCAATTCAGCTCCTTCAGACTAGCGGCAGCAGCAATTAAACACCTGGTGGAATTGTGCATCTGCTTAGCTCATTATAGGCAGTGAAATGCTGCAAAAAACAATGTTAGAGCATAGGAGCATCATAGGAGCTTTACTGTGATGTCTGCCTGAAGGTGGCGTGTGGGAAAGAGCAGGAGCTTTTTAAAGAAACAGAGGCCCAATTTCAATTTCAAGGCATTAATTTGTGAAATCAAATTTATTTTAAGTCATATTTGATATATATGGCATTTTTATAACAACTGAAGGTGACAGTTACTTGACAGTGCCATTTTATGGTACATTGTGCCATAAACACACAATGAAACACATAATATTGCCCTGTCAGTTTTTCATTACCAGTAACCAGAAAGAGACGTTGGTTAGTAATCTAAAAGGATAAACTTTAATTTATCTGTGAAACTAAGACTGTCTGTAACTTTTGAAGAAATAGACCATTTTTCTGACATCAGTTATTTATGGCGTATGGTTTTGTTGTTTAAGGATTTAACTTTTTCATTCTTGCCCTTCTGGTCCATTTTGTTTAGAGTCCTCGAAAGAAGAATTTTTACCACTCAAGTTAAATAAACCCAAAGCAACTTCAAACACTGCCTTTTCAAGGATATTTATCCTTCTCCCTCCAGAATCTTTTGACCTCCTCCTGCCCACCTGTGTACTACAGAGATGGACTGTTGGTTTGCTGTTTGCTTCGATCCAAATCTCTACAGTCTGGATCATGTCCAAAGCACACCAGTTCCTTTCTTCATGGAGTCCTAATAAGTTCCTTCTTGTCACCCAGGGAGATCTCAGAGTAAGCTGTTCATTGATTTCAAAAACCTTGTTTCTACTATTGGTTTTCAATAATTAGACAATTATTGAATTCAGTGGCACACTTTACCCTATTAGTGCAGTTTGTTGAGAATAATTTGTATGTTTTGTTTTTTTTAACCAAAGTTTAGTAAACTTTGTATTTGAATAATTATTAAATCTGAAAAGAAAATCATGACATTTAAAGATAAAATCCTTGTCAGTAGTCACCAGCTGTGTTCTTTCTCACTGTCACATCTACCTGTCTTGCCTGTATATACGGCCAACACAACTGAGCACAATGATGGTTCACATTTACAGCATAATTCATTTACAAAAGTTTACATTACAATTGGACTACTGCCAATAGAGAGCAGAGTTTAATGTTTGACTTTATTCACTCCAAACTATTCAAAGACAGATTGAAACCACTATGAACTACACTGATCTTTGCTCAGATGCCAACCTAGTCTTTGATAACCAGCTCCATGAGTAGGTCGTTTTGGACTTTCAAAATTGACTGAGACATGTTCCTATCATCAGATCACAGGTTAAATTATTGAACATTGAGCAGACCCACATATTCTACTTCCACAGAAGTAGAATATGAAAACTGTTAAAGACAACCTCATATCTTCTGACAACATGTTATCAGAAAGCCATTATTATTGCTGCTGCTACAACAGCATTAATATGCTGGAGAAAATGCTATGCCAAGCAATGTGTGCATAAACACCAACTACAAAACAAAATCCAGATCAAACTGTTGGCACCTAAAAACTGTTCTTGTATTCATTCACAAGATATTGCCCTATCTTTCTGTCCTGGAATTAGTTTGACAAGTAAAGACAAACAAATACTTATGAGTTTTTTTTAGCAGGAGTCAGTTGCATAAGGTGTATGTAATCCAAAAACTATCAGTTTGTTTAAGTAGTGTAAAACTGCTATTATTTTGTCTTTAGATGTTGTTGGAGAGCCTGGATAAGACAATTGGTCAGACAAAGTCCCTACTCCTGAGTTCAGACTGTGACCATCATCCCACTCTGCAGAGCCACAGTCAGAATCTACAGAGGCTCCAACTGGAAGCTCTTGATCGGGCTGCATGTGAGCTGCAAGTGAGTCTGTGCAGGACAGTTTGATTCATTGATGATGCTTGGTCCAGTGCTATTGCTGTCTTTCATTTGTTCATGTGTGAGCATCTTGTTTTCTACAATATTCCTTTCATAGCTGATTCTTTGGACCATTTTTCTTACTGTTTCATGGCTGTGTCCAGTACATGCTGAGATTGACCTTCCTGACCTCTCAAGTCTTCTGGTTCTGGTTCTGCTCTGCATCCCCAGAACCAGAACCAAAAGAGGAGAAGCAGCTTTCAGCATCTATGGACCAAAAATTTGGAGCAAACTTCCAGAAAACTGTAAAACAGCGGAAACCCTGACTTCCTTTAAATCTCAACTAAAAACACACCTGTTTAGAATTGGATTTAAAATGTAATATGTAACAATGTACTTTTTATTTTATGTTGCATGACTTTGTGTTTTGTTTATGATGTAAAGCACTTTGAAATGCCTTGTTGCTGAAATGTGCTATACAAATAAAATTTGATTGATTGATTGATTGATTGATTGATAGTAATCTGACATGCTTTATCTTTGAACTTATAAATAATTTTAATTTTTTTCCTGTTCGCACATCAGCATTTTATATCATTTTGATTCCCACAGAATACATACTTGTTTCAAATGACAGTGGTCCTTAAAATGTTTTCAATTCAAGTTGAACTGGACCTGTGGATCCTAAACTGGGTCAAAATACAAGTTTTAGCATTAGTAGGTTGCCTCAACCAAAAAAGGAAGGACTGGTCCCACCCAACAGAACACTGTACTATTTCATTTGAAATTTCTCTAAGGTATGTAAACAGACATAGACTGGGTTTTAATGAAACAAACCTACCTCTCTATTCACCCAGATTAAAGTATTGACCCAAAAGCTAGAAAATAATAGGAATAAGCTGGCTAACAATATTTATGGCAAGAGGTACACAAGAAATAGAGGCCAAAGACAAATTTATTAAAAGTAAAATTCTCAGCAGATTCTATCTCATTCCATCTAGACTTCACAAACTTGGTATAGATAGACATCCTGTGTTGGAATGTCACGAAGCAAAAGGTGCTCTCTTGCATGCTTTGTGGGAGGGTTCAGGTCTCCAATATGGAGCAATGTGTCATCATTCATGGGGGTTTAAATTACCCAAATCAGCAAGAAGACTGTTTTAATTGGGGACAGAGGCAAGGTGCTGCAGTTTTCAGAATATGAAAACTTGTTACTTGTGTTCACTTTATTTTAATGCTATTGAAAGAAGCTCAGACTCCAGCCCTCAAAATGTGGAGAGAAAAACTGATTGAAAATTCAGTATGTTAGATGATGCTTGGAATATTAAATGCCAGGAATGAGGTTGTGACAGAACAGACTTCATTCTTATGTCTACGATGTTGTAACTCTGAATTACTTCATGGTCTGAAGCATCTTATGGTGAATTTATTACTTTATAACTGTGTTCTTGTCCTTTCACTGTCTTTTAATTTTTTGAAAATATAATAAAAGCGTTGCAAACTATATTTTCAAAAGTTAGACTTAGATTTTTATAAATAGATAACCTAAGTTTTTCTAGTTTCCAATTGTCCAATAGCCTATAGGGAAAAAGACTTGCCTACTATTCAAGCAGGATCAAGGCTAATACTAATACCTGTTTAAAATCTAAGATGGAATTGTTATGATAAACCTGCAAAATATTACAATAAGTGTAGAAGTCCATTAACATTTTTTCCAAAGATAAATGTGTTAAAACTGTTTTCTTCACATGTTAGAAATGCGGTTATGCCAATCATTTTGATGGGTCTGATCTCGACATTCTGCTCCACCAGGCATTCTCTTCTATGGTGCTGAGCAACTTCTCTACTGACTGCAAGCGGATGTCTGGGGAGATCTTTGAACGCACCATGCCGTCTGCAGGATACTGGAGGCCGAGCCAGAGGGCGGGTACGCATGCCAGAGTCGTTCTAATGGGCCGAGCCAGGCTCACCAGGCTGGATCTGTTCCACATGTCTAGAGCAACTGGTTGCTCTTTGTGTTTGGGCATCATTGAGTCATCAACATAGTAACCAGTTGCTACAGTGCTTGGTCTTTATTTCTTTAGACGAGTGTGTGGAGGTCGCTGCTCTTCCAATCGTTGATTCCACTTTAAACTGTTCTTCATTTCAGTCTTTATGCTGATTGTTTTGCTCTGATCTTTTATTGAAATGTATTTCATACAATCCATCCCTTATCCATCAATCCACCATTTTAAAATAAATTCATTGTAAAAAATGAAGAAGTTGGCGAACCAACTGTGGACATCAAGTAGATTTAATGGCATGAGCTGTAATATTTCAGCAATAGAATCATGAGTCTCATGGAAAGGAGCTATCCAACAGAAGCTCTGCTGAAGGAGAAGAACTTCAGCAGTTATGTTCTTTCTGATCATCTCCACCCCTATGCAATGCTGATGAAACATGCTTTGCTTCATCAGCATAAGATGGAGGAAAAGAAATTTCTTTCCTTCAATTAGTAACAAATCTGAGGTTTCTAGTTTCAACTACATAACACAACAGTAGTTACTATGCAAAGTAAAAGTGAATGTTTCTTATGCATTGCAGGTTTTCCCAGCAGTCCCAGTGAATATGCATCTCTGGCAGCTCAGACTGTGATTGGCCAAGTTCTAGAGGCTGTTGCGCCATTGTCAGAAGATGCTCACGTCCAAGCACTAGCTGTCACGATGACGGCTTTCATGGAGGCATGGATGGAGCACATATTAAGGCAGAAGATCAAATTCAGGTTTGGCTTTAGTACTTTTCATTGAAACAACATATCACCGTCAGCTGATTTTGTGAAATATAGAGGTTTTACTTCTTGTGTGTTCTGTCGGAGGAACCAGAACTGTGTTACTGGTTTTTGAATTTGTTGTGACTCTGTATTGTCTTTTGCAGAGAGGCACTCCCTGTTTTTTTTTTTCATTCTGAATACCAGTGAACAAAACCACATTATGTGCTGCCCACTGAAAGCCTTAAGCTTTGTTTCTTCATGTTGATGTTTAGCTAAAGTCTGTTAATCCCTGAACTTTAAGCTGTTTAGGCTTAGTTCAATAATGATTCTTGAATAAATCTAACCAGATATTCATGTTAATGGGTTGAAACAAATATGATAGAAGCCAAATTACACTGACTTAATTATCAGCCCAGGTGAATATTACGAAAGGGAAGAGGGCTGAGAAAAAAAAAAAGAAAGAATTTATCTACCACAGAAGAAGAAATGAAGAGGAGGAACCTGAACTTAAAGCCTCATGTTCTGAATGGACACTGGCTGTTTACAGTCTGATATGTGAACTATTTAGTTGACAGAAAACCTTTTGTGTAGTATAATAAAATATTATGATAACTTAGTAATGTAACAAAACAATTTTAAAGATGTCTGAAAGCTGCTGTGAAACAGACATGTTGTCGAGGCAACCTTTGTGTTCCTCTGGGATGTCAGGCTCTGAAATGATCATTTGACTCAGAGAAAACTTTTTTTTGTCAGCTTTTTGTGTGCAAGTGCTGACACACACATCCTGCAGTGGCCTGTCTGAACAGTGTGCTGTGGTTGTTTGTCTTCAGTCTGCAGGGGGCACTGCAGCTGAAGGAAGATTTTGATTCTGTCAGGGAGATGATCAAGTCTGACAAGTATGGCCTGTCAGCCGAACTTCACCAGAGACTTCTCAGCCTCAGGTAACACTGCCACTGCTCACACTGATCTGACTTATTAGCTGCACAAATCTTTCCATTCAGAAAGATTTGAAGCTAAAAACAAATGTCTGGTCAGATTTAGCTACTAAGAAAAGAAAAACTCTGAATGTCTCAGAAAGGCTAATAAACCCAGCAGGACCACCAGGGTCAGACCACTGGCAGGACGCGATAGAGATGGAAAAATGGAAACTGAAAAATTATAGCAACTGAATAATTTCTGCAACACTTGACATTGACTGGACTGTTGCCTGTGTGTGAAGTGTTTTTCAGCAGGTAGACTCAGCGCTTCTATGTTTGCTGCAGCAGCCACAGGTCAAGCCGTACCTGCAGCACCCAGCCTGGGAGTCATTCACACGGTGCTGTAAGTTCCTCACCTTTCAGTTAAACTTAGTCCTGAAAACCTCTTTGCTTTGCAGTTGTATCTATGTCAAGATACCCTGTGTTTTGAAAGATCTTAAACCGAAAACGTGTTATTGTCTGGCTTACTGAAAGACTGCTAGAGTGTAATGTGTCCGTGTGGGTTGCCACCCCAGGTCCAGTTAAAGGCAGCAGAGACAGCTTGGATACTGCTGCTGTGGGCAGTAATATAACCAACCTGGGCTGTGTGGAAGGTGAAGAGCTGACTCAGTCTGATCAGACTGTCCACCCTCCAGTGGACACGTCTCGCCCTGCAGAGCCTTACCTGGCTTTAAGGTAAGCTACTTGGAATGTAGAGGAAGTCTAATAAAATATTAAAAAATTATGGAGGGCAACTTGTTGGTCGGGGGCCTTCGAATTGTCCTAACTTTCCCCCCTAAATGGTGCCCATGCTGAGGAGTATACAGAAGCAGCTCAAAATCAAGCCCAGAGGAACAATGTCAGAGATGTGTGGTTAGGTCAGTGAACAGGTGAGATAATTAGAGCAAGAGAAGCAGCAGAATCCTGTGAAGCCTGTAACTTGTTTGCCTGGAACTGTGAAATAAACAAACAAAGAACTGCATTTTTTGACTGACTTTTTGGAACTGCGTAATCAATCATTCTGTTCTTGGGTAAGTGGCTTCACCTGCCTTGCGTGCTGGTGTCCGTTTGCCCCAGGCCAGTTGTGGCTACAGTGTAACATGAAGTGGTTTGAAGTCCTCTGGACTTGATAAAGCGCTGTGTAAGAAATGGCCGTTCCATGGTACTCTTCCTACTGGAGTGCTTGCTGGAGCTTTAATCTTTTTCTGTGCTTCCAGTACGGTGTTGGGCGCGACCCACCAGGAGTGGTTGGACCTCCGGGTCCACAGCAGTACTCGTCGCTGGCGACTGCCTGGACTACAGTGTCTGTCCAAAATGGAAACCTGAACAGATCTTAGTCAGGCTGAACAGACTGGCAGAAAAACCATGGTTTTGTTTTTCTTTATTCAATATTTTCAAAGTGTTCACCTGTTTGTGTCATCAAAAATGTATTTCACACTAACTGCATGTGTTTAGTGACAATAACTTTCAATCTGATGTAGCTCAGTAATCCCAGCCTGTAAATGGTTTTAATGGAGTTAGTTTGAATTTCTCCCTCCAGCAGATAGAGTCCTGTTACTCATGCTGCCATCAGGCAGACTGGGATATGAAAAAACATTTGATTGAGGAGGAAAAAATGTTAAGAACTAATATTGTGGAACTCCTCACTTATACAGCTGTTATCTAGCTTGAACAGTTGCTTAAAAAATGGAGACAAAGTTAGAAATCCACTGGAGACAAGAATAGACATGGCAGTAGCGTTAATGCAGCTGAAGGACTGACTCGTTTCTGATTCTGCTGTCTGTTTTGTGAACCAGGGGCTGAATTGAGTCGCTCCTCTAGCAGCCATAAGGCAGTTCATTTGATTCAGGTGTGTTGGAGCAAGGATACATCTACAAGTTGAAGGGAGGCAGATCTGTTCTCAGAAAGAATTGGTGGCCATCTTGACTTGGCTCCTGGGTAACTGATCATTCCAGCTCTGTTAGTTATTGGGTTATTGGGTGGGGAGATTTTAAAATCAATTTAACCGTTGAAATGTGCTGACTTCAAGGGCTATTTGGTAATATAATTGTGTTGTGAGAAGGTGCAGGTCTCAGCAGTAGCTGCCAATGGATTTCTAACACATGTACATTGTGAGACTTGAGTAATTTTTTTTTTAATTATTCTTGCCTTTTAATAAATACTGTTTACAAATGGTCCCTGAAAATTGGAATTTCTGAAATAAACTATTTTGTGTAGAAAGTCTCTTGCTGTGTTTTCTGAACTTGGGAAATTTTGTTACTGCTTTCACCTCTTAAAAAGCACCTCATTATCCTCTATGTATTTAGTTTTCTGCAGGATGTAATCAGTGCATCGGTCCCAACGGCACCTGATTAATAGCATGTGTTAGCGCTGCAGTTAGCAGCCTCTACAACCTACTAGTTCTCTAAACATATTTTACAGAAACATATTTTCTGTAACATATTTTCTTTATATTACTTTTTGGAGAGATTTTAAACACCATCCTCACAGTCCTTGGACTCTTGAAGTGGCAGTTGTTACAGAAGTTCTCTATTAAAAAGTGAAAACACTGGATCAATCAACAAGAAAGAAATGCACATTTGTCTTTCAGGACATTTTATTCAAAGGCCAACAAAAAGGCTGTTGAAGATTCTCAGAGAAAATGAGAATTAATAAAGTACATACATTGCTTCTTATAGTCTTGTTCTGCAGTGCTTGTCACTTCCTTTTACAGAACTTCCCATTTCAACAACCTACAATACATACAAACAATAAAGATGTAAGTCTCATACTGTTAAGTTCTACATCCTCTGACCTTTTTCAAATGAAAATAACCCTCAACATACCCTGATCTCTCCTTAGTTCTTTTTTTCCAGTAAGTAAACCAAAGTACAAAGAGTTCATAACAGTATTCTGTCTGTTTTATTTTTTGTACAATCCTAACTAAAGAAGAGGCGTGGCAGCACGTTAGAATTGTAAATAAATACCTATTTATATCATTAAGGACAGGGAAGATGTTTGTTTCTGGATTGTGTGTTTTTTAAATTGTCTGCAGTAAAGCAGATACGAGTTAAACTGAGAGCTAACCTGGCAGGAAAAACAACCAAAGGCTAAGGGTCAAAGTTTATGACTCAAAGACACAGGAACTGCGCTTCAGAACTCAGATGCACTGCGACAGGAAACTTCATTGTATTAGAAAAGTTTTCTTATTGTGTGTTTGCAACTGGTTTTGCCCCTCCCCACAAGCAATCGTTAACCTCTATGTAAAAAGGGACCGCTCTAAGGAAAATAAAATGAGGATGCGGCTTTAGAAGACTGAGATGAAGATGTCTTTTTTTTTCCCGCTCTCCGCTGTAGAGTGAAAAATACACTTGTCTGTCTCTTCTTTTTCAGTGGGTGCTGTTGGAGTGTTTTATTGCAGGAGAAACTACATCATAAGGAAAGAACATTGTGTAGAGGGGTGATAAACAAGTTACCAGAAAATAGACACCCCAAACATAATTTTTCATTTTGTATCTTTTAATTTCTTGTTGTAACAAATTAAGTTGTTAGTCCACGCAATTCTCCACATGACCACTAGGGGCGCATTGCATTGGTGGCATAGAAAAGAGCGAGCTCACAAAAAGAGAATTAATCTTTTAGCACACAGCATTTAGCACACCTTGGGGTCTCTACGAATGGATAAGGATTCCATTCGGACTGACCAATGCACCAGCTGCATTCCAGAGATGTATGGAAGGTGTATTAGAAGGAATCAGGGATGAGTCCTGTGTACCTTATTTAGATGACGTTCTCTGTTACTCAAAAACATTTGAGGAACACATGGACCATCTGAGACAAGTTTTCTGCAGAATGCGACAACATGGCATTAAACTTCGACCAGCCAAATGCAAGCTTTTCAAGAGACAAATTCGTTATCTCGGACGAATGGTTTCAGGAGAAGGCATCCAGATTGATCCAAAAGATTTGGAAGCTGTAATAGCTCTGAAGGAGAAGAAACCTCACACAGTTGGAGAAGTTCGGACATTGCTAGGTTTTCTTAGTTATTATCGATCCTTCATCCAAGACTTCTCACGATTGGCGAGACCTCTGTTTGAACTCCTTCAAAGCTGAGCCGACATAAATAAGACTGACAAGCTCCAGACTTCTAAGGGTCGAGGTGGTAAAACTAAAGAAAACACAGGTCAGCTTCCCTATCACACACCTGTGACATGGACAACTGAACATCAAACTGTACTGTCCAAGGTTGTGGAGATGCTGATTAATCCACCCATTCTCTTTTGATAGGCTCTGTATGCATTTGTTTTGCATACAGATGCGTCAAATGAAGGACTCGGAGCAGTTTTGTATCAGTCCCAAAACAACAAGCTGCGTGTTACTGGTTACGGATCTAGGACTTTAACACCTGCTGAACGAAACTATCATCTCCATTCTGGTAAACTTGAGTTCTTAGCACTCAAGTGGGCCGTCTATGATAAGTTTCGAGATTATCTGTATTACGCACCAACTTTCACTGTCTATACAGATAACAACCCCCTGACCTATGTTTTGAGTTCTGCCAGGTTAAATGCTGTAGCTCATAGGTGGGTTGGGGAATTAGCTGACTTTCACTTTGATATCAGGTATAGACCGGGACAGAGGAATGCTGATGCAGATATGTTATCTAGATACCCTGTAGGCCTTGAACAGTACATGAAAGATCACACTGAGACAGTGTCTCCTGAAGTAGTATCTGCACTGTGGCAAGGCAACACAAAGCAACACAAAGCAATGATGTTCCCTGGATTGCTGCATTACACAACTTGCTGATGAAAATGATGAGGCTAACCTACCTGATGGTGTCATAACCATTACGCCTGAAAACATCAGAGCGGCACAACAGGAAGATACAGCTATTAAAGAGATTGTGGCATTGAAACAAAGAAATTGGAGTCCAAATGAAAAGGACAAAAGAACCATGGGTAAAGAAACAAGGAGACTGTTGTACGAGTTGAACAAGTTAGTCGTGGAAAACAGGCTACTTTTCCGGAACACAGAACTAAACAGACAGCTGGTTCTCCCCGAAAAACTCAAATCATTGGTGTTAAAGAGCTTGCATGACGACATGGGCCATGTTGGTCCTGACAAGGTGACCCATCTTGCTCGAGAACGATTTTATTGGCCGAACATGCAACAGGACATTGAGGATTATGTGACCAAGAAATGTCAATGTATTAAACAAAAACATCCCAATGTCTCACAGAGAGCTCCAATGGGATCCATCACAACCAGTGCTCCATTTGAGTTGGTCTCTATTGATTATTTGCATTTGGAGCCAAGCAAAGGAGGATATGAGTATATCCTGGTTATCGCTGATAACCTGCACAAGCAAATCGAGTGAAACCCAACGTAGCATACCCAACGAGAAACGAATCCGGAAAGACAGCAGCTGAAAAGATATTTCAAGATTTTATTCCTCGTTTTGGATACCTAGAGAAACTACATCATGATAAGGGACGTGAGTTCGAGAATAGCTTATTCCAAATATTACAACAACTCTCAGGAATTTCTCACTCACACACCACTCCCTATCATTCTCAGTGCAATCCAGTGGAGTGGCTAAATCGTACTCTTCTCCAGATGTTGCGCACCTTTCAAGAGGAGAAAAAGAGTGCATGGAAAGATCATCTGCCACAAATAGTGCATGCATATAACTGCACGAGGCACGAAGCGACAGGATATTCACCGTTCTTCTTATTGTACGGCAGGGCTCCACGTCTACCAGTCGATTTGCTCTTTGGAACAAGGAAAGAGCCACCACGATAAGGTGACAGCCCAAGGAGGGGCTGCCACCTTATTGTGGTGGAGGGGTTTGAGTGCCCCAATGACACTAAGAGCTATGCTGTCGGGGGCTTCATGCCCCTGGTAGGGTCACCCAAGGCAGACAGGTCTTAGGGGAGGGACCAGACAAAGCGCAGCCCGAAGACCCCTATGATGCACACAAACTTTGGATCTAGAGTTCCCTCGCCCGGACACGGGTCACCGGGGCCCCACTCTGGAGCCAGGCCTGGAGGGGCTTTAACCTATGGAGCCCGGCCGGGCTCAGCCCGAAGAGGAAACATGGGGCCCTCTTCCAATGGGCCCACCACCTATGGGAAGGGCCACAGGGGTCAGGTGCAATGTGTGATGGGTGGTGGCCGAGGGAGGGGGTCCTGGCGGTCCGATCCTCGGTTACAGAAACTGGCTCTTGGGACGTGGAATGTCACCTCTCTGGTGGGGAAGGAGCCGGAGCTGGTGTGTGAGGCTGAGAGGTTCCAGCTAGAAATAGTTGGTCTTTTATAATACGTTACTCTGCCACCCAAGGTTGCAGGGTAACAATTGCGTCGAAATGTTGACGCAGCATATAAAGACATCGGCCAGGAAGTTACAGTTTGGGCACAGACTGACAGTATTCATAGTTATTGTCCATGTGGAAGACCAAAGTGGGTTGACAACAAAGTCAGTGTTTTGGTGTGGCCACAACAAAGTCCAGAGGGCTATGTCACAAAACTAGGATATCTGTTTTTTTCAGATATTCTTTTTTTTGGTGATACAGTAGAATAACAGTTAGGCAATGGATGAATGGATTATCATCAGTTAGATTTCAGAAAAAAAATTGCTACTATACGTACATTTTATTCAGAAGGCTAGAGTGAAAGTAAGATGCTAATTATTGACTTATTTAACATTTGATGTCACGTGCTTACAGTGAAACGTTTTACTCATTTTCACATGAAAAGGAAAACTATCCTGAATAGACACGTTTTAAGGCTGACCCTCTTCAAGTCTTTACTGTTGGCCCACTGTATAACTGAGTCAGATACTCCAGTTCTAACTGGAGCATAGTTATCAGAAATCACCAAAAGTCTCCAAATTTAAAATGTCTCCAAATTTAAAATGTCTCCAAATGAATCAGTTGTTAACGAGACAATGTTTACATCATGACAACAAACATCATATAAAAAGGGCTCTAGGATAACTGATCACTCTCCTATAAAATCTCGGAATAAAACTGTTTCCATACAACCATCTTGCACATTTGGACCCACATTACAAATATACAATGTTTACTGACATAACAACCCAGCTGCAGAGCATCTGGGAGATTTTAAAAAACATTTATTTAAATCAGCTCTTGCTGGTCAAAGACTGAACCATCTACACCAAACAAACTCAAAAGGGGAAGAACAAAGAACACACAAGCCAACAGTATTCAGCTTCATTATATTTCAAAACAGAAGATGCAAAAAATGATTAAATGTTAGGTAAAATTCTCACAAAACTACATTTTAATTTATACATTTTGCAGTGTTCCAAATACAGCAAGAAACTATCAGGCTGATATTTTTTGCAGCCTTAAATGAATACTTAGTTTCTATAATTACACTCCCACATTCATGATTTCTGAAGCTTATTGCAGATTTGACTACTTGCAAAATCCAGAGATTTGCAAGACCAGAGAAAAATAATAAAAACAGGAGATCACTTCCAATGTTCCATGATTTCCATAGGATCCTATCAAAATAAGGTTTAAGTATATCCTTAATCACCACATACTGGCACACAAATCTTCAGTCATCCACATTAGTTTTGATTTTCCAGAGACACACACCAGGCAAGTCAGGAAAATTAGGAGGAGGCAAAAGCTGCCGCTGCTTGCTGGATGAACTAAAAATTTGACATGTTTCTGATCGTTGCTGCTGTCCATAAAGTTCTGGTCCTTTCTTCGGGCTGTGATGCCTGTCCCATCGTTAACAGGGCCTCAGCCTCCCACAGCTACTGGGAGCTTGGATACTTCAGGCAAAACCTGTTAAATGCATCATAAATGGCCTGTCTGGAGGAAAAAGAGAAACATCATCTAATTATTTAGCTGACATAATGATGCCTAAAGCCAAGGATGAAGGAAAACTACATTAAGAAATAAAATACATAAAAGCCATAACTCTGTTGAAGAAGCCAGGTTTTGCAATGTAAAACAGTAAACACCTAAACAACAACCTGTCTTCCTTCGAATGGTATGATAGTTCCTGCTATATATTTTCATGTATTATTGTTTAAACATAAACAATAACATGAAGGTGGCTCCTTCATATGTTTAGAAAGACTTTACAACAAGGTTCTAACTGCTTTGTCAGACATCCATCCATCCATCCATCCATCCATCCATCCATCCATCCATCCATCCATCCATCCATCCATCCACCCACCCACCCTTGTCCCTAGAGGTCAGGAGTTGCTGGTGCATCTCCAGCTGCGTTCCGGGCGAGAGGCAGGGTCACCTTGGACAGGTCACCAGCCTGTTGCAGGGCAACACGGAAACAAACAGGACAAACAACCAGACACACCCACACTCACACCTAGGGAGAATTTGGAAAGACCAATGATCCTGACAGTCATGTTTTTGGACTGTGGGAGGAAGCCAGAGAACCTAGAGAGAACCCACCATGCACAGGGAGAACAGCCGCTTTGTCAGTCAGTGATAATTCATATGTGCAAAACATGCTTTATGAAACAGTATTTCTTTGCAGTTTTAAAAGAAAATATTTCTTTCACTGAATCAATTTGTAATATATCAGTCTTTCACAGATTGTTGCATCTCAAACAGAGTGTTAGGTGTTATTTTAGGCATCATCAGCACCCTAAGCATTATTTTTAATTAAAATAAAAATAATGCCTAAGGTGTGGAACACTTGGATTGGGAAATGTTGATCACCATCAAAAGGGACGTAAAGGCAGCCAGAAGGGACTGGGAGCCAAAGCCTTGCGGCTGAAGCACTTCAGTGGCTTTATCTAAAATCTTAAAGTGTTATTCAACATGAAAGAATAGATATAGATTCTGGCAGTGTAGTAGCGCTTGAGTCCGGTCTTGGTCCTGTCTCGGATAGTGATGTGACGTTCACAAATGATCTGATTCTTTACAGGTCTTTATGAACGGTTGGACTCGTGTCTCGGTGAGAGCTGTTCTTTTGTAATGTTTTGACACATCGCAGTAGTTATTATTTTTCTCTGTAATTGAAATATATAATCTGCAATGAATAAATGAAATAGAACATCAGGTTCAATCCTACCATGCCCTCTGGTAGGATTGATCAGAGTGCATGCTCATTGCTCTGTTTTTGTCAGTGCGCTGCAGGCTTCATGCAGCCGCAGACAGAATGAGGACAGTAATAATGTTCTTCACTCTTCTTGCTTGTTGCTCCTACTCTAATGTTCATAATAGAATGTTTGTATTTTACCGCCATTGTGTTGCCTTAATCATTGGATTTAATAATGCAAGAGATCAATTTCTTTTCTGCCAAAGCAACTCAAATCCACTTTTTTCTCTATTTGTCATATTTTCCTTTTAATTTGTTTCAATATTACAAATAGCACAAAAATTTTATCAATCAACACTAGATGGGTATTTTACATTGATATCTTGAATTGTATCTTTTATAAGGATATATACATATTTTTATCTGCAAGAACATATATCCATCTATCCATCTTCTGCCGCTTATCAGGGGTCGGTTCGCGGGGGTAGCAGCTTAAGAAGGGAGGCCCAGACTTCCCTCTCCCCAGCCACTTCCTCCAGCTCCTCTGGGGGAATCCCAAGGTGTTCCCAAGCCAGCCGAGAGACGTAGTCCCTCCAGCGTGTCCTGGGTCTTCCCCGGGGCCTCCTCCCGGTGGGACGTGCCCGAAACACCTCACCAAGGAGGCGTCCAGGAGGCATCCTGACCAGATGCCCAAGCCACCTCAACTGGCTCCTCTCGATGTGGAGGAGCAGCGGCTCTACTCTGAGTCCCTCCCGGATGACCGAGCTTCTCACCCTATCTCTAAGGGAGAGCCCAGCCACCCTACGGAGAAAACTCATTTCGGCCGCTTGTATTCGCGATCTCGTTCTTTCGGTCATTACCCAAAGCTCATGACCATAGATGAGGGTAGGAACGTAGATCGACCAGTAAATCGAGAGCTTCGCTTTTTGACTCAGCTCTCTCTTCACCACGACGGACCGGTAGAGCGCCCGTTTCACGGCGGACGCTGCACCAATCCGCCTGTCGATCTCACGCTCCCTACTTCCCTCATTCGTGAACAAGATCCCGAGATACTTGAACTCCTCCACTTGGGGCAGGACATCTCCCTCGACC
The DNA here is from genome assembly GCA_911649635.1 of Poeciliopsis gracilis. Lineage (NCBI taxonomy): Eukaryota > Metazoa > Chordata > Actinopteri > Cyprinodontiformes > Poeciliidae > Poeciliopsis > Poeciliopsis gracilis. The sequence continues at coordinate 378,331 of CAJVRI010000739.1, read as the reverse complement.
CAGAGAAGGCACTCTACCCTTTTCCGACTCAAGACCATGGTCTCAGACTTGGAGGCACTGATCCTCATCCCGGCCGCTTCACACTCGGCTGCGAACCGCTCCAGCGAGAGCTGCAGATCACGTCCCGATGAAGCCAATGGGACCACATCATCCGCAAAAAGCAGAGATGCAATCCTAAGGCCACCAAAACGGATCTCTTCAACACCCTGGCTGCGCCTAGAAATTCTGTCCATAAAAGTAATGAACAGAATCGGTGACAAAGGGCAGCCCTGGCGGAGTCCAACCCTCACTGGGAACGAGCCCGACTTATTGCCGGCAATGCGGACCAGACTCTGACACCGGTCATACAGGGACCTGACAGACCCGTATCAAAGGGCCCGGTACCCCCATACTCCCGGAGAACCCCCCACAGGGCACCCCGAGGACACGGTCGAACGCCTTCTCCAAGTCCACAAAGCACATGTAGACCGGTTGGGCGAACTCCCATGCACCCTCCAGGACCCTGCTGAGGGTGTAGAGCTGGTCCAGTGTTCCACGACCAGGACGAAAACCACACTGCTCTTCCAAAATCCGAGGTTCGACTATCCAACGGACCCTCCTCTCCAGTACCCCCGAATAGACCTTGCCAGGGAGGCTTAAGAGTGTGATCCCTCTATAATTGGAGCACACTCTCCGATCCCCCTTTTTAAAACAGGGGGGACCACCACCCCAGTCTGCCAATCCAGGGGGACTGCCCCCGATGTCCATGCGATACTGCAGAGTCGCTTTAACCAACACAACCCTACAAGATCCAGAGCCTTGAGATACTCCGGGCGAATCTCATCCACCCCCGGGGCCCGGCCACCGAGGAGCTTTTTAACTACCTCGCACCTCGTCCCCAGAGATTGGAGAGCCCAACCCAGAGTCCTCAGGCTCAGCTTCCTCAATGGAAGGCATGTTGGTGATGCAGATGATTCAACTTTTTTGTGAGTTTGAACCAAAAAAACTATAAAACTGTATTTGGGATAAATGGCATGTTCTTACAAACGTGTTTGTAAAAATCATTTCAATGGCTCTTTGAAGAGAAGATCCAGTCTGTGTCAAATAACCATAAGTCTCATCACTAGTTGTTTCAGTCTTGGAGCAGAGTTTGTAGGTGACTGATGGGAACAGAATAATTTGGTATTGAAATCTGTTTCCATGGTAACAGCTTTCCTTAACTGTATTTCTATTGGTTTCTATCATAGGTTATTGCACCACATCCAAACTGTGCGGACTGTTGCACTGAGAAAACAAAGAAGAGTTTGAATTGACAATGATACTGGTTCGATTCATGTCAATGTTTAATATCCAGGAGTATTTAATTGGAATGTGAATCTTTCACATGAGTTTGAGAAGGTTTTGATCATCCTTCATATTTTGTTATGTCATGTAGCATGGTGTGCTAGTCTTGGTCTCGGGTTAGGTGGTCTAAGTTTCTGAGGAATTATGGCAAAATCTAAGAAGACAAGTCTTTAGCTTACCTGAAAAAATTCTGTTTAAACAGGTAAGCACTGATGTGTCCTCCATTCAGATATCTGATTTCACATCCAGGCCAAATCTCCTGAAGGCTGAGGACTCCTGTTCGAGGAATGTAGGCGTCCTCTCTGGCCTGCACCACAATTATGAGACCAGTGTCTACGGGTACTGGAAGAGTCAGAAAATAGTTTTTTTTTTTTTTACTTTTGTATACATTGTTGGTATTTTAAGACCTTCTACAAAACCATATCCAGTGGCATGATTTTCATGGCAAGTTGCCAGGGTAAAGTTATAGCTCTTGTTTATTAAGAGGCAAGATTTAAATAACGTCAATTCAATCAAATATTCTCTCAAGGCATGTAACAAGAAAGTTAAATTAATTCAGAGTCAAGTTCAGTTTCTTATTCTAACTGGTTAAAAGGTTTTCTATAAAATGAAAGCCAGCAAATTAAATTGGGTCAATGATTAGAGTCTAATCATTAGATGAATCCTTCCTGGGGGAGGCATTCCTTTGACAACACCGGACAGTCAAAACACACATCAGGTCTGGTCAGTACTCATCTGAACCACTGTTAAAGCAAAAACGCGTGGCAGGAGGAGCCTGGAGTGATTTTTACACACAATAAACCAAGAATAGGTTTATTCTTATTCTGTATGAATTAGATCTAGATTGGACGTAGACATAGACCTAATTCATATCTATGATTACGTTTACATCTAAACTCGAGTGGTCAGAGATGTTTCCCTCTATTGATCCTTCCTTTGACAGAATGACCTCACTAGCACACATGTTTTGGAATTGTCATAACATTTCCTATTTTTCAAACTTTTTCCAAAGTTTTGAAAAAAAGAAAAAAACTCAGATCAAGTCAGACTCAGTTATGGCTCCATTAGATGTTAAGATTTTAATGCCGACAGACACACATACACACACACACATATACTCCCAACCTTGACCTCACTTGGCTTTAATAAAAGACATACTGGGACATTTAAAACATGGTGGAAATAAAAATTTATTCAAATGCAACAAGAAAGAAAAGGTATATTTTCTGAGAGTGTTCTAGTCATATTTTTTACTCCACATGGGAATCCTTAAGTTGTTTCAGTAGAAATGTGGAAGACATCCTTTGATGTTTGAGTTTCTCGTTTTGAGCATTCACATTTTTGTACCACAATAAAAAGAAGATTAAAAAGATAGCTAAAATCACACAAAATAGGAGACAATGCTAATCGGAGAGTAGTAGGAGAATGCAGCAGAGTGAGAAGCTAAATTGGAGAAATACGATCTTTTTCACTTTGATTCAAACTCTTACTGAGGCATTTTGGCTCACTCAGAGGCTTTTAACTGTATTTTGTGGTCTTCCTGATAGTTCATGAAATACAGAGTTGCATAGTCCAGCCTGGAAGTAACAAATGCATGGACTAGTTTATCAACATTACTCTTAAATGTTTCTAATTTTGCCAATATTCCTGAGTCCAAAGTGCTAGTTGCAAGATTGTATCACCAAATTTTACTTGAACTTGCAAAAAAATTTAAAACCCAGGACATCTGGCATGTCCAGAGGAGGCACTGGCATGAAAAAACGAGGTGCAGTGTAAAATGAAAAACTGTGTTCTACTCTTGAATACTATTCAAAAAGCAACCATCTTTGATCATGGAGAGGATCTTTTGCCAGACACCTGGCAGAGGAACCTATGCACTCAGGCAGAAAAACTTACCAGAAAAGTTGGCCATGTGTGTGCATTCATCCATCACCCCTTTCATGAAGCTGATTGACTCTGTGTGCAGCGATGGCTGACATTTGTGGGAGTTCATCTTTTTCCCATGACCTACACTGTGAGCAGTGATGATTCTAAAACACAAAGAGAAACCAATTCCTTAACTTTAAAATCTAGGTGCTAACACTTTGCAAGAGGAGGTAAGGATTTTTAAACTGAATAATAAAGATTTGTTCAAAATTGTGACATGCATGAAGTTCTTGAATTGTGAAAAGCTGCATGTATGAGAGTATTTTTATGTGGCAGGTTAATTTCTTTATCCTGCGTTTCCAGATCTGGTTTTAGATGAACATACTGAGGATTTTGGCTTCCTGTCTGAAAAACAAAGTTTTATTTAACTATGAGCATTTTTTCAGGAAATGTAATATTTCTCTGCTGGTTTCATTCACTGAGCTGTTATTATTGACTAAACAGATGTAGTAATCATCTCAAACAACAATTACCCAGTATTAGTTCCGCTGCTGTTGACTAGTGATGAGCTGACTTCAGACTGCGTCTCCACTTTAACGAAGCGACCATCTTTGATTGGCAGCGCTCCGGAAAGGCCAAGCAGATTCCCTAGAGAGTCCACATTCCTCTGCAGTTCTGTTCCCATCTTAAAGGAATCAGTCTGACAGGCAGAGGCATAAAGAGGAAACAATAAGCATAACGCTTGTGCTGTGTGATGAGGTCTGTATATTTGTATTTGCTCGGCTTACTAATTAACTGATATTTTTTCATAAAAATTTCATAAACCTTATGGAATTCTGAGGTTATAATTATTCATCCCATGAAGGTTGTGAATAAATGGAATTGTTATGCAGTAATTTAGTGATGTTTAAGGAACAATGAGATGTTTACCCCACAGTACTCCAGCAGCTTGATGATCTCCGTCTCATACACTGAATTAACTGCATACTGCTTCTCCAACTCGGCCCAGTTTACCGCTCTGCTAAGCACACCCTGTATTCACACAGACATTCACCAGCTCACTCTTAGTTTGATGGAACAACCGAAAGAAAACAGACACACTACTTGGCAGCCATACATTAAAGCACAAGTCCTAAAGATCTTTCAGTATTTTTCTTTAGACATTATGTCATTTTATTTTTGTATCTGACCATCACAGGCTACACTGTCCAGCCACAACACAAGTCAACCAATAAGCATAACGTGGTCTGGACAGCTGGTTAAAATATGCAGTATAGGAACCTTGTAGCTGTGGAATTAAACTTTGGTCGATGTTTTTGCCAAAATTTGAGCCGAAATTTTTATTTGATGCCGTTTAAATTTTTCAGCAATGGACATTTGAAGTTTTTCAAAAATTGCTGAGGGATGACAATATTTTCTTCAATCAAGAAAAGGTTTAAAGTTCAGTCATTCTGGCACTAATAATAATAATAATAATCATCATCTTTATTTAACTAGGTTTGACCCACTGAGATCAAAAGATTTGTCAGAGTCGGTTAAGAATGGCAGCATTCAGTTAAAAAACACTCAATTACACACCACATAATTACATTAAACATGTACATACAATAAAATAAAATGTGCACAAAGCCACTCAAATTAAACAATAGCATTTCTGCAACTTGAAGAATTTGCACTTGTAAACTAACAGCACTCTTGAGCTGATCCCACCAATTTTCAATAGAGTTGGGTCTACATTGGAGGAAGTAATACATCCCAAACTGTGGAGGAAAACATTGACTTTTCGGAGTTTGGCTCTAATGAGTGCAGATATTTTGCAGAGTCTCATCTCAATATCTCTGCACTGAGATTGCCTCCAATGATTAGAGGTATTGCTTTGCCCCACACCACCACACTGCCTCCACCCCAAGCTTTTTGCTACTGAAAAAAAATAGTATTTTGGACATTTTTATCATGGCCATAACACAAATATTCAACTCATTAATGCATTTTCTTTACGAATGTGAAAGTGGCTTTCTAAGGGAAAAAGATTTATAGAATATTGTTACAAATAATAACCAGACGTGTATTTCCTTGCTTTTGTGCTATGCTATGTTTATCTGCAAGATTTTAGAAACAATGTATTACCGTGGTGAACACACTGGAGGCAGTAGACCACGACAGACAGGGAATCAGAGGAATGGGTTTGGGCCAGTTGGTCACTGCCAGAGATGCCATCTAGATACAAAACAGGGTCCATGACACAAATGATCTGTACATAGAAATTATCTCATCATAACATAGCCTTCTTTTATTTTCATTATTCAAAAAGATTTTAGTAACTTTATGGAAAGATGGTGAAAGATGACTTTCTGGGTGGAAAAAAACTCCCCAGGAAACAGTGTGGCAACACTGGCTGGTATCATTTTATCAAACGTCCATGGAGCTTCAAGGTTTACTGACTGCCTGACTGCTTGGAAACAACTGGAAACAGAGCAATCACTCCATTAGTTTCAAAAAGAAATCGCAAATTTATACATGTAAGATCAGGACAAAATGAAGCTCACTTTGGAAATCAGCAATGAGTCTACCTTCTGCTGAGTACTTAAAACACAGGAAAACACGGTAAACATGTTGCTGGGATCAGGCACAGATGACATCTGGACTTGGCTTTGTGCAAAAAAGGTCTAATTTATCTTTTCTGGTGAACATAATGACCCAGCTTGTCTCACTCAGAGCCAAACGCGCCACAGCAAAACAAACCAGGACAGAAATCCAAAAAGGCTCGTTCAAGCAACATATATAAATAGTGGCATTCAATGGCATCTTGGAATCATTAGCACTCCAGATCAAGTCAGGAAATAGAAATGAAAGACTTTATTTCTGTGTATTAATTGTCCACGGGTACCCAACACAATTTGTTTATCAATTGTTTTTATCAATATCTTCAAAAATCCAAGGCAAATCAAATCAAAGACAAAAAAAAAAATCATACAAACTTAAAGCAGTCAACAAAAAATAGACTTCCCCTATCACCCACTCACTAAAGTCACCAGGTGAGCAACAGGTGATCTTTGATCACTACCAACACCACGTGATCAAGAGACAGACCAATCCACAACATAAATGATCTTGTCTTCTCAAATATTGCTTTTGACAAAGAAATACAAACATTGAAACTTATTTTAACATGTTAAAGACACAGGACAAAAGGATGTTGTCCTTTTCGTATATCTACCTGCTAAATGACTACAAGCCATATTGTTTCCTAGCGTTTGCCACAGACAGTTTCTCCAGAAGAACATCTTTCAGGTGAAATAAGGGACAAGTTAGCAATTGGCAGGTTACTGAGAGCCAGGACAATGTGTGTGAGAATATTTGATCTACTCACATATCCTCCCATAGAGATGCCAGTCATTCCTAAGGGCCAGTATCCTTCTCTCTCCAGCCAGCGCAACAGCACAGTTGACTCCAAGATCAACGCTCCTCCCATCACAAAGAGGTCCGACACATTCTTTAGACATGACCTCCTGAGATATAAAAATAACTTAAGCTATAAGACCCGCCCAAAGTTAACTGGCGAGTCTTATAGCTGTCAATTACAATCTCATATGCTACTGCCATATTGGGAAATCTCAGATTATTATCTGCTTTTACAAAACAGGCCACATGTTTAGATAGTTTACTTACAGTTGATCTTTGGGTTTGCGATAGCCATGTGACCTGGTGGTCAAGGAACATAAAAGATTGCAAACACTACAGCTGCATGTTATGTATTGAAAAACTAAAACCACACATTTCTGTTGTTATTCCTAAGTGGGTAAGATTCATGTTAGAGCAATGTGTGCTCTGACTGTAGGGCAGTTTAGTGAAGACCGAGCCGGCTTGTTGTCTTCAGTGGACAAGCCTGTTGCACTCGAAACTGTGCATCAGTTTGGTGAGGCGTTCTTCATCCTGGTCCTTCCAGGAACAACCTGAGCTGGGAGAGAAATCTTTACAGCATTTGCATCCATGTATTTCTATCAAACTCCTTCTTTCCATTGCTTGTTATCAAATCAAAATAAAGCAAGGAGACTGAACATGAACAAGAGTTCATTATATCTTTCAAGCAAAGTGTAAGGTAAACAAGCTTGTCATATTCAAGGTTAATTAAAGCCAATTTTTTTGTTGAAATAAAGTTTGTTCTTTACAAATGAAAGAGTTTATGCACAAATAATAAGCTGAGAATTTTTCTATAAAGAGGGATCTTCAGGTAAATCACGTGTCAAACCCAAGGCCCAGGGGCCAAATCTGGCCCGACGTAGCTTTTTATGTGGCCCTCTACAGTGTAGACTAAACACTAAGTGTGATTAAATATTATATTATCAATCATATCAATGCAGTTTTTACCTGTTTACTGCCAATTTATATCAATCAATCCCTCCAGTTTCTTGAGAATTTAGTTGATGTATGATTATAGTCCATGATTTATTTATTATTAGTCCCTGAAGGGACTGAAAAGAGATGTTCAAAAATATTATGTAATTTTAAGAATTCATTGACATATTAACAGTTTGTGAACAGGTTTTATCAACACATTCTGGCACAACCGGCCCTTTAAGAGCCTTCATGATATTGATTTGGTCCAAAACGAAAATGAGTTTGACACACCTGAGGTAAATAATTACTTTTGGTTTAGTAGGTACGAAGTTGAATAAGTTAGGGATAGTTTTTCCACGCAAATACCTTGAGCTTGTTAGGGGGTACCACATCTCTACATAACCAAAACTAGATCATGAGTATCAAACAAAAAGGCAAGTTCAACCATCTAACACTGGTATCGAATATATACAGACACTACTAAAGCAGTTTAACAAAGAAAAATTAAATAAATGTTTTTATTTACATATAAGGATACATTGCCTGTTTAGGCATATGCTCAAAGACACATAAAGGATATAATATGGATTTTCCAGAAGCAGAGAAGCCATTCCTGCCTCCTTGATCATGGGCCTGGCCATCAAGGTTCGACGCCGCCAAAAAAACTACAAATATGGAAGAGACAAAGAGAACAGAATGAGAAAATCTTATAGCACTCTTTACTGAACAGTTTTCTGATGTGCAGTTCCGCTTGGACTGTAAATTCTCCTACTACTGGTCACTGGAGACGTGTGAGAAAGATTGCTGCTGCAAAGCTGACTGCACTGTTTTTTCTTTTGTTTTCTTTATAAAATACTTTTGGCTCTAGTGGCCTTTATTTGATAAAGAACTGACAAGATGGTGGTTTATGAAAGAGGGAGAAGTCATGCGCTAAAGGTCTATAATGGGACAGGACTCTAACCCGCAACAACCGCGATGCTAACTGAGGCTTCTGTACACAAACCTTACCACTGCGCAGCCCGAAACTGACTGCATACACACACACACACGTATACACATTATGCAAGTGATATTTTCTCAAATTTTCTTAAATGATCAGTGTAAATGATGGCCAGTATAATTTTCAAGTCCTGAACTTTTACATTATCAATCAAATTTTACTGAACAAAGCTCCCCATTAGTATTTTTTTCAAAAATAAACGCAAAATGCACTGTTTCAAATTATTATGCACAGCAGATTTTCTAAACATTTTATGGATTACAAAGAATGACACAGTGGTATTCCTTGCAGCATGAGATGGTGGATTGTCATGCTTGAAGATGATTTTGCTACTGAAGGTTCGGCTCATGAACCATGAAAGAAAGTGATCAGTCAGAAAGTTCATACCCTCTCTCTCTCTTGGAAGAGAGAGAGAGGGTATGAACTCTCTCTCTCTCTTGGAAGAGAGAGAGAGAGAGTATGAACTGATAACGCTTCAGTTTTCATTAAATATCTAATGTTTTCATATCTTGTCATACGGCACTACACTATCTGATGATTTTGGTCAGCAGAGATCCTTTCTCTTTCCATATTGCTTGAAACCTGTGGCCTGCTTAATAATGTGGAACATCCTTCTTAATTAGATTTCCTTTAATTGAGCTCATCAGACAAACTAATCAACCAGCTCTGAAATTAATTATAGTGATTCACAGAGCCCTGACACACAATACCATCTATAAATTTAATAGTACAACAAAATTTATCTTTATGACACTTGCATCCAATTTGTCTAATAATTTAGAACACGGAGTATGCATACATATATAAATTATATTTAAACTCTTAATTTAGTTCTAAGTAATTTTATTCTTTCAAGTAGTTTTCTTTGGAATACTTCAAATGAAAAGAACTGTGTGACAACATCATCTAGACATGATGATGTGACATGATGATGTCTAGATGACGTCATCATTTCATCTAGACATGACGATATCTAGATGACATCTCCTAAGGTATGTTAGGAGAGGTCAAAGAACCTCTAACAACATAGGAAAGGTTGTTTGACCTCTCCTTTGTTAGGAGCTTAAGTTTAACCTTTAAGTCTGGTTTTACTTTTGATAGACATGTTAAGCCTCTGGTCCATTCCTATTTCTATTATGTGAGAAATATTCAAATTAAGGTCCATTGTGTCACATCCGTAGCTAACGATGCATGCTTGTGTTTAATCATGTTTGGATTATTGAAATTAAATTGAAGCAAGTCTCAGCAAAAATTCCACACAGCGGTTGCAAGTTGTCCAAAATACTGCTACCAGCGTTCTCACAAAATACTCAAAGTTTCAATGTGTGAGTCCAATCTTGATGTAAATCCACAGGCTCTCATTTTTCCAGAACAAGTCATTTGTTTCATAATTTTTGCTAGCGGTTGTAAAAATGTGTTAAAATTATGACACATTGCAACATGCAAGTTTTGCTGTAAAGTTAACACAAAACAAGTGGTTGTTGCCCCCTGCTGGTCCAGCAGGGTTGAATGCTGTAAGTCAGTGACTCGATCTACTGAGTTTCCTTAGACACTGTTTAGAGAATACTGCATTGTTTAGCAACTAGGATCAAGTGGAATGTATCTATGATTGAATTGAAATGTCTTTTTTGTGAAGTGCATTGAGACAACGTTTGCTGTTAACTGGCACTATATAAACTGAACTGAATCTGTATAATTATGAAACCCAGTGAATATCAAATGATTTTGTTTTATGACTCAAAAAAACTCAGACATTTAATATTATGGAGATGAAAATGCAGAGAGCTTACGTGATCTCCAGTCCCAGCTAACTGAATACATACTGGTCTGTTCCACTGCCACCTCTTTGGTACAATAAATTGGAACCTGAAACAACACACACACACTGGAAGTATTGCTTACACATTAGAAAAACACATTATATAAGCTAAAATAAAGTGACAAAAAAGATTTTTCTTGTTTATTGTTTTCTAGTTTAAAACATTACTCTAGACAGAAATAATCTGCTACAGCATGGAGAAAAAGGTACACTGCCTGGCCAAAATAAAAGTCGCCACCTGGATTTAACTAAGCAAATAGGTACCAGCCTCCTATTGGATAATTACTGCATAGGTGATTATCTTTCAGCTGGCAACAAGTTATTTAACCCCAGCTGATGCAATGAGTAACTCCTCATTTCTTAAACAACCATGGCAAAAGACACATCCTGTGGTCGTGGAAAAGACGTTAGTCTGTTCAAGAAGGGTCAAGTCATTGGCATGTTCAGTTTGCTAGGGAGCATAAAGATTGGACTCTGGAGGAATGGAAGAGGGTCATGTGGTCTGATGAGTCCAGATTTACCCTGTTCCAGAATGATGGGCGCATCAGGATAAGACGAGAAGCAGGTGAAATGATGCTTCGCTTCATGTCTTTATTATTTAGCATCGTCTGGAAAAAAAAAAAGTCTGCTACTCTTGTGCTGATTTTTGCGCATTGGAGAAGTGCTTGTGCTCTTGCAGGTCAGGTGCAGTGATAGTTTTATTTTTTTCGACATCTGTTGGTGTCAGCCAGCGGGTGACCCGTCAGCTGTTCGGTTCACGAAACCACGTAAAAAGCTAATAAACCGGCGACCCGCCAGAACCGCGCAGACTGTCAGAAGCTCAGGCTGAACGTAGAACAACGGGAGGTTCAAACCCAACTCGTTCATTTTTAGCTTGCAGAAAAACTCAAAGCCTGAAATGAACAAAAGCAAACTGACCAATAAGACTTGGGCTTTGGGGTTCCCCACCTCACGCATCAAACTGACACAGCTGTGTCTGTATAATATCTTTTGACACAAAAGATATTTTATTTTCCACAATTTTGCTAATAGAGCAGATGGTTAGATAATAAAACAATGACTACTCTTTTCTTTTTTATTTAAAGGAACATTTCAAGGTACTCAGTGCTGTACAGCTGCAGGTGTTACTGCAACAATCCCATCAGTTTGCTTTTGTTTATTTCAGTCACTTGTGGCCAGTTTAGAATCACAGAGAAAAACTCCGAAAGGGAATCAAACTTAAAACTCTGTGAGCTAAAAACTTCTGATCACATAATAGCAATTAACCATAGCTGCCATGGTAAATTATTACTGATAACTATTGTGAGTGGTCCTGATATTAATATGATCAGGCAGTATTATCGTCTATATATATATATATATATATATATATATATACTTATAAAGACTGTATCAAACAAGTAGCCCTTCGTGTTGCTCTGTACCCGTGAAGTAGCTCCCAATCTCAAAAAGGTTGGTGACCCCTGCTCTAGAGTTTATTCAATGTTTATGATGCTCTTCAAATAGTTGTTGTAAAACATGTTTGGATAAACTGTTTATCCAGTTGTACTTTCCAGTGAGCACCGTTTGGGCCAAACTCCAGAAGTGAAACTGGGACTAGACGTCCTCACAAGATTTCAGATCAAGGAGTAAAAATAATTAGCAAAAAGGGCCAGAAGTGGACACAACTGTGTTCAAAGAAGATCCCCACCGGTTAATTCCAATTAACTGTAATCTAGTCATTACAGCTTAATTAACTGATCTAACTTAATATCTTTACAATGTTGGAAATGTTTCCACAAATGGGTCCACCAGCCATTGCACATTCTTCAGATCAGACAAAATTGGTGTCAATCAACTCGACTACATTTGTGCTGCTTTGGCTTTGAATATATTAATGAAAGTTTAAAAGGTCAAAATCCCCACTTTTACAAAATCAAACAAAATTTGTGTGAAATGTTAGTGCTATGTCGAGCACAAAGGTCTGACACAAATTTTGTATGATTTGATGAAGGTGGGGGAACCAACTTCACTCAGATTCTAGATCTTTCTAGAACCTGAGGAATATATTCAACAAGTACTTTTACTTTCAATACGTTAATGTATTTTAAAAGAAAGTATTTCCTTTTACACAAGTAAAAATGTTAGTATAATAGTTTTTACTTAAGCAGATTATTTTTAATCTGCTTAAACTAAAAAAATCTTAATAAAAAAAATTAAACCATGACATTTAATTTGGATATTTTGGAAATGTTAAGTAAAAATGCTTTGAAATTATCTAAAAACTCAAAGTTTGTAATGCAAATGTTTCCATCACAGATTCAAAGGATTACCCGACTGCCATAGTGGGTACCTTGCTTTGACGGCCTCTTGTGGCAGGATGCCTGGCACCAAATGCTCCAGTGGAGAAATGAAAAAACCATCATGGATGTGGCAGTCAGTGAGCTCCTCTGTCTAGGCAAAATGCAGAAGAAAAGATGGTGAGAACACAAAAACTTAGTACCAATATTTTTTATACAAAAACCCACAACAAACCTTGTTTATGTAAACAGGATAGTCCACAGGCACAAGTGTCTTGCACTTCTCTCTGTCTCCAATAATCTTTCGGAACTCAAAGATTCTGCAAAACACAAAAAACAAATAATGAGTGTTTTAAATTTGTGTATATTTAGTGTTGGGAGGAGTAATGGAGGTCATAAATATCAATTACATATTGTCTGCTTATCCAAGATCAATCACTTCTAACACTCTGGCTGGGTGTTGTTCACCTTATAGAAAGGTCAGCTTGGTGAGAGCAGACCTGGTACTTAAATAAGTGGTGGAGAGACGAGGGGTCAGGAGAAGGTCCAGCATCCGCCATGCCCCCCTCTGGACTGGAAAGCGTTAGTTGTTTTAACCTCAGAATGGCCAACTTTCTGTTATTCCTATATTGATTTGATACAGTAGGGGCTTCCGCACTTTCCATATCTTTGCTCTGTTTCATTTGTTTCAGCTGATAAAATTGTTTAATTAGTTGTTAAGTCGTACTATGTTTTTCCGAGCCAACTTTAAATGCAACATGAGCGCTTCGACGCTCGCGCTGGGTTTACCCCTGCAGCAGTGATGGAGACCTGCTGCTGTGCGGAGCTACACAGGTGTGTGTTACAATCATGGCAGCAAACCAGCAAAACGCAAAGAACTTTGCAGTTTTTTCCCCAAACCAACCGACTGAGTTGAGTAGTTTCTGTTGACTGTGTTGTAGTACCGTTGATCGTTGGCACTTGTGCATTGTTTGGGCTGGTCAGTCTGTGTCACAGTCCTTATAAAGTTTGAAACAAGATAATCAAAATGGAATAGATTGATAATTGTGACAGAACAAAGAAGTGGCCTAGAATTGACAGATACACACATCAGCCAGATGAGATTCCCAGAGTTAACCCAGTGTGGCTCTCTACCACCATTAGTTTGCTGCACATTTAGGCTCTTTAAATATGTATATATTTCAAATGTTAAGCTGACATTCATGACTACAAAATAGACCAGCTAATATTGCAGTAAGCATATTGCAAGAAAATGCAAAACTTATTGGGAGAGAACACAAAAAAATAAATAAAAAATTCCCCATGTGCCTAGAGAGCTCTGTAGTACCTTTTCCTTTTATTGAGTAATATTATTATTGCTGCATATATTGATTTTGCCCCTGCAAAAATGAGCCGATGCCCCCCCTCTTAAACTCGCCTGGAGCCAAGGCTGGTCAGGAGACAGGGAGACGGTCATCCATTAGGTTCTAAGTCTTCAACCTCAGCCGCAAGACGTTTAACATAGTGTAATGATAAGTGGAATAGGATATTTAACCATTTTAGTAGTTTTGCATTATTCCAAGAATGTAAACTAAAACATACAACAGACAACTAGTAAATAAAGTTCTAGGTGGTAAAGCAAGGATTTTGTTACCTTTTGAGGTCTTCGGGCTTTCCCCATCCCCCAATGAAAAGTTTGGTGAGGAGAAGCCTTCTGTAAAATACATCCAGCCGACTGATACCCATGGACTAGACCTGGGCATCTACACAGAGAGACAGGAGCTGTCTTCACAAAGTAGATCAACCAGAACTTCATGGTACACAAATTACTACAAATTGAAGTCAAAAACAGTGTCAAAGTGAGACACAGAGGGGGACTGTGTGCAAGTCCAGGACAGGAATATGATCTCAAAATGTTCAACATTTTATTTATGACAGACCAGAGACTAAATATGTCACACACAATTAAATATATAGCTGTATTTAATTTATATTCAATTTAATTCCATATTAAATATGTCAAACAGTCTGTGGAATGTCAACATCTGTAGAGAATTTGTAACAAAACTAAATATAAAGACAGAGAACAATGAGAATGCGTTAATTGCCCGCTTCATTCACCTTTTTCTTTCATACATTTTTGTGAACCAACTCTTAAATGTTTTACTCTAGCTCCAGAAAACAACACAGTAGAAAGGGATTTTAGGAGAGCGCTGTGACAGTAAGATCCAGACCCGAGACAAGACTAGAAAAAACAGAACAATGGAGAGAACAATGGAGAGAAGGTAATGAATGAAGGTCAGCGAACACCAATGACACATATCGAAAACCCTTCAGGGTGAGTGTCGCACGTACGTATCTACGTGCATACATACTATCCCTCCTGCGCCCATGACAGGAACTAAAACACTTTTTAGATTG
Organism: Poeciliopsis gracilis; assembly: GCA_911649635.1. Classification (NCBI taxonomy): domain Eukaryota; kingdom Metazoa; phylum Chordata; class Actinopteri; order Cyprinodontiformes; family Poeciliidae; genus Poeciliopsis; species Poeciliopsis gracilis. Next base: position 363,306 of record CAJVRI010000739.1, on the reverse strand, counting down.
CTGGTCAAAGTTCAGCTCACTGTTAGAAGCATGGCGGCAGCTTGCCGGATCCATTCTAGTCAAACGATGAGCAGAGGATGGTCACTCTACCTCAAAGCATTCTTACTCGGTGGGAGGTCAGGCTGCTGTTAACGTTGCAGAAAACTCTGCGGCCGAAACTCTGGGTGGAAGGAAGACAACCGAGTAAATTCAAGCTGCGTCCAAATGGATTTTCGTTTTTCTTTTGATTGTCGGTAATCGACAAATAGGAGCGAGGCCGCCACCAACTGGACCGGAGGATGAAACAGGAGAGAAGCAGAAAAAAACATCCAGATTGCGATTCTTTTTTCTTTTTTGTTTTGTTTTATTTTCTATTTTCTTTTCTTTCAGAACTACAAAATCAACACACTTTCCTGGTTTGCAGTTTGAGCTTGCCATAATGTTTCACATTAGGAATTTTTCACAAAAGTAGGATGGTGGACTAAGTCTAGATCAACCTCTTATCTTGGTTTAATCAAGCATCAATTCGGTTTCACAAAAGACGTAACGCCTAAGAATTACTGCACAGAATCACCATGGTGACTCTGCAGGCTTAAATGAGCCTGGAGATTTATCTTTTCAGTCTGTGGTCACACCGAACAGAAACCAATTAGTTTTGTCTGTCATTTTAAAACTGATAATTGTATTTTCTACCATTGTAAAGTTAAAATAATAGTGCTTGACTAAACACCAAAATTAATTAGTGGTGTTTTAATGAAGGGTGATTTAAAAAAAAAAAAGGTCAAAACAGAGAGATAAAAAAACAGAATCACAAATACTTATTTTTTCACTTTTACTCTGTCTGTGCATGTTGATTGGCCATGAATTGTACAAAGTTAATTCTATCACTTCAAATTACTTTTGATTCAATTCAATTCAGTTTTTTTATATACAATAAGTGTGAATTGGTGCTGACGGAGGTAGGAGATAGTCACTCTGCCCAACTCTGTTATTTCCTTGAATTTATTTAATGAAGTAATTAAATAAATTCTTAAGCTTAAATCATCTTTCTACATTTACTTGCCAAAGCGATGCTGTCATATCTCAAGCGTCTGGCAACGTGCTGGATTCCGCTTCCAAAATAAGAGTCGTAACAACAAAAAATATAAATAATACAAAATAAAACATGTAAACTAAAACTATGGCAGTAAAAGAACACATCACCCCCTTGCCTGCTGGTGGCCGCGCCTGTCAGACAATCCAGTTGCTTACTACTGTCAGCATGTGAATGTATAAATGAATGAATGCAATGTGAAGCGCTTTGGGATCATCTGGACCACACAAAGCCCATATACATGCCATATACCATCTCACTGCACTTTACAAAAAAAAAAAGACAATTCAGTCTCACAGACAAATTCCAAGTCAAGTACATACATTCCATCTGCTGCCATCTATTATTTATACCTGCTTGTCCGTACAGGGTTCGGCCTGGACAGGTTGAGACATGCAACAGATGCATAGGACAACCAACCGTGCAAATACACACAACTAAGGGCAATTTCAAGAGAGACTAATGGAAATTTTAGATGTGCCTCTGCTGCATCACACCTGAGTAGAATAATTAGGTAACTAGTAGGACTCTGGAGAACTGATCTACACAAGATGGAGGTAATTAAGCTGTTTCATTCCAGTGTTGTGTACCTGTAGCTAAAAACTGAACAACAGAGGACTGGAGTTGGACACCCCTGTCATAGAGGGTTCCCCACTGGCCCTGGGTTGCACTGACTTAGTTTGCTTATGCCTTGGGCAGGCCCTGATAATAGGATCGAAAATGTTTTCGGTTTTTTTGCATGTTTGTCATTTGGTCCACACTACTTAGTGGCAGAAATGCTTCCTTCAGTTGTTTGCCAACTGCCAAAATGTATCTATGAAGAAGATTTTTAACAAAACATTTATTTGTAGAATAATTTAACAAGACGCTGTCTTGTTAAACACAGGTTTTAAAACATAGACATGAATTTTAAAGTCTGTTATATATTTAGCATCCCGATCCACACTCCATTCCAGTAGATGGCGGTAATGCACATCAGTAAGTTGCTTGCCAACCGCCCCCCAAAAAATAGAAGAATAAGAAAAGAAAGGAAAAGGAAGAAGAAGAAGGGAAAAAAAGATGGCTGAAAGTATGGCCAATGCGGCTGAACAGTCGTCCGCTTCTGACACTGAACAATTAAAACTCTCTGACTTATTGGAGCGAGGCTGGAAGATACTTGAGGAACTGGACAGTTCAAACGAACCGTTTGGCCCCGACACCGTGCATCGCATTAAACGCGGTATTAACATGTTGGATGCCGCGTCGAGGATGGTCGTTCAGCTCGACCTGTTTAGCCGTAACGAAGAGGTGGAAGAGATCGCCACTGCAGACCTGAAGTACCTGCTGCTCCCCGCCCTGCTGGGGGCCCTGCACATGAAGCAGAGCAGCCCGCACAAGCGGCTGGAGACGGTGCAGACAGCTCGAGCTTACTTCATGGATTTCTTAAAGACGTGTCATGACTACAACATCTCACAGTTTGAGCTGCCGAAGGCATCAAATGAAAACGGTGTTTCCGAGGAAACATCGGAGGGCATATTTTCAAAAAGCAAGGTAAAAACTACCCTTAACACTATATACATGTGCGCGACTCATAACATACATGTCTCATGCTGACTTCCGCAAAATGTTGCAGGTATGGTTAAGTTTGTTTTCAAAACGCAAGGCTTTGATATAAAAATGAGATTTAAGTTCAAGACCTTTAATTTTACACATCACGTACGTGAATATAAATGAAACTTGATTATTTTAGCTGCAGTCTTGCACATTAAACCGTATTGAAGCACAGACAGAAGGCTGTGTAGACATGCCTCTCCGTGTCTTAGCAACAGTGAACATATATATTTTTTAGATAATCAGGCGAAAGGGTTTCCCTCAAAAAACAGCGACCCGGTGTTCAGGGCACCATGTTTGTTTAGAGCCGCTGTTTTCTCCTCCTGCAACGTAGCCAGGGTTAATTTAACATTGAAAGATGTTAAGTTGTCAGGAAATGTAAAATATTGCTGGGTAATTTTGTGACTGGAAGACATTGCCAACAATAATGAAACCCACAACTTAAAAACAACAAATAAGAAGAAAAAAAATTAAGATAAATATCTATTATTTGCATCTGTTAAATCCAAATTCAATAATCAGTTAATGGATATAAAACCACAATGTAATGCTGATCACATTGAGAACCCAGGCTGAAATGAACTAAGATAATATCATTGGTGCTAAATTTGATTTAATGCTTTCAGTATACATAAATTAAAATAATGTAAATTGTTTAACATCTAAATTTAAGATTTTAAGTATACTTTGTAAAAGTTCAAAGAACAGTATTTATAGTTAGATTATTTTGTTACCACAGCAACAATATGATGTCAGTTTAATCTTTGAGTTTAAGCTGTTTGTTCACATACATAAGATGTGTGTGTTCATACATCTTAGTAAACTACTATTATGATTGACTGCTCAGCGCCCTCTCCCAGATTTCACTAAATACAAAGGCTGTTAGTGGTCCTGATGTTATTAGGGGCCAATTAGCGCCACAGAAATAGTTTTTGTTGCTCGAACTTTATGGGACGAGTTTTTCCGATCTGCACATGGCCATGCAGCAGCTCCAGCTGACATCAAGTGGACATAGCATTTGATATGCATTGTGTTGCTGCAAAAAAATTAAATTAACAAACCAACTATCAGGCAAGCGCGAAAGCTCCTCCACAGGCTGAACTTCCGGTCCACTAACACACCTGCTAACTGGAAACTCAGACTTTAACAGCGCAGACAGAGTGAACGTCCGAAGATGTAAACGCACACGCTGCTCTTAATACTTTGTTCTTAAACAAGTTTGAATCTCACTGCACGCTCAACGCCCATCTCTAAATGCACACCAATGAACAGTGAGTGCAGCTCAATGTGAACATTTGTGGTTCACATTGAGCTGTGCGAGCAAAGCAAATGCGGTGGATTTAAACTTGACTCCTACCTTGATTAATTCTACAAAGAAACATGGATCCTCCCAGGGGTTGATATAAATATCCATATAGCTCAGCCTGTGTTAAGTTTGAGTGGAAGGAGGCGCTCACAATCCGTACCAAGGTAAACTGTAGACATCAAGCCGAGGAAACGTGCGGAAGCACCAGTGGTGTGATTGGTGCACATGCCCTGTTCAATGCATCAGCTATTAAAACTACAAAAAACCTACTCTTTTAGGAATAATTCTGCCCTGCTAGTGTAACTGGATCCAATCTGCATTGTGCTGGTTTTAAATGATCAGGCCGTGGTACGCCTTTAAAAGGGTGATTTATTCTGACAAGAATAACAGATAGAAAATAACTGTGTTACAGGCTGCCCGCTACAAGCCCTCTCCCACAGGACAACATGACAAAAGGGGAGGGTCTAAGGGACACAAACATTTTAAAGACAATACCACAGAAGAAGAAACAAAAAGGGAGGGGCTTCCGTTCTTAAAGTGACACAGTTAAAACAAAGTCGGGTAGGAACCCATACAAATAACCAAAGAAAGACATTTTGAGTAATTATAACAGAAGATAAATTCACCCAGGTTACACTAGTAAAATGCTCACCGCAGCAGAGAAGCTTGCAATCCAGCTTATTAAAAGAAAAAAGTTGTTTCTTTTGTTGTTTTGTTTTTTTTATTAATTAAAACACAAACGCTTAGCCGGCCATGAAAAGCCTGGCAGCTGCCATGCTTACAGTGCACTGGGGAAACCTTGGGTGATCTTTTAGTTTGCCTTTTACAGATCCAGATTTGGACTCTGACTGCTATTTAGAGCTGATCATTTTTCCATTTATGTGGACAGAACTGAGCCCAGATGTTATGTTCTTCAGGTTATACTGTGGCTTTTGTGTAGTTTTGATCATGTGCAGTGTGATTTTTGGACTAGGTACCCCAAGAAATGTGTCCCAAAGGTTTGACTTTGATTTCGACCAACCATAATACAGCCCACTACAATTTTTTTGGGGGGGGGGTTATTATTTAAGATTGGAAGTTGCAGTGCACAAGGCTCTGAAGATTTCACTGATGAAAGAATTGTCTGACCTCCATCTATCCATTTTCTTCTGCTCATCCGTGGTCGGGCCGCGGGTGTAGCAGCCGAAGAAGTGAGGCTCAGACTTCTCTCTCCCCAGCCACTTGTTCCAGCTCCTCCAGGAGGATCCCAGGCCAGCTGAGAAACACAGTCCCTCCACCGTATCCTGGGTCTTCCCCGGGTTTGTCATTTCTGGAGTCTTGTTCAAGCCACAAATGACAAACTTGTGGCATGCCCGGAACACCTGACCGGCAGGCGACCAGGAGGAATCCTGACCCGATGCCTGAGCCTCAACTGGCTCCTCTCGACATGAAGGAGTAGCGGCTCTATTCTGAGTCCCTTCAAGATGACTGAGCTTCTCACTCTATCTTTAAGGGAGAGCTCAGACACCCTGTGGAGAAAACCCATTTTTGCTGCTTGTATCTGTGACCTCTTTCTTTCGGTCATAATTCAAAGCTCATGACCATAGATGAGGGCAGTACTGGTAAATGAAGAACTTTGATTTTTGCTTTTTTCATACTGGTCATAGAAAATCTGGAAAGTCATTTATTATTTTTATTTATTTTTCTATTTTCAAGGCCTGGAAAGTCATAGAATTTCAGGTCAAGAAAAGTCATGGAATTTGCAAATAAGGTCAAAAAATGCCGTTTTTTTCTATGGTATGTGTGTTTCTTGGATTCTACTACATTTGGTCTCGTCTCAGTGTCAGACATTGAGGACTGTGTGTTTTATTTCAAGACCACAGCTGTGGAAATATAACTGAATTACCAGGATATTGTCTAGTTTATTTTTCAACATCCTTGTTTTAACTGGGTGCAACAGACCTGTTGCTTGATACAGTTAGACATAAATTCGTGGACTTTGATTTACTTATGTTCCTGTGGTTTCAGTCTTTTTCTGCAGGTTCATCAAATTTGGTTGCCATGGCAGCAAAGAGACAAGCGAAGATTGAACGGTATCGACAGAGAAAGGAACTGGAGACTAAACTGTCAGATGTTCACAAAGTAGTGGACAGTGGACAGGCCGATGACGAGGTCAACAGAGAATTTTACCTTCTGAATGTCCAGAGATGGATCACTATTTGTCTGGAGGAGATGGAGGCCATTGACCAGGAGGTGGAGATACTGAAAAACATGGATGTTCTGAAGCAGAGTCCTACAAACCAACCAGCTCAGCCACCCAGAAAGCCCATGAAACCCTTCATCCTCACTAGAGATGCTTTACAGGTGAGTTTGTGTGATGATGGCAACAGATGAATTGGTTTGTCAGTTCATGTGAACTTTAAGAATTGTCAACATAAAGTGCATCTTTCACTTTAAACACATGTTGATACCTTTGTATTGCAACAGGTCTGAAATTCACATTCTCACTGCATAAATGGCCCATATTTCAAAGAAAAAGTACTAGAACTTCCTCTACCTCGCCTACTTTCTGTTCCACCTGAAAATAACGCCCCTTAGCAACAACCGTTAATGATGTAGGCAGAGTAAAAGCTTCCAGACTATGCAACAAGACCTGGAGGAGGTGACTAGTCCTGAGCATTAAATTGGCTACATGTTTTAACATTGAAGGCTCATAGGTGAACCAGAAGCTAGAACTGTTGACAGCATGGTAAACAGAGTTTATTGAAATGGTTGGAAAGCAGATGTTGAAATGGAAAACAGCATGCAGACAGACCGAGAGATAGGGCTGGGCCAATGTACTGAGTATACTCTGAATCGAAAGAAGCCACTGATTGAAGATGGTCTTGTCTTCCCAATATAGTCTAGTGAAGAGGATGGGCTGGGTTGTCCATAATTTTCTTGATTCAATGAAGAATCCTTATGTGCATAATCATTTCCAGGGGTTCCATAGTCATCCCCCAAACAGAACCTGCCTCCTTTATCAGGTTGTTGAGCCTTTTTATGTCTCTAGCTCTGATGCTGCTGCCCCAAGATGGCAGAAGAGATGACACTCTCAACAACAGATTGATGGCAGATCTGCAACATCTTAGTGCAAACCTTGGAGGGTCTTAGCTTCCTCATCGAGTCCAGTCTGCTCTGTCCCTTCTAATAAAAGGCTTCACTGTTGGGTATCCAGTCCAGTCTGCTGTCAAAGCAAACACCAAGGTATATATATTCCTCAATCAACTCCCCTTCTCCTCCCAAGATGGAAATAGGGTTTGATCTGACTCTGTTCCTCCTGAAATCAACAATCATTTGCTATGTCTTGTTCACATTTAAGATGAGATCATTGTTCCCACACCATGACACAAAACAGTCCATCAGATCTCTATGCTCTGCTTCTTGACCATTTCTGATGCAACTGACAACTGCAGAGTCATCTGAGTATTTCTGTTGATAACAGAAGTCAGACTTGTGCTAGAAGTCAGAAGTGTAGACAGTGAAAAGGAATGGTGAGAGTACAGTCACCTCTGGTGTTCCTGTGTTGCTGATCATCTTGTAAGACACACACTCCTTCAGTCTCACAAACTGGTCTGTTTGTGAGGTAGTCATAGAGAGGCCTGTCACAATAACAAAAACGATTAACTGTCTCAAATTATTGCAATAACCGATAATATTGTTTGAAGACCATTTTAAACTGATGAAATGGTAATGACATAATAATGCAAGCACATCCTGCCAAAAAAAGATACTTTATTTTCAAATGAACATTTAACACTGGAACTGGTAAACAAAATAAACTAATCAACCAAAAACAAAAGTAAAATGTAGGCTCAGTCTCAGTTAACAAAAAATGCACTTGAATAAAAACCAAATGCAATGTAAAACTAAAGTGGGGAAGAAAAAAAAAAACTACATTGAACCAAAAGAGTACAGATTATGAAGTCTGAATGCTATGCTGCCCCTCTGTAATCATTAGATTTAGATGGAGAAGATGGGCACATCCAACTACCTGATGCAACAGTTCACTTCTCCCTTACGCTAAGGAAATGAGGAAGGGAGGGTCAATGGAGAGCACTGGAGTTGAACCTTTTTTCAACCAGTGTCAGTAGAGAAAAAGACAGAAAAAAACGAGAAAGCCAATCAAGTGAAATGTCGACAATTTTCATTTATCATGCAATTGATTTATTTATGCTGATAGACCTAGTCATAGATACAGGTTACTGTTGAGGCTTCCACTGCAGTGGATTTCAGCCCCGATTTTGTAGTTTCTTCTGGGTCCCAGCTAATGTTCATTCAGGTCACTTTCGTTTTAAGCCTCCTCGCAGCAGTGCACACTGATCGCCATGTTAGTTTTCAAACTGTGAGTGGTGAAATCTTACCTTCCCAGCTGGATGAATCTCACTCAAGGCTAATCATTTTTCCTGCCTCACCATGTCCAGACCAATTGCAGCCTGAACAGTCGCACATTAACAAGTTTTAACCACATATGAACGAACAAAACCTCCTTAAGCTCAGTAATCGCATGGCAGCCGTTGGGCTCCGTTCACCTCCAGTTGTCACAAATCGCACGTTTTTTCTGGGAGAGCTTTTTTGTTTATTCAACACTTTCAAATATTCACTAGCTAATGAGAAACTAAATACAGCAAATCAATTTACAGTTTGACCCCAGAAAAATATTTTCCTACCATTTAAAAGATCCTTGAATATGCACTTTAAGTGTCTTTAAGAAACAGTTTCAGCTAGCTCTGTTCACTGCACATGCTGCTCGTGCCATCAGCTGCAGTGTAGGGTGTCATTTTCAAAATATGCTGAGTCACTGTGTGATGAATTTTATTTCTCTTGTCCACAGGCTCAAGTACTCGGCGCTGGGTATCCTAGCCTCCCCACCATGACGGTGGATGACTGGTATGAGCAACACAAAAAACACGGAGTCCTGCCTGATCAGGGCATGCCGAGCAAAGTTGCTGTGGAGGACAACACTGATGTGCAAGCAAACGATGAAGAAAAAGAGGAAAAGGCTGAGAATGATGATGACGCTTCTTTGTTAAAAGCCAGAAACTGGGATGAGTGGAAAGACGATCATCGCCGAGGATATGGAAACCGCCAGAACATGGGCTAATCCTTTCTTAACACACTCTTAATTTCATGTTTGTAATTTAAACAACAAACTGGATGTTCTTCACATTATAAGTATAAGAATGTCTCAAAATTTGGAATGGCCCTTATGTTCTTTTATTTATATTCTTCAGAAAAGAGTTGTTTGATGAAACAATGAATCAGGATGAATAATTTAAACATCCTCTCTGCTTTCTTCTTCCTTGCTTTCTTGAAACCATGGCATTTCAGAAATGCTATGGTTTTAAAGCTACATGAATGGTTGTACAACTAAGCTTTTCCTCATTTGTGACTACAAAATACAAAAAAATCCTGTTAGCCAAAGCATGAACGTATCAGCACCATAACGCATTTGTAATATAAATGTTCTTGTTCTTGTCTAAAACTGATACTTGTGATGTCACCAGATCTGAACATCTCAGAACGTCAGGTTAAAGAAAGCTTTCGAGTGATTTCTTTTGTTGTGGTGTATGCAGCTGGTGGAATGGAAACTTCTAATAAAAATGCTGAGCTGGCTTTTGGTTAGCCCACAGAAACAACTGAAGGGGGATCATCTGAACATAGAAACATTAAATATTTTATAGCAGTTTCAATGTTACAACTCATTTTAACAGTGATACTCTTATCAAACCTATGCTGATTGATTTTCTGTCACAAGCATAGTAGCTCTGTTTTGGTGAAAAGGTATGTTTGCTGGTGGTCTGATTGGACCACCAGCTGAAGTGGAGATTGACTTTCGGAGGCTAAGCAGCATCTCCTGACGTATTCTCCTCAACACTAGCTTAAAAAGTCTTCTTGTTGACTTGCTTTGCACCAGCCCATCTGGCTAAAGAGGTTCGGACCCTAAACAGCTGTTTCAAGTTGCTTTATTTATTTTTAAGTTCATTTGATAGGGACACACATTGACATAGACAAACTGCACAAACCAGCAGCCTCATGTTTGCGTCATAGTGCAATAGCAACAGCTAATTTGCAGCCTTGTCCCTAGATGGGCTTTTAAAAAGTACATTTAAAAATTGGAAGTGATAAAATTTAAAATAACACAACATAATGTTGACATCTACAAACCAACAGTGGAACATAAAACACTAAAAATGAATGCAGTTCTGTTTTTGATATAACCAGAGTTGTTTTTTGAATATACTAAAACTGGTTATGGACTTTAAATAAACAGGAAGTGAGTTCCAGATTGCAGATCCTTTCAGACAGCATTGTGAGCAAACGTGGTTCTTCGAGAGGAGACCTTACAGTTTCCATCTGAATGTGCCCTAGTGGCTCTGCTATTGCCCTGTAGTCTCTATGCAATCAGTTAATGGTGTAGGTGCATATCCATTTAAACACTTAAAAATCGATTTTAAAATATAATTTTTGAAATTAGGAAAGTCTAAAATGCCAAATTTGGCCAAAATGTGACAATGATGAAATCTGATTGGCTTTTGGTGTAAAATCTTTAAAGCAGGATTATAAAGACTTGCTAATGGTTTGAGTATAGTTTGACTAGTCTGAGACCAAACAGTAGCTCCATCGGGAAAATGTGAGAAGATCACTGAGTTAAAAAAAAAGAAAAGAAAATTTGCACAGTGAAGTGCTAAACAATTTCTAATAATTTTAAAACAGTTTATATTTTATCTGACAGTTTTGCTGATTTTATCAATATCAACATGGCGCCTAAAATTTAACTGAGCATCCAGAATTATTTCTAAATATTTTCTTGTGATACTTGCTCTGTAGGATCCCATTGATCTGGATATTCAAGGACTGTAATGATGTTTCCTGATTGAAAAGCAAATGCACTTTCTTTTCTTTGTATTGAGAGTTAAGCAAGAATCATTTAGCCATTATGATAATCTCTGCAGGCTGTTCTGAAGTTTTTCACTGACTACAATACTACTCTTGTCCAATGTGTAAACAATGATATCATCAGCATACTTTTGCAGGTTAACTTCAGGACAAATTTCAGGAAGACTTAACATACAGGCTAAAAGGACCGGACCTACAATGGTTCCTTGTGGAATCCCTGTTGCTATTTTGCAGAAGACAGATTTACTATTGTTAATGACAACACGATCTCTCAAATATGTTTGAAACCAAGACAATGATCGGTCTGAGAAATTAAAAGATGAAAGCCTTGAGATTAGTAAATTGTGATTCACTGTATCAAAAGCCTTTTTCAAGTCAAGGAAAACTGCACCAGTGATTTGTTCTCTATCAAGAGAACAAATCACTGGTGCAGTAGATTAACCTTTTCAAGCAGTAGATTACGTCTGAAACCAAACTTTCTAAATACAATAGTAGTAGTTCTAGAATAATTTTCCCCAACACTTTTGACATGACCACAACAAGACTTACTGGCCTGTAATTGCTGATTTCATGGAGACTTCCTGATTTGTAAACTGGTTTCACCAAAGCTTTTTTCCATGCATCGGGAAATTGTCCTGTTCTGATGGAAATATTAACTAAGTGAGCTAAAGGTTTTATTAAAATACTGCTGTATTTTTTTAAAACACAGCATCTAAATTATACATATCCTTTGCATAAGAATTGCTTAAACTGTTGATAGCTTTTTGAATGTCAGAGTGATGAATTTCCTTTATCGCAAACAAATCAGAACACTTTTTCATTTGTTTTGTACCATGTATATTCATTGGAGCTGGTGGGAACTTTGATGCCAAGTCTTTAACTGAAGAGAGGGAAAAAAAATCATTAAACATTGTTGCTAGCTGAGCAGGATCAGTTATGATTTTTCCTGGTACCGCAAGTTCATATTTGTAATTAGTGCATGCATTGGGATTCAATAAACTGTTTAATTGTTTCCAGATCGTCTTACCATTCCCTCCTGCTTCTAACTAAACATTTATATAATATTTTGCTTTAGATTTACAGTGGTGAGATAAGTTTAACTGCATCAAACACAGTTTGCCCTAGAAATGGATCATAAGTGATTTGAAAGAATGAAAGCCTCAAACAACAGAATAGCCTACTGGCATTTGGCAATGCAACCATTTCAGTTTGATGTCCATCACATTACTAGGAAGCTGAACTCTACCACTGACTGCTGGTCCAGGGAGTTTGCAGAAGAGGGGGGGAGTGTGTGGAAATTCCTCAGATCAGAGCATGCCCAGTGGCTGGTGGGAGGAGAGGCCTGGTTGTAAGGCAACACCAAAAAGTGGAGCCTCTTTCTCCAGTGCATTTATTACGGTTCAGTCTGATTTGCTTTGTCAGAAAATCCAGAAGACACAAGTGAAGGCCTCAACAATCACCTGGATATATGACAAGCTCACAGACTACAGTTTGTGAGACTGACCAGCAACAGCAATGCAGGAGCACTGTAGGGGACTGTACTCTCACCATTCCTTTTCACTCTCTACACTTCAGACTAAAAGCACAAGTCTGACTTCTGTAATCTACAGAAATACTCAGATGACTGCAGTTGTTGGTTGTATCTGAGGCTGAGTACAGAGATCTGATGGACATATCTTACATGTTTGTCCCTATGGGCTTAGAAAAAATTCAATATACAATTTGTGGTTCTGAAACCACAGTAAAGCAAGTTTTACAACCCTTTTCTGCATTTCTTTGAGAGATCCCCTGTTCCCTTTTTATTTTCTATTTTTATTTCTTTGAGTGGTTCACTAATTAGGACAGCTAGCGTCTGTTGTTGCCGCTACACCCCCCCCCCTTCACTCTCTCCTCTCTCAGTCACTACTTCCTCTTCTGAGAGGGGAGATGTGCTACCAGCTCTCCATCTAACGGGTAAATTGAGTTTCCTAAATCTGCTGGGATTTACCCTATCCAGAACTAAAGTAAACTCTGTTTAAGCTGGTTTCGGGAAAGAATTCGCCTGATTTCTTTGGCCTACATCCAGATGTCCCACCCTTCTTCCCCCTGTGAATTAGCCAGACTGAGCAGCATACAGCCAACTAGTTCCACAGAGCACATCTGTTAACGGTCGCTTCTTCTCTGTTTTGCAACTTGCACTTGTTACTGAATCAGGTTGGTTTTAGTGACTCGGGCGAGTCCCAAGGATGTTGTTTTAAATTTGGGCTAAAGCAACCTATAAAACATTACCTACTTTTCTTCCCCAGAATCAAACATCACAGCTATTTTACTACCATCAAAGAACTTTGAGGTGACTCATTGACTGAATGTCCACAACATCTTTTAGATTTTCTTAATGCTAAATATTTATTAGTAAAGCAATTTTGCAAGGGTCAGTACAGCTTAATTCAGTAGCAAAAATAATCAATTAAATAAAATTAATCATCAAGCCTGTCTTTCCCTAACGCTTTCCCCTACACGTCCAACAATTTATTGTTGTCTGCTTTGTGTTTAGGGAGAACATTTAAGTGTGAAAATTCTGATGCTTTCATTATTGTACATTGCTTTATTGATGTGATATAATACGTTAGATAGAATATCTGTGGGATCAGATTCTCTAACTCTATATCCCACAGCCACGATAACCTGAAGGCCATTCTTAAAGAAGAACGAGAGGCCACGCCTCAGCAGCTTGTGAACAGCATGAAGGTTGTTGTCAACCTGCAATTGATGCTCAAGGGCACATGGCATTGTTGCTTAGAAAGTGCAGGAAAACATGTACCCCAAAATACTGCGTTTCTAAAAAATGTACGGTACTTTATAAAACAAAAAGCAGTTAATATGGATCAGAGCACCTTGTGGTTCCAGCCTGAATCACAGGGTCCCATCAAATTTATTTTATAATGCTTTTTTCTCTCTTCCTCTCAGTCTTATAGCCGAACAGTCAACAAATTGCAGCTTTTCTGACAGAACTTATCCATTATCCATTTGTTAATTTTCAAAACTGCACGTCTGTTTTCAGTTTAGTTCCACATGCAGATTCTCATAGAAGGCTCACAAAATAATCTCTAAATGTGAGACCAACACATTGTGGTCATTTTTACGTGAAGTTATTCAGTTTTTTAGGAAAAACATTTCTAGCGTTATTTTTGGACAACCATATATTCTCTTTGAAGATTACAGTTTTTTTATATGGTTAATTAGTCCATCAGTTTATGGAAATGAAAAACGATGTTCTTAGATTTAAACAAAATAACAGAGGAAAAAACATTGACTGACAATAATACAAAGCAAAATTATATCATGCATAGTATTTATCAATCTAAAAATCAAGCAAAATAAAAACAGAAGTAAATTGAAACATACGCTAAAAGTACAATTTCAGTATAGCAGATATCTAAATAAATCTATAGATACTACTTGTCAGAAATATAAGTGTAATTAAATTTATAATTATTCTTTCACCAACCTCAGCAGATCATTACAACTAAAATCTATACATGATAATTAATTTGGATCTCCTAGTAAAATTCTAACAGTACTCCCAGCAAACCCATACTGTAGGTCCAAAGCATTCCAAACTGTAATGGACTTTCAAAGCTATTAAGTAGGTACTCAACTCGAGACCAAGATCCATTATTAGGCAAAGGATTTACACCTAAAGTCCAGCACATCAGGTTGTAGACATCCACTGCTCTAATGGGAGCTGCTCGAACATTCTTCTTGAAGTCTGGGTAGACAAAGAAAATATATTTAGATCTCTGCTTTATATTTTGTCATTCCAGTTTGAACACAATTTCATAAAAACCTGACAAAGCACCAACATACATTTTCTGTTCCAAATATACATCTTGTATTTTTTTGTAAATCTTTTCGTTGATTTTATAGATTTTCAACATGAAAAAAACCACGCCACAGCCACCTCCCAAATAAAACACACAACAGTGGGAGGACATAAGTGGTATTCCACAGCAAATCCATAAAATATGGCATATTATTTAAATTTATCCATCAAGCTAGTACTGGTTGTCAAATATCATAAAATAGACTTTCTTGGTGAGGCAAGGTAAATTAGATTTTCTCCAGATTGTTATGAATATATGATTTTGTGGACTTTGTGTCTTTCCTCTATTTCTTATCTGCACACATGCACACTGTTGCCCGAATAAACATTACCATAACATATGAGATTGGCGACAGTCACACATAAACAAAATTGATCAATACAGGCTAAGTGGTGTAAAAAAGTGTTACTAGATCACAAATAAAGCAAAATACCATACTAACATTTGAAATGAATTTACCTGGTCCTACCGCCAAGAAAAAGCCTCTCATGTCAATAAACTCGTTATCATAACCATGCCAGCCATTTTGCCAAGCTGATGCCTCCCCCGAGTCGTTTTTCCAGTAGGGTAGTGTTGTCTTGTTCTGCAGAGAACACCAATAAATATGACATGATGACAAGAGATATAACATGCTTTCAGACAAAGTAAACAGCATGTAATGTAATAATATTTACACAACGTATGTAGAGAATATATAATACCCGTCTTTACTGAAAAAAAATAATAAAACAAGATATTTCTACATACTTTTAAAGTTAAATCAGACCAAACCTCTCTTTTAAGCTTAGCTAGAATGATCAAAATTATTATTTTTTTATTATTATTGTTTTGATTCATTTTAGTTCAGTTACAACACAAAGAACAAAAGAGAATTCCATGCTGCCTCCCACATACACACACAAAACAATAAAAGAACAAGGGGAGTGCTGTGGTAGTGTCGGAGTTCAGCACAACCCCTACACCATCACCCGACACCGCGTCGATCGACGCGGCCGTCGCAGGTTCGACTCCCAGTCCCGGTGACATTTGCCGCATGTCTTCCCGTCTCTCTCCATCCTCTTCTTCCTGTCAGCCTACTTTAAAAACAATACGGGCCACAAGAGCCAACCAAAATCCTCTGAGAAAAAAATTACAACAACAAAAAAAAAACTATAACGAAATACCTCACATGAGTAAAAGATGAGGAGTTATTAGTCTTTTCTTCCAGTCAATGTCACCTCACAACTACTAAGACAAAAAGAAAAAAAAACTCCAGCAAGAATAAATAAAGGCTATCTTTAGTCTGCCAATATCTACATCCCCCGTATTGTCCTATTGATATGAAACTTATAACAATAGCTCAGAAAACAGGTGTGATTATGTAGAAAATGTTATTTCACTCTTAGCTCTTTGTTTCTTTAAATTTGGAGGGGGATGCATTTTTTGGCAATATGGATTTTGAGCCTGCTGATATTTGCATGCCCTGTCTATTTTCCCCAAATATTGTCCTATTGATATGAAACTCATACCAGTAGCTTGGAGAATAAGTGTGATTATGTACAAAAGGTGAGATCCTCTTAGCTCCTTATTTTATAGATTCTAAATATATTTTAAATGTAATCCGATCACAAAAATAGCACACTTAACATATTCTTAAGAAGCCATATACTTAAGGTATACAAAGTATAACGTTAGTTGTTTCAAAAAAAAAAAAAAACGCATGTTAAAGTACACTTAGCACACTTTAAATTGTGATTTAGAACAATTGAATTAGTACTAAAATACACTAAGTCCAAAATTAGTTGTTTAAAATAACACACTTAAAGAGTACTGATGAGTAGTCTGGCTTCAAGTATGCTGAAGTTTAACATGCTAAGTATATTTATTTTTTAGCAATTTTGTAAGTAAATACATTGAATTTAAAGTGAATTTTCTTTTACTTTGATATTTCTTTTACTTTCTAACTAAATGTTTAGCTGGAAAATCATATTCTATTCTCAAAAGCAGATACTCCAACTATAAAAGATGAGATTACAAATAAAAAAATTACATAAGTTGATATAATGTTATTTCTTACCTTAGTGATAAACCAGCCTGGTTCAGCAACCAAAGTGAGAGAGGAAACAAAGTTCCCTTTTTTGTAAAGAAACCGTTCAGGGATTTCCTGCCTGGAATAGACACGCATGTTATGGACCTGGCTCAAGGCAGCATAGACCTGGTAATACACACAAACAAAACATTTATAACTTAAAAAAAATAATTTTATAAAGCAACCCTGAAATGGCTCTTTTTCATAGGCATAGGAACCAGGTAGGATGAGGGGATATCACCCCCTTTAGAGACAGGTCCATTTGTCCCAAGCATTTGTTTCACACAAGAATTTCATCACAGTTGCGAAAACTATTTGATTTTGAATTTTTTTACTATGAAAGTGCAACACACCACCGTCAACAAAGGGCTCCATAGAGACAGGAGACAGCAAAGAGTCAGAAACTCCTTTCACATGAAGTAAAATGGTCTGTTGGGAACGTTGCCATGAATATTGCTTGTTTAACTTCTTAGTTTACTTTCATAACCAAATATTTTTGGCTAAGTTTAATTCCGGAATAGTCCAATGTTTTACTGCTAATTTTGTCTAAAAGTTAGCTACTTGAGCCACAATGTTTTATTTCTCATCATAATGAGACTGAAACAGCAGCAAAATGAGCTGTTTTTTGTTGTTGTTTAAAGTGTAAAATCAGTGTGAGCAATGGCTGCACAACATCCTCCATCCATCCATCCATTTTCCGTCACCCTTCTCCCTAACGGGGTCAGTTGCTGGTGCCTATCTCCAGCTGTGTTCTGGGCGAGAGGCGGGGTCACCTGGACAGGTCGCCAGTCTGTCGCAGGGCAACACAAAGACAAACAGGACAAACAACCAGACACACACACACTCACCACACAAGGAGAATCTGGAAAGCCCAATCAACCTGACAGTCATGTTTTTGGACTGTGGGAGGAAGCCGGAGTATCCGGAGAGGGAGAACATGCAAACTCCGTGCAGAAAGACCCCGGGCCGGGAATCGAACCCAGGACCTTCTTGCTGCAAGGCAACAGCGCTACCCACTGCGCCACTGGCTGCACAACACTTCATCCTTTATTTATCAACATGTATAACATTGGATTGCAGTGCTAGAGACAAAGGATGCTAAGGGAGGTCTTCAGTTAGTTTACTAAAATATGTATTAACCCGTTATTTCTTAAATAAATTAAACAATTTTATTATGAAAAGACTTAGTAATGCATCAAGTGCATTACTAAACACAACATCAGGGGTGCACAATGTCTAAGGGCCCCTTCACTGCCAGATGCATTTAAGTTCTACACCAGCTTTGAGGATGCTAACACCTCCCTCAGCACCAGACTAACACGCCTCACACATAGCAACGTGACCAGCTTCCCTCGAGGAAATCAACCCTTGTAAATCTACTGGTTCCAACAAAATCCAAGGGCAAGTACTGAGGGACTGTGCACATCAGCTGTCTGAGGTGTTGACGGACATCTTTAACACCTCACTGTCACTGTCATCTGTGCCTACCTGCTTAAAGACTATTATCACTCTCTCCAAATGCTCCCCAGTGACAAGCCTGAATGACTATCAACCAATAGTAGAAGTTGGTAGAAGTGCTTTGAGAGGCTAATCATGAATAACATCAAGGACTCCATTGACATCACTGTGGACCCCCATAAGTAGGAAGACCCGGTCCACTGCTGATGCCATTTCATCGGTGATCCACACAGCCTTCACACAACTGGAGAGCAGGAACTCCTACATCTGCTTGCTTTTTCTGGATTTCTCCTCAGCCTTCAACACCATCATCCCAGAGACCCTGGTGCAGAAGCTCTCCTCTCTTGGACTGAGTTCTATACTGGGGAACTGGATTCTGGACTTCCTGACCAACAGACTTCAGACTGTCAGGATTCACAATACTGTCTCCTCCTCCATCCCCCTCAGCACTGGCTCACCGCAGGGCTACGTGCTGAGCCCCCTCCTCTTCACTCTGCTGCTGTATGACTGCTCGGCAAGACACCCCAGCTGTCATATAGTGAAGTTTGCCGATAACACAGCAGTAGTGGGCTGCATCATGAACAGTGACAAGTCCAAATACAGAGAGGAAGTGGAAGATGTGGTGCAGAGAAAATAACCTCTGAATCAACCTATAGAAGTCCAAGAAGATTGTGATGGACTTCAGAAGGGACAAGGATCCTCTTCAGCCCCTGTACATCAGAGGAGCAGCTGTGGAGGTGGTCTCCAGCAACAGGTACACCTGGGTGTGCATATATACAGTGACCTCACCTAGAGTACCAACACCTCCCATCTGGTCAGGAAGGCATATCAACCTTCGATGGTGCGCTAGCTGCCTACCATGGTGACCACGGGTAATGGGGAATCAGGTATCAATTTCAGAGAGGGAGCCTGAGAAACGGCTACCACATTCAAGGAAGGCAGCAGGCACGTCACTACCTCCCCGGGGAGGTAGTGACAAAAAATAACAATAAAGGACTCTTTCCAGGCCCTGTAATTGGAATGAGTACACTTTAAATCCAGCTCTACTCAGGAAGCTGTAGAGAGATGGTATCTTCTACTCATATATAAAGAAAATTGTATCCCTTCAATCATATTTTGATCATAAGAAGAGTGAATATAAACATGGCAACAATTGTTGCCGCTAGCATAATACATAGACAGTATTATGCTACTGTAGGTCTCCATAGCTTTACTGTTCATTCTATATAGCTTGCTGTTCCCACACAGCTTAAAACTATCAGATATTTTAGATCTTCTAGACCTGAAGGAACCTGAAAATGATGTCTTCTATATCACTGTCATTCCCACAGTTGAAACCCTCCCTTCTCCAACCCCCACAAAGGCGACTCTTTGTGGCCTATTCATTGAATGACGACTACAAGATGACTCCACGCCTGAATAGGGTTCAGGACAGGGCCACGGTGTAGTGATTGGTCTGGTGGAACAGGGACAATTTCCACCCAGATGCAGATTTGTTCATAACATTTTTACCTGATTTTGCCTCTTTGATTAAATGACCAATTGAGGTCAAAGGTTGAGACAATGACATCTGCAGGATGCAGTATTAAATCTTTATGTATCTAAAATATTTCTGAAAACTCTTGTAACCATTCTTTGTTATAATAGGTCATACATGTCATAATTTTTCTTCTTTTTTATAAGTATAAATAGGCCATATATGTGTAATTTACACTATGCTGTTTCCTACCAGCAACAATTGTTGCCAAGTATAAAACCTAAATTTTTACTAACATAACCAACATAAAATGTAAAAATTCATAAATATCATGTGCTAGGAAGGTCCGAGGATTGAAATGCATGCACATATTTTGCAGGAAAAATTTTGGGATTAAATGGGTTAATTACTTCCTTGTCAGCTTGTCATTCTGATGGATTTATAGAGCAAGTATATATGTTTGTCATATATTTTCCATTTTCAAGAGATGTATATTGTTAGATTTTATTTTAGAACAAAACATTAGTTTAGATTTTATTCATCTTTGTTCCTGATGTTTGTTGTGTTCCTTATTTTTATGACAATTACATGTAAGCTAATGTTCTCCATCAAAGCGGAGGCCACAAAATTGCAACATTTATGCAGAGTTTTATTACTAAAAAATATAGTAAAGAAAAAATTGACACAGGGTTACCTTTTGGTATGTGGTACTTTTAGGCCACAGGCTGACTACTGGTCCTCTATCCATTATCTTCACAATGTCTGACATGTCTATATATTTGTCCAGTTCTATCACCTTCTCCATCCAATGGATCTTTGTCATACCATGGTCTGAAAATAACATCACATTTAACTGATTCTCCAGGTTGCTGTCCTGAAAGGAAATAAGCAATACAAAATTTTTATATATATATAATTCTCCAGGTTGCTGTCCTGAAAGGAAATAAGCAATACAAAATTTTATATATATATATATATATATACACACACACTTATTTAAACATTCATTTTGACATGAAACTCACACCACATGCCTGTAAGAACCCCAGTGGTTGCATAATAAAGGCTTGCAAAAGGGTTTGTAATTTCCAAACACTTGTGCAATATATGTCTATATCAGGGGTCACCAATGCCGCAGGGGACATCGTCAGTGGCCTCAGAGCAAGTTCTAAAAATAGCCAGTGACATTGGGGAGCACTGCCAAAGAAATTATTTCATTTATTGTTTTTACATTGAAGTACTAACATTTGTTAATATTTAGAATTTTTAAAGAAAGTAAATTATAAAAAATGTCTAAAATAAATTGCTTTATGCATAAATCTCTTCTATGGTTAAAGTTCAGAATTATGCGCAGGCCCCTGCAGGATGTTATCGGAGGGCAGCTGCACCCACTCTGCCTACTTTAAGATTTTCCATGAAGTAAAACAAGAAAACAATCATTTCTGAAATTTTTATTATCGAACCTTCTTTACAATTAACAAAACTGCGGGGAAAACAAAAAAAGATCTTATGTGTGAAAACGTCTTGAACATAGCGCACATCTGAGTCTGTGGGTGTGGGCAGGCCATATTGTGGATCTTATTGGTCCGTTTGCTTTGGTTTATTTAGTAGCTTGGCACTCATTCAACAAATGAATGAGCGGAGTTTGAACGTCCCGAAGTTCTTCTTTTGGATCCCGGTTGAGCTTTACTGTGTCCGGTTCTGACGGGTCACCGGTTTATGAGCTTCTTTGATGTTTCCCGAACTGGACAGCTGGTGGGTCTAGTTAGTGGACATCTGCTGCTCTTACTGAGCGTCGGGCTAAGACTGGGTTAAACTATTTAATTTAGTCCAAACGTTCCCCAAAGAGTAGAAATTAAGCAAACATTGTTGCTTCACCTTCTCCTCCTTTGGACGTCTGACACCCCTTGAACCTAGGAATTAACATCCTCCTCTTTCCGTGGATCACCAGGGGAGGCATCGCTTCCATGTCTTTATTATTCAGCATTATTTGTGTAAAAAAGAAAAAAAAAAGGGTGTGCTGCTTTAGTGGTTTAGGTTTGTGCTGGATTTGTGCGCCGCGCAAATGATGTAGTTGGAGAGGTGATTGTGCTCCTGCAGGTCAGTGCAGTCATAGTTTAGTGTGCCTTCGGATCTGTAGGACTTTTTTCCAACATCTGCTGGTGTCAGCAAATGGGTGAAGGAAAAGCAAACTGACCAATAAGATTTAGGCTTATTGGTCAGCCTAAATCTTATTGGTCTAGAATCTAGAATTCTAGATACATTGTATATTTTTCTTATTGTTGACACAGACCTTTGACCCTCCAGGGGTCAAAGGTCTGTGCCCTTTGACCCCCACAGACTCACACTGATGTGGCTACGTACAAAATGTTTTGGACAAAAGATCTATTTCTTCTCTCCACAATTTTGTTATAGTAAAGAGGGTTATCCCTGATAACTACTGTCAGTAGTCCCTAACATTAATATGATCAGGCAGCATGTAATCATATATATAAAAATATAAAAAAAATATATATATATATATATATATATATATATATATATATATATATATATATATATATATATATATATACACTATTGTTATAAAGCCTGAACCAAGAAAATTTCTGTCTGTATCAAACAAGTAGCCCTTCATGTTACTCTGTTCCTGTGAAGTAGCTCCCAGTCACAAAAAGGTTGTGACCCCTGGTCTACAGTTTCTCAATATGATCTAAGTCTGGAAGTTATTACCAAATAAGTATTTATTTTAAGTTTGTTCAACACTTTTTAGTGTTTGTACATCATGTTGCATGACTTTGTGTTTTGTGTTTATGATGTAAAGCACTTTGAAATGCCTTGTAGCTGAAATGTGCTATACAAATAAAATTTGATTGATTGATTGATTGATTGATTGATTGATTGATTGATTGATTGATTGATTGATTGATTGATTTGTGGACAATTTTGATGTTGTGCTGGGGCCTTAGTGCATTCCTATTGACTTATTGCAGAAAAATATGTAGAACAGGAAGAAATCTTCATTTTAAACATTTCAGTTCATCAGTCTGAACTAAAATTAACAGTCTTGACACAAGTATTACCAAAAAGAAGCAGACATGAAGTACATAGATATACATATAAAGGTAAAAACTTGCAAAAGCAATAGTAATGTTATTACCTTGATTTTTTGGTTTAGAATCTGCATGGTGAGATCAAGGTGTTGCACAGCTGTTTTGACCTGAGGAGACTCTGGTCCAAAGTGATGTCCTTCCACATCTATTTGCTCATAGTAAACAGCTGCCATGTCTGCTTTTCCTGAACTAAAAAAAAAAGGTATATTATAACAAATCTCCAACCAATAGTATTGGATAAATGTCTATTAAAACAAATGAAGCAATACATACAGAGCCTCAAGCACGTGCACGTGGGCTGAGGGCTTGAGACCCTGCCCCTTTTATTCTTGATGCCCCAAGTGCCCTTTTGTAAGGTTTTTTTTTTTCACAAGAACCACTGTCCAGGACGAAACAACTAAGATCCATAAATACATCAGGGACAAAGCCTCAACAGACAATGTGCTCAGTGGATGTCTCAGACAACAGGGAACGAAGGTTGAGGTGCCAGAGATACCATCATGGGAGGACAAGCCCCTACATGGGATGTACCACCAGCAAATAACCCAAGTGGCTGATATCAGTAAATCCTACCAATGGCTGGAAAAAGCTGGACTCAAGGACAGCACAGAGGCCCTCATCATGGCCGCCCAGGAACAGGCCCTAAACACCAGAGCAATAGAGGCCCAGATCTACCACACCAGACAAGACCCAAGGTGTAGGTTGTGCAAGGAGGCCCCTGAGACAGTCCAGCACATAACAGCAGGGTGCAAGATACTGGCAGGGAAAGCGTACATGGAACGACATAACCAAGTGGCAGGCATAGTGTACAGAAACATCTGTGCAGAATATGGACTGGAAACCCCAAGATCAAAGTACAGAAGGTGGTGGAGAATGCCAGAGCTAAGATCCTGTGGGACTTCCAGATCCAGACAGACAGAATGGTAATGGCGAACCAACCAGACAT
This sequence comes from Poeciliopsis gracilis, assembly GCA_911649635.1. Classification (NCBI taxonomy): domain Eukaryota; kingdom Metazoa; phylum Chordata; class Actinopteri; order Cyprinodontiformes; family Poeciliidae; genus Poeciliopsis; species Poeciliopsis gracilis. The sequence goes on along the minus strand of CAJVRI010000739.1, from coordinate 339,495 downwards.
TGTCGTAGTGGACAAAAAACAGAGGAAAGCCGTTGTGGTAGATGTAGCAATACCAAGCGATTGCAACATCAGGAAAAAGGTGCATGATGAACTGGAGAAATACCAGGGCCTTAGGGAGGAACTGGAGAGGGCCTGGAAGGTGAAGACCACAGTGGTGCCTGTGGTCATCGGGGCCCTCGGGGCAGTCACCCCCAAACTGGAGCAGTGGCTAAAACAGATCCCAGGAACAACATCAGACATCTCAGTCCAGAAATGTGCAGTCCTTGGCACAGCCAAGATACTGCGCAGGACCCTCAAGCTCCCAGGCCTCTGGTAGAGGACCCGAGCTCAGAGGATAAGAACCACCCGCGGTGGGTGAGAAGGGAATTTTTTTATTTTTTTTATATATATGTCCTCACCTTCTCTGTCACCATATGGTACACAGGGGCCACAACCAAGGACAGAGAGACTAAAGCGCATTGTGCACATTGTTAATAAGGTGACCGGCTACAACCGCCAACCTTTAAAGGACCTGTAGTCCTTCAGAATTCTAGATACATTGTATATTTTTCTTTTTTATGTTTTATTTATTATTATTATTTATTTATTCACTATTGCTTCATAACATCAAAGCAATTTTCTAAACTGTAAATTGCGATTAAGGTTTGAAAAGCCCTAAACCTGTATTGTCCATATTATTTTTACTATTTTTCACCACTGTTTTTTTTTTTTCAAACAAAGGTGTATTGATGAATAGCAATACATCAATAATGTGGCCGGCACCAGGACAGACACCCTGAGAAACTGCATGTGTATGCTGAGAGTATTTTTCTTCTAGTTAATAAATCCCACAATTAAACAAAAAAAGTGAACCTCTTTTACCAAGAAGTATTACATGTGTTGCCAAAGACTTACATATCTTATTCTATAATGTCTTAATTTATCAGATATTATGTTTGAAAAAAATGTCTTCTCACCTCAAGGCAGCAAGTGAACTGGCTATCGAATGCATAAGATCTTCTTTTGATGGACTGTTAACGTATTCTTTGCAGAACGCCGGACGGACATTCAGAATTTCCACTTCACAGCCTAAAAGCAAGTATAAGAAATCATTGTGCCTGTTATATGTTATGTTTTCAGTAAACATATGAAAAAATAATAACTATCACAGTTCAGATGAGTATGATTAGACTTGGATTTACTTTAACTTGAAATATATAATATTGTAGATTTGACCTTCTTTGAATCTTTGCTACCCTGACAAACACAGGTCCATGATAAATGGACCGGTTCAGTCAAAAGGTCAATTTGACAAATTGACCTGCTGACAGGGGCATTTGTTTTGGGGCAATACAAATGCCCCAATACCATCAAGTACACCATTCTACAAGAGAAGATCTACAGAGTTGTCCATTTACCACATAAAACTCTATCAGGTGAACATCCCTCTATCACTTCCTCCACAATTATTGCATCACAACCATAATGACCCCTTATTTGGACATTTCAGATAATACAAAACCTATAAACATCTACAAGCATTGGTGTATTGTCAGGGTTGAACATGGACATTCAGGTCTACGTGAGATGTTTCCAAGTCTGCCAAATGCACAAACTAGAAACCTAAAAGCCTTGGGAAAGTTACAGCAAATGCAGGTGAATGCACAATGGCAAATGATAGGACTGTTCTTGACTGGACCCTTTCCACAAAGTAGTAATGGCAATGTTCACCTCCTGGTTTTTGTGGATTATTTCTCTATGTGAGTTGACATGTTTCCCTTCCAAATAGCGACTATAGAGACAGTCTCTCAATACCTGATCAAAGATTTTGACCGATGGAGAGTCAAGTCAAGTCAAAGTTTATTTATATAGCACATTTACAACAGCTTCAGCTGACCAAAGTGCTTCACAACAAACAACATTACAAGTACATAAATGATAATATAGAAATAAAATTAATTTTAGCAAAAAAATAATAAGATAAATATAAAATTGGTAAAGATACCAAAAGCTAATACAATGAAAAAAACAATAAAAAACTATTGAATTTTAGCTGCAGCAATTTCCTTCCATCCTTTATCTTTTCTCTGTAACTGGTGTTGAAGGCCAGGGAGAATAGATGAGTTTTCAGGCAGGACTTAAACTGACCTACTGACTGAGAAAACTTAATAGACAGAGGGAAACTGTTCCAAAATCTAGGGACAGCCTCAGAAAAGGCTCTGTCCCCTCTAGTTTTTTACCTTGCTTTAGGGATAGACATTAAAAGCTGATCAGTTATCTTTAAGGTTCAGGGTAGGCTGAAGGGCTGCAAGAGCTCACTTAAGTAAGAAGGGCCCATAGAGTTTAAACACTTAAAAATAATCAATAAGACCTTAAATTTTATCCTAAAACAGGGAGTCAGTGAAGGATGTGTAAAACTCAGGTAATAAATTCACGCCTGCTTGTTTTTGTCAATAGACAGACTGCAGCATTTTGGATGCTCTGCAGGGAGCTCTGGTCCAACCCTAAATAATCTAAATGTGATGTAAATGTGTGGCTAACCCGCTCAAAATCAGGCAGAAGAAGATAGACATTTTATTTTATCAAGGCTCCTCAGCTGAAAGAAACTGGCTTTGATAATAGGTTAATATGTTGGACAACATATGGACAACAAAGACAGGGGACCAAACACATGTCCAAGCAGGGGATTGTGTTGACCAAACACTAAAATCTCTTTTTCCCCCCCTTATTTAGGTTCAGAACATTTGCTCTTAACCATTCCTGTACATTCTGAAGACAATCCTGTAACATATGGACGGCAGACTGACTGTCATTTGTAGTTACAGGTAATCCAATGAACGTCATCTGCAAAACGATTTTTATGAAAAATACAACCCAGAGGCAGCAGACAAAAGGCAAAAAGAACAGGCACTAATATCAACCCCTGGGGAACCCCATACTTAAGAGTATGGGGTTCTCTCAAAGAATCATATTTTTTTTCTAACAGAGAAATATTACTGTCCTATATTTACAAAAATCTCCTATTTGAAAGTTGGGGGACTGAAGTGAAAGTTTAGGAGTTATGTGTAACCGGTGTATACTATTAGTGTTCTTTAAGTATAAGACAGCATACTGTCTTCTACTGTCTGTTAACCTTGATGTGTTCTGCATTGTATTCTGTTGAAGAAGGGAGTCAGACCACAGGAATTGCTGGTTGTTCTTTAATGCAGGTTGCTGTCAGAGGCCTGCACAAATAGAAATAAAAATGCCTTTTACCAAGCAGCTCTTCCATGCACAGAAGTCGGAATTTCCCTCTTCTCAGGCAGCCTAGCGCCAACTCAGAGTATTACAGTATTATTGTTCTTCTAAAGGAATCCACAATAATAAAAAAGTTAGATTTCTTGTAAAATAAAAAACCTCTTAAGTACACATATCACAGCTGTTTTGTGCCTGTAATACAGCCAGTTTAAACATTGAGGAACAAAAGAACCAAATACACATACCTGCACAAATAGAAATAGAAATGCCCTTTAACATGCAGCTCTTCCATTCACAGGAGTCAGAATTCCCCAAGCAGATGGAGAAACCCTGTGACTAATAATATCTGCTCTAACATTTAAGGAAAATGTTCTTAACTTGTCAGAAAGAATACTCCTCTGTATGTATTAAAACAAATAAACATTCACTTACAATTATTTTATATATTTCATAGAACGCGAGCTTAACCACAAGCAAAGAAAATTTCCTACCTCTTCTCAGTCAGTCTAGCACCAACTGCAGGTATTACAGTACTGATGTCATAAGACGCTCTCTTAAAGTGACAGTACAGGTACTAGTGCTTATCAAAATAAGTAAAATAATAAAATTCTTAAAATATAACAAAAAATAGTATTCTTCAGCATTAATCAGGATTTGGTGAAATTTCAAACATTATAATAATAAAAAAATAAAAGCACATTTTCTAAAGTTGTTAGAAAATGTTAGCTCAGCCATAAGATAATCATAATTTATGGCTAAGCTATAAGCCATAAGGGGTACGGCTTATAGCCAGTTCACAACACCTGTTGTGAACTGGTCTTATTTACACCAACCTGAATGAAAAATAAATAAGATCCAATAAAGTCACAAAAAGAAGCTACAACAATGGATTTCTTTACAATCTTTCAGCTGTAGTTGAAGAAATGTTATCAAAAGTGTTAAGGAATCCTTACATTAACAGTGTGCACTCACCAGGCCAGAAGTACATGAAAACTTTTTTTCCCAGGTTTTGCATGGTGACCCAAAGAGGTTCCGATCCATTCCACCAAAGAGGCAACTGACTGTCAGAATTGGTTCCAATAAGAAACTCTTTGTTTAAGACTTCATCCCACATGTAATTTCCAACGATCTGATGGGTCTCACAGTGACGGCCTGAAAAATAATAGTATTGTAAAGTTTTAAAACTGATTATTTCAAATTTCAAAAAACTACTCACTAAATCAAAAACAATAAAAACATGGATGTCCTACTATTCACTTTAACAGTGCATAGGGAGCCACAAGTGCTTAAGAACCTGCCAGTTGGGCCTGGATGTTCAAAGTGCCTCTCAAAAAATTATATTTTTTTCCTGACAGATTTAACAAACTGTAAATAAGATGCAGTGGGGTGGGGAATAAATTTATGTCAATAAGATGGTATAGCACCTTTCACAGATAAAGGTGCTCCACAAAAATAGAGGAAAAACATAACATCAAATTGAATTAAAATATGGTTTGTAGTTTAGATTTGTTGTTATTGCACAGCATTTTAGCAGTGCAACAAGATTAATGGAGTAGCTCTGCTGAAAGCTTTATAAACCATCAAGATGCATAACATTAGACAGAAGACACATTAATGTGTGGCAAAACTGGCAGTTCAAACAGCCCATGGGTGAAAAAAACTGTTTTTCAGTCTATTTCTTTTTGTCCCTATAGTCATTGGCAGTGGGGTAAACTGGTCCAGGATGCTCTGGACTCTGGAGAAATATTGAAAGCTGGAGATTTCCAGAACCCACTCAACAGAACTCACTCAATATAAAAGGACACCAGCAGCTGTTCCAGATGGTTTTTTTGTAGCAGACACAGGTAAGATAGGCGTAATTAGGCCTTTTTCAACATTGGTGTTGTGTTTTCTGACCAGCAGAAGTTATCAGAGATGTGAACACCTAGAAACTTGAAGGTCTGAACCGTTTTCAGATAGGGTTCCATCAATGTGGAAAGGACATCGTTCAGTTCGATTTTTCCAGAAATATAGCACTGTCTCTTTTGTTTTTTGTTGCATTTACCTGGAGGTTGTTTCTTCCACACCATTCTGCCAGTAACAGAATTTCACTCCTGTTGAAGTATTAACCTCCTCCTGTAATAAGTCTAATTAAAGTAGTATCATCATCAAATGTTATGATGATTGGAAGAGTGAGTAGCTTTGCCATCATGCATATAAAGGATGTAGAGGTGTGGGCTAAGTACACATCCCTGTAGTTATGTTGTTAACAATAATCTGTGAAATTATTGTGTTAGAGCAAAGGAGTAGTCCGCAAAAATAATCTGTCCATAATTGCCTTGTTATAGATGAGACAGGCCTGTGTTTGCATCTATATGCAAATTGATGAAGATCCAAAACAGGTGGAAGCAGGAATTTGATATGCTGAGCTACAAGTCTCTCAAAGCACTTCATGATTACTGATGTTAGTGCAATAGCAGGGCTTCCCCCAGTGTATTGGAAGCCTGGTGGCCCGCCATGCTTTACTAACATAATATTAGCATTCCATAAGCCCGGGGGGGCCTTATGGAGTCACTGACTTAATTTTGATCTAACAGAAGTGCAAATAACCAATATTCATTTTAATTGTATTTTTTGATTAGTTGTTTTTAAGAATAATTATGGGTTTAAATACAATTTATTAGTTACCCAGTAATATTTTTACATTTCCTGTCAAATTAACATCTTTTAATACGAAAACATGGAGGGCCACCTCGGTGCCCCAATCACCGGGCTTAGCAAGTTTTCTGGGGGAAACACTGCAATGTATGGCAGCTAATTAAAGCTGCCATACAGCTTTAGTTATTAAAGCTGTGTATGGCAGATTTGATCATGGTTGCTGACTTGAGACAGGGACTGACAGTTGGCTGAAAATCTGAGTGAGGACCTCTGCTAGTTGCTAAGCACAGGCTTTCACCACTTTCCCAAGTACTCCATCCAGGCCAGGTGATTTTTTTCTGGTGTACTTTTTTGAGTAGTCAACATACTTGATGATTGAAAGGCTGAAGAGTGTGACTGTGAGACTGACAGTGTTTTGTAGGAGTGTGTATGAAAGTAAATAAGTGGCAATAGGAGTTGAGTTAAAAATGCCCCTGAAATTTTAATGTTGTATGTTTGTGCTTACCTTTTCAGTATTTAGGATGCTTTTTTAACCTAAAGAGAAGTTCAAACAGCCTTAACTTAATCCTGGTTCTGGTAGACTGTATGATGGTCTCACCTATGCTGACCAGAAGAACATCTTTTTGTCATGGATATGAGATAAACCTCCTTCCAAAACATCTTGGCACAAACTCATCATGGAACTTTCTCCTTTGGAATACTTAACCTACTCTCTTCATTATACAAAGGGACAATTTTCGCGTATTTGGATTACTTATTTCCGTTTCACAAATTCTACTGTTGCATCTATACTAAACAGCCTTATGATAGATTAACCGTGAATGTAAATACAGCTCTGGAAAAAATTTGGAAATCGCTTCACTGAACCCCATTGAAAACGCCATGGTTATTCAACTAAATATTGATTCCTGAACTCTTATTCCACAAAATATTGATTACTGAACTCCTCCTGAGTTAAAATAAAATAAAAGTGTTCATTTTATCCAAACATACATCCATTAAAAAAAAGTCAGAGAAACTGATCATTTTAAGTGCTCTCTTAATTTTTTCCAGAGCTGTATATATATGTGTTTGTGTTGCACCCTGCCTTAACTGTGAAGATCTATGTTGTGTTTATCCTAGGTTTTGCTTTGTCTATTCTATTCTAAGATGTTTAATAAGGAAATTAAAAAAAATAATTAAAAAACTAAAAAAAAAAAGTCACTTTGCACTTTGGGCTTTCAGGATAACCACGTAGGAGTTAAAGCCTTATCCACAAGTTTACTGCTGCTCCCTAGAATTTGAAAAGTAGAATGGGGGAGGCAGATCCTTTAAATATCAGGCTCCTCTCCTATGGAATCAGCTACTTTTAAAATTTGGCTTAAAACTTTTCTTTTTCATAAAGTCACTTAGAAACTTTTTAATCTACTTTGAATAGTTAACTGAGCATCCTGTACTTTTTGATAACTAGAATCAATTGGAATGTGTGTGTGAATGAATTGAAAAGATTTTTTGCAAAGTGCTTGGTGATATATAAATGAACTGGATATTTGAAAAAGCTGTACTGAAAAAAAGCAGTCGATCTGTTAAACAGCACTTGAGAAATTAAAAAAAAAATCAAAACTTAAGATCAAAATTATTAGCCCCAATTACACCTATATATGCACCTGCTTTATATACTCACAACAACAAGAAGATTTGATCCATATAAAGAAAGTTTGATAGACAGTTCTCAAAATAATGTTTACTCGTCACTGAATATGGTCAAAGAATATCTTCAGACTACTCAACTATTTGCTGGACAACTTGTCTGCACTGTTGTCTAAGAGGAGCATAAATTCCATAGTCACAGGATAATTATTAATGATTGCAAAATTTTCAAAGGCCAAAGTCCTTTTTGAGAATGGATAACAGAATACTATGCCTCTCAGTCTGCAACAGATTGCTTAAATTTTATATTAAAATATTATTATGACTGGGATTTAAATAATTTCACAACAGATTACAGTTGTGTTAAATCAAAATTTACACTACCACAAAGGCACTTAGGTTTCACAGGAAAATATTATGCTTATATAACTTATAATATGATACTAAACGGTCTGTGAACAGATAACTTGACTGATGGCTTGACAGCTTACCTGTCATTAAGGAATAGTAATTTGGGTATGACAGACTCGGAAAATCTGGAGTCATGTAGTCCACCTTCACTCCTCTCTCCACAAGCTCGCGAAACCCTGGAAGTTCATGTAGTTCATCTATGTAGTCATAACGAAAACCGTCCAGCAAAAACACAAGTAACGGGCGAGCAGCGAGACCCGGATGTAGCGCTTTAAACAGAAGTGGCAGAAAAAAGCACAAATGGGAGAAACACGAGGAGATTTGTTTCGTGGGCATGTTAGGGCCTCGTTCTGAATCGATCCACCAAATAGCACGATGAATGTTTCCTGGAGGTTCCAGCAGGCACTCTGTGGGTGCAGCAGGCACGCTGTGGGTGCAGCAGGCACGCTGTGGGTGAAGCAGGCACGCTGTGGGTGAAGCAGGCACTCTGTGGGTTCAGCAGGCACGCTGTGGGTGAAGCAGGCACTCTGTGGGTTCAGCAGGCACTCTGTGGTGGGAGTGGTTACACGAAGCTGAAGTTGGTTTCCCGACTGCAGCTCCCGATTTGGGAAATGGTTAAAGGGCGATTCCATCTAATTTTTCACGACCTTCAGCATCTTTTATGTACTCCAGTTAAAAAATTACAACCTGGACTAGATTATTCTCAGTTAATAGCTGAATATTTAAAACCAAGTTTGTGAAACATTTATATGATTTGTGAAACTTCAATGAAAGGCAATGTCACCTAATTTTTTTCACCAACTTCACCATCTTTAATGACAGAAAACAAAAACCTAAAACTGGATAGATCAGCAAAACTAATGGAAATTTCACTCCTTTCAGTCAAACTGGACACAGGCTGACCTGTTTGCAAACAAACATAAGAGGGTTCATTTAACAATGTAGAATGTTTCATTGAGGTAGAAGTCAAGATTAAAACCCACTGCGTTAGTTCTGGGTGTGCAGCTCTATGGTATAAACTGAAGTTGCAGTGAGCATCAGGTCAGAATGATTTATATCTGTGAACAAAGAATTATGTGTGGTATTCTGACTATAGCGGGTTGTGTTAATGTTAAATACATTGGATAACATTATTTGCGTGACGGGATTAAGTGGAAGTTTAAGAATTATGCTTAGCTTAACATTGGAACAATTTATATCCTCGACAAAAATACAAGAATATCAGTTCCTTCATCTGAATAGCCTACCCGTAAAATGAAAAGCTATTGATTTATGACCTAATCCTTTTATTAGAATATCCTACCTTCTAAAAAAGATTTGAAATAAATATGTGTTTGTAAGAATAAAACAGTATCAGACAGGGGGAACAAGTTTTTATCGAAATTAAATTCAACACAGACAAAGACATACGTTGTATGTCTGTTATGAGCACCGAACTGGGCAGATCACTGCGCTCCTGAAATGATAGTGCTTGATTAATATTATTCACTAATATGCCATGACTATTACACGGCTTCAATCTCACAAAGAATCGCTACCGACATCTATTCAGCAAAGTTTAATAATAAAAAAGAGTGAAATTAAACTAAAATATTTTAAAATATAGGGACAAAGTGCGCATGCGCATTACCACAAAGTAGGATGGCTTTACGGTTAGCACAGATAAACAGAACATGTAAATATCCATGCAGGTCAACCTGTGTCCAGTTTGAGTGAGAGGAGGCACCAGGTACTGTAAACTAAACAGATGAAGTAGCGGCAGCGCAGGGAAACCTGATCCCTGCTTTAAATGCATAAACTATACTCTTAGCTTTTAGGAATAAATTTACGTTCTTTTCAAAGATGTGTTTGACGACCCCAATCATTACCAGACAAACATTTCAAAATATGAATGCTTTTTTTTTTTTCTTTTTTACCTTTGTCAATAATTTTTTGTATGTATATCTTAAATGAAAGTTTTGCATCAAAACATATACCTAAGTACCTTATATCTACCTGCTTCAATTTTTGCCCATATAATCTGAGAGTAGGATTAACTTTTTTCCTTGAATGAAACCTCTATTCATGTGACCATCTTTCAACCCTATCAATTGCTAATTGAATTCCGGTTTTAAAATTACTAATATTTCCTCCTCTCACCCATAATGCCCCATCCTCTGCATATAATGCTGTACTTATTCTAAAATCTATATTATTAAAAATATCATTAATTGTTAGATTAAAAAGCAATAGGCTACATACATTTTCTTGCAGTGTTCCATTTTGTATAGCATAAATATTTGAATAATTTACCCCTACTCCTGCTTCTATTGTTCTATTTTTTTTAATCCTTTATCCAATTATTTCAATTTTGTCCGTCTTAATTAACAAATCTTTCTTCCAAAGCATATAATATTCTTTTTCAATATCAAAATATGTAGCTAGAAGAACTTCATTTACCTCAGCCTTTCTTATTTCACTTATAAACAATTGGACCAACAGTTGTCTGTCCAATCCTAAAACCTATTAGATGGGGAGAAAGAAGATCTCTTTTTTCTATTTAATATATTCTCTTAGTTAACATCCTCTCCAATAACTTACATAATTTAGATGCATGAGGTATTGACCTATAACTTTGAATCTTTACTGTAGCCTTACCTAGCTTTGCTATCAGTACAACTACTGAATGTTTCCAACTGTTTCATTAGTTTTCTTGCAGTTTTCCATGTTTTTCTTAGTTAGGGAGGTAAGTTTTATTATAAAATGTTCAACTTCGTGTGTGTTGACCGCTTGAGATCTGAAGAGGATGGATCATTCATGTTATGACCTGGCCACTCCTAGACGGGTCGTAACAGTGTTTATTTATTTTTCTTCTTTGCCAACAAAGTAGTAAACGATTATTAAGGAACATACTTTGTTAGCATTAAGTAGCATGTATGTGTAACCCACACAAAGTGGGGATAGCCCTTTAAGAAATAGAGATTGAGTAGGCGGGGTGGTCTGCCTGGCCAATGGGAAGTTTGGTTTCCATGAATGTTTAGACCAATCAGAGAGCGGAATGCCACAGAGGCTCCACCTTCTTATTTTGTGCCTTTCATTTGGTTTTTGTTCTTTTATCTTGTTGTTGTCGAATAATAGTCTTTATTTGAACTACTTAGTTATTCAAATGTAAACCTTTGCTGAGTTTGGGTAAAATGTAATGTTTTATTATTGTGCTTGGAAAAGGATTTTACAACAATTATGAAACATGATCTAAGGATGTAAGCCAGAACGATTTAATAAAAATTCTATATTTCTGCTGGTCCTGTCTGTTGACAGATCAGGGGGGAAGGGGGGTCTCTTCTCCTGGATTATTCCTGAGGTGGATTCCCCATATAACTTTCCTGGAGTGGATTCCTCTATTGTCCTTGATGGCGAGCCTTCCCACCTGGAAGGAACTGGATTTCTTCCCTTGCGTTTGGAGCCCTGCTGCACCCTGCGGTGTGGTAGGCAGTTATCACTCGCATCTTCGCACACAGACGGTTATGTATGAGAGACTGACATTTTTCGTTGTTGTTTCCTGGAAATTTTGGACACTGCCTTTCGGACCGTTTCCTTTTTATTTGACATTACAATAAACTGCTGTGGAGGAAATTCTCCTCATGTGAGTGATGTTGAGTGATACCTGAATTGGAAATTAATTTGATTAATCTGTCATCTAAAAAGATTAGAGTACAGATTACCAGGGTGCACCCAATAGATTTAAAATTGAGATTTAGCACTTGGCAAAGTATTGTTTTTATTTTATGTATTTTATTGTGTGTTATTTTATTTCCTTAATTGTGTGTCTTGTCCAATTGTGAGTTTATGGTTTATGTTACTAAAGCTAATTGTTCTTTAAATTCACTCAACTGTGTTTGTGTGTCATTTAAACACCCACCGTGCTCCAAAAGCCGAACCTATTGGCTCATCTACCTAAAACATATTGGATCCTTCTCTACTGTATTACATATGTAAACACTGAAAGTACACTGCTCAAAAAATAAAGGGAACACTCAAATAACACATCCTAGATCTGAATGAATGAAATATTCTCATTGTATACTTTGTCCTGTATGAAGTTGAATGTGCTGACAACAAAATCATTGTTGATTGTCAATCAGTGTTGCTTCCTAAGTGGACAGTTTGATTTCACACAAGTTTGATGTACTTGGAGTTATATTGTGTTGTTTGAGAGTTCCCTTTATTTTTGTGAGCAGTATATTTCATTGAAATATAATTAAACACTGTTTACAAAGTACTTACAAATATTATTGAAATTTATTTATTATGAGATAACCTAGAAAATCATTTGAAAATATTGCCAAAAATACAATTTCAGAAAAGTATTGTTTGTATATATTTGTGATATATTTTTAAAGATTTAAATTTGTAGACATTTATACAAATGCATGCAAAGTGTAGTTTTGTAGTTTTAAAAGGATTATCCAAAGTATAATTTTAGTAATATAATGAATTAGAATTTAAAGCATATTTTAGAAAAAATATACTTTTAGAAAGAGTACTACAATACATTTTTGAAAAGAGACCTTCCAAAGCATCAGAGGGATATTTTATTATTCAAATATATCAGTCAGGTGAAGGCTACAAAAGAATTCCAAAGGAATTAAATATACAATGGAAAACGGTGAAGACTGTCATCATCAAGTGGAGAAAATATGGCAGAACATGGACATTAAGAAGAGGTTGTCTGTTCAAAATTGATTAGATGAGAAGAAAACTGGTCAGGAAGGCTGTCAAGAAGCCAACAGGAGCACTAAAGGAAGTGCAAGAATATCTAGCAAATACTGACCATACATGTACTACATGTGACAACAATCTCCTGTCTTCTTCATATGTCTGGGCAATGCAGTAGGGAGGCAAGATGGAAGTATTACCTTAAAAAAGAGAAATATTCAGTATTTAATTTTGCAAAAAGACATTTGAATTTTACCAAATGCATGTGGGAAGATTTGTTATGGTCTGATGAAACCAAGGTTGAACTTTTTGGACATGATTCCAAAAGGTATGTTTGATGCAAAAACACTTCTCATTACCAAAAGAACACCATACCTACAGTGAAGCATGGTAGTGGCAGGATCATGCTTTGGGGCTGCTTTTCTTCAGCTGGACCTGGGACCTCAGTCAGGATGGAGGGAATTATGAACAAAACCTTTGGCCTTCCATTAGAAAACTGAAGACAAAAAGGGTCATTGTCTTTCAGCATGACAATGACCCAAAGAGCACATCTAAATCAACTAATGAATGGCTTCACCGGAATAAGATTGAGGCTTTGGAATGCAAGCCACAGCCCACACCTGAATCCCACCGAACATCTGTGGGTGATCTGAGGAGGGCTGTACACAGATGATGTCCTCACAAGCTGTAAGATTTGGAGAAGTTTTGCAAAGATATAAAAGCCAAAGGTGCTGCAACAAAGTATTAGTCTAAGGGTGTGGATTTTTATGCAACCATATTTTTATTTTATATTTTCCCCTTGTGGTTGACAGTGCCATCCTGTATGCTGTGGTATGCTGGGGCAGCAGGCTGAAGGTGGAGGACACCAACAGACTGAACAGACTTATCCACAAGGCCAGATCTTTCTCTCTGACTGCAGTGTCAGAGAGAAAGATCCTATCCAACACGCAGGCCATCTCGGACGAGTCTCATCCACTTCATGATGTGCTGGTCTGTCCAGGACACCTTCAGCCAGAGACTCATTGTACCAAAGTGCACCACAGCGTGACACAGGAAATCATTTCTGCCTGTACAATGCCCAAATCTGAGTAAGTTTAAACTAATTTTCTCTGTACTCACATTATCTATAGATTAACATATTTCCATGCTTGTTTTATTTTATTTATACTGAACTGATGATACTACATAATTGGGTATATATATATATATATTTGATAAACTTTGTCTCTTATGGTTATATTTGTATTATTAATATTTAACACCTTGGATGGAGTAGCTTGTCAACTAATAACCAATTTTCCCTTGGGGATCAATAAAGTATATTCTATTCTATTTAAAAGTTTCATTTTTTCAATTGCATTGCACAGGTTATAGGTCACATTAAAGGTGGAAAAAGGTGTGAATTATTTGTCTTGCTGTCATTTATTTACATAAAGAAAACCTGGCATTTGAACAAGGGTGTGTAGACTTTTTATATCCACCATATATTAATTTAAGACAAAACTACTTAATATTGAAACATTTTGCAATGATTGAAACAGCAACAGATTCACAATTGAGTGATAGTGCCTATCAGGAGTACACATGGACATGGATGTCAATGGTTTCAATTCCATATTAAAAACCAATAGTTTTATAACAAAGATTAGATTAACTTTAGTGCAGTTTTTCCTCTTCCACACAAAATTATACAGAGGCTCAAATATATACATACATCCTATTTGAGGAAAGTGCTTTCAATTCTTCTAGAGAAAAAAATACTTATGGTATCCATCAACAATTTGTGGCTGCTTCCCTAACAGACCTTTAAAGAGCCCATATGCTGACAAAATCATGATTTCAAAATGGTACCTCACTAATGATCATGGTGGCTCTCTTTACTTCCTAAGCTTTCTCCAGTAGGCTTTTAGCTAGTTTAAGTGATCTGCTGCAGAATACAGTCATGAGTGAAAGATGCTGACTTTTGCAGATAAAAGTTTGCAAATGACACAATGACAATTAATTATACCTTACCAACCTGTGCAACTAATGTTTTTTTTTAAATTCATTGGTGAATGTTTATTTCATCTTGGAAAAACATGTGTTCAAATAAAACATGAAATCTTGGAAAAATGAATGACATTCATGTCTTTGATAAGTCAAGGTACTGTTGCTCTTTTAACAAAACCTTAATGTCCAAGAAATGAAAGTCTTTTTTCACCTAATGATTTATTCGGTATTATAAAATTTAGTAGTTAGCCACTGTCACATAGGCAATGGTATAAATCCTGTGGGGGAAAATGCATTGTATATTGTGCTGCATAAACCTTTAAGTACAAGGATGAGATATATTTATAGCACCATTGATTCAAGAATTACACAAGATAACACCTTATTGGAGTAGCTGTTACATTCCTTATGGTTTTTTTGTTTAGTTGGGTTTTTTTACTCTTTCCCTTTTTGTCTGTTGAAAACCTTGCTTTCTGGAGTCTTTCCCTATGTTTTTAAATGCTATCCAGCAGGAAGAATTTTTGCTTGTACACTGTAGTTTTGGGCAGTTGCAATGATCTGTAACTATAGCAACAAGGCACTTCTTTTTACAACAGAGAAGCAAATCAACAGCTCAAAAGCTTGAATACTACCTAAACTAAGACCCAAAATCTCAGATGAATTAGATTATGAAGACACAGAGCAGAAGCAAAGTGGAGAGAAAGAGAAAGAGGAAGTTCAAACCATCTCTTCTATTGATCATCACAGCTGGGGGTATAAGATCTCTGACAAATAAAATGTATGAAGTTCAAATGCTGAAATTGACTCAGAGGGTGGAAATGCACTGTTATCTGTTTTGCTGAGACATTGCTTTAGAACCACATCCCCAAATTCAGTGTTTCTGCCTGCCAGTGTTTTCTGCTTTTAACTGTAAACGTTGTCTGAGAATTGAAAAGAGGCAGCAAAATGAAACAAGGGGAATTAGCTGTGCTCTTTAACAACTGATGCAATCCATAAACATGCTACTGTGAAAATAATCTCTGCAGCTCAGACATTGCTGTAACTTATGTCCATATTTGTCAACTTCCAGTAGTTTTAGGATTAGAATTTTACTTTTGATAAAATTGTAGGTTATTCTGAGCCATCTTAGAAGTTATGCTGCTGGATCACCTTGCCTCACTCAGTTAAAAATTCTCCAGTTCTGCATTATAGCTCCTTTTAACTTTAGCTCAATGTTTTTGCTTTTCATGGAAGCTAAGCTTACCTGCTGCTCTATTTAGCTCACATTCCTGAAGGAAACTACCAGCTGAGCTACTTCTGCCACCAATTTTATGTTCCCTTGCTATAGCTGACACACATTTCTCTACCCATCTCTCTTCATTCTTGTTCATACAGCAGTTGCAGAAGCCAAATGAGCAGGCTCTTTTTTCCAACCTTTAAATTTTACTACAAGCTCAGACATATGTTTACAAGTGGTTCTCCTAGATCATTGCTTTTGTGTTTTATGCATCTCTATCTTCTCAAACCATCAGCCAGCCATAGCTAATGACTGCTTCTATTGGCTATGACTATGAAAGACTATAAGAGATAGTGACTGAAAGATTCTTCCTGTAAAATGACTATGGGGTGACTGTGCAAGACATTTAACCCCAAGTTGCCTACCAATCTGCGGTGTATAAATGTGTGTGGGAATGGGTAAAGCTCTTTCAGTGGGTACAATGAATGGAAAAGCGCTATATAGGTTCAGTTCATTCACCATTTAAAACAGAAGGACTCCACTGTTGCTGCATGCATTCTTAGTATGAGGAATTGTTTCAAAGTTAATGCAATTGTTAACTTTGGATAGTTGTTTGCAACCCAAACAACCGTCACTATCTGCTTCTTCAAGAGAGATGAGTCCTTCAAAGTCAGTGAATCAAAGCAACCAACGGGGTTTTCTTAGTAAGCTTTTTCCCACCAACTTTAATTAGAAATTGAACTTAACTGGATGACTTATTAGCTAGTATGAAACTGTACATTTTATGCATGTAAAATGTTTGATATGTCTTCCTTTTGAAGAGTGCCTTCAGAGAATATTTGAGTAAATAGGCACTATATAAATAAATTGAAATGCCTTGTTAATTTAATGTCTCATTTTCTTAAAGTAGGGCATTACTTACAACACACAGGCGGTCATCAATGTATAACATCCATTTTTCAATTCACAGTTAAAATAAAATAAAACTAAACACTAAGGCTTGCTTTTAATTATCTGACTCCACCTCCTTCCTGAATATTGTTGTATTAAATGTGACACAGGTTATGTTACTAGATAGTTATCTAGTACAGTTCCTAAATAGATCAGAAAGTGCTAGCAAAAAAAAAATCCTTTACTGATTACTTTTTGTCTATGACAATAATTCACCTAATTCTGCACATTTTCTAAGTCGCTGGGCTTTAGACATCAAATTGATAAGCTTTTTTCTAAAGAAGCTTTGTTGAAGAAGCACCACATTGGCAGAAGTAAAAATTGTCTAACATTCTCTTTACCAAAAAGTAGTTTTGAAGGCAATAAAGCCACAAATTTGTCACATTTTAAAAAGCTGTAAAAATTCCTTTCTAATACTTTCAAACCTAGAAGACTTGTCACATTTATCTGAAAAAGTGTAAGATCAACAAGTTGTTAGTTTTACAGAAAATTTTGAAATAAGACTTGTGAATCTTAAATTACCACAAAATATACCAATGTGTGAAAAATCTTTTTTCTTCTTGCTGTCTTGCCTTAAAGGGTGTCTGCAAGTGGCTAATATGACACCAGAGCTGAAAAAGCCAACTAAATAGAATGCATCAGTAACAGTACGCAGCAGAGGTACATCTCTCATTTGTGTAGCACCAGCAGAAGGAGATACACTGATTGGGAAAAACAGAAATGAGACTGAGAAAAAAAAAAAAAAACACCCAAAAACAGAACAAACCTGAGATTATAGATAATACATATTATTGACACACACATGCCTCAACCAAAATATATGATTAAAAAAATACTAGAGCACTGGTGTGTAAAAGACCGAATCCAACAAGGTGGTTACAGTTCATTTGTGCATGTCTTTGTTGGCCTGCACATTTTCATATCTGCAAGACAGAGAAAGAACTGTTCTAGATTCTTTTTCCCACGGTTGACCTATCACAGCTTCCTTAGTTCAGTCTGTCAGTTTTATGGTGTAGTAGTCAGGTGGAGCTGCTACACCATGAGGCGGTTCTAGCATTTTCTGTCCGTTTTCACTGACTTTGTGCTTCACTCAGCCCTTAGTTCTGATACTAGACGCTGGTGATTGACGCAAGGCAGGTAGTGGGCTTCTGTAGTTTCTCCTGTTGAGTGGTGGCAGATTCTGAAATAGCATGGAAGGAAAAAGGAGGGCCGCTGCCAGGCGTGGTGCTGAGGTGTCCAGGACTCAGGGCTACGTTTTGACGTCTGTTACTTTCAACTATTGAAGAGGTGTTTGATGCTAAGCTCTCTCTTGTTCTGAAAAGACAGATACAAAACATGAAAAGATGTCCGTAAGGAGATGGTAGCTATTTTTCCAGTAAAGTAAATTTGCAGTTTTAACAAGTTAGTACGCAGTATATTTACAGGGGTAGTAATATGTGTTTTCTAGGCACCATCAGGTAACTGTGTTATCTTCAGTTCTTAAGACAATGCTTTATGTGTCAAGTATGACTTAAGAAATTTAACTTTATAATTAACACCTTGAAATTGGGCTTTAGTCTCTTAAAAGTTTTCATTCTGAAACGTCACCTTCAGGAAGTCAACATCACTTGTCTACTAACCCTTTGACAATGTTTTTACCAGCGTTGCACTAAGAAGTGGCTTATAAATAGCTCAATAGATGCATAGTTCTACCCAGTGTTTGTTGGCTAGTCTGAAGGAATTGAGTGGGGGAGTCGAGGGGAGGGCCACTCTATATTGTTGAAGCCTGCATCTTGGAAACTGCAGCTCTGAGGACGAGCTGCCTCTCAAAGGGAGCTGAAGCCATCCAGGAGTTTTGCACAGTTGAATGGCTGCCACGTTCATTCAAAAATTCCTCAAACATGCATAAAACAATCAAGACAGCACGGCAGGTATGTTTTGGATGATTATAAAATGATTCTCAAAAATGTTGAGTTTACATAATAATACTCCAATAAAGAAATGAAAAAAGACACAAAAATAAAGAGTATAGACGTGTGCCGATCGATCGGCCACCTATCATAATCAGCCGATTTCCGTGAAAAAGTGTATGACTGATGATTGCGTCACATTTATCTCACTTAGCAGTATGCATGCGCAGCTCTCGTTTCTTTCACACTGCGCAAGTGCACGACAACAAATCCTGTCGGGTGGAAATAGAGGGAAGTTTGCGTGTTGCAGCAGAAAATTACATCGAGAGTGAAGCACATCAAAATGCCACAACATTAAATCTAAAATGGCATTTAAAAAACAAGCATGTTTGGCTATATCTAAAAACATCCGGAGCGGCCAGATAGCAAGCAAAGTAGTGCAATTACCAACACTTACCCGGTCAGAAAGCTAAACAAATAACCCGAAAAATAATAAACCTTTTTGAGTTAGCGGTGTAAGACGCTGGGATCTGCTCTCGCTTTTGGACCGCCGCTAAACGCGACTGAAAACCTTCTAAATTAGTATTCAGAGCCAACCTCCCCTACAAGGGGAGGTTGGTGCTGCTCAACCTCCTCCAGACAGTGATCACAGAACGTCTGCTTAAAGCTGCAGCATATAACTTCAAAAAGATTTTAGGTATGTATTGAAATATATCTATTATGTCTAAATTATATAAATTTATTGCCAGATAATTTTTTTATTTTGCCAGATAACCGTATCATTTCGACCTAAAGCAAAAAATTAACAACCATTCCAGGCAATCGGCAGTGATCCATAATCGGTAGGGATCGGCCTCATGAATGATTGTATCTTAATCGATATCCAAAAACCCAATCAAAGTGTCCCTAAAAGAGCGTATATGAATCTGTAAGAAAAGAGACTACATAAAACTGTTTAATAAACTAACAGAAATAATATTAAAGCAATAAGGAATGGGGTTTATGTAATAAATACTTTAACATTTGCAGACAAATACAAAAAAAAATACACTGCTCAAAAAAATAAAGGGAACACTCAAATAACACATCGTAGATCTGACTGAATGAAATATTCTCATTGAATACTTTGTCCTGTACAAAGCTGAATGTGCTGACAACAAAATCATTCTTGATTGTCAATCAGTGTTGCTTCCTAAGTGGACAGTTTGATTTCACACAAATTTGATGTACTTGGAGTTATATTGCGTTGTTTGAGTGTTCCCTTTATTTTTTTGAGCAGTATATATTTTGAAAAAATTCTGCAAGAAATTAGTAATACCAATGCTCTCACCGTGGTGAATTGAATCCACTGTCAACTGTAACAGAGCTGGAGTCCATACTGTCAAGTCTAGCAGAGTGGACTGAATGCTGGCTCTGGTGGGGCTCTGACTGGTTTCCTTGAACACCAGAGAAAGTAAGAGTTCTTTCAAATCTCATTTGTAAATCTCTTGCCTTCTCTCTCTCCAACAACCACTGCATGGTCCCTATTCCACATTCTTCCACCTCAGAAACACTTCCTTTAGGTTTTTCCCCTCCTTTTTGAACTTTAGTCCCTTCATCTTCAAGTTCCTCATCATCTGAGACATTGTAGTAGTCAAAAGAGTTTTCTGCAGCACTTGATGTGGCCTCCACTCCCTTTTTGGGAATAGACAAAGTTGTTATAAGTGGTTTAGGAGCATCAAATCCTTTGTGGGAATCAAGAGCGTCACAGGATGAAGATAGAGTAATTGAGGCAAGAACTGTAGATTTCCTCAAGGAGCTATAGCCAGGCAGCGGGAGGCTTGGAAGCGGCTTGAAGAGCGTATCTTTACTAAAAATTTCCTTGTGTTTCTCCTGGCCAGCAGAGGCACTGTGGGATGGTTGTCCATTTGAAATTGCAGGGTCAGGGATAGACAGAGGTATTGGAGGTAGGCTTCCACCTTTTGGTCCAACATTTGACAAATCCTCATTTGAGGGACTGGAAGTCTGTCTCTCTGTTTGCCTGTCAGCAATGTTTGCTATTAATCCACTGTGGCTGTTTTTGCCTTGAGTTCCTAATATAATTGTTGTTGTAAGAGCAATTTCAGAGTTACCAGTACACTGAAAATAATCCTCAGATGGGTTGGAGACAGATAGAAGTTTGGGCGAGTATGTTGGTAAACTGTCCTTGCTCTTAATCTTCTCATAATTTCTGGCACCATCCAAACCAGCAGAATCGGCTGCAATCTTTGATGAAGGTGGTGTGGCTCGAGTGTAGTGAGATGAGCTTTGATTAGCTCGTAGAGTGCAATCATCAGTAAAATGATGACTGCGGTCATCATAATAATCAGGTGGTGGTCCAATCAAGCCGGCATCTAGCGCCCCTTTAGAATTGTCCATAGATCTAGAACGTTCCTTAGCCTTGCTACTGCGTTCATTTCTTGATTTTCTCTCCTGAGTGTGAGAGTGTGAGCGATGGACTTTGGAATAATGAGTTGATGGACCATGGCTTGGCTCAGGGAAAGGAATTTCCATGCGGCGCTTGGCCAGCTCCCCAGATACATCCCATTCGGGTGTGACAGGCAATTGAGATGAGTCAAGGATGTTGGGAATGCTGTGTGCAAGGTGATGTCGAGCTCGTTGACGCTCCAAAGTCAGAGCTTGCTCTCTTGGTGATCGTGCAAGTGAGGAAGAGTAATCTCTATAATCTTTGTCAGGTAGCTCTAAATGGCTACCATCAGTTGTTTCAAAGCGGAATGCCCTTATCTTACTCTGTGAGCGACTAAGTTTGGATTGAGATTGCTTTCTGTGCTTACCCCCACTTCTTCTACTTCTAGAGCTCTGATTGGCTGACGATGCTTTGCTCCTTTGAGTGCGTTCTTCTTCAAGTCTCTTCATAACTGCTGTATGTCGGGCCAGATTTTCCACCGTAAGGTCAGGATTGATTCTACGTATAATTTCCATTTCTACATGACGGGGCAAGTGGTTGGGTTCCTCTTCGTCATGGAGTGGCCACTCCTCAGGGGGAAACTGTGCAGAGAAGGTAGCCAACTGCTTGGCTTTATCCTTCTTAAAACTCAGACGAAACAATTTCAAACCAAACTTTTTCCCTCCTGTAGCAATGCCCAGCGTTTGTTTGTCTAGGTCCCCACATCCTCCTCCTCCAACAGGCCCTCCTCGGTGCTTGATGAGGGTATCTGTCTTAAACGGAATTCCCAGGGAACTACGGTTCTTTTCTGAGTTGCCAGCTGCTTGCTGAGAAGGTGTTTGTGGGGAGAATTGTGATGAGTATGTGTCTCTGTGTTCTTTCGGAGACCGTCGCTGAAGTGTAGGGTGGTGGCTGGGTGGATCATCTGCACGATAACCACTGCTGTAAAAAAAATCATCACCTCCTGCACAGTGGCTTTGGCTGGACTTTGTGTGTGTGCAATCTAGAAACCCCCCTGAATTGGATGGTGTTATGGTGCCAGAAAGAGGAGAGATGCATTGAGTTTGCTGATGCCGCTGTTGTTTCTGATGCTGGTATCTGTCAGATGTTCGCTCATCTAAATGATACCACTTTGAGCTAGTTCGAATAAGACTTGGGGTGATGAAGTAGGTTTGAGGAGTTACAATGAAATATCCATCGGGTGTTGGGTAAATTTTACGCTCCCGGACCAGTAAGCTAAGTGTGTGGTGCAGGGCTTCCTCTGTTGGTGTAGGAACACCTAAGAAAATATCAGAAAAGTTACAGAATTAACAAATACATTGTAAAGTCATTAAAAGACCTAATACAACCACTAACATTGCTATGCAAGAAAATATTTTTCATTTCTTCAACTCTAGATGACCTATAATGGACAAGGATTTCCCCTTATGCATTACAAGTCTGACAGGTTACCAGAATATACTTGCCCCTACACTGTCCACACCACTACATGTTAGCCTCATACACTGTTGCCTGGTAATACACCTCCAAGCTTTTGTCACTTGATGCATACTGCCTGCGCCATCATTTATTTTATTAAATTTATTTTAATAATACTTTAAAATACTTTTTAAAGCCAAAAGTGAGTACTCACTTTTGTGTAGTCACAAAAGTGAGTACACCCCTCACATTTTTGCAGATTGCTCCTCAGCACACAAAACACGTCACACACACAATTGGTGACAAAAAAAACCCAGTGTATATTAGATACATAAGCTAAATTATGGAAAATCAGATCATACATTAAATGTTTTTTAGCCATTTTATTGACGACACACAGGCAGTAGGAGCATAGAATGGCAGCCAGTGCAGTTAGTGAGAGGTTGATCAATCCCAGGTGAGCCTCAGCTCGATGCTGCTTCACCTGCTGCTCTTCCGAGCATTTGAATGGGAAACCTATTAGTGTATGTAACGGAGAAGCGATCATAAACGACAGGGAACAGATTTGAGGTGAGACAGGCAGTTCTCTTGCCTCATTGCAGGGGGCGCTCATGATCCCAGACATTGTGACTCCACAACTGTAGAGTGAGACAGATACAACGAGCTAGCCATACAGTAAAGTCAAGAACAGCAATTTATTTATAGTTTTCTCCTCTTACCACAGCAATCATTTAATAATTGCAAAATAAACATTAATCCTAAAACCATACAACTGCAACACACTGAATGTTCTGCTCTTTGTGTGGAAAATACACTTCCTGGCCAAAATAAAAGTCGCCACCAAAAAATGGTCACACTCTCTAGTATTTTGTTGGACCGCCTTTAGCTTTGATTACAGCCCGCATTCGCTGTGGCATTGTTTCAATAAGCTTCTGCAGTGTCACAAAATTTATTTCCATCCAGTGTTGCATTAATTTGTCACCAAGATCTTGTATTGATGATGGGAGAGTCTGACCACTGCGCAAAGCCTTCTCCAGCACATCCCAAAGTTTCTCAATGGGGTTAAGGTCTGGACTCTGCGGTGGCCAATCCATGTGTGAAAAAGATGTCTCATGCTCCCTGAACCACTCTTTCACAATTTGAGCCCGATGAATCCTGGCATTGCCATCTTGGAATATGCCCGATCCATTTGGGAAGAAAGAATCCATTGATGGAATAACCTGGTCATTCAGTATATTCAGGTAGTCAGCTGACCTCATTCTTTGGGCACACAATGTTGCTGGACCTAGACCTGACCAACTGCAGCAACCCCAGATCATAATACTGCCCCCACAGGCTTGTACAGTAGGCACTAGGCATGATGGGTGCACCACTTCACCTGCCTCTCTTCTTACCCTGATGCGCCCATCATTCTGGAACAGGGTAAATCTGGACTCATCAGACCACATGACCCTCTTCCATTCCTCCAGAGTCCAATCTTTATGCTCCCTAGCAAACTGAACATGCCAATGACTTGACCCTTCTTGAACAGACTAATGTCTTTTCCACGTCCACAGGATGTGTCTTTTGCCATGGTTGTTTAAGAAATGAGGAGTTACTCATTGCATCAGCTGGGGTTAAATAACTTGTTGCCAGCTGAAAGATAATCGCCTATGCAGTAATTATCCAATAGGAGGCTGGTACCTATTTGCTTAGTTAAATCCAGGTGGCAACTTTTATTTTGGCCAGGCAGTGTATTTCAATGTTTTATTAGGGGCGTTGCTGTCAGTTGCCATGGCAACGAGTCTGCACAGCCTGGCCAATGCAGAGAGCGAGAAAGATGTGGTTTTGGGTTGTACTTCAATGGCTTTTCCCTGTGCAGCACAGCACGAAATTAATAATACCTAAATTTCCAAGTTTCACTGAGTTAATGGAGTTATTCTGCCACAGCAGCACGGCTATGAATGTCACTTTATATATATATATATATATATATATATATATATATATATATATATATATATATATATATAAATACACACATACATAAGCATGTATGTATGTGCATTTGTAAGATAATTTGTAAGAGAGAGTGCTATGCTACGTATGCTCAGGATTGGGAATTAAATTGGACGATCTACGGTTGTCTTTCAATAGACAGCTGTGCTTGCATCTATCACTGAAAGGAATTTTAATACATTTCTCAATGTTTTACAAAGTTAAAATTTTCATCTGTCAAGTTAATGTTTGTTGTCTGTTGTTTTGTTGATTTTTCTATAATGTAAAGTGACTGAACATTCTAGAAGATTTGGTTCCATATGTTTGCCGTTTATGCTCTAACCAAGTGTGAATTGAATAATCAAAACAGATGTCAGTGAATTGTGTTGACTGGTTCTTGTGTTACCTGGAAAACATGTCTGCAGGTGTTCTGTTAGAGTCTCCTGAGTGACAGTCTTATGGGCAGAATTCATAGCAGAGACAGCCAATAATAAAACTTCTCCCAGTGGGATGAACTGCGACTGGCTGATAGGGGACATACTGATGGGAGAGACATCACCTGGAAAGGGAGCCACATCATTAATTTCGAGTGACTAACATTAAGAAAAAAAATCTATTAGGTACAAAGTATTCTTATTTCTGCCCCAAAATATAAATATTACAGTATGAGACTGTGACATGCCTTTGGCTTTTTAATACATCAATATTTGAGCAATGTTGTATACCAATTATTGCGAAAAAAAAAAAAACAAACTTTAAACTTGATCTTTCTGCTTTGATTTACTTAAGAAAAAATAACTTTGCTTTTCATGAAAACCAGATGTGACATAACCTCAATATATTTGTAATTTCATCAATATATGTAGTATATGTTGTGACATACTCCAGTGAGACTTGCTTGTAACCACTTTTATTTGCCTGAGGTGCACACCTGACAAACTGATTTGTCAGGTGTGGCCAGCAGCAGTATTTTTCATCGTGACATAGCCTTAAAACAGCACATTCTTTAATGAGCTGAGGGGGTGAATGGTTTTGTGTAATGAAAATAATGAATGTGTTTTGTATAACCTGCAGACCTATCCTATAGCTTCTTCAAGGAAGCATAATAATGAACCTTTAACAAATATGAAAACAATATTTTTGTAAAAGTAGCATACTGTAGCTTTAAGTGAAAACTTGGCAACACTTTAATTTATTTCCAAACATGCGGTTCTCAAAACTGAGAATTATTAAACCCTCAGAAAAATAAATAAATAGTGAACACAGGCCACAAAAATTGACTAGAAAGCAAAACAATGTAGCATTTAACTGAGAATTAGAATTTCAGAACATGGCTATGCAATGTGTAAAAAATATATCAAAACAACTGTTGTTCAGCATTTATTGGTCTGAAATCAAAATCTGTATTGGAGGAATGACCTCTCCTACAAACACGGGTACTGTATGGGGCAAAAGTTAGGACAATTCCAAGGGCCCTTGAACAACAGGGGGCCCTCCCACAAAAACTTTTTTTTTTCTTATAGAAATAGAAAAAAAAAAAGGGGGCCCTGTCAATTACGAGACCCTCCTCCTGGTTCTGACTGGTTGTTTTTGGTCAGAATAATACATTACTTTAGACAGCAGTAGCAGCTCAGGGAGGAGGTGGAGGAGATTGAGCTTTTTACAGATTATCTGTTTCATAGCAAACTGTTGTGACATGGCGGCAGCTTTAACAAAAATGTTTTTTTATTATTATTAAAGTTATATTCTGTAGTTTGAACAAAATGCAACAATATAGGATTTTTTTAAAATAGGGAATATGACCTATGTACTATGGGATCCAGCAGGACAGTCTGAGGCTATCTTTTCAAATATTCTAGTTAAATGAGATTCAAATAGCTACCCTTTCTCTAAATGCACTGATTTCAACATATGAAACCAATTGTCATTTCACAAGCATGTGTGAGCAGTTTTTGTTTGAGGTTCTGAATGAAATTCTGCAATGCCATGGAAATAGTTAATTAGTCTTCCTTAAGAATTAAGAAAATATGTTTGAATTGACCAGATTAAACATCCCATGAAAGTGTGTAGGCCTTACCCAAGCATTTGATGGTGAAGCCCCGCGGAGGGTTAAGAGATCTCCGCATCCATCCCTCTCTTAACACCTCCAGATGGTCCTCTTTTCCCTGGATCAGTAGAACGTGTTCATCTATCCATCCCAGGAAGAAGGTCTCCGACACAGCTTCAGTAATCCGCTGGTTCCATATATGCTGCTGAGAGTTTTCTGCTTTAAAATCGGCAAAAATCTCATAACCAGTGTGGTGCCTCGGAAGCTCGTCGCTCTCTGACACACCAGCTGCAGCTGATGCCTCAGCACCCCCATCTCTGGTCAGTACGATGGCCAGAGAATGGGGAGCAATCTGCAGGAAAGATTCCATTGACAGTACGGCCTTTTAGCTGATTATTGACTCGCTTATGGCCATCAGTTTTGTTAATTTCAAACACATTTAGATAAACTGGGAAGCAAAAACTCCAAATCTGCCGGCAATGCGGCTAAGCTCTGCAGTAACCGCATAGCCCACAATTATTTAAAAAAACGGTGCTTGCCAAAAATCTACCTTTTTAAGGTTACATAAAAGTCATTTCTGGTCCCACTCTGAGCGCAGCCTGTCGAGTCGTGAACGTGGGTTCAGTGAAAAACTGCTTTCGATCGCAGACACGACATGACATTGGAACATATACCAAACAGGCTCATTGTTAGGTCACAAACTAGCTAGCTAAATGCTAACGTGATGTTAGTTCACCCAGGCAACAGATGCGCGAGCTGCCCTCCATAGCAGCCAGTGGTGTGGGACGCCTCTTTGTTCTACTCCTCGTGAGGTGCAAAGCTGCCAGATGTCCAGTCGCTGTGCAGGAAAGTCCTCCTCTGGCGACCGGGCAGCTTCAAGACCGACACCATAGCTGGATGCAGGAGTCTCATCCAGACACAACGAAAGCAAACGTCATTACGAAGCTGCGTCACCACAGCGTCATCTTAGAGTATGTGAAGCCTACTACGAGTTGTAAAGAAAAATATGTATAACTTCGCTCTCATATTATAAAGTATTAGATTAAAATATAATTTCTTGGTATGTTTACATTCTACTTGTTGTAGATTATGTATTGTTTTGATCAGGGATAGCTGCAACTTTTAGATGCATCTATATGGAGTGAAAATAGTCTCAAAATACCTGTGCGTGTGTAATACTACATTACACACGTGTAATCCGTGTAAGCATCATTGTGTGTAACTTTGGATAGTTGCTCTTGTAAAACGGAAAAAGAAAATTTGTGCGTAATTTGTAAATATGTGGTAACGTAAAAGTAGAAACACAATTACAATTTCTACAAACATTGCATGTCTAAACACACATTTTTTAACTACAACCTCATGAATCTGATAACTACGAATTCAAACCTTCTACTCCTACAAAGATAAATAAGTATGCACGAGTCTCCTGATATACACAGACAAAACTGCACTTACAAAACTTCACTTCAACCATTGTGCTCATTACAGAAAAAGCCATTTGAATAGTTCACAAGGTTGATTTTTATTATCATACCAACAATTTATTTATAGATTCTTATTTCCTGAAACTCCCAGATTTGGTAGAGTTTCAAATTGCACAATTTATGTATAAAGTTAGAAATAAACTATTACCAGGAAATATTCAAAAAATTATTTACTGATAAAGTGGGGGGTTATGACTACAGAGAAAACCTCAACTTCAGAATTTTGAATGTTGGAATAACAATAAAAAGAATGTGCATTTCTCTTATTGGTGTGAAGATCTGGAATAAACTCACTAAAGAGCTGAAGCAAAGCCCAAGCATGAGGTATTTTAAGAAAAGACTGAAAGTGGTTATTCAAAAGTATAAGATGAACAAGGGTGATGGATTTGGCTGGGAATTACAGCACTGTGGATGACTTAAGCAATTAGAATAGAATAGAATAGAATTCAACTTTATTGTCATTGCACTGTCACATGTACAAGCAACGAAATGTAGTTTGCATCTATCCAGAAGTGCTATACATGATATAAATATTTATAAACAGGTGTATGAAGATATAAACAGAGAATAATATTGATGTGCTATAAATAAAATGTTTTGTACAAATATAATATAAATGAGAGCTATGTACATATAATACAAATTACACAGATTATACAGAATATACAGGAATATGATCTGTGGGTGCAGGATTGTGTGGGTGTGTAAGTAGGTATATATTTTAATGAATGAAGGAAATAATTTAACAAATATTCATATATTTAACTTGTCCCTGTACCATTCATAGATTTGTGAGGTTGTAGTTAAAAAATGTGTGTTTAGACATGTAATGTTTGTAGAAATTGTAATTGTGTTTCTACTTTTATGTTACCACATATTTACAAATTATGCACAAATTTTCTTTTTACGGTTTACAAGAGCAACTATCCAAAGTTACACACAACAGATGAGTCCATCAGCAGCAGCTCCAGCATAACTTGGAAAAATCCAATCATGAAATCTCTTCTAACTTATCGTCTATCTCTTTAAGGAGGAAGCGAACACTGTAGTGCCTCTGGATGCTGTCATGAGTAGCCGCCATGGTGGAGGCATCACCAGCTAAAGGATAAAACCTTTAGTAAAAACCAATAAATAACTAGAACCACAAAGCAAAAGACAACAATAAAATGAGGAAATGTCTTCCACTATTTCAAGTGGTTAGGGACAATTTTATGGATCTCTAGAACAGTGGCAGCAGTCAAGTCACAGAGACCAACGCTATCACCATCCAGTGGAGTCAATTGCCATCTTAGCTAAAAGGCCGAGAAGCGATCTGTTGCTGATTTACAGCCAAAACCCACTACACACAATTCACACAGTGGGTGCACAAGCAGGACATGTGTCAGATTCTTCTTCTTCTTTATTTATTGGCGGTTGGCTATGTGTCAGATTGAATGCAGTGGCTTCTTTAATACCATGCCCTCTTTGTCCAATTCGAACTGGTCTCACCTGGAAAATAATTGATTGGAAATGGATAAAGGATAAAGGGTTCTGCACAAAACCATTATCAATAAGAAAATTCATCCATCCATTTTCTGTACACCCCTCGTGGGGCAGGAAGGGATGCTGATTCCTATCTCCAGCAGATGTTTTGGGCAAGAGGCGGGGTACATCCTGGACAGGTCGTCAGTCTGTCGCAGCAATAAGAAAATTAAACATTTTATTTCAATTTCGTTCTGTTTCATACCATAAAGAGACTTATTAAGCTTCTAGACTAATTTCTCCCATGTCTCTGTCACCACCTCAAATCCTTCAGGTTGTTCTAAATGTAGCCAGGGCATTATGTTCATTATGCACAGTTTAGTTTGCCCATATAAGGAAGGCGCTGTGTTGGAGCGCAACTGATTCATTACGGAGACAGGTAATCGGCATTTACATTTAAAAGCAGGTAGATCGCTGAGAGGGTCAGAGTCCAGGCCGATTCCTCTGCAGGTATGGTAAACATGAAGCATGCACTGGGTTCAGAATTATTTCTGACGCCTTCATTTTATTGTTGCAGGAAACTTCCTCTTGGAGAGGATATATAGAGCTCTGCTAACTTTTAGAGAAGGTAAAGGCAGTTTATTATTAATTGGCTATTTAAAGTATCACTGTTTCAGTTTTAGTTTGTTTTGGTTTCAGTGTTGCATTAGTTTAGAATTTATGTTTTTAATATTTATTGATTCAATTCTTTTTTTCATTTTTTTGGGAGTTTTATTGTCCAGCACTCTAGGCTTGCTTATAAGCCAAATAACCTCTGCTATCCCTGGTTCCAAGCTGTTTTATCTAGATTGAGGAGACTAGTAGAAGGGGAGTTTCTTTCTTTCCTTTGTTTTACTCACTAGGGAGTCTTTCTTGTTGTGCGAGTGTGTTTTTGTTTGGGAACACGTAGTTATATTTATATTTGTTATCAGTTATATTATTTTTTATTATTATTATTATTATTATTTCTCCCCCAAGCAGTCTGATTTTATTTAATTGGAGTAACTGGTTGTCAGCTGTAAGGTTTCCAGAGCCAGCATAGATTTAAGATTTTAAAGTGGTCGATATTGTACAATAAAATGAACTAATAACTAATAAAATGGCTAAGGGTTATTGTGAGTTAAATAAACTGTGGTTAATTTGCATCAGTGCCTCTGATTATTTTCTTACAAACTTATGTGTGATCGGGTAAAAAGAAAACAGAGAATTTAAGGTTCTCCGCACATAACTAAAGTTGTAACCGGGGTCACATAAAGATACCACACCATCAGCAAGGGCGTGTAAATATGCCATTTTGGCATCAATTTGGTCCAATTCTAAATCATACTGGGCAGCAAACTGCATTAGAAAATGCACATATGTCATATCAGCAGTTGGGACAAAAGTCTCATTACAGTCAATACCAGTAACCTGACTATAGACTTTTGTTACATATAGTGCAGTAGTTCTTAATTTGGGTTCGATCGAACCCCAAGGGTTCGATGAGTAGGTCTCAGGCTTCGGCAGAATCGCGCCCCGTTTGGCCATCCCTTGCTGCAGAGGATTACGTAACATTGCTTGGTCAATCAGTGCTGCGGGGAATTTAGCGCATGCAGTAGTCAACGGTAGTCGTAGTTGTACTTCGTGTGATTTCTTTCTCAATATTTTAATCCATACTAAACATGTCGTGCAAAAATAGAAAGTGGTCGGATGAATATGTTCAACAGGGGTGATCAATACGTCGACAGATGAGTCGACGTATTGACTATCAGTTTGCAGCAGGTGACAAACTGAAGGACGCCGAGACCACCACTTCCTCTTCTGACAGGCTTATCAAAATATTCACCAACATCCCAAACATTTGTAGCTTCATTAAAGAATAATTAAAAAAAACAAAAAAAAAAACAAAATGTGTTAAAATTAACAATCAATTATTGTTTCAAAAACTGCGTTTCAGTTCCATTAACAATAAAGAGGCGAATCAAAGACTGACAAGCAGAGCAGGTATTTCAGTTAGCCAATCAACCACTGCTTCATGAGAGGCTTATTAATAATCGAGAAATAAACATCAAGGCTGGAAGCCTGATATCGTAATGGACTGAATGTTTTAATGTAATATCTGCTCGGCTTGCGGGCGGTTCTTTAAAAAAAAATCCAAATGCATTAGTAAAGTAGCAAAAAATATGTATTTTGGGGGGCTGAAATTCTTTTATGGGCCCAAAATATTTTTTGGTGACCAGAATAAAATACCCATCATGATGTGTTCCAATTGTCTAGCCCACATGCAGAACACCACAGGAGAGACGAAATCAATAAAATATAATTTATTGAAAACAGGAGTGATGGGGGCTAAACGGGTCTGGTCCAGGAGGGGAATGGGCTCATGGAACGGTCGGCACACTGTGAAGACACAGCAAGGAGACGGTGAGTTCACTGTCGTCGGAAAACAGGGGTTTTAAAGACAGTGAACGCCTGTTCACTGTCGTTAAAACAGTGAACAGGGGATGTACTGGATAGATCTTACTTGTGGAAATGACGAGCACTGTTTGAGAAGGTTGCTGAGGTGTTCTGGGGAGAAGGAAGGTTTGGCGCTATCTGGTGGATGAATGGTGAGTAGCACCAGAAGGAAAAAACCCACAAAGAAAACAAAGAACCCCGGAACATCCATCCATCCATTTTCCGTCACCCTAACGGGGTCAGGAGTCACCGGTGCCTATCTCCAGCTGCGTTCCGGGCGAGAGGCGGGGTACACCCTGGACAGGTCGCCAGTCTGTCGCAGGGCAACACAGAGAGACAAACAGGACAAACAACCATGCACACACACACACCTAGGGAGAATCTGGGAAGGCCAATTAACCTGACAGTCATGTTTTTGGACTGTGGGAGGAAGCCGGAGAACCCGGAGAGAACCCACCACGCACAGGGAGAACATGCAAACTCCGTGCAGAAAGACCCTGGGCTGGGAATCGAACCCAGGACTTTCTTGCTGCAAGGCAACAGCGCTACCCACTGTGCCACTGTGCAGCCCACCCCTGAACACAATACCGTAATTTGTTGTGAGTTTATGCTGTGTGTTGGTTTTGTTCTTTGAGCAAGGTGATGTTCATGCATGCCTCATTTTGAGCACTAGTAAAAAAAAAAAAAAAAAAAAGCATATACCTATGTCTTGAATTTGGAAAAAAAAATTTTTTTATTTATCACTAAAGAAGGGTTCAGTGAATGCGCATATGAAACTGGTGGGTTTGGTACCTCAGAAAAGGTTAGCAACCACTGATATAGTGTCTCAGCTGGATTTTCTTTAATATTAAGCAAACCCATCTGCCCCTCAGTGCTTGCTTTCCCTTGGTTAATGCTGTTAGTGTGTATCATTCTCGATCAAGAGACCACTCATCCTTCATCGAAACTATCCCATAGTTTGGATTGTGCCGGGCTCATAGCCTCTTACAGTGTGTTAGGCTCATCACTGTGATCCTTTAGCAATAGTCGACATTCATGTGTACTTGATCATCCTCATATTTCATGTCATAGTCCTGATCTGTGTAGTACTTAGGGAGGAGGTCTCCTTTCTCTCTTAGGATACATTGTACCAAGATTACCTTCACTTTGATCTAACTTGCTATCAGTGTTATAAGTCTTAGTTTTAATCTCCTTTAAAATAATTATTGTCAAATCTGGTTTTGGTTGTTCACTTTTAACTCTCCTTTTGTGTGAAATGTTCTCATTCATATAGCCATCAATCTGAGTGTCACATTCATTAGGACTTTCTGTGGTATTCTTAAGCACTCTTCTTCTGTCTGGATAAAAGACAAGGTAGGCTATTTTTGAGGTAACCAACAATAATTCCCTTTTCACAACTTCAGAATTGCCTTGAATTCAGCATTTTTCAGATACTAGAGGCTTCTAAATGGTATGTAATATACTGCATCAATTTTATGCAGGAGTCATATTGTTTGTCCCATGTACAGTATATTGATATGATTGTGTATACACATGGTTGTGTGTTTGGTGGTGGTCAGAGTGGATGTTAAAAATGGCAGTACCACTTCTTGTAAAACTGCCCCAGTATAGTGTCAAGAAAAGCTCATAAAACTAATTGTATTATTAAATGATGTTCTCTTGTTTCAATTTTAATGATCTGCAGTTTTGTTCATGTATAAATTATTTTGTATAATATATACTTGAACAAGTGTGTATAATGTGTTTCCAGTCCCTAATACTTCTGTGCTTAAAGAGGTGCATTTGTGATAGACTGATACATTTCCACAATAATTATAGAATTTTTTTGTCCAACTTCAACTTTACTGAAGCAAGGCACAAATAGTTTTGCACCAAAAATGCCGCCATGGCTGTGGGCAGGCAGGCCCTCCTGAAGTGGTCTGTATTACAACAAATTTGAAGAAGCCTCTGACAGAGTAAACTATCTTTCTGTAACAATCTCATAAAGGGGTTTTTCAGGGTTTTCATAATTCTCTTGGTTTTATGCAAAATCCTTCTTTTCACAATCATCTCCAGAGGTACCACAATCGTCCCCAGAACATATTTTATCAGGTTGTTTAGTCTTTTTTAGGTTCTGTTTTTAATGATGCTGATTCATACTTGTGTTTGAAGTCTGAAGTATACATGATATTAAAACAGTCTTAAAAAATAATAACACTTTGAAGACAACTGCAAATACTTGAAACAAGTCAATTCAGAAATAAGGTTAAAAGCTAATTAAACAAGACCGCTGAATTGAATTTCACAAACTCAGTTTGAATACTATTTACAATAATCATGTTATTATTTTTCTTATTTTGTAATTTCTTTTCAATATAGTACTGTCTCATTCCTACTTTTTTCTTTTTTATGAATGTGGTCTCACTTAAGTTAATTTGATGCTTTGACACTAGAATTTTCAAACTTTGAGACAATAAAAATGTTGCTCCCGCTATTCTTTTACATTGTTTTTATTTTACTTATTCACCAGTCACGGAAAAATTAGTTGTAAAACAGAGGTAGCTACATCACATAATTTCCCAACTTAAATTAACTATGAAAGACAATAAAAATAAATATGATGTCTAATTTTATATCATAAAAAATAAGGTAGCTAATTTATGCTTTAGAAATCGAGTTTCTAAAGCAGTTCCTGGTAGTTATGAAATTCCCAACAGCACTTGAAGGGGCCATGAGACAGCATAGCTAATCGCCTTCAACTGAAACCAGTTGAGGAAGGGTAGAGAAGACAAGATGGCGGAGTGAGTGGGTTGCGCTTTGTACAGACGGTTGCGGTTCTTAAAGTTAGCCGGAAAAGCAGTTAAGAGACTGTGGAACTACCATTACCATCATCGGGAGCACTGCTTTCTGCTCCTTGTGACAGAAACTTGGGACACTTTTCAGTGTTGCTGCTCGCCACAACGTTAGCTTGATGCTAGACTTTGCTGTGCTGACGTTAGCTTCTTGTTAAAGGCCTTCAGCTTGTTGGGATTTAGTTTTGGATTTACTCCTTCTGTTTGGCACGACATTTCTACATAAATTCTAAGTTCTAGCTTATGACAAAACCAATCTTTGGTCGAGAACCACTGAAAATAATCGTTTTCGTATTTGGGGGGGGGGATTGTTTGTGACAGGTTGTGCAGTGGTTTTACTAATAACGCAACTTTATGTTCTACCGATAACCGAGCTTGACCACAAACGCAAAGATCTTGAAGTTTTTCTGTTGGTAATTGTTCTTCGGTTGATATTATGGCCAGCAGCAGTGGTTCCAAAGCCGAGTTCATAGTCGGTGGAAAGTACAAGCTCGTCAGAAAAATTGGATCGGGATCTTTCGGCGACATTTATTTGGCAATCAACATCACAAATGGAGAGGTAACTTGGTGAATCAGTCTGTTTCTGGGTTCTTGTTTGGGAATGGGATGGTTCATTTTAGATTCTTACTGTGAGAGGCAGGTCGCAACACTGCCCTGCCTGTTTGCCGGATAACTAAGATTTCATGTTAGCCTATTGGTATCGGAAGTATTTTTCGTATCAATTCTTGAACTGCAGCGGTAACAGCCATTATGTTGTGTGTTATTTGTAGGAGGTAGCTGTAAAACTAGAATCCCAAAAAGCCAGACATCCGCAGCTCCTATACGAAAGCAAGCTGTACAAGATCCTTCAAGGTGGAGTCGGGATTCCACACATCAGGTAAGAAAATCTTTTCTCCCCTCAGTCGAGTTGGTGTCATCGTATTTATGTGGTTCCGTTTGTTTTGCCATCCACGACGCAGAGAACCAACAGTGATTTAGTGAAGGTCTCGTTGAGACAGGGCTCGCTAATGATGAATCAATTATTGTGACGACATATTTTCAACCAAACAACCTTATTTTACTGTGGAGCCTCTTTAGGCCGCATTTGGATCCAAGGCAGGGAATAGCTATGTGGTTGGAAATGGCCGCTCCTCTTTTGTTGTGTTACTTCCCAACATGTCTGTTAGAAAATGGCGGCGGAGTTTTCTGAAGACACGGAGTTCCTCAGTGAAGCTTGTCGAACCTGATTTTTTTTTTAATCGGATTTAAATTTATGCTCTTCAGAGCGACACGCACGACATCTCTACTTGGTTTATTTTATGACGCTGTCAGACAGGCGCATTGCACACTGTAATGTATGTGTGTGTATATTATATGTATGAAATACACACATACATGTATACATGTATAGAATTGCATTGTACTCATTTGTATTTGTGAACAGAGCTCAAACTCGAAAATTAAACTCACAGCATCAGATTGTCGCTGTGGTAACACAACAATATAACTATGATTAATATTGTCTTTGAAGTTTTACAAAGAAAACTTGCCAGCTCTTGTAAGTCTTGCATTTAAATGTTAAACAATTTAAAATATTTTAATTTATGTATACTGAAACCATTAAATCCAATTTTACCAGCAATAATAATCTCAAACTGTGGTCTGTGTTATTACCATTTATGTGGCCCTGGAAGCCTTGGGGAGCTGTTGACTTAATTTGGATTAAACAGAAGTACAAATAATTTATATTCATTTTAATTATATTTTTTGAGTAGCTGTTTTTAAGACTAGTTGTGGATTTAGATAGCATTTCACTGGCAATGTTTTTCTGTAACGTATTGTTACCCAATAATATTTTTATGTTCCCTGTGTACTTAGCATCTTTTAATGCAAACCATGGTGGATCGCCTCAGCGCCCCGACCAAAGTGCTTAGCAAGTTTTCTGGGGGAAACCCTAGTATATATATATATATATATATATATATATATATATAGTTGATGTATTTTGATGTTCTAAACCCCCGAGCTATTTCAGCGTTACAACATGCAAACTTCTTCCTCATTCACTCTGAGCATTGAAGTTCCTCTCCATGTCACTTAGGATTTGTTGCCACATGCTTTGCAGTGTGATTGAAAGAGGAAATACAGATGATGGGTTTTGGTGATCGGCAACACTAGACGGTGATCGGCGATCGTGCACATTTTCATGGAAATCTTGCAGATTATAATTGGTGGCCGATCAGTCGGAACACCTCTAATATGTATGCGTGTATACAGCTCTGGAAAAAATTAAGAGACTACTTAAAATAATAATTTTTTCTGTTTTTAGATATATAGATATATGTTTGGGTAAAAAGAAAATTTCTCTTTTATTCTCTGTACTACTGACAACATGTCTGCAAAATTCCAAGCAAAGATTTAATTACAGAAAATGAGAACTGGTCAAAATAACAAAAAAGATGCAGTGCTTTCAGATCTCGAATAATGCAAAAAAAAAACAAGTTCATATCCATTTAGAAACAACAATGCTAATCTTTTAACTCGGGAAGAGTTCAGAAATCAATATTTGGTGGAATAAACTTGAGTTTTCCAATGATCAGTGGTCTCTGATCATTAGATCGGAGACCAAAGTATATGTGTGCTTTTACATGAGACAGAGGTCAGTGCTGCTGTCAGTTTAATTTTGCATAAAACTTGTTGGAAGTTATTGTGGTGGTCGTATGCTTAAGTCATTATGCAGCTACTAGTTAGATTTTTCTGATCAAAAACAGCATAAACTCAGGCAAATGTCACATGCACATTGCAAAATAGTTTTGATTTGTGTGTCATCAGGTGGTATGGCCAGGAGAAAGACTACAACGTCCTAGTCATGGACTTGCTTGGACCCAGTTTGGAGGACCTATTTAACTTCTGCTCTCGACGATTTACCATGAAAACTGTCCTCATGCTGGCAGACCAAGTAAGTAAAATTGCACTAATTAACCCTAATGCATAAAGCTTGTTTTGGGTATCCAAAACAGTCTCTGCAGTCCTTATTAAAAACTTTTTAAATGCTCAACAAACACAAAATGGAGCGCTATTAAAGCTACACAAAGTAAGTCTCCTGTTTGTCCCTTTGTACAAGCTACCAGCAGTCAATTTTTTTTCTTTAGATTTTTAGTACTCTAAATGCATTTTTCTATTAAGTGTATTACCAGAAAAGAGCAAAAAAAATTTTTTATCACATTACATCTAACGATTTTTGAGATTTTGGGGGGTAGGTGTACCTTGCCACAAACCTTTAAGTAAAAAAAGATGGGGTTTTTGAAAGCTGATTACGTAAAAAGTAGATCAGTTTAACACTTATTTGTAAAGACATTTTTTAAACGTCTATAAATCATATCGCAAAACATGAAAATGCACAGTATAAGTAGCTTACTTTAAAAATTAAGATTCTTTAAAAGATTCATCCTGCCATCCATTTTCTTACACCCTTGTCCATAATAGGGTCAAGAGGTGCTGATGCCTAACTACAGCTAACATTCTGGGCGAGAGCCAGGGTACACCCTGGACAGGTCGCTAGTCTGTCACAGGGCAACACAGAGACAAACGGCCATGCACACACACACACACACACTCACATCAATTAACCTGACTGTAATGTCTTTGGACTGTGGGAGGAAGCCGGAGAACCCAGAGAACATGCAAACTCCGTGCAGAAAGACCCTGGGCCGGGAATCGAACCCAGGACCTTCTTTCTGCAAGGCAACAATGCTACCAACTGTGCCACTGTGCAGTCCTTTCTTTAAAAGATGTCATTTTGAAAAATAAAACAAATTTCAATATTGACCTTAACAGCAGACATGGCATTTTTGGGGGGCTATATTAAATAAATGGTCAAACCAAGCCCCAAAAGCTATTTTTTCCAGCCTGCTGAGTGGTCTTGACACACAAAATTTTTTGTAGGGTTCTGGGTCTGTTTAATAAGGATTTATTGGGCAGCAGAAATGCTTCCCAAACTAATTTGACCGGTGGAAAAATTCTCTTTCAAAAATTCTCAAAATTAAGTATTCTTTGACCATTCCCTAAATTTGAATTTTCATTGAAACTTCCTTCTTAGATGTCAGTCAGCCTGCTGCATTAGGCTTATTTATTTATGGATATCTTTAATAGTTTTTTTGTATTGCTGGCAGAAAATAGATATGTTTTTTTGTTTTTTTTAATCCCTTTTTTTATTTTGGAAAATTCCACACGACCCACCATCTGACAAAGTGCCAAAGAAAGTACAGTTTTTCATAACAAGTGTTCAGAATTTATTATTTTGGTATAGATACAGTCACTTCATCATGCTGCTGCCCACATTATGATGTCCTGGGGAGTTGCCCATGCTATCAGAAACCGCCATTGAGCACGTCTGTTAAAGCGCATCATGTGCTTGTTGCACAAATCGCACAAAATCAGCACAAACCTAAACCGCACATAAACAGGTAGTCATGCATAATTCCTGTGGCCCATAAAAACAGCGTATCTAATCCACTTTTTAAATTATTATTATAATAAATAACAACAGGGAAGCAGACTATGTCTGTGTGATCCATAGGAGGAGGAGGAGGAGGAGGAGGATGGATAACCCCATGTTCAGGTGAGGAGGTGAAGCGACCATGTTTGCTTAATTTCTCCTGTTATGTAAAAGTTTCAACTAGATTTAACTGTTCACCGCACCCGCAGTATTAGTGCGGTGCTCAGGAAGAGCACAGTAGACTGAGTTAGAGGGCGGTAGATGTCACGATCAGCCAGCTGGGCGATCCGTTTGGTTTTCAATTTGCAAAATCAAAAAACCTGTAAAACCAGCGGCCCCGGTAGAATAGTGCACATAAGCTTCAAGTCTGTCTTCTCAACATTTGTAATCCTTGCATTCAAAACTTCTGCTCTCTTAAATATTGACTGCTTTTTCAAACCTTTCTCCTCACGCTCAAAACTTGTCTCTGGTTGGATCAAAAAGCTGCTTGCAAACTTCTCCACTCGCTTGCAAATCCTTTTCTGCTTTCACTTAGAACAAAAAAATACAGTCGCACGGCAACCTCTCAGCCAGTTGAATGTAAGTGTCTTACTGGGTGGGTTTGCGCAAATATTAAACGTTTTGAGAACAAGAGACATAAAATTCTGCTTCGAGACTGAAAATGTGTACTCTCAAATTATGGCAGAAAAATTTCCCCAAAGCGGGAATTTGTGGGCATGGCTGAATGGCGAATTCTAATCCCTTGCCGTTTGCATACAGTTGTCTTTAAATCATAAATGAATCATCTGATTTTCACCAAACTTATGATTGATCTTTGTTAACCTTTAAAGAGCTCAATAATATTACATTTTAAAATGACTCCACTGCACCCTTTAGTTTATTCTAACAGCTATATCCCTTTGAGATATCAACTGATCTGCAACAGGTTCTTTTTGTGCATCGTCAAGGAGCATTTATGAACACATTGTGTTTCACTGTGTGGACAAGTGCGGGAACTGCGCGAGAGGGGGTAGTATTGCTGGACCTCCCGTGGGTGCCATGAGGCTGGAGTAGTGCTGACCTGCGAGGGCCTCCAATGCTGCTTGCAACTTTAATTAGGCCCGAGCAGCAAAGCGCTGCGAAGGCCTATTATTTTCATACTGTTTATTATTAGGCCCAAGCAGCAAAGCACTGCGAAGGCCTATTTTCATACTGTTTCTTCTTATTATGATTCTGCCCCCCAAAAAGAGGGGGCGCTTCGACTGCTTT
The DNA here is from genome assembly GCA_911649635.1 of Poeciliopsis gracilis. NCBI lineage: Eukaryota > Metazoa > Chordata > Actinopteri > Cyprinodontiformes > Poeciliidae > Poeciliopsis > Poeciliopsis gracilis. The sequence goes on along the minus strand of CAJVRI010000739.1, from coordinate 299,015 downwards.
ATCATATTAAAAAACTCACCAAACTTGGCGGACGCATCAAGCCTGTTTTTAAAAATTGCGTATTTTAAGGTCGCCGCAAAAATAGCAAAAGAAACGACTCAACGCTGCCACCTAGCAAAGATGCTCAGAAAATACAATTAATGTCATAGTGCAAGTATTAGAGGAAGTCCGACATTTTGGACTGAAGTTCCGATTTTTGCCGTTTACAGCCTTTGAATTTGATTGAACTCCTCCTTAGGATTTTGATTGATTGGCTTCAAACTTGGTCAGTCTGTTCATAAGGCATGGTCAATCTAAAGTTATCAAAACTTGTGAGTTTTTGAGCATGCTGAAGGGGTGTTACCAGGGGTCAAAGTTCACCTACTCGCCATGAAACACGAAACTGTTATATCTCCTACACAAAAACTCACAGAAGCACCAAACTTTCAGTGATTGATAATCATCGGGTGTCCTACAATACTCTATGGTCAAATGACATCACTTAGGCCATGCCCCCTGAGAACAGGAACAGGATGTTTTACTGTGAACGGTCACTATCTTACCCCTTTGACCTAATCAACATGAAACTGTGTCCAGAGACAGAAGATATATTGGTGTGTTGTGGATTCCAACCCCGACCAGTTTCGATGGCGCAGGTGGGTGTGGTGAAGTGACCTGTAACATATGGCAATGGCATAATTTGGCTCTAAATTTCACAGTTTCAGGCCAATCTGCTCCAAACTCACTAGGATGGATCCTTATCCACTCCCCAACAGAAAACCATAATAAACTTTGGTGGGCGTGACCTAATTTTTCTATAGTGCCCCCTAGAATACTTTAAATGATCAGGCCCATGCCTTGCTTTAACCTAGAATTACGAAACTTGGTTCACATGGGTATCTTGTCAGGACGTACAAAAAAAGTCTCTTAGAACCATGGTCTAAACCCAACAGGAAGTTGGCCATTTTAGATCAAAGACGTCATTTTCTCTTTTTTATAGACTTACCTGACCGAACTCCTGGAACTACGAGAGCGTCTGTGGTGGCTGGCTGGCAGCAGTGCCGGAACCCCCACGGTGTCTAATAGGGTGCGCTGAGCTGCGAGGGCCGGCTTTAATTTATGTTTTATTGTGTAGTGCATCGTGTTCTGGCTGGAAAATTATTTGCGTTGCGCGTATCTCTGACTTCCACCTCTGAGTTGTTGTTGAATGCAAATGTTACCGGTAAAACGTCCAATTTTTAGGTTCAGCCCATGGGGATCTTATTAACACCAAGGTTTTCATCGTTTTTGGGGGACCAATAAGCATCCTTTAAATAACTGGCACGATGCCTGGAGTACGCCAGCCTTTCTCTTCCGGGAGCTGCTTGTTGAAAACTGAATGGCGGGAAGAGCGCTGTGGGAGTATTTACACAGGGGGGATAGACTGAACATGGTGGGCGACTGAGCAGTTGATGGTTACAGGGCAAGTGTCGCTTTACAGACGAACTGCACATTAAATTTCATATCATTGCTGGTAGATGAGTTTCTGAGTGTGACGAACGACTGTGCCGTAAATAACCCGTATTGCTCCCTGTTCTTATTTTCGTCCGCTGGACTACCGGTCCTGGGCTTGTGTTCATCTGTCCCCTGTTCCATTTCCTCCCCTCCACCCCCATCTTATGTTCGTTTGCTCGCCTGTGTTATGCCAAATTTATCAATATTTTATATTTTTTTTTTTTATCCGATTACTCGATTAATCATAAGAATAATCGATAGATTACTCTGTTACTAAAATATTGGTTTACAACAGCTCTAATCCGAGACACACAAAGTCTCCAGCAAGCATCCCTGTTGTCTTGATATTGTTTCTGAATGGGTGGGACAAAAAATTGTGCAATGTTGTTCCATCTGAATTCCCACTATTATGTAGTTTAGAGATAATTTTGCTGTCTGATCTGGACTTTGTGATAGAAATACCTCCATGAAACTTGAATCACCTTTTTCCATCACCTTTTTAAAATATCTATTAAAATAATGTCTCCCCTGCAGGTACCTAATAGAAGGATCCTGTTCATCCTTTATAATGGGTAGTTATTTCTTTTGAGATCCATTTCTTAATTCTGTTATCAATTCTATTTTGTGCAAAATTGAAAATTATAGGCACACCACCTCATAATTTTATGTATTCTATTCTGGAAATTTTAACCAATTCCTGTCGGTACTTGATAAAGCTATCTGTCATAGAGTCTCCTGGATATATAATTATATATAATTATGTTCTTCTCATAATTATAATCATTAAGTAGGGCTGTTATTGGGATTCCTTTTATCATTGTACCTTCCATACTGGCACAATGTATGGAAGGCACATTGTGCCAGTATACATGCAGTCTTTCCCTCCATTGTGCAATGTCTGGTGGTGAACATAGGCAGACTCGAGGTGTCAGCCCATTCCACCCTTTTCTTAATTGCAGCGTCCTATATTTAATTCTGGCCTTTTTACTTTGCCACAAATACCCTGCTAATAAACTGTCCCATCGTAAGACAGATTAGAGATTAGTGTTCTGACTGGTAAACACTGAAATAAGTACAGCATCTGTGGAACGATATTCATCCTGATGGGTTCTATCCAGGAGCTTTGACTTAAAATAACATTCAATCTATGTATAACTGACTATTTTCAAATTTTGTGGGCTGTAATTTATATCAAACCACATTGAAAAGACCCTGGATAGTGAAACACCAAAGTCAGAGAGATTTGGGGGAAAATAATAGTCATGGTCCAAGCTTTCAGTGGGGAATGTGCAATCAACCCAGAATGTGTTAAGGGCGGAATACAACTTATTACATTTTCAAAACTGAAAAGGAGATTGGAATAATGCAAGAAATTTATCATGGCTTACAGCCCACCTCACTGATAGACTGGAACTGTAGTGAGCACTAAATTAACAGGAAGTAAACGTCCCATTTTTTGTCATAACAACACTTATTGATTATCAATACAAGCCTTATAGTGGTTAATTAGGCAAATAAACATAGGTGAATAAAGAAAGGTATACTTATGTACACCCTTTGTTATGAATTCTGCTTTAACCTAAACAATGTAATATATTATCTGGAAGTAATCTGGCTCATGGCTTAAACGCTCTGTGCTATCCGCTCAAGTCTGACTGCTAAGCGTCAACTGAACACAACTAAGACTGATTAAAATAACAATGCTAAATATCTAAAAATTTTCAGATCAATAAGTGAAGGTAGTTTTGCTGGATTTTATGCATGTAGATTCAAATGGTAGCTCTAGGGCAGCATGAAAACATGGACTCCAGTAACTGCTGTATTTACAGTTAAACATTGTTTTATGCAGCTGTTTATTTTGTACTGAAGGCATATTTCCACAAGCCGGTAGTGTTTAAGCCATTACTCACCCGTTTTGTATGTGCAAAATGTGTCCAACACAGCGGTCACACTTGCATCCAACTCTCATCATTTTTCCTCTTGGGCTTTACCTTAGATTTCTCCTTTATTTCCTGCTTACAGACCTAATGTAGGACTTGTTAGAGAATTTTCTTGCCTGCCGTCTTTGGCTCAGCATTGATTTATAAGGCAAAAATGAACAAAAAAATGTCTCTGGTAATGCATTGAGTTCCATTACCTCTGCCATAGCAGTTTGTTTATCAGGGTTTGCTCTACTTCCAAATGGGGGCAGAGCTGGTGTCATGTCAATTCCAATTGTGCCCTGTTTTAATTGAAGAAGGGAGTCATAGTTGAATGTTAATACTTAAGTTTTGTTTATATTAATTTTGTAACCAGAAATTCTTATAGCAATTTCATCAGTTTTGGGATTGTCTGTGTGGGCTGTGTTAATCTTCAACAAACAAGGACAGTGTTTGCTCCCCAAATGTTATTGTAACCCCTTTTTATATATACCTGATCAATTGACTCATGGGTTTGATAAATAAGGCAAAGAGGAGCGGTGATGCACAACACCCCCGTCTCGTTCCTTTTTCCAAAATGAATGAATTGGTCAAGTCTCCAGTAATTTTAATTTCATTGTTGACTTACTTATCTGCAAATATGTCAATTACATTTGTATGGAAGCCATATTTTGAAAGCACTTTATATATTAAAAAGACCACCTTATGTGACTACATTATGTATGGTGTGTGCTGATAAAGTTCATGGATGTGTTCCTCAGTGGGACTGTGTGTTAGTGGTTCAGCCCATGGAGACACAGTTAGTCATGCAGCACACTGTTTTTTTGTTGTTGTCTTTTCTCAATGCCACAGTGTTGCGTGTGGCCATGCCGAGATGATGAAAACCCATTCCTTAAGGCTATGCCAATCTAATGTCAGTTTTTTTATTAAAAACTTAACAGTTGGAAAACAAAAAACCTTGGTCTCTATTTGCACCTCATGAATTAAATTTATTTCTTTGTCCCGCTGCATCAAGCAGAGAGATGTGCAGTGGTATGGGGCCTCGAGCAGAATTTTAATTGAGAGCCCCTTGTTCCTGTTAAGAACATCAGCACCACTAACTGCATTTCAACGTAGATTTAACGGAATATGGGAATTGAAGTCGGTGATAATCAATTACCGCTGATTCCTTAAGAGGAATCACTGATAATCGTAAATTGTTGACATAGCAAATATATATTTGTAAACAAACACATCTTAAAAGATTTAACTCATAGTATCACATTGTAGCTGTGCTGTTTAAGGAGCTGTAGCCAGCTCCTTAAAATCTTAAGTTAAACAATTTAAAATCTTTTATCTATGCTGAAACCATTACATCAAATTTAACAGTGTTGTCATTCTGGATAATCAAATGTTAAAATTCTAGATCTTTGGTCTGTGTTAAAATGTTAGCATTTATGGAGCCCAGAGTTTCCCCCAGTGTATTATAAGCTTGGCGGTCTGCCATGCTTTCATCGGCTTCCCGCCAGGCCAAGTGTTGTTTGTTTGTCTTTAGCAAAGTAATAATACTAAAAAAATTGTTTAAATTTTTTTTTTTTTTTAAGTCGTATTGCAAGCATCTCTGTTGTTCTGAGCATTTCACTAGCAGTGCAGATTTATTCCTAAAAGATAGGTTTATAGTTTATGCATTTTAAGCCTGCTGCTGCTTGATGAAGTTTACCTCGGTCCGGATTGTGCGTTCCTCCTTTCACTCAAACTGGACACAGACTGACCTGTATGGTCACTCCCTGTGAGAAATTGTGTTTCTTTGGAGAAATCAAGGTAGGAGTTTAAAACCCATTGCGTTTGCTCTGGTTGTGCAGCTCTATGTGAACCACAGGAATAACTTGTGGTGAGATTGATTTATCTTTGTGAACGAACATTTATGCGTGGCATTTACATCTCAATACGCTGCCCAGCGTGTGGCTATGTCTGTCTGCGCTGTAAAGGTTCGGTATACGTACTCGGTTCAGGTATGTGTTGGTGGTTAAAGAACCAGCGCTAACCTCTCATCATGCAGGTTCAGCCCGGTGAGGAGCTTTTGTGCTTGGCTTGTAGTCATGCATCGTGCTGGTTTTATATTATTTTCCTGGTTACATGATGCATCAAACCGTATTAAATTTAGCAGCATTGATAATCTCAATAAATAAATGTTACATTTATATATTTGTGGTCTGTGTTAAAATATTTGGATTTATAGGGCCACTGGTTCATAACTTTATTTGGAATTTAACAGACGTACAAGAGATTGATATTTATTTTAATAGCTTTTTTTTTTGGTGTGTTGATTTTAAGTCTCCAGTGTGTATTTAAGCATGGTCAGCAATCTCTTCAAGTAGCCTAATATAATTACCCAGTAATATTTTTACATTTCCTGTCAACAAAACATTTTTTAAGAAAAAAAGAGTTTGCTGCTGGTGGACCGCCCTGGTACCCCAACCACCGGGCTTAGCAAGTTTTCTTGGGGAAACCCTGCAAGGGAATATTTTTGTCTTTTTTAAATCCCTTTAGTTCTCACTAATGTTGCAGTTGGTTGGTCTTCCATAATTTTGTACTACTCAAAAAAAATGTCCCAACCACAAAAAAAAAAATTGTCCCAAACAATCCAGTTTATTCAGTAGTGGATTGCCACCACTAGTTACAATCATAGTAGTTCAAGATACAGTTTATCACAAAGGTGAATACATCTGTGACATTTCTGCAGATATTAAATATATTTTTTCATAGGACAAAATTAAACTCTGACACAATGAAAAATAGTCTGTGTGCAGCTTATATAACAGTGTATGTTTATTTTTCCCTGAAAATAACTCTTTATTTAGCCATTAAAGACTAAATCACTTGGAAAAAAAGTGAGTACACCCCTTAGTGAAAGTTCCTGAAGAGTCAATATTTTTTGTGGCAACCATTATTTACCAAAACTGCCTTAACTCTCCTGGGCATAGAGTTTACCAGAGCTTTACAGGATGATACTGAATGCTTTTCCAGTCCTCTATGATGACATCATGGAGCTGGTGGATATTCGAGACTGTGCTCCTCCACCTTCCACTTGAGGATGACCCAATGTTGTTCTATTAGGTTCAGATCTGGAGACATTTACTCTCAGCTTCTTGAATAAAGCAGTGGTCATTTTAGCAGTGTGTTTGGGGTCATTATCATGCTGGAACACTGTCCTGTGACTGAGTTTCCAGAGGGAAGGAATCATACTCTGCTTCTGTATTTCACAGTATGTACAGGAAGTCATTTGTCTAAATAAAATATAATTTCCCAACACCTGCACTCATGCAGCACCAGACCCTGGCATTCCCACCACCATGCTTGACTGTAGGCATCACACACTTATCTTTGTACTCCTCACCTGATGGCCGTATCGCATGCTGGAGACCATCTGAACCAAACAAATTAATATTGAACTCATGAGACCACAGGACATGATTCCAGTAATCCATGTCCTTTGTTGACAAGTCTTCAGCAAACTGTTTGTGGGCTTAACCTGTGTACAGCCTTCAGAAGAGGCTTCCTTCTGGGGTGACAACCAGGCAGACCAATCTGATGTAGTGTGCTGCGAATTGTCTGAGCACTGATAAGCCTTTTAATATACCCGGAAGTTGAGCCTGGTGATTTATTATTAAATTGAATATAATTTCAGACTTTTGTACAGTTTTTGTCCAGGTTAACTTCAAAAGTGAGCTATTATTGTTACAGATAAATTTTCTTCTTTCTCTTTCGGCCTTTTCCTTTTAGGGGTCGCCATCCCTAAAATGACAGCGAGTCATCCGTCTCCATGTAACCCTATCTTCCACATCTTCTCTCACACCAACTATCTTCATGTCTTCTTTCATGCCATCCATAAATCTTTTCTTTGGTTTTCCTTTAGGTCTCTTTCCTGGCAGATCCATCCTTAGCATCTTTCTACTGATGTATTCGTCTCTCCTCTGTGCATGTCCAAACCATCTCAATCTGACTTCTGTGGCTTTAGCTCCTACACATTTTAAATGAGCCGTTTCTCTGATGTAGTCATTTCTGATTTTATCCATCCTTGTCCGCCCAAAGAGAACCTCAACATCTTCATCTCTGCGACCTCCAACTCCACCTGCTGCCTTTTCGTCATTGCCACTGTCTCTAAACAAAAAAACATTGCTGGTCTCACTACCGTTTTATACACCTTTCTTTTCATTTCGCTGATACTCTTTCATCGTACTCTTCATTTGACACGTTTCTTCACTTCTTTTCCACACTTGCCATTGTTCTAGACTGTTGACCCTAAGTACTTAAAATCTTTCACCTTCTTTATTTCTGTTCCCTATAACCTCATGTCTCCACTTGGACTTGGATATCAATTAAATTCAGTGTAGTGAGCTGCGTACCATTTTGTAGAAAATAATTTTTCCACCTTTTTTTCTGAATTGTCACGATTGCTGACTGGATTGCTAAACCAGAGGCGGCAGATGTTCAAACAAAATTATTTAAAAAAAATTCTGTTGTGATACACATCTTATTTTTTGTTGGATTTTGAAAAAAATAAAGTAAAATTTCATGAGTGATTTACAGCTTTACCTAAATCTAAATATCCATCCATCCATCCATTTTCCGTCACCCTTCTCCCTAACGGGGTCGGGAGTTGCTGGTGCCTATCTCCAGCTGCATTCCGGGCGAGAGGCGGGGTACACCCTGGACAGGTCGCCAGTCTGTCGCAGGGCAACACAGAGAGACAAACAGGACAAACAACCACACACACACACACTCACACCTAGGGAGAATTTGGGAAGGCCAATTAACCTGACAGTCATGTTTTTGGACTGTGGGAGGAAGCCGGAGAACCCGGAGAGAACCCACGCATGCACAGGGAGAACATGCAAACTCCATGCAGAAAGACCCCGGGCCGGGAATCGAACCCAGGACCTTCTTGCTGCAAGGCAACAGCGCTACCCACTGCGCCACTGTGCAGCCCTCTAAATCTAAATAGTTTCACATAAAAAAATCTTGTATGCCAGAATATGCATAGCAAAAAAAAAAAAAGAAAAAGAAAATGTCTGAATTATTTTTTCCATTGTATTTGGGTCAAAATGAAATGTGGGTTTGAGTCCATCAGAACCACAACCTCATGGTTCTTCATTGCCAAGTGTTGCTGCAAATGTCAGAGTCGTTGTTACATCCCCAAGGCTGTCTAGATAAACCAGGGAAAAAGTGAAGAGACAAAACCAGGAGGGTAAATTTAAAGTTTTATTCTTTAAGACTAATTTGAAGAAATCTTAAAGGCGAAAATAAGAACCTAAAAGAAAAAGGGAGAGCAACATCAACAAAAAACAGGGTTTTTAGCAAACAAAGTTCTCCATCACAGCACCACAAAGCTACAGCAGACATGCTGCCCAATTGGCCAAGAGGCACTGAAAAACAGTCTCTCAGCTAGCTTTATACTCTACCAACCATGAGGCAGAGTGAAACCAGCTGGGTCTGCTTAAGCTGCTGGAGCTCAGCAGTAACCTGAAATGGGAAGGGAAGTCTACAGAAGCCACTACGGCATATAACAGTCGTTCACAGTTGCTGGGCTCATGGCCCACCCACTCTCCCATGGTAGTGAGGAAAAACTCACCACTGTACTGAACCGCACATTAACCAGCTACAGTGAAACTTGCCAATGGAGAAGCTCCTTAATAAGTCAGACAGGTTCTGAGCCAGTAGTTTCCTAACAATTTCTGTAAGTAGTTTTGTAATAACTGAACGGTAAGCAACTCATGTTCTTTTCCCCCATCTCCCTTTTGTCGTTTTCCCCCAGATGATCAGCAGAATTGAGTATGTACACACAAAGAACTTCATCCATAGAGACATCAAGCCGGACAACTTTCTCATGGGTATTGGCCGTCACTGTAACAAGGTAAGGTTTTTGTAGCTTCTTTACTTATTTTTAAATATGGCACATAAAGACCTGTGTAGACCTCGTGATAAAAAGGTGAATACAAATATTTGTCTAATTGTTAATTTAATTTATCGTCGTGTAGTTTTTGTAAGACTGTGGTGTCATAACTTTAATGTGGGCTGACGGCATTAGAGAGACTGCATGCTGTCAACTTAATGTCACACTGGGATCAGGCCTATAAATTGGCCAATTAAGTGATTAGAAAGACACCCTGACAATTATTAAAGACTAAATACAGAAAATAGGACAAACACAGCAAAATGTTGGCCTGCAATACAAAATTCAGAACAGTCTTTTTGCAAAATTTTAAAAAAACAACTATATATATAAAAAAAAAAAAAACTGTATTATGTCATCACACCTTATCTGTTTCCAGCAGCTGAAAAACAGGAATCAGAGAACTTGTAAAACAAGGTTTATTAAGAGGACAAGAAACGAATCATAGTGTTAAAGAAATGAGTCATTAAAGGTATTTATGGGTTGTAGGGGAAATGATCAGCTGAAAGTGGCATATTTATTTAAACTGTAATGATTAATTGTTCTTGTAGTAATCTGTTTTTATTGCTGAAGCACAGATTTTTGTTTTAGTTTTAGATTTGATCAAAAACAGAATTTTTATTCTTGTCCCTCAGGTTTTGATTTGCTGCAATGAACACATTGAAAGCTCCTGACAAAAACTATCAATGAACAAAAGGGTTTTTTTTCACTGGTTCAACAGCACTGTTTCAAACTCTGGAATTTCCAGTCATGGCGAAAACACAAAGAACTGGTACAGAGTAAGGACTAGCAGCAGTTAAGGATGGGAACCTGCTTGGTCAAACAGATCTCTTGAACGTGTCCACTAAGTGAAACACAAAGTTAGGCTTTATATCAGCAATTTTTATAAAAACTAGAGCAGGGATGCTCTAGATCAGAGGTGGTCCTGAGTAAGCAACAAGCGCTGCATTGAGCACTTCCCAAACTCTGCAGTCAGTTGTCCGTCCTACAATGTACCATCGGCAATATTCGGAGCATAAAAGACCCATTCTACTCCATGTCTGCATTTAAAACAAACAAAAAAAAAATCACATTTGGAAAGCTGAGAAATGCTACTATCAGCCGTCACTGCAGCCACTCCCACTATTCTATCTCTTGTCTCGCCATTGGGCAGAGCAGTGTATCCGAATGAGATGGTTTTATACTTGAAACCTGTTCCGAGCGATGAAAAGCCGTACCATTTCAAACAAATCTGAGAATTCAACGGTTTGACCTAAGGAGGAGCACAGAGATAGTTTTATGAAAGATTATGTGGAATTTAACAAACTTACATGACTTATTGGCAAAGATGGAAATTGGCACCTGCCACTGGCCAGATGCACGTAAAAGTCTGAAGTGGCGTGTAAATTGGAGCAATGCACTCGCCATTGTGGTGGGTTGACAATTTGAACAGGGGAAAAAAAAGCTGCATTCAGTTTGAACTTCTGTCCAGGGGAGTAGTCACCGTCTGGACTACAGACTGATGCACATACTATAGGACGTCAGAATTTTTTTTTTTTTTCCTCCGAACGGTTTTTGTGGCGCTAGTGGCTCACATTTTGACAGTAGACTGACAGGAAGGAGGGCGAGGAGAGGGGGGAAGATATGCGGCAAAGGTCGCCGGGCCTCGGAGTCGAACCCGCGACGTCCGCGTCGAGGACTGAGGCCTCCAAACGTGGGGCGTGCTAACCCCTGCGCCACCAGAGCACGCCCCTAGGCTGTCAGAATTTAACAAAAAATATACAGTTGTAGCGCTTTCTGGTATCTAAGGCTAGATATAGCACTCTAGTTATTTAATGTTACTCCCCATGAAACTGGTTTCACTACATTACCCATGAACCACCAGGTACTGATTTATCATAAAGAATTAAACTTAGTTGAACTCCCTATGTCTGACGCATAAAGAATGAGACTTTATAAAGGCAAAATATGTATTTACTATACTTCAGAATGAAAAGTAAAGTAGACCACATGTGAAATTATACCCTCATACTGAATATGGTCACCAGCAGACCTTATGTCTGTTATAGATGAATAGAACTTAAACAACACAGGTATTATCCTTTTGCTGGCATTAACCTTCAAATGACCAGAAAATATAAAAACAAATAAAAGTACAACAGGCTTTCTCAACCATCTGGTTTATAAGTAGGGACTTCCCCTTTCTTTTGGAGCTCTAAATTGTTATTTTGAACAATCCCAAACACATAAGTCCTTTAGTCTTAACACAATAACATAAAATAATTGACAGTTTTTAATTAGTGGGCCCACCAAAAATAAAACAAATTAAAGCTAGCAAAACAGTCAATAATCCCCCCGTTGCAGGCCTGATACAGAAGACACTCCCCACTGGACCTCAATCCACAGTGACGGGATTATATGTGGTCCTGACGACTCGTTCCACCAGGTAGCATTCAGTTAATCCGCGCCTTTCTCGGTAAAGGCGGAAGAAACCGCAGCCAAATCCAAAAACAGCGGGCCCAATGCAGGAGTAGCTGGTCTCCTCTCCACATTCTCCTATGCAGACCTTCAGCATCCAGTTCACCACCTGCTTCTTCCTCGGACTGTCAGCTGTCCCTTGGCGCTAGTGCACAGCTAAGTTGTGGCACTTTTTAGCCGCTTTTCCACCAAAACGGCCAACCAAAGTCCCAGCTAACTCCACCGAGTCTCCTTGTCGTCTCTCCTCTCTCGATACCCCGATTAGTCCCGCCCCCCCAGTCCATCAGAATTCAGGAAAAGTGCAATCACCCAATAGCAACTGACCTTAGGCAGAACAACCAAAAAAAAACATGCACAGCATTCTAATCTGTCACACCTCATGTTGAGCTGTACTTCACATACAAACTACCCAAAATTGTTCATTCTTATAGTGACAGAACACAGTATTTTAATATACTTTTTACTTCAACTGTTTTTCTTTTTAATGAACTCTTGCTCATTCCAAACTCCCACCAAAAGACTTTGAAATTATTGTATCTTATGTTATTGTTGTTTTTCACAACAACAATAACATATTTATATTCCTGGGAACCCAGGGGGTTACACCCTCCCTGTCTTAAATGTCTAGATGCCATCAGGCAATTCTCTATGTGGTAAAAGAGTTGACAAACTCTCCTAGGTTAGGCCCAATAGGTTACACAGTGAACCCTCTCTATAACACGGTTCACCTTTCACGGTCTCGCTGCTTAACAGATTTGCATGGTGCCTTGTGTTCTGCATTTTGATTGGCTAAACTGTCTCTCCGCTTCTGCTCTACCTGTGTCAATAACATTGTGGTTTAATATGTACACGTACCTAAAACAGCTTGCCAAATTTAAGTTTGCAAATTCTCTTGCAATTTCACGTTTCTCTAAAACCCATAATGTCGACAAAATGTTCTGCACCGACAAAGGCACTTGGGTCGGACCCAAAAGAAAGAGGAAGATGCTAACAATCACAGACAAACTTCTGGACATGGTACTCAAATATAATCAATGCTGGCATGTCGGTTTTTAAGAATCTTTTTGCCCAGAACAAATAAGAGCGACAACAACTACCTATAACTACATTCTTCTCTCAAAAAAACACACCTGAGCCGTGGGCTTTAGAAGAAAAAAAACGCGACAGAGCGGAGTCAGGATGCAGCGGCTTAGTCAGGAAGAGCAGTGAAATACACGTGAGTCACTATTTCTCCTACTGTACTTTGTATTTTTTTCAGAATCATTCTAATTGAATGACTCGGGTCGCGGTGGGGCGATGCTGATCTCTGCAATTTGAAGCCTTCAGTTTGTATTAATGATTAAAATTATTTTACAGTACAGTAGTTACTTGTAAAAAACAAAACAAAAAAAAACATTTATACAGTTCTTTTATTTGTTAAACAAATGCTTGGGCTTGTAAAAAGGTTTTGTTCTTTGGTTTAAATGTATTATGGAGTATTTCATTGTATAAAAAACAAAACAATGTGTCTCTGGTTGTTTTTGGAACGTTACCCCCTCAAAAAAACGAGGGTTTACTGTATCGAATATAATTTTTATGGACCGTGACATCTCATTGGTTGATTTCATTGACATTGGACTTATCCAAAGAAATCCTTCAGTCCTTCTTGGCCCGCCCCTCTTCTCTGAAAATAGCGCCATTTCAGCTAACCGTAGTCCGACAACAGTAAGCGGATACAAGACGAGGTGGGTCAGAAAAACTGACAACTAAAGCAAAAATCCAAGTAAGCCCAATCGGAAAATGTGTCAAACTAACTAATATTTTAATTGCCACACAGTAACGTCATAGAGGATATTACAAGGAGGCGAGGAGGGAGAGAAGCTTACGTGGAAGGGGAGGTGGTGGGGACAGATATAAAATTCAGGAGGTAAAATATAGTGGTTTCTCCTGCTCTTTCTGTTGGGCCATTGCTACGTACTACTGAGAAGTAATAACTCAAGGACATTGAGCCGTTTGAGCTCAGACAGTGGACTCTCACACTCACCATCTGCTCAAAGCTGCAGTATATAATGGAAAATAAGGCTTTACATATGTATTAAAATGTTTGCAATGTCCTGAGAAAAAAATTCAAACATCACTGATGACTTGCTCTGTGGTGTGGTTGTTTTATCTAATAGATTGTTTAGCTGACGTAAAATCATGGGTGGACCTAAATTTTCTTCACCTCAGTCACAACAAAACTCATTATTTGGTCAAAATATTCCTTACTTCACTTCATTTGGTTCTTTAGCTCCATTTTGTCTGACTTTTGCCAGTGTTTGATGGCTGTTTAAAATTTGACAAACAAGTTAGTTCAGTTGTTAAATTAAGTTTTTACCACCTTTGGCTTTTAGCAAGGGTAAAGTCCTATTTTTGTTTTTAGGATTTTGAAGAAATTATTCATGCCTTCATTACATCGTGAGTATTGTGATTAATTATATGAAGGCATAAATAAATGCCTGACACAGCATCTTCAAGTGATCCAGAATGCAGCAGCTCAATTTCTTACAGGCAGCCAGAAGTTTGGCTATATAAAATCAATATTAGCCTTGTTACGCTGGTTGCCTGTTGCATATTGGATGAATTTTAAGATTCTTTTATCAACTTAAAAAGTGTTGAATGGGTTTGCCCCTTGATTCTGAAGTTTCAAAATGTCCTGAAGATCAAATAATAAGTTGCTATTAAAAGTCTTTCGGACTTGACTTAAGAGCAAAGGATTTAAGGGTTTTTCTGTTGCTGTTCGTGTTCTCTGGAATAATCTACCTTTCCAGATTAGGTATGCCCACAGCCTGGGTCATTTCAAATTGCTTCTTAACTTTTTTTTTATTCGTTGGCATTTAATTGAGGCTTGATTATTGTAACTTTTCTGTCGTGATATTTTAATTTATTTACTTAGTACTGTTATTATTTTTTGTATTTTTTTTTCTTTTCATCAACTTATTCTGTTAATGTTTGTACAGCACTCTGCTGCAGTTTTAAACCTGTTTTTAAAAGTGAAATTAAATAAATTTGACATATTTTGATCAAACACTACCATTCCTGCATGAGACCTGTACAGAGTTCAAGTGGTGTCCGCATAATTAGTGAAAATACCTTTTTTATTGGAAATGAATGATTTTTAAAAACTGTCATAATTTTATTTAAAAAAAAATGTGTATATATACCCCACAACAACACTGTGGGTTATATAACAATTACCCAACAGTGTTGGATGCAAAGAGAAATATAATCAAAAGTGATCAGAACGACTGTCAAACTGGGAATTTTCAAAACCATGCGACTGTATTCAAAGCATTTTAAGATGCCCACAGTG
Organism: Poeciliopsis gracilis; assembly: GCA_911649635.1. Taxonomy (NCBI): domain Eukaryota; kingdom Metazoa; phylum Chordata; class Actinopteri; order Cyprinodontiformes; family Poeciliidae; genus Poeciliopsis; species Poeciliopsis gracilis. Next base: position 283,903 of record CAJVRI010000739.1, on the reverse strand, counting down.
CTAAGGACGATGGCAACAAGCCAGTCTTGAGGAAACACCAGAACTCAAGTTCATTGGTGAAGCTTTTGAGGAAACATAAAAATTTGCCAGAGAGAATATAAGAACTGAAGTGATTAAAGATCTCATGACAGAAAAGATGGCACTCCACTATCAGCACTCCACCTTTTTTTTTTAAAATTCCTCTTTATTTTTGGCAGTTTTAGAAATATTCCTGCGATAGACTGGCGACCTGTCCTAGGTGACCCCGCCTCTCTACCGGAACATAGCTGGACATAGGCACCAGCACCTCCCGACCCCACAAGGGATAAGGGTGAACAGAAAATGAATGGATGGATTTAGTTTTAGAAATTGACATGCATTGAAGATTCAGATCCCCTCTAACAGAAATTACAGAGTATCTAGTTGGACAGAGCAATTAAATAGTAATAATAATAATAGCAAAAAACTTTAAAACCAAATGTGAGTACATTCATAGTCAACAGAAAGGATTTAATTACATTGATCATACATTTGACACCAAGCTCTGATGAATGTTCCATATCTTCCAATATTTATTGTATTTATAAGCAGCAATTCTTGATGAAAAAGCCAGTCTCTTCATTGCATGAATTTCCTTTATTTCCTTCCAGTCCAATGATGATGGTGGTTCCACATCAAGCCACTTGTGAGTTATAGCTCTCTTTGCACCCGAGAGTATAATTAATAGAAGATGTTTATCCGACTTCTGTCCCTGTGGTAAGCTACCGAGTAGACTACAGTGAAATCACAGGATAAGTGATTTTACTGATCAGAAGTGACTCTACTGATCACCTTTGAAATACTTGGCGGGATACACCCTCGATTTTAATTAGACACTTTGTGTTAGACCCTGGCATATTTACGAATTTCTGGCAGATTCGGCTGACTAGCTAACAGTGAGACTGTTATGCAAGTGAGGGACAGAAACACAAGTTGGATATGTGTTTTACTGAGACTCGCAGCCCAGCTGAGAGGACTCCAATACTCACTAGCAGGATGGAATTGATCTTGGAGAAGTTGCTAGCTTTGGGTCAGTGGAACGGCTACACTAATTTGTGTAATTGGGATGAACTGAGTTGTATCAGTGAGACTTTAGGGGAGATTGAAATTTAAAATCTACCTGACCTAAAACATTCTGTACCTGAATTGACTTTTCTGTGTTAACCTTGGAAGAGTTGTATACTTAAAATCTCCTCGAAGATATGTAAACATAACACTCTTTCCGACATCACCTCTCCTCTTATCCATGTGACTATGGAGCTGGCCACTCCCAAGGACATGCTGCTAGAGAACACCATCATATTGGATGCATGCCGGGAGACTGAGCATCATGAATCATGGCCATTTAAACGCAATGCACAAACAGCAAGCACATACACTCATTGATGTCACCGCCTTCCACCCATTTGTATGTTTTGTCTGAATGTTACTATATCCATACTTCCCTAATGTGTCCTTTCTTCTTTTTATTTTACTTGTTAGAAACAGTAGAGTACTCACTATTAATCCTGAAAAGGAAATAGAACAAACTTAGAATCCAGCAACTCTGAACAGGAATGGAGTACTTGTACCTATCTGGCAACCCAGATCAGGAGCATCTAGTTTATATCTTTATTATTAGATTCTTTTTTTTCTTTTGCTCTTCCCTTTGGTTTATTTCAGTTTTTTTTCTTTTAATTCATGTAAAGCACTTTGAATTGCCTTGCATTTATGAGGGAGCCCCGAAGCCCTGAGGGTCCTTGTGGAGCTGCTGACTTAAATTTATATTAAACAGAAGTGCAAATAATAATTTTAATTGTACTTTTTTTGATTTTTTTTTTTTTTTTTTTTAAGACTATAGTTGTGGGTTTAGATAGCATTTCACTGGCAATGTTTTCCCGTGTTATATAATTACCCAGCAATATTTTTACATTTCCTGTCAACAACTCTTAATTCAAAAATATGGTGGACTGCCTTAGCGCCCTGACCACTGGGCTTAGCAAATATTCTGGGGGAAACCCTGGTTTTGGATATGTGGGTTGCGTCTTGTTGGAAGTCGCGATTGATAACCATGATGAACTAAAACACCAGGTGGGATTGCTACCATTCATCTCTCACATCTTTCCCCCCCCCCTTGAAATACAGAAATACTAAATTTGAACACTGTGGCTCACAGAGGTAAATAAAATATGTTCTTGGACTGTACTCATCACTATAAGCATTTTGAACTTAGCTCACAAAACCAGAATGAACTAGTTCCTATACACTTCACACATTAACTAAAAAAAATTTACATACAGATTTCATGCCTGCTGTAATGCCCAGTTCACACTACACGATTTTTTGCCCCGATTTTCAATCTTAGAACGTTCTGAGTTCTAAGATTGTCGCTTCCGACAATCGTAATGGATCATCCTGTAGTGTGTGGTGTGTTACGAAGTCTGATCGGGTCCAGTCGGTGTAACGTCGGGACCACTTTGATCTGAAATCAGGGAAATTGAACGTGTTTAATCATCTCGGCTCACTCATCGCAATGTCTGTGGTGTTCCCCCGACTTTTTTTTTTTTTTTTTAATGAAAGATAATTATAAAATTATTGCACAGAGTACATCTGGTTGAGAAGCGCATTCCAGTCTTTGAAATGGCGCATTTGATTTTATTCTGCAGTCATAATACAATTTTAAACAATACAATAAGTTTCAATTAAAGGAGCTGGAATACGTTAAGCTTTCGCTCAGTTGGGGGGAAAAAAGGATAACTGCCATCTGATTTTCTAAAAATGAATATGCAGGAAATGCTTTCTTCTACTTTAAGCTCCTCTGATGTTTCTGTCATTCTGTTTTCTGAAACAAGGTGCAGTATATGCATATATTCTACAACAACATAAACACAGCAAACAATTATAAAATTATATGTAAATGGTAATGGTTAATTAAACGACAAAACCGAAAACATTAAAAACAGTATTTTTTATGAAAAAAAAGAGAAAAAAAACCTCACCTCCATGTTGCGATGCAAATATATAATATAAACAAATATAATCCTTGCTAGCGATGTCTCCAGTTCTTAATCCAAAGCTTTGATTTTTGGTTACGTCTTTTTTGGGTTAGCATAAGTCCGCAAACTAAAGTTACCACTTCAACGTCGTTGTCCATGTTCGTTTGTTTACTCTAAATTAAGGTGTGGCAGCGCAGAATTTTAATTTGAAAGGATTTCGTATCTGGAATTAGAATGTCTTCGAGTGAAACCTCACACTCTACGATCGAACCCGTTACACCTACGATTTTAAATCGGCTATGTGTGGTCTCCCACGTCTTCAGAATCGGCCGACTTTTCTAAAATCGTGTAGTGTGAACTGGGCTTTAGTTCTGTGTTCTTGATTCTTTGTATTCCTATGTTTCACTACTTCTGCATACTTTGTGCTATTTTCACCATTCAACTTTTGTCTATTAGAAAACTGAAAATCTGATTTTAACAAATCCTTTTATGAAAAGTGCCAAAATTAGGCATATTTTAGTCTTTTACAGCTCAAAGACAGAAAAGGGTTTTTGTTTGAAAGAGGGCATGATTGTTCACTGGCCCTTCCTGACACCTACTGTGAAGGAATTTTATCGGTAGCCCTTATAGTTTCCAAAATAGAGGGAATAGTTTCAGGCGTCACCTATTTTATCAACTTTTTTGATTCAATTTTATGCCTTTTATATTTTTTTTAAAAAATTGGTTACGACAGAATCGTTCCACTATTCATTCCAATAAAAATGGTGAGTGAATGACATCCATAACTATTACGGTTCCTGAGATCTCGAGTGGTTTGGAGGCATTGTTTGCCGCTTTAAAGCTCTGTGACAAGTTGGGTGGACTGTCACCCCCTCATGAAACTGGATACAGGCTTACTCTCACACATAGAAGTGCCAGTCTATTTACAGACCCTGTGAAGACAGTGACTCTTGACAGCCAAAACAATGGCAGTTAAGCTAGCCACTGCTAGTGTAAATTATTGATGACTAATGTTTTATGAATTAAAATTAGCATTTAAATTTGTGAGTTTAGTTCAAGCAAACATAACACCTAATTTAGCTTTTCAGCAAATTGTGATTTAAAGAGCTAAACATAGTAGTCTGAATGGAGTGGATTAATATTAGTCAATCTGCTAGTTTTGGTTCACATGCAATTTACAACATTTTAGCTAATAGTTCAGTTATATGTAGTTGCATGTTTGTTTTTTTCATGTAGAATGTAACTATTGTACGTCTCTGTTGTCCCCTGTTATTTTAAAACAGAGAGGGGGTGTGTAATAATTTTCACACTTCCTCAACCTCTGCCATGCACCCGCACCCAAGTACCAATTAATATACTGTTGTGAATCTGATATTTAAGAATTTGTGTCTATTAACTGGCACCATCATCCTATAACCCGATTATCAAAAAAACTTAAATGACCGGTTGTGGTTCATTTTATTGTTTTGAGTTTCAAAACAATTGCAAAGGTCAGTTTATTAATTCAATAAGTAACATTGAGACTGCTCAGTCTGTGGGATTCTCAACAGAGATGCATATGATTCCCTGGGAGATGCATATCTAGACGAACAGTAGAACTTTTTAAAATTTGTAAAAAAAAAAAATAAATAAAATAAAAAAAAAAATAAGTATTTTAACTTAATCTTGTTTTTGAAGACATGGTTTTCAAACATTTTTTGTGCAAAATTTGCAACAATATTGCTTGTATTCCAGCTTGTCACAAGAGATGAAAAATGCATTTTATGATGACAGTAAATAGCTAAGCTTCATCTACTGTATATCCAGGCCTTTTTTCTGAGAGCCACCATTACTTATGACGAATTAAGGCCAGATTTATTTGATTTAATTTTTTTTTTTACTTGTTTGAAATATGACACTAAAGCTGTGATAGTGCGAGAATAAAGTTGTAATTTTATGAAATCTACATCACACTACTAAAATGAGGAATACCGAGGGTCTTGTAAAGTTATTGTTGGTATTGGTTTTACAAATAAGAAAATACTTAATCTTTTAACACAGTGGTCCCTAACCTTTTTATTACTGTGGATTGGTCGAGACTTGGCAATTTTACTGTGGCCGGGGGTGGGGGTCCTCAGATTTTTTTTAAATTTTTTTATTTGCCCCGATGTTCTCTTTACGACAATTTTACAACATCCTGCAGTGTGTGATGGTGGTGTGTGCCCTTTCAATATGCCTGCTATAAAATCGGGCATATTCAATATTGTCTTGTCCTGATTAGCGCAGCCTGTGGGACTTTCCCTGACTGGAAGTGAGAACGCAGCCTGTTGAATGAGACAAATACTCGATCAAAAAGCGCGGTGATGTAAGAATGGAGGGAATCCTAAACAGTTGACATGGCAACAGAGTCCGGTGGACATCGGAAGTGATATTTGCAAATGTTTATTACTATATGTAAAGGTCATTTTTATATCTGTGTTTATGTTTATTCAGTTAAAAATGTTAACTATGAAAAAACGTAACTCGCCACCAAATCATAGTTCAGCAAATACAGCTTCTGCTCCTGCCACCTTTTATCAAACGCCTTTTTTTTTGTTTTGTCTTTTATCGCTTAAAATGAGTCCACAAACTATCAATGCTGCTTCTACATCTTCATCCGTGTTTGATTATTATAAATACACGTATGGTATGTTGGGGGTTTTACTGGATTTACTTCTGGAATCAGGATGTTTGTGAGTGGAATCGGTTTGTGTGTGGTGTGTTGTTCCTGCCGTATGGCTGAACACACGAACCGATCGAACCTGTTGGATTTTTATAGTTGCGTGTTGTGTGTGGTCACAGAGGTTTGGAAAATTGTCCGACAATCCTTAAATCATACCGTGTGACCCCGACCTAAAACTCACAAGCTTCACTCCTCTCATCTAGTCTCGACCACTGCTCTAATGCTGACTCTGGACGCTATCATAACATTTACATATCCCTTCAAAATAAGATACAGAAGCGCCACAAAAACGAACATTTTAATTTTGTGAAAATGTCCGTGACTTCTGGATACAAAACACGGATTTCTCCACTAAGTGTCTCAGACATATAATCTGCCGGTGCGGATAAAGGAGTTTTTTTTTTTTTCTTTTCTGTCGGCTGAACTGATTTTATGTCGGATACGAAACATTTTAAATGGGAGCCCTGAGCTTGTTTCTCCCATCTGGGAGTGATGGGAGACAATGACACCCGAAGTGTTGCTTATGCACAGGGTGCCTGGTCTCTACATGGCGAAGCAGTTTAAAGGCTTCATTGCCTCATTAACGAGCCGGTCACCATATTATGCAGAGCGGACTTGGAATGTGGGAATCACTACCGGTCTGGGATAAATCCTTTTCCCTTCACAAAGAAACTTTCCAAAGACATCTGATCGGTTTCTTACTCATTTTGCTGCTTGTGGGCTCAAAGTTGGCACGCAAGACGTAACCGAGAGAATCTGGTTAAAGGATTTTCAAAATAAAAGATTCTCCAGACTGAAATAATACATAAAAATGCAGAGAAATATTCCAAGCATGTCTTGTAATTTTAATGGATATGGCTTACAGATGATGAAAACCTAAAAATACTGTCTACATGGGTTTACTTTGATCCACTTGGTACCTGGTTGGACTTCCTTTTACATGAATTGTGTCATGGAATTCAGCTTGTGGTTCTGCTCAAGTGTAAAATTTAAGTTTAAGTTGTTTTATTGCAGCTCTTAGATAATCTGCATGGTTGGTTATAGTGTCTCATCTTCATCTTGACAATATCCACTGATTTTCTATGGAATCAGTGCAGTCTGTTTGTTGATCACGCACTGCAACACTATTGTCATTGAACCAGCATTTGGTACATTAGCATTGTGAGCTGGTACAGTTCCCTGCAGTAACATGTACACAGCATCTCCATAAAACATACCAGGAGAAAGAATTATGAAGTGCTCCAAAATATTATGGTAAACTATCTTCTTTCATCACTTCGGCCTCTTCGATGCGTTTTGCTCGAAGATATGATTATCCCGGTTGCTGCTGCACATTTTCCTACCACACATTCCTACCAGTTAACTTCCTATGATTTGCAATACTTTTTTATTAATGTTTGGTGGGTGTACTCTCTGTAAACCATAATCAATAATCTTTCAAGAAATAAAGGCTCTGTGTAATGAATTGGAGTCTCACTTTCAGAAATAAGGTAAAACATTATTGAACATTTCATCAATTACCGGAAACTGAGATGCACCAAGTTAACACACATTCACAAAATATTTTTAGACTGTAACTTTGAAGCACCTAATGAAAGTAAAGGAACAAAATGGATGAATATAAAATTTTGGAGCATTACCTCTTCAGGAAGTACAATGACAAATGCAAAACAGCCTCAGCAGTTAGCTTTTAGATTATAGAAGTGGGCAATTCTTTGCTCCATACAGAAAAATTGGTGACTCCCATGCTAAACTTCCAGTTTAAACCAAACTTTTTACTGACCTGCAATAAACCCTAATTTTTGATTAGGTAGAATAATTATTGCATTGACACCAAAGTGCAAGGCTGTTCAATGCTTGTTAGATTATATTAAACGTTCTTCAGAAAGTTTTTATGTGGTGAAGAAGGAATTCAGTTCCATAGTTTGTTCACCGCTGAATAAATACAAATGATGTCTAGTTTTCTTTACTCTGATTCTGGCAAACAGTGCTGAAACGAGACTTGAGATATGTACCTGCGCAGCCCCCCTTCTACATCTTTCTGAAGGTTTTCTTCAGAAAGCGATAGTATTAGTTTTTTCCCCTGCATGATGACCTCAAATATCAAATCTTGAGTAGGCTACCTAATTTTTTTAGTAGCTTTCTCATCTTCTGTGGGACTTCTTTTTTTTTTTTTATATATATATATATATATATATATATACAGAAGCCGATTCTTTCTCTAGCTGGACAGAACACTGCCGGTTGCACGTACCCGAGAAAACCATGTGGGCGCAACAGAATTGCCTGTTTTGCTCATGTTAATTTTGACTAAAGGTGGAAAGCAGCTGTTTAATTTTGACCCCTGCCCCTCTACTGTCTGCCCTAGTGTTTAGACTCGTCAGTGGGGAAGAGGAAAAGAAGCTTGGCTGTTAGCTCTTCTCAGGACCCATCTTTCTCAGGATTAAACCAGGTGTGACATTTACCACAACACCCGCTGCCTCACTACAGCATTTGTTGCTTTGCTATTGTATGTTGGTTTTAATTGCATTGGTCCACAAGCTTCCATCATACCCTGGCTTAGTACTGGAAACATGTATTGTAATCTTTTGGCTGTGTGAGAAGATTGGAAACTCCCATTAAAATTGTCATGTGTACTTATTATAGTTTCCAGTTATATTAGCCATTTCAAATTTGACTACTTGTGTTCCGTAATCCCCAATTCATTTCGTTCTCATAATTTGCTTGGAATGCCTGATGTAATATTTTATTCTCAGAGCTGAAGCAGTGGTAAACTTGAAATGAATGAAGTTGCAAGTTAAAGCTCACTGATTTCCTGCTTTTGGAGGTTTGATAAAAGCTAGAATTTTGTTAATTATATTCAATCTATGTAAAATCCCCCTAGATATTCTGGTTTTGCAACTGAAAGATGAATCAATATACTTTTAGCTTATTTTAAGAACTGACTTTTTCAAGTTCTGCAGATAGCTGCGTTAGAATAAAGGTATTGATACATTGGTGGTGCTAAAATTTCTGTCACAACAAGAATTAGCTTCGGTGCGTTGCAAGAAGAATGGTAACCGACAATATGAATGCTGGAACTTTAAAGTGCCTTTAAAATATCACAAATATTCATTGTTTTCTGGGTATATCAATCTATTTATTGATTTGCCACAACTGATTACATTGTTGGCTAAAAAGGAAACTTAAATGGTTTAAGCTGAACTTAAATATTTATTCAAAGTTTGGACAAAAGTTCAAGGGTGAAGTTTGCAGACTAAGTCATACTGTATTGCTTGTTGTATCCAGTTAACTACTAAATCCTAACATACTAACCAATAAACTCTAATAATCAATATTATATATTGATTATCCTATAATCAATATATGTTTGATTATATATAACCAACCCAATATCATCTATATTGGTTCTAATATTGAAAAAAAAAAAAATTCTAAATAGGTATTTGTGACGATATGCCTTATCCAAAAGGGTAGAAGAATTCATGTTTTGTGCTCTGAGAAACTTGATGCTTTATTTATTTTATATTATATTAAGAATTCTGAATTGTATGTTTTGAACCATTTGAAAGAATATTTGTTGCAGATTATTTGTACGTTTGACCAAAGTCAGGGTTCCTTAAGAAAGCTAGCTAAACCTTATGGTAAGAGTGTTTTTGAAAGTTGACAGGAAGTGTAACAATATGACTGTGTAACTATACGTTATCGGAAGACGGCATAACAGAGTTCTAAGTGCCTTAATAATAATTGGAATTTAATTTTAACACAGATCATGGGTCTAAAATTGAGAATGACAATTCTATTAAATTTGATTTAATGACTGCATCAGAGAAATTTACAAGCCTTAAATTGTTTTACATTTAAATTTAAGATTTGAAAGGGGTTTGCAAGTTTACTTTGTAAACTGTAAAAAAAAAAATCTTCATAGTTTTAACGTAACTAAAACCTGATGCTGAGTTTAATCTTAGTGTTTGAGCTTGGTTTGTTCACAGATGGATCTTCAGTGGTGGAGAAAGTCATCAAAAATGTACTTGAGTAAAAGTACAAATATACAGGCAAAAATGTACTCTAGAAAAATTTCCACTTTATCATTTTTGAGTAAAAGTAAAAAAGTACTGGCTTTTAAAACTACTTAAGTATTAAAGTAAAAGTACTTGCTGAATGCATTACCTAATCTCTAATACAATATCATTAAGTGTACCTATCATATTTCATTTTAAAACACCAGAAATGTGCCATTTTAATGAACAGTGCCATAGATAAAGCATGTTTTTATTGTTTTATTCTCTGTAACATAGTTTAGACTTAGATATGTGAATCTATGTATCATAATTTCAGGGTGGAAACATCTTGTCTTCTGTCCTAACATAGCATAAACTTCACTTTTCTTACCACTAGTGGCATTTATTTTGAAAGAAAGAAATGCCTAGAAAGGGGATGGAAAGAAGATGGGTGGGGGGGACATGCAACCAAGGAGCCATGTAGCAGTGTTGTAGTCAAGATCACCTATTACGAGACCAAGTCGAGATAAAGACCAGCACCCCTGCGCTACATGACAATAAAATGAAGCGTACCTATCAAAATTGCTTCTCAAAGCAATTTTGTAAAACTACTGGGAATGTGATCTGAATGATCCACATTCCCATAAAACACCTAGATATTAAATCCTTAGAGCTGAAATGAATTTAACCAATATTATTGTCAATTCAATTTCTTCTTCATTCTGCTTTGTTTGTGCCACAATCCTCAGAGGTCTCCTGCCATCCCTTAAAAGATAATGCCCTGGGCGGTTGTCCATATTGCCCATGTCAGAAACCACAACTGTCTGTACCATTAAACATGACTGTTTACTGGTGACTGTTCTCACCCTCCCTCCAGCTGCAATGTCTGTCACCATGACAGCAGACGAAAACAAAGAGCAATGAGAATGCTCTACGTTCTTACGTTCGTTTTTATTTATTCAATAATTAATTAAATCTATATATTTTCTAATTAAATAAAATAACAATAGCTACTGCTGTATACGCAGAGCATTACAAGAACAAATAACGGCTCTCAGTGAGGCTTCAGTCCAATAGGACTTAGTAAAGATCCATCCAGAAGAATCGGATAGTTAGTGAATGTCATATCACTACATAGCAGACTTTAGTTACAGCATTGTCCCATATATGCGACACCTCAGTCAACACCTCCACACAATAATTCAGCGCATGAATGTTGCTAAAGTTTTGCTAACATCACGTTAACGTCGTTTACCTTTCATTAAGCTTCCTTTCCAAGTGATGCTAAAAGTTGGACGAAGCGCTGTTGATTTTACATGTCGCCAAGTCTTATGATTTATGTAGCGAAATTCTATTACTGACGATTAGACAGACATCTCCCGCTCAGAGAAAACCGCTGAGCATGTATTTAAGTGCTATGTGCGAGTGAAAGGGGGAAGCAATGGGTGACAACAGATTGACTTAATAATTAGTTACTAAGTCATGTTATTGCTTGGATTTTATACTGCCACGTTAAGTCCCTGAATTTCACGTTCTAAAGGAAGAAAAAAAATAGCGCAATGCAACTTGGATGTAACAAGTAACGTGACGACTTTGCAGAAATGTAGTGAAGTAGAAAGTACAGATACTTACTGTAAAATGTAGTGGAGAAAAGTAGAATGCATCCATTATTAAATGTACTTTAGAAAAGTATGGACACAGGAAAATTATACTTAAGTACAGTAACAAAGTACTTCCTTACTACACTTCCCACCAATTCCATTTTACAATAATATTAAAGCAAATAATAACCTACAATAATATTCTTTGGGTATGAAACGCATGAAATTTTCTTTTCGTAATGTCTGCTGCTTGATGGAGTACTTTGATTATTTTTGGGGGAAACTGAATTAAAATATATACTTCCCGGCCACTTTATTAGGAACACCTTGCTAGTACTGTGTTGGACCCTTTATTGCCTTCAGAACTGCCTTAATCCTTTGTGACATAGTTTCATCAAAGTACTGGAAATATTCCTCAGAATCTGGTTCATATTGACATAACATCACGCAGTTTCTGCAGATTTGTCGGCTGCATATCCATTATGCGAATCTCCGGTTCCACCTCATTCCAAAGGTGCAGTATTAGATTCTGATCTGGTGAGTGTGGAGGCCATTCGAGTACAGTGAACTCATTGTCGTGTTCAAGTCTTATGATTTAAGACTTGTATGAAAAAAGTATGAGACGATTCACACTTTATGAAATGGCGTGTTATCCTGCTTTAAGTAACCATCAGAAGATGGGTACCTGGGTGTTAAGATGGGTGTCTTAAAGGGATCGACATGGCCAGAAACAACACTCAAGTAGGCTGTGGTGTGGACACGTTGCTCAACTGGTATGAATAGGCCCAAAGTGAGTCAGGAAAATATACCCCCACCATTATTACACCGCCACCACCAGCCTGAGTTGTTTATACAAAGCAAGATGGATCCATGCTTTCATGTTGTTGATGCCAAATTCTGACTGCCATCTGAATATTGCAACAGAAATGGACTCATCAGACCATGCAACATTTTTCCAATCTTCTATTGTCTAATTTTGATGAGCCTATGCGAATTGTAGTCTCTGTTTCCTGTTCTTAGCTAACAGGGGTTGCACCTGGTTTGGTTTTCTGCTGCTGTAGCCTATCCACTTCAAGGTTCTGCGTGTTGTGCATTAAGAGATGCTATTCTGCATACCTCAGTTGTAATGGGGGCCAAGTTGAGTGACTGTTGCCGTTCTATCAGCTCGTTATATCAGTCTGGCTATTCTCATCTGATCTGTGACATCAACAAGGCATTTAGACCTACAGAACTGCCGCTCACTGGATATTTTTTCTTTCAGACTGTTCTTTGTAGATCCTAGAGGTGGTAGTGTGTGAAAATCCCAGTAGATCATAAGTTTCTGAAATAGTGAGACCAGCTCTTCTGGCACCAGCAACCATGCCATGTTCAAATTTACTTAAATCACCTTTCTTCTCCATTCTGATCCTTGGTTTGAACTGCAGCACATCATCTTGGCCATGTCTACATGACTAAATGCATTGAGTTGCTGCCACATGATTGGCTGATTTGACATTTGCGTTAATGAGCAATTGGATAGGTGTAACTAATAAAGTGGTCGATGAGTGTACTTTCTCCAGGAAAGATGAGCGCTCTGGTGAGAAGAAGATGACAAAAAGTTCTGAAAATATTTTTGAAGTGTACCAGAATTGCTGACTGTTGATTCTTGAAGAATGATTTCCTCCCCATGATGTACAGCCACAGCATATGCAGACCCACTGACACCTGTGCAATAATTCAGCAATGTTGATGTTTTTGATGTTTCATATTTTTGTCATTCAATTCAGTTTATTTAAATAGCACCATTTCATTACAAATCTATCTCAAGGCACTTTACAGAATTTTTTAATTCATTCACACATACGTTCCAATTGATCCTAGTTATCAAACAGTACACAATCTTCAATTAATTATTCAAAGTAGATTAAAAAGTTTCTATGTAACTTGCAGCATTCATTCAATCAATCAAATTTTATTTGTATAGCACATTTCAGCAACAAGGCATTTCAAAGTGCTTTACATCATAAACACAAAGTCATGCAACAGAATAAAAAATACATTGTTACATATTACATTTCAAATACAGTTCTAAACAGGTGTGTTTTTAGTTGAGATTTAAAGGAAGTCAGGGTTTCCGCTGTTTTACAGTTTTCTGGAAGTTTGTTCCAAATTTTTGGTCCATAGATGCTGAAAGCTGCTTCTCCTCTTTTGGAGAAGCTCCTCCTCTTCTCACTCCTCCTGGACGATAACGTTGCGACAACGTCTTGCGTTGTCATTGACTTTACAGCAATCCCTCGCACCAAGCATGCACGTGTGTCAGTGGAGAGGAAAAACTCCCCTTTAACAGGAAGAAACCTCCAGCTGGTTTGCACTAAACCAGCACTGGTTTAGTGCAAATGGCCATTTGCCATGGTCAACTCAGAGTCTGAGAAGACAGAGCAGAATGCATAAGAAGAAACTGATGAACATCTGATTTAATCCTACATCAGTTCATCCGTTAATAACGGAAGAGGAAGAAAGATTAGAGGATGGCTGCATTATCTCAGCTAGACCAGATATAGCTTCTATAGAAAGAAAACAAAAGGTTAACAGTTGAAATAACAAGTGATGCATGTTGGAGAGTAGTAGAAGACAATGAGAAAAAGTGCTCAGCTTGTCCTCCAGTCGCCTAAACCTTTGCAAGGAACATATGGATCAGCTTGATTATTAATGTGAGAAGGTTAATCTTAAATTCTACTCTTGATTTATCAAGGAGCCAGAGAAAGGAAGACAAAATAGGAGAAATTTTATTTCTTTAATTTTTGTCTTAACTCTTGCTGCAACGTTTTGGGTCAGCTGAAGACTTTTAACTGTGATGTGGACTTACAGGAACAAACTGACTTGTTTTTCAGCCTGACCCCTGGATGGAATATGTCTTTTTTCTGCAGGATTCTGTAGAAGAGGGGCGGGGGAGAAAATCTTTTAAACTTGTTTACTGTGAGATGACATGTCCTAATCAAAAATAAAGCCAATTTAATGCCATCCAGATCAGGTGATCAACTAAGTAGCTTCTTTTTCATAGATTCTGGTTCAAAAATAACTTCTGTCTTGACAAAATTTTCAAGAAGAAAGTTTAGTGTCATCTAGATTTTAATGTCCTCAAGACATATCATTTCATAAGTGCAGTTTCAGTGCTATGAACCTTGAATGGAAATGCCTCTTAACAAAAACATTTAGCAACCATTGATCTAGTGCTTTTTATAATGTACAAGGTCAAAGTCATTCATTTAAACTAGTTAACTGGTTTGCATTAAATTTACTTTTAAGTTGCTCTTAAATGTTGGCCTTTTAAATGATGTACAGAAAAGGGTAGAGCTCTTGTCAATGTGAAATTACTCTTACTATGTAAACTTGTTTCCGGTTGCAGAATGGGTGTAAGCCAGGAATCTTCCATCTGCAGCTCTGTGCTCTTAACTTTTGACAAAATGCTTAAGAACAATATTTTAAAATACAGAGGTAATTTTAAAAAAGTAATAGTATTTTTTCATATAAATATACGTATTTCCACAAGCAATGACAATAATGGTCAAGAATAGTTTTCAGCTGGCAAAAAATGTCTCTTTGAGTTGTAAGTGTTGCTAACCTCCACAGTGCACAACTCCTCATTGTATTGTGCCCAAAAGATTGGTCATAGTTCAGAGAGTAGTTTCAAAGCAAACCTAAAGAACCAGTCCTTATCTTTGGCTAAAATACCTTTTGTCTCTAAAAACAGTCTTTGGAATTGCTCCATTTGAACCCAAATTTTGAGTTTTTTGTTTGTGTTAAATCAAGACGCCTACAACTCCTGACATCCTGAAGGAAACGTCAAAAACTGGTTGTATTGTGTATTCAATCATTAATTTGTATATTCTGCATCTTATTTTATACTAGTTGGTGTATGAATGTTTTTCAAGAATTGGAGCAATGTTTAATTTAGGTATTGAAGAAGGAAACGTGAAATCAGTTTTCTGAAATGTGCCCAATCTGCAAAATGTTTCAAAAATTGTTTCTGGTAATGATGTCCTTATACTAATATCAAATACACACACTTGTAAAAGCAAGCCCATACTCCAAACTGATACCAGTTTTCTGCTGTTTGTTTTTTTTCTGGGCTGGACTGTGGTGTAACTCAAATGCTAAATCACACTTCAAACCAGGTGGTTGTGGTCATACACCAGTAAGTTATTTGCTGATCCTCCAAAAAGAAGTTTGTTGGCAGTAGTTTGGAGGTATTTCAAGGTAGACATAAATAAGCAGACTGCCCTCTGTGCTCAGCAAAGCAGTCAAGAGAAATAGCATACATCAGGCCTATTGTCTGATCTATGACCTATGGCTTTTTCTTTTCATAGATTCTGGTTCAAAAATAACATCTGTCTTGACAAAATGTTGTGTCAGATTCCAGCCGACACAATCAATTGATGTTAACTTGAAGTAAAACTTTGTGTTGCATTAACCAAATAGTTTCTGTCCTTGACCAGTCATTTGGAATGGTGGCAGTAAAATCTGAAGGCCATTTTGACAGGTTACACACACCTGACCACATGGTGCAGGTTTGCAGACGTTTTAAACTTTACTCATGGAGTTCATTATGGAGGTAACTGAAATAAATTAATTTTAAATATATCTTTTACAACACAGTCTGTGCTGTCTCCCTTTGACTTGGATTTCTCCGGTAGAATTTTTTCCAGGCCAATCAGTGAACAATGACGTTGATTTTCTAAGCTGTTTTAGATTTCTAGTGTGCCTGTAGTTTTAGCTTGCAGCAGGGGAAGTGAACAAAGCCGTTCAGTTTGGCTCAACATTAACAGAAAATTTGCACCGTTCTTCTCTCTTGGCAGTGCAGGATGATTGTTTATTGTTCAGGCAATTTCCAGTAAGCTTCATAGCATTGAACGTGCACATTACATACGTCACGGATAAATGTACTATTGAAACTTCAACACATTCCAGCAATTGTTTCTCAGTGATCTGAGGGCCCACACCCTCTGGGCAAAGGAAAGTATAGTACAAGGGGCTGGTGACAGTTATCTGTGAAAAATCTGAATTATAAAATGTTTTTGCTCGTTTTTAATGTGTTAACTTTCATATTACTGTTTTGAGTCCTCGGTGAATAAAGACTGTATTCTCTGTCTTTCAGTTATTCCTTATTGACTTTGGTTTGGCAAAGAAGTACAGAGACAATCGAACACGACAACACATCCCCTACAGAGAAGACAAGAACCTGACAGGGACTGCACGCTATGCCTCCATCAACGCACATCTGGGCATTGAACAGAGGTGAATATCTATTACTTTACCCTAACAGCTAATATATCTGTAACATGATAAATTCGTCACATGGGATGTGATCAGATTGGCTCTATTGACACAACACATGGAAATTTCAGTTCAATAAGATTTATCTACTGTATATCATTCCATTTCATTCCTTATAATTTTGCCTAGCAACCTTTTACAGAAAAGGCTCCAATTCATATTTAGAAATACATATTTTGTGGGGCATGCTGTGGTGGTGTACGGGATAATGCGACCTACACCCAGGCCTTGCGTCCTCGACGTGGCCATCGCGAATATATATATATATATATATATATATATATATATATATATATATATACACACACACACACACACAGTGCTGCTTGAAAGTTTGTGAACTAGCTGAGTAGTTTAGATTTTTCTTTCTTTTAACCATGATTTTCTTATTTTCCCATGAACAGTTTTTGTATATGAAATGTTAGGTTTATGTTCATCGATTCTATTTGCTTGTTTTGAGGAAAATGTGTGAATTGCAAGCAGACTAAATGAAACATGGAAGCAGAGCATCTGTAAACTACACCTGCAATGGTAAAGACAATCAGGTTAAAGACTCCTTATAATACAGGGAACCATCACTTCCTAGGGCTATCAACAAATTCTTGACCAGAATCTCCTGCCATCAGTCAAGGAGTTGAAATATATATATCACTCCAGTGTCAGACACATCTGGAGTCAAACGCGTGAATTCCAATTCATTCCAATAGTGATACTAGCACAATATTCACTGGCATGACTCTACAAACCCTGAGTAAACCCACAGTCTACGAGCAAAGTGCTCTGTCTGTAACAGACCATTTAACAGTGACCTCTCTACTATTTGGGAGAGCAATATGTGAATAGAGAGTTTTGAATCTTGTTCTGGGCTTAACAGGAAGTCTGTTTAGGGAAGTTAAAATAAGAAGAAAATGTCTCTTTATGCTCCTGTCAGGTTTTTGACGTGGCGACATAGTAGCAGTGAGAATTGAATTCTGAGTTGGGGACCATGATTCAATTCAAAAACGATTTTCAAGTCTGAACAAATATTCATGATTTCTGCTTTACGGTTGTGCAAAGAATCCTTTTGATCTACCCCAGTCTGCTTTGCAAGGTTGAATTTGAAAATGGCGACTCTAAAGTGTTACATTTATTAAATTTCAAAATGAGAATGTTATCACTCCCTCCCTGCATCCCCTATTTATACGCAATCGACATTGCTTTGTACTTCCTGACATAATTCCAAACATTCAGTATTCCTGTCACATCCAGATACAAAAAAGGATAGAGGAAGCAGACTAGTTGAATCAAAATGGCAAGATTGCTGTCTGTTAGGGCGGTGTAATTTTATTAATTCTACAATATTTGTTTCTCTCTCGATTTTTCGTCCGAGTATCGGTACATTAAATCCTGCTTTGAGTTTTATGTCAAATCCACATGAAATAAATGACAGCTGTCACATATACCATTTTTTACCCAGTTGCACATGTACATTCAAAATGACATGTGATGACACAACCATTTACAATGAATTAAATAATGAAATGAAATAGATTAATTACATTATGTAATACAAGTGAATAAGACAAGAGAAGTTCCTTTTCCTTTAGCCAAATACACAAAGCCACATTTAAATAAAGGAAATGTATAACAAAAATATTTATTGCACTAATATTACACAATCAGTTAAATTAGTTCAATCCTAGTCTATGGCACAGTCACAAAATATCACCAAAATCACTATTCTTCTATAATCTTTCAGAAAATTGTAAAAATGGATTGAATTGTATTGAATCACATTGTTTGCTGAATATTGATATATATTGTATTGTGAGCAGAATACAGCGTATCGTAAGATTAGTGTATGTCAAGGCCTACCCCTTTGATCCACAGTAGGGATCTACTGTAGATCAAAGGTAGAGTGGGGATCTACTGTAGATCAAAGGTAGAGTGGGGATCTACTGTGGATCGAAGAGGTAGGCTTTGCTTTGATTTAACATTTAGTATAATAAAGCGATAGAGATGTTAGAGTTGTTTTTGTGAACTGTGCGCGTATGGCCAGTATTTGTTTGTTCTAGGTTTAGGTTGTTTTTGTGCAACAGCGACAAAATAGCTTAATGACAAAAGGTCCAATAGTGATACTAGCACAATTTATTCACTGGCAAATTTTACATGCAACAGTCCACATACTGTATGCAAGTAGGTTGCTTAATTTTTCATTAGTTTTTGCTCATTGAAATGTCACCCCACCAGCAACAGTCACAGGCAATGTGCAAAATATACATGAAGAAATAAGACTTCTCAAAAAATGCTATGTTGTTGCATTTTGTTCATGCTGCAGAACATAACTTTAATAAAAAATAAAATAAAATCTTAAATTCTTTATTTTCCGGACTGTAAGTCAGTACAAGTCGCACCAGCCATGAAATTCATAATAAAGAAGGAAACGACATGTATAAGTCGCATTGGAGTATAAGTTGCATTTTGGAGGGAAATTTATTTAATAAAATCCAACACCCAAGAACAGACATGTCACCTTGAAAGGCAATTTAAAATAAAAATAGAGGCAACAACAAGCTGAATAAATGTACGGTATGCGAACATTAAATACATACCGGTAAACGGAGAACGTGCCTGGTATGTTAACATAACAAATTACCATAAGAGTTATTCAGATAACTATAGCATAAATAACATGCGAACAAGTTTACCAAATCATCTATGTCACTCCAAATCACTAAATGCAATGAAATCTTCATCCTCGGTGTCGCTTTTAAACAACTCCACTAACTCCGGAGGTAGAAGTTGTGGCGCTTCCTCTATTACATCGCTTACATCAGACTCATCGTCAGTTGTAGTTCCAATTATTCCAGCCTTTCTGAATCCTGACAGAATGGTTTCGGTTGTCACTGAAGCCCATGCTTTGTCAATCCATCCAAGACTGCCTCAAAGCTCCTATTTACGGAGATATCAAGTGGCTGGAGTATTTTAGTTAAGCCTCCAGGGATGATGGCAGGTATGGAGTTGAACATTTTTAATTTATTTTTGAACTGTGGCGTGATGTGCGCTCGCATGCTATCCATCACAAGTAGAGCTTTGCGTGCTCTAAAGAAGCCATCCAGATGCTTATGGCTTATAAAGTGTGGCACTTTGAGAACCATAAGTTCATAATTTCTTGATCCATCCACCCTTTATCATTCACGGCGACTGCAACTGAGGGGGATTGGATTTTTGGCATAGTTTTTTGTTTGAAAATGACCGTTGGTGGCAATTTTGATCCATCTCCACAACATGCCAGTGCCATTGTGAAGTGTGATTTCTCATGACCCGTTGTTACTATATTCACACCTTTTTGTCCTTTCTCTGCAACAATTCGGCCCATGGGAATGTCAAACGTGAGGGGCACCTCGTCCATGTTAATATGATCTGGTGTCACGTTATGCTCACTTACATGCTTCTCAATGACCTCACGGAAACTGTCGACCTTGACTTTTAAGTTTGCTGGCAGTTTTTGGGACATTGTTGTCCTTGCTCTGATAGAGGCAATTGCATGAAGCGACAACACCTCCTGCAAGGTCATCCTGCAAAGTAACTTATTTAATCTCCTTGGCCAGTACCCGGGCGTGGAGACGCAACTGCACTGTTGACAAGCCTCTCCTGGCAGCATGTTGTTCAAGCACCCATGTGCGAACTTGTTCCGCTAGCTGTGACCACCTACCGTTTAGCCTGCAATTGGCTTTTTTTTTTTTTTGTTTTCTTCATTTCAATAAGAGTAACCTCCACTTTTCGCCAGTCCCTTACAAGTTTCTCGCTAACTCCAAACTTTCTTTCTGCTGCTCGATTACCGTTTACGGCTGCATATTTTACTACTTGCAGCTTGTAATCTGCAGTATATGATTTTCTTTTTGGCGCCATTTGTCTTCTCAGTTGTTTTTATAAGTTACCTCCAATATTGAAATGATCAACACAGGCCTAGAGTGCCCTCTTGCGGTTTAGTGTGAAAATAACATATGATATGATATGTGTGAAATCATTAACACATTATTATAAGTCGCTCCAGACTATAAGTCGCACCCCCGGCCAAACTATGAAAAAAACTGCAACTTATAGACCAGAAAATACGGTATTAAGGCTGCCACCATGTCACTACAGTTTGCTATGAAACAGATAATCTGTGAAAAGATCAATCACCACATGCTCGCTGAGCTGCTACTGCTGTCTATATTAACCAGGACAAGGGTTGTAGTGCTATTAGTCAACTTATTCACGCACTGCTAAGTGTGCTAATGGAAGATTTTATAAAGATTGTTTGAATTTCTGAGATTAATAAATTGTTTTTGTTGTGTAACTGTAAAAAGTGTAGAAAGAGAGGAATAATCTCTGGAATGATGCTAACTACCGTATTTTCCAGGCTACAGAGCACACCATACTATAAGCCGCAGCTACAAATTTTTTGGGGAAAAAAACTGGAAACGTACATGTATAAGCCGCACTGGGCTAGAAGCTGCTGGTATCTCTGCTTATGGAAAACATGCTGCTTATGTTTTCCATAAGCAGCAGAGTCCTGCGTCCTAATAAATTTGCTGGATTTATTAAGGATAAGGCTCCATCTTCAACGCCAAACCCTGGTTTTGTTCACGCCGAGCGTATGTACGATGACTCAATTTCAATTTCCCTACTGTACTACCAGATCGACCAGATTTTTCTGTCATGCCTGCTGCTAGCATGTGCTTGTTCTAAATTAAAATTAGCGCTTTCTTCTTTGATTTCTAATTTTGACTTCCAATGATTCTCTTCTTGCTAAAGAGTCCCCTGGCAGTTGAAGAAAAATACACAGATAAACCGCACCGGGCTGTAAGCCGTGTGGTTTAAAGTGTAGGAAGAAAGTAGCAGCTTATAGTTCGAAAAATATGATGACTTGCCACTGAACACAGTGTTGCTCACCTTTTTCACCTGGACACGGGTAAGGGGTTATCACACGTTAGAGGTACTGCTGACCGACTCATCTGTTAAGTGTGGTAAGAGGTACAGGGACAAGTTAAAAATATGAATGTGTTAAATTATTTTCCTCATTAAATGGAGGCAAATAGTAGTCTGTAGCTAAGCTAAATGTGCTAAATGGTTGTTAATCGCACACAGTTTACCCACCTCTCAAGGAGAAAACCTGGGCTATAAATTGGCACTCTTGTCTTTTTTTCCTCATTCTCCTTGAAAACCTGACAATTATTTTTCTTGGCAGCATTGTAACTGTCTTGTCCTTTTTTTTCTACTGACTGCTGCTGAACACAGTCGTAAAGTCCTAAGCAGGAATGAACCATTTCATGCAGATCCAGGGTGTTCAGTGAAAATATAGATGTGTGCTTTTTGGTCAGGGAGTGGTAACATTTATTTTTTATTGATTAAACGATTTTAAAAACACTATGTGATTAATTTTGTAATTGACAGGGGCCCCAATTTATTTCTATTTCTATAAGAAAAAAAAAAGACAAATGTTTTCGTGGGAGGGCCCACTGTCGGTTAAGAGCCCTTAGAATTGTCCTAATTTTACCCCCCTTATGCGGAGCCCCTGGATGCTTGTAATGTTTTCGGGATGTGGTTGGGCTCTGAGTCACTGAGAGCCGTCTTCATCTTCCTCCTGTTCAATGAAACCAGGGAAGTCTTCCTCCTCAGTGTCGGATTGAAATGGCGTCAGGTATTCTTCGCCACACACTCTCTCAGTCTCTCTTTGGTTGTTCTGTATCGACCAGCTCGATTACTTTTAACTTGAAAGCTGCGTCATATGCATTTCTTCTTGCATTTTCCATGATGAGGGTCTGTTCATACTAATTTTATTCATTCACAAAGCGCAAAGTTACATTAAACTTGCGTCTTCCTCGACAGATATATTCCACCAGTCGCACTCTTACCTTTTCTGCAGCCGTTAGAAAAAATGCATAAATTAGCCGCATCATTGCATAAGCCGCAGGGTTGAAAGCGTGTGACAAAAGTCGTGGTTTATAGTCCGGAAATTACGGTATATAAAGGTAGTATACCGTGTTACAGGAACTGTTAGAAAAAAAGCATTTGCCATATGTCTTTGCTTATATTAAAATACAGATTAAATGAAAAGTTTTTAAAAATCATGTGTAATATTCTGTGTAAATATCTCATTACAAAATTGGATACCTGCGGCTTAAAATCCAGTGCAGCCTATATAATCACATTTATTTTCTTTTTAAAATTAGAGCATGCAGCTTTTAATCAGGTGCATTCTGTAGTCCAGAATATATGGTATTCATTTTTTCACACTGTCAGATGTGAAAACCCATTACAAACTTTCATCAGCACAGACACAGAGCCATGTGCTGGGCAGCATGTTGAGATGTAAACACTCATGCTGCACATAGTTCTTTGTTCGTAAAGATATATCATTCTCACCACAAGCTCAATGCGAACCTCTAGCTGTGCAGCTATATTTGCGGTTCAGGTTGAGCATCGCAAGCAGACCAAACATGGTGACTTTTAAACTTGACTCATACCTTAATGAAGAATTAATATTTGAAATTGACTTGTGAATTTCAAGTTAGGTCAAACAAGTCGATGTTTTCACACTTCACACTTGAAATGTGAAAACTAAAGAAAAATACGCAGTGGAAATCTACACTACAAATATCTGAGTTGGAAATTAGTATTGCATTGTGTAAATCAAGAAATGTCATTTAATACAATTGTGGTTAAAACTGTAATTAATCATTTGTATTCCAGACAAATACAGATTTCTATTCAACCAGGAAGTTGTTCCTGATAGGAAATAAGTCTTAAAACTATAAACGGAGGACCCCGCCTCTTGCCCAGAACTTTAGCTGGATATAGGCACAAGGACCCCTCCTGACCCCTCTAGAGACAAGGGTGTTAGAAAATGGATGGATGTATGATTCCTATTAAAAGTGGAAAAATCTAATGTAGTGGTAATACAACACTGCTTATAATCGCTGACCAACTTTTTGAATTTTTTTTATTTTTTTATTTTTTCCTCCGAAGAGTTTTTGTGGCGCTAGTGGCTCACATTTTTGACAGTAGACTGACAGGAAGGAGGGCGAGAAGAGGGGGGAAGACATGCGGCAAAGGTCGCCGGGCCCGGGAGTCGAACCCGCAACGTCCGCGTCGAGGACTGAGGCCTCCAAACGTGGGGCGTGCTAACCCCTGCGCCACCACAGAACACCCCTTGAATTTTTTTTTTTTTTTTACTAAGGCTGTGACAATTCTTGCAAGGATTTGAGTAACTCAATTAAAATTCTTTGAGGTAAATTATGAACCACAAAGCTTTGTTAAATTATGTTTTATTATTTAGCTATCTGTGTTCCAGCCAATTTATGGATTATGTTCTCTCTTCTGCCAGAGAGTTGTTGACATTTGCTAAATGCAATTAGCATAACTATAGACCAGTCTTTCAGCATGACATAGGGTGACCAAATGTCCTTTTTCCCTCCAACACATCCACTTTTCACTTTCTGTCTGGGGAGATTTCATTGATTGATTGAAAATGTACAGTTGTTGTTTTTCAAGGCACCAATAGGTATCCTGAAAATGACGAGCAATGGATGAAATACAACAGCCTTTCTCCTGGAGTTGCTAATTATTGATATCGACCGATAGTAAACCTTTATATTGTGATACATTTTTCAGCCAAATAAGTGAGAAGGAACATTTTGACCCTAATCTACCAAGGGTGTGAAAATGTCTTAGATTTGAAAAAGGCTTTTGAATAAATTCTAGTAAGTTTAATATAATTTTTTAATCACCATCCCAGAAGTTAACAGTCATACTTTGGGCTGTTCACTTGCAACTAAGTCAGGATTCATGTTGATAAACAATATATTGTCAGTAAACACAGGTAAACTAATATTTCGCTTCAGCTGTATCTTGAAAGTATGACCTGGATATGTACTTAATAATTCACAATGTTGTTTGCAGTCGCCGTGATGACATGGAGTCTCTAGGCTACGTGCTGATGTACTTTAACAGAACCAGTCTGCCTTGGCAAGGATTAAAGGTATAGTCATTCAACATAATTCATGTTGGTGCAAGTTATAGCCTATGCATTCACAAATACTTGTTTATTCTTTCAGGCATCACTGTGCTATTAACTTCTATAATTATCATTATAGTTACTAACTATGCTTTCATCGTTTATATTGGTGCTAGAGAGACAACATGGAACCACATGTATGGCTTTGTCTCTCTATCATCTGTCTGCAATTGTGTTGAGAAGTCTTAAAGTTTATATAAAGCACTTTGCCTCTGTACAACAGTTTTCCCTTTCAGACAGAAGGCAGATTAAACGTTTATTGATCTTGCTTTGCTCCACTACACACTTAAATGATACAACAGTGTTGAGATTAGATTTATTTTGCCTCTGACCTAAGGCTTACCCCTAGGTTACAGCCAGATTTTACCAAAAAAACATTGGTAAAATGAAAATTACATTTAACCAAACTCCACCAAAGGTTTGAATTATTTAGAGATTAACTTTAGATCAATCTGCTGTACCACTTTATTTTTTTTCCCTTTTATATTTTAGGCAGCCACAAAGAAGCAAAAGTATGAGAAGATCTCGGAAAAGAAAATGTCTACTCCGGTTGAGGTTCTCTGCAAGGTACAATAAATCACCGACCATGCTGACATCTCCTAACATTTACTTGGTGGTTTGTCTTAAAACCAGCAAGTAACTCTAACCCTATCCAGCACTTTTTTGTTTTTGTTTTTCAACTCATACTGAGTGGAAAAAACTGAGTTGTTGTGTTTATCATCCACTGCCAACATTGGATTGGCAGACCATCCCAGTCTGCCAATCCAGGGGTACTGCCCCTGATATCCATGCGATAATGCAGTCGCGTCAGCCAACATAACCCTGCAACATCCAGATCATTGAGGAACTCCAGGTGAATCTCATCCACCCTGGGCTCAGCTTCCTCAATGGAAGGCATGTTGGTGGGATTGAGGAGGTCTTCGAAGTATTCTTGTCACCGGCCCACAATGTCCCTAGTCAATGTCAACAACACAACCTCCCCACTATGAACAATGGTAGACTAGATTCAGGTCAAAGCCGTGTGGAAGTCTTTCTCCATGGCCTCTCCAAACTCAGCAACCACCCAAGCCGCATCCCGCTTTACCTGCCGGTACCCATCAGCTGCTTCTGGAGTCCCACAGGCCAAAAAGACACGATAGGACTCTTTCTTCAGCCTGACCACATCATTCACCAAAGGTGTCCAACAGGTTCAAGGGTTGCTGCTGCAACAGGCACCGACAACCTTGGGGCCACAGCTCAGATAAGCCGGCTCAATGATGGAGGTGCGGAATATGGTCCACTCAGACTCAATGTCCCCCACATCCCATGGAACGTGTTCAAAGTTTTGCCAGAGATGGGAGTTAAAGCTCCGTCTCACAGGGGATTCCGCCAGCTGTTCCCAGCAGACCCTCACAACACGTTTGGGCCTGCCAGGTCTTACCGGCATCCTTTCCCACCACCGGAGCCAACTCACCACCAGGTTGTGGTCAGTGGACAGCTCTGCACCTGTCTTCAGCCGAGTGTTCAAGACGTATGGCTGCAGATCTAATAAAACAATGACAAAGTCAATCGAACTGCGGTTCATATGTGCCAAGTGCACATATGGACCACCTTATGCCTGAACATGGTGTTTGTTATGGACAATTTGTGACGAGTACAGAAGTCCAACAACAGAACACCACTTGAGTTCAGATTGGGGGGGCTGTTCCTCCAGGTTCTCAATGTCATTGCCCATGTGAGCGTTGAAGTCTCCCAACAGAACAAGAGAGTCCCCAGGAGGGGTACTCTCCCTCTAAAGACTCCAGGAAGGGTGAGTAATCTGAACTGTTGTTTGGTCAGTAAGCACAAACAGTCAGAACCCGTCCCCCGACTCAGGCGGGATAAAACCCAACGTATAGGCGCCGATATGGGAAGCAACAAGTCTGCCCACAGCTGCCCGACTCCTCTCACCGGGGACAACTCCAGAGTCTTCTTCTTCAGGAGACTGGTTCCAGAGCCATGCGTCGAGATGAGACCGACCATCTCTAGCTGGAACCTCTCAACCTCATACACTAGCTCCGGCTCCTTCCCCACCAGACAGGTGACATCCACGTCCCAAGAGCCAGCTTCTGCAACCGAGGATTTGACCGCCAGGGCCCCTTCCTCATACTACACTGCATTATGGGAAGCAACCCCATGGGAGGGGGGACCCATATTTCCTCTTTGGGCTGAGCCCGGCTATGCTCCATGGGTAAAAGCCCGGCCTCCAGGCACTCGCCATTGTGGCCCCCCTCCTGGCCTGGCTCCAGAGTGGGCCCGTTTGACCTGCGTCCTGGCAAAAGAACACCAAGTTCAAAGTTGTCATTCATTACTGGGCTCTTTGGGCTGCGCTTTATCTGGTCCCTTACCTAGGACCTGTCTGACTTGGGTGACCCTACCAGGGGCATGAAGCCCTAGACAGCATAGCTCCTAGGATCATTGGGGCACTTAAAGCCCTCCACCACAATAAAGTGGCAGCCCATTTGCAATCAAAGTATTTTCGAATTTAATTTGAATTAGAATTGAGCCCTGTTGGTTGGAATTTGTTCTACTTCATAATAAACACATATAACTCAAAACACTAAATTTTGTGTTACTAGTGTATAATGTTTAAAACATCTTTCTTGCTATTCCATGTTACTCTTTGTTGAGTCTCCTGTTCTGTTGCTCAAGTTATGTTTGACATGTGAATTCACAACTTGACAGTATTCTAGATATTCAGCCTTTGTTTTAATCAATTTGCAAATGTTTATACAAGTGAACGTCACATATACATTTTGATACATTCAGAAAATATAGAAAACTGCACATCCATGAAAGTTTTGTTAATACACGTCTACAGGGTTTTCCAGCAGAATTTGCCATGTATCTGAACTACTGCCGTGGGTTGCGCTTTGAAGAGGCACCAGACTACATGTATCTGCGCCAACTGTTTCGCATTCTCTTCAGGTAAGCTCACAGACAAACAAGGAAACCGTTAATTGTGACTTTTGTAATAGTAGTCATGTGACACATTCTTTATCTTCTAAATATTTATGATATGAAAATGTCTTATTCAAATAGACTGAAAAGGAATCCAAAATCTAATATCATTTTACTGACCTTTAGTTACGTCTGATTTTATTGCATGTAAAAATATTTCAGCCAGCTTTAATGTTTCGTGTCGACTGTGGCACTGGTCTCAGTCACTGTAGTTGTAGTTGATGTACATTCACGAACCACTTTAATTGGTACAGCTACTCAGTTACTTTTTAAAACTAGCCATAAATAAGCAACTAAATGCTTTTAGGCATTTAGAAATGATAAAGATGACTGGCTAAAGGTCAAAGTGACCATCAGGGTGGGAAAGAGTGATTTGAACATGGCATGGTTGTCATTCTGAGAAAAACTGCTGAGTTTTTCCTGAAACTACTAATGGGATTTTCACTCACACCATCACAAGATTCAGAGAACGTCTGAAAAAAAGAAAATTCACAAAACAGCAGTTGTATGGAAAAATCAGATGAGAAAGGAAACACTGGTTTGAGATCATTTAAAAAAAAGGCAACAGTAGTTCAAATAGCATTTACGGTCTTCAGAATACCATCTTTGGAAGTACAACACTCCTAAGCTTGAAGCAGATGGACTACAGTAACACAATACCTCACTTGCTGGTGGTCCTGTAAGCCAACAACATGAAACAAAGGCTACAGTTCACACAATCCCACCAAAAATGAAAACAGTTTGGAATAGGTTTTCTGTTTCAAAAACCTGAGCTTTTTACCAAATGTGAGGTTCTTGTGGTGGGCATACACCTCCTGAATCTAGGAATCTTCTTCCTCCTCCTCCCATGGATCACATGGATAGGCTTTGCTTTCACATTTTTATGTAGTATAATTAAAAAAAAAAAGATAAAGAAAGAGGGGGGAAATTAACTGACTGATTGGAGGGTACTTACAAAACTAAAACTTCACCACTTTAAACCTACCGGAATAATCTACTCATGTCATTCACGCATAGGTTATTTTTTTGACTTCAAAAGAATTACTTTCAAATATAACTCTGTGTAGCTATGATAGCATTTTAATATCAGATCATGCTCCCTGTAACTTATTATATTCTAACAACCGGTGGAGAGATCCTCCTAGATGGTGCTTACACCAGAAATGGCTGAAGGATGAAAAATTCCTTAAATATGTTAGAGAAAATTGATGAATATTTCAGTATCAATGCCACACAAACTTCAGCCTGTATAAAATGGGCCGCATTTAAGGCATGCTTGAGAGGCTATATAATAAGTTATACTGCTTCAAAATCTAAAGAACAATGCAGGAATAGAAAACAATTAGAATCTAAGATTAAATTACTAGAACAACAGATTTTTAGAAATGGCAATACAGGAAAAGAAAAAGAATTGCTGATATTAAAGGCACAATATGAAAAAGAATCTGCAGAAAGAGCAGCCTCTAGTTTATTAAGACTAAATCAATCTTTCTATGAACAAGGAAAACTCTTGGCTTGGCAAATAAAACAACTGGAAGTGCAAAAAAACATAACGTCTCTTATTAATGGTAAAGGGGAAACATTAGTAGATCCATGCAAAATAAATAAAGAGTTCAGAGAATACTCTGAAAAGCTATACGATTCTAAAGATACCTCTAATATTCAAGAGCATAACTTATTTTTAAATAAATTAGATATCCCCTCGATAGATGAAGGCTATAGAGACCAACTGGATGCTGAAATTACGGAAGAAGAACTGGGAAGAGTTATTGATCGCATGAAGACGGGAAAGAAAGCTGGGGCTGATGGGTTCCCTTCAGATTTTTATAAAACATTCAAGAAACAATTAATAAGGCCTATCTTAGAGACGTTTCAGGAGGCCTACTATAATGGCGGCCTACCAAAATCTATGACAAATGCTTTGATCTTTGTATTACCCAAACCAGGAAAGCCCAGTAATAAATGTGAAAACATGAGGCCAATAAGTCTGCTTAATGCTGATTTAAAAATACTCTGTAAATTACTTGCAATGCGTTTACAAGACTCACTTCCTTCAGTGATGCATAGAGATCAGAATGGCTTTATCTTGGGCCGGCAGGGTTTACACAATGTAAGGAGACTTCTAAATATTATACTCGAGTTGGATGTTAAGTCAGGAGCTGCATTTCTTTCTTTGGATGCCGAGAAGGCGTTCGACCATGTTGAATGGCCCTACCTATTCAACATTTTAAACCGTTTTGGTTATGGAAATAATTTTTAAAAATGGGTTTAATTACACTATTCAAATCCTACTGCAGAAATATTAACAAATAGAAATGTGTCTAAGCCAATTGTTATTAAATGAGGATGTCGTCAAGGATGTCCTTTGTCTCCCTTGCTGTTTACATTGGCAATGGAGCCACTTGCAATAACTGTAAGATCTCATAATTCTATAACAGGCATTACAATTAAACAAATAGAACACAAAATTTCACTGTGCAGATGATGTCATTCTGTTTATTACAAACTTAAAAAAATCTATTCCAAGCTTACTGGAATTAATAGGGGAATATGGTCACATTTCAGGGTATAATATAAATAAAGCTAAATCTTCACTATTAATGTTGGACAGAAAAGAAATGTCCCCAGAAAGGAGCTTAGAATTTAAGATTGTTAAAGAATTCATATACTTAGGAATTGACATAGATGGATGCCCCTTCCCTTATCACTGATTGGCAGGATCAACTACAAAATAAATATACTTCCAAAAATATTGTATTTGTTTCAGAATGTCCCCCTGCCGCCTCCTGTAAATTGGTTTAATATTCTTAGGAAGGCGGTTACTGGGTTTTTGTGGCAAAATAAACAGCCCGGGGTTAGAATGTCGCTCCTACAATTACCATACAAAGACGGAGGACTAGAAACTTTGAGAAATTTGAAGTGGTATTACTGGGCAGCCCAACTCAGGACTATTAGATATTACTTTAATGTCAGCGATGTCCCTCAATGGGTTGAAATGGAATCTAATTCAGTAAGTCCACCCTTACCTTTATACATTTTTTCTGACTCTATCCCAGGATTGTTGGGGAAAACAGATAACCCTATTGTTAAAAACATGATCAAAATATGGTACGATATAAAGAAGTTTACAAAGGAACCAATTACATTATCACAATTTACTCCAATATGGGGGAATCAAGATTTTACTCCTGGAAGAGCGGATGCTGTGTTTAAACAATGGGCCACAAAAGGAATAAACAGTATTTATGATTTGTATCAACCAAATTCAATTCATATGATGTCCTTTGAAGAACTCGGGCAGAAATTTAATATAAACAGAAAATACTTTTTTAAATACCTTCAGCTCAGGAGTTATATTAGAACTTTGAGAAAGCCACCAAAATCCAAACTGGAACAAATTATTAGTAAAGATGGCACAAATAAAGGAGCGATTTCAGAATTCTACAGTTTTATAGTTTTGAACTCCCCAGAAGACTCTTAAGTGGAAACTAGAAGCCTGGAAAGAAGATTTAGGTGTAAACCTAACAATGGCAGACTGACAACGTGTTTGTATAAGGGCTCAGAAACAAACAATTAATTCATGTTTAAGATTACTACAATAAAAATGGTTAATGCGAACATATATTACACCAACTAAATTACATCAGTTTAATTCTAATATACCAGACATATGCATAAAATGTTTGGACTTGGTTTCATTGTATATGGGAATGTAGAGAAATTCAAAAATTTTGGAAAGAAATATCATAAAAGTTCTGATCTCAAAGGATGTCACACTAGATCCGGGTTTTCTAATTTTGGGTTTGTATCCAAAAAGTAATGTGTTTACCAAATGTGAACAGTTGTTGATTGATATATGTTTACTTCAAGTTAAAAGTCTGATAGCACTTTTCTGGAAGAACACATCAAGGCCAGGGACAATTCAATGGACAAGACAAATGCTGAAAACTTTACCACTGGAACGTATTACGTATCTCCAAAAAGGGAAAAGTGAACTCTTTGAAAACACTTGGAGATCCTTCTGGAATTTTGTTGAAGTAATGGACTTGTCACAAGATGGAAATGTCAGTTAAAGTCGAGTTTAACATTGAAATGGAATGTCAAACAAAGGAGCCTCAACAGTTGGCTACACTTCATGTAGACTTAAAAAAAGATATATGCAGATACATATGTAACCAAGAGGGTGTTTGTTAGTTTTGTTTGTATTTGGTTAAGGCAGTTATATTTGTAAAAGGAAAAAATATAAAACAATAAAAATATTGTTGTGAAAAAATTTTTTGTTTAATTTCTACTCTTTTGGCAAGCATTTTGACTAGATGTAACTCTCCAGTAGTCTTAGCGCAACACTTGGGAAGAGCACGTTAAATGTCAGCCATCCAGGTAACATGTCAGCTCGTCAGTTCCAGAAAACTATGAAAAAAGGGCAGAGGGTTCAAACTCCGCTCATTTTTAGCTTACAGAAAAAGAACCAAGCCACTAAATAAACAAAAGTAAACTGACCTGTAACATTTAGGCGTAGGACGGGCGTGCCCACCCCCACAGACTCTCTTCATACACAATGTTTTGACACAAAATCATTGTCTTCTCCAAAATTTAAACAGGAAAGAGGGTTGGCTAATAAAAAGCAACAAATGTGTTCTTTTTATTTTTTTTAACTTAAACAAAAATCTCAAGGTATGCAGAATGCATACAGCTGTGCTACTGCAGGCACTATGCCCTCTGATAACATCCAGCAGGGGCCCCTGCATCTGCGCATAATTCTTGGTGATCCATGCTTTAGACACTGTTGTATAACACTAGAGTGAATTCATGTGTTTGTGTATTTTCATTATGTCACACTATCTAACAATGGATTGAATTAGACAATTAAAGAACTGGCATACAGAAAGTATGTTCTTTACAATAGCTGTAAAATGCAGTGGAGACTGGAGTTTCAAAAGTTTTAAAGTGGAGTTTTAAAACCATATGTCGGAGAAAAAAAATGGATAAATTCTTTTAGTAACATGGGTTTTCAAACATGAAACAAGACTTGAAGAGCTTTTCATTCATAGATTTTCTCAAGTGCTTCAGTCTGCTGGACATAAATAATTATTGGAAAAAAATGTTGATCATTTGATGTTTTTCTATTTTAACCTAGGACTCTGAATCACCAGTATGACTACACATTTGACTGGACCATGCTGAAACAGAAAGCAGCACAACAAGGGGCCTCTTCAGGGGGCCAGGGCCAGCAGGCACAAACCCCCACAGGCAAGCAAACTGACAAATCCAAGCCTAACTTGAAAGGTTAGTAGCAAACAGCCAAGTGACGTTTTTTACTGACACCAATTGCTCATATATTCATTGAGTTTTTTTGTAGAAAAGTAAATATTGTTTAAGTAACACATACCCCAATTATCTTTTTGAACATACACTGCCTGGCTCAAAAAAGTCATATGCCTGGGTGCCATTTACTTTTGAATAGCATTTAGTGAGCTTAATATTCTAGCTTTGATTGAAGAAAGAATTGTTTTATGAATCCTAAAAAATACTCCTTCTGGAAACTTATTATAGTGGGGAAAAATAGGAGCTGGTAACTATTACATTTTGGATCGCTAGTGGTGTTTTGAGTGGAATTTTTTTAATATTGACTTCAGAAACAAGATTGCTATAGAAAAGCTCAGTTTTGCCTGGACAAAGTCAGTTTTGCCTGGACAAAATCTAGAGTTAATGTATTTTGGTAATTCTATTCTGAAGCTAAGTACTGCATAGAAATATTCAACAGAATGATTGCATGGTTTGATAATTGAAAGTCATTTTATGATTTTAATAAAATGAAAATCCAAAATTCAGCAACTTTGTAGGCTCTGGTTTCTCCTCTTCCCTTGGCAAAAGCTCTCGATTGTGTTTAAGTCAGATAAGTTTGCTGGCCCACCATGCACTGTTGATAACATAGTCTTCAAAGCGGATATTTAGGTACTTCTAGCTGTATGGGCAGTTGTCAAGCCCCGCAAGTCCTAAAATGAAAATCAATTCAATTTATGTAGTTGGTTTATTTATATAGTACATACATCCGCAGTAGAGGTGTGCCGATTGATTGGCCACTGATCATAATAGACTGATTTCCGTAAAAAACTGGAGATTTTGTGATCGCCGATCACTGTCTTGTGTATCTCTCTCCGCAGTAAGTGAGATACAGGTGATCAAATAAGGTAGGAAAACTATAAGGTAGGAGGACTAATATTTCATATCTGGAGTGCCGTTTCTCCTCCACCAGACAGTGAACTCTCCCGTCGACCGTCTGATTAAAGTTTTAAATATATTAAAACTTTCGCTATGTCATAACATAAGACAGTTGGTCTCTGAAAAAAATATCGATCTCTTCTGCCTCCTCCTGGCATACTGCAGATTTACTCTGCTTGGTCAGAAACAGCCAATCATAACCAGCATTAATCAGCTAGTTGTGCTCTCAGGAAATTTTGATTTAGTAACTCGGGATGGTTTATTTTGAAGTTTCCTTTTTTACATGGCATTATTTGACATAGGCATTGTTGTGAGATTTATTTGACTCGTATCATTTAGGCTGTTAAGAGCCATACAGTTAAAAATTATTTTACAGATTGCAGGTTTATCAGTTGTCCTTTTGACCTGCTGCATTGTGCCTACAAGTATTTTGTATGTTTCATGTCTAAATGAGGTGAATTTATTACCAGATGATTTTTAAATATACCAGATCACAGAGTAACATTTATACCCAACACAAAAAATTAAAACCCAGTCCACACGATCAGCAATGATTGGTGATCAGCAGTGATCTACTCATGGATAATTGGAATCGGCAGCAGAAAACCTGATCGGAGCCTCCCTAATCCCCAGTGATCCTAGTTATCAAGCAGTATCCAATTTTATTCATTTAGAAATTCTAAGAAAATCCAGCAGACTGCCTTGACTTGGAGCATCCATGCCTCTGGATGAAGATATATCACTGTATACTGTATACAGTATACACAGTGTGTCATTTATATTGCAGCAGTCCCTTACTGTACATGTAGCGACAGTGAAGAAGAAAAACTCAGACTCAGTGAATTTTGACAAAAGCATTTCTATAAAGCTTCTATGAGGGTGATTGCAAGAATTGCTCTGAAATATTCTTATAGAGGACTGTGCTGACTTAGGAGTTTATAAAACACAGTCAACCAAAATCAGCAGATGACATGGCTCTACAAATCCTTGCCAATTGTTGGAACTGCACAGAACTTGAAGCAGTGTGTATTCTGAGCTTCTTCAGTCATCCTTCAGATTATGGGATCTTGATTTCCAAATGAATTGCAAACTTTTATTTGAAAAATAATCTTTGAATCTTTGTTCCATCTAGACAGTTGTAACCCATGTGCTGGGTACAGAACTCTTGACTCGACCTGATTGAGATGTCTTGAAATCTCACCCAAAACTCATGAATGGTCTGAATGCCACAATCCTCTAAAAACCAGGGTTATTCATTTAACTTTTTCAGTCTCACATTTTATTCCAGTCAACTTTCCATTACCCTGTCTACAACCAGCAGTTTTATTGAAAATATTTGAAACTTTTTGTGGAGGGTTTGAATGGTTGTCTGTTGGAGAGCTGTCAAGTCAGCAGTCTTTTTCCTGATTGTGTAGGTCATATTCCTTTTTAACTTTTTTAAACTGGTAGGATATAATATTCAGATTTTCCCTAGAACTGAATTTTGGGTTTCTTTATTGCTGTAAGCCATATTCTTGAAACAACTAGAAATAAAGTTCTATGACAGATCATTCTGAGTTTCACTTTGAAATTGAAGGATTAAAGAGGTTAAATCAATCCCTACAATGACAATCTACCGTATTTTCTGGACTATAAAGCGCACCTGCATATAAGCCGCATCCGCTCTATTCTAAAAAAAAAAAAATAAAATAAAAAAAAGACATACAAGCAAGCCGCACCTGCATATAAGCCGCATCCGCTCCGTGTGTTCACCCAGTCCTCCAGGACATTTTCAAGCTCTGGACACCTGCTTTTTTGTCCCCTGAAAGCTATGACTTCGGGCATTGCATAAGCTCTTCCCGCTGCCTCCTCCAGCGTCTCACCATAGACTCATTGACGCTTAGCTTCCCAAGCAGCAGCGCGGTTTCCTTTCTGTATAGCGACATTGATGGCCTTCAACTTAAAACTGGCATCATACGAATTCTTTGTGTGGTGAAGAAGGGGGTGAAGAAGATGAAGATAATAGGATTGGAAATTTGTCGTCCTTCTATCTGCTTCTACCAGTTATATCTGCTAAAGAGGAAGTAGCGTATTCTTCTTTTCATTTATTTTATCTTAGTTTTGATTCTAGTTCCGGTTAGAGCGCCCCTAGCGGTGGAAAAAAATCCACAGAATAGCCGCTCCTTTTTATTAGCCGCATGGTTCAAAACCTATGAAAAAAGTAGCGGCTTATAGTCCGAAAATTACGGTAATTTAATTGTAACTTTAAGGCCGTATTAATTTCTATGTTGACTTGTTAACTTTGGAGCCATGAGTACATTTTAATTGTCAATATCAAAAGTTATCAAAACTTTTGCTTTGGATTTTGCTTGTCCAGCATGTGAAACATAAGACCAAGCAGGTAGCTTCTTAAAGATAACAGTTCTAGCCGTTAATGCCATTTTAAAATCGTATATTATTGTTTATTATAAAAGCAAAATTTTACAGAGTTTGCAAAATTTTGAACATTGCACAGTATTTAACTTTGCATAGTTTAACACTTTGTAAATAACACAAGCTACAGTTTAGTTATATAGTTTGACTGTACAATTGATGAATGCAATGCTGTATTTAGAAATGTCTGATTTCAATGTACAACTTAAAAGATTAGCTTTTTTGCATGACTGACTTCATATCAAAGAGTACTCTTATACATGGGAAAAATAATCATATGCCTTTTGCCTGAAACACTCCAATTAGTCTTAATTTCTGTTGTCAATACAGCTGATGAAATGAGACAATTAAGAAATAATACTGTTGTATTCCTAATCTGCTGTGAAAACTAATGAAATTAATGAAAAAATTATTTTAGTTAAATGAAATACTATCAGTCACAGCACTAATTAATGCAGTAGTTTTCCTATGGCATGCTCCTTAAATAAATCCAAATACTGACTTTTTTTGAGCCAGGTGGTATATAACTAATAGTATTTTTGCTAAATTGAAAACACATTTTTCATTATTTTGGTGAAGTACCAAAAACCGTACTAAAATGTCTAGGAAAAAAATGGTACAATTGGTCTGCCTTGCAGAAGCAAAGACGTCCTTGGGGAATTTGACTACTAACTTTGTTCCCTTGTTATGTTGTTTTTATCTTGGGGTTGATCAATGGGCTTTCTCATCGATGATGATGAGCTAATGCTTACAGATTTTATCTTATCTCAGCCCTCTAATTCTTTTCTTTCTTTTTTAACATTTCCGTACAAACTGGGCTATTTAACCTATTTTCTTGATGTCTGTACTATAAGTATTAAAAGTGCCATTAACAAATACTGAAATCATTTGTTGTACAAGTAAGCACTTCTGGTCCTCATTTAGCTTGTCCTGTTCACCTCATTAGAGTTTGAATTTGCATATCTCTTTCTACCTGTATTACTGATGTCATTATTGGTTAGGATATGGGCCTGATGTCACCCGGTTATTCACTAATCCAGACACTATGGTCCGGTGTTGCCACTAACATTGTGACCGGATTAGTTAGCCAGCCTGCACTTTGGTTAACAGATATATTTCTTTAGACTTTTAGCGTGTCAACTATACTTTCAAAACGAAGTGACCAGCTCAGCTAGTTTGCTAAAACATTAAAGGGAAGGGAAGTCTTTAGGTCAGTGGTTCTTAACCTGGGTTCGATCAAAAGGGGTTCAATGAGTCAGTCTCAGGGGTTGGGCAGAGCCTCTGGCACAAGGGGTAAAGACACACTTGTATAAAGTTGTGATGACGCGTCCTGCTTGTCCATCACTTGCTTCAGAGGATCACGTGACATTGCTTGGCCAATCAGTGCTGTGTGGAATTTAGTGCGCGCAGTAGTCAACAGTAGTCGTAGTTGTACGTCGTGTGGTTTCTTTCTCAATACTTTAATGCATGCTAAATATGTCGAGGAAATAAAGAAAGTGGTCGGACAAATATGAACAACATGGATTCACATGTATCACGGAACAGGATGGGAGTCAGCGTCCCATCTGCATGATATGTAATGCCAAGTTGAGCAACTCTAGTCTCGCATCGACAAAACTAGGCGAACACTTCTTGAAGCTGCATGGAGATGGGGAAAAGTAAAAAAGTATTTTGTGGATTCAATACGACAAAAAACAAATTAAATTTCTAATTAAAAAAATAATGAGTTAAAAATGTTTTAATTTTAAAAAATCTACATTTATTTAGAAGAAAAAAAATATTCTGGGGATTTGAAATTATTTTATGGGGCCGAAATATTTTGGGGGGCCAGAATAAAGTAATACCGTAATTTGTTGCAAGTTCATGCACTGTGTTGGTTTTGTTTTTTGAGCAAGGTGATGGGCATGCATGGCTTACTTTGTGTACCAGTAAAAAAAAAGCATGTAGTTATGTCTTGTAATTTGAAAAAAAAATAAATAAATAAATAAAATTTTATTTATCACTAAAGAAGAGTTCAGTGAATGCGCATATAAAACTGGTGGATTCAGTACCTCAAAAAGGGTTAAGAACCACTGCTTTAGGTTGTCTGGCATTTTATTAAATGTGACTTGAAACTGTTGGAGCAATATGACCGAAAATGATTGTTTTCAAACCATTGATTTTTAAAACAGTGGCATAACTTGACACTGGTAAGAGCCCTTTACCTAGACTCAACAAACTGTTCCACAAAACTAGTAACACTATTAGGGCAGAGTTGGATCTAATCCTCAGTTTCTCTTAATCCTCCTGAAAGTAGGATTAAGACAATTCCAAAGTAACTTCCTGATTAGCAGGTACCATTCATCACCAATTACACATATAAAGAGACAATTACTAGTTGTCCATTTTTTAGCACCCAAATTAATTGGGTCATTTTCTGAGGAGAGTTCTTTTAATGTTTGTAAAAATAAATGGGGTTCTAGAATTATGGAGGTCTTTAAGGGTTACCTTGGGAGCTTATGTTGAGCTACTCAAATTAATCTAGTCAATTAACCAGTGCTCATTGTTATTTAGAGAGAGAGCTGCCGATAACTGGTGTGGCTATTCGGTTGATTACTTCACTAACTGAAAAATGGTGTGACACCCGGATAGTAGGTAGTTAGTGGTTAACTGAGTCTCTCAACACCAGCTTGAGCAGGTCATCCCAAAATCCATATCTTAAAGTATGACTCAAGGGGTTCAAGAATCCTCCAGAGTTGTTTGATGAAGAGCTGGTCATGAATCAGCCCAGGAGTTTAAGGGAAGTAGGTGAGGTGGCTAGTGGGCAACAACTGCTGGAATGTTAGACAGGGCAAGTTATTATTAAGAGAAAACTGCTGTGGTTCAAGAAGTGGTGATAAAGAAGACCATTAATTCAAATCAAATACAAATTTTTTTTATTGATTTCCAAAGGGAAAATACATGTTGTTGTAACTCATATTAATTAAAAATTCTTCAGAGTTCTTGTAGATGGGGATGGCTGTGGACATGAAAGATCTAACAAACTGAAGTTTAGCTCAGTGTCATCCTGGAGCCATCATGGCTGCTCAAATTTAAGTGAAGCTGGTTTTCAGAAAAAGAAAATTAACTAATCACCTCATCAGAAATGGATTAGCTTATTCAAGGAGCCAACATGGTCGGGCCAAAGTCCAGCAGTTGACACGTAGTTGCCGAACATTCGCTTCTACACACACAGGTCTATAAGACACACTGAGTCAAGCTGATGTGGTTCTCCTCATGCTGTATGGTGTTTTGGCTTATATAGCTGTGGTTTACAATAATATAAACGCAGCAATCACGGCAGAGATAAACAACCCTAGGTAGTCCAAAACCGGCTGCCAGATCCTACAGAACTTATAAGAGAAACACACAACATCGTGTCGTAGCTTCTCCAAATGGAGAATATCAGTAAAATCGCATAACCACATTTTGAACTGAGGAACCTTGTCAGTTTTCCAAAGTCTCAAAATTACTTTTTTGGCTATTACCATGCCATACACCATCGTCGTTTGCATAGAGATGCTGCAGTTCCTCAAAGAAGGAGGATGTCCGAACAATGCAATCATCTGGGGGTCAGGAACCAACGCGCATCCATAAACCTTAGAAAACAAATTGAAAATCTCACACCAATAATGAAAGAGCTTGGGGGATGTCCAGAACAAATGAGAAAGGAAGCCATTCGTGGACTTACATTTATTGCTTCTCTCCAAATTGATTATGTAAACATTCAACATCTTGTAAGAAAATTTGCTAAATATAAGTGAGCTACAGGGGTTGGACAACGAAACTGAAAAACCTCTCATTTTAGTGTGGGAGGTTTCATGGCTGAATTGGACCAGCCTGGTGGCCAATCTCCATTAATTGCACATTCCACCAGTAAGAGCAGAGTGTGAAGGTCCAATTAGCAGGATAAGAGCACAGTTTTGCTCAAAATATTGCAATGCACACAACATTATGGGTAACATACCAGAGTTCAAAAGAGGACAAATTATTGGTGCATGTCTTGCTGGCGCATCTGTGACCAAGACAGCAAGTCTTTGTGATGTATCAAGAGCCACGGTATCCATGGTAATGTCAGCATACCACCAAGAAGGACAAACCACATCCAACAGGATTAACTGTGGACACAA
Source organism: Poeciliopsis gracilis (assembly GCA_911649635.1). Classification (NCBI taxonomy): domain Eukaryota; kingdom Metazoa; phylum Chordata; class Actinopteri; order Cyprinodontiformes; family Poeciliidae; genus Poeciliopsis; species Poeciliopsis gracilis. Next base: position 243,489 of record CAJVRI010000739.1, on the reverse strand, counting down.
GAGGAAGCTGCCTGAAAGGGATGTTCGGGTGCTAACCCGGATTGTATCCAAAAAACATAAAACCACGGCTGCCCAAATCACGGCAGAATTAAATGTGCACCTCAACTCTCCTGTTTCCACCAAAACTGTCCGTTGGGAGACCACAGGGTCAATATACACGGCCGGGCTGCTATAGCCAAACCTTTGGTCACTCGGGCCAATGCCAAACGTCGGTTTCAATGGTACAAGGAGTGAAAATCTTGGGCTGTGGACAATGTGAAACATGTATTGTTCTCTGATGAGTCCACCTTTACTGTTTTCCCCACTGTGAAGTCAAATCGAGAAAAAAAAAAAAAAAAAAGAAAGAAAAAACTGCACTCGCTGTGTTCCACACGGACTTAAATGAGGGACGGACAATGCGGAAAACAAAGCGGAAAGCCAGACAAAGAAGACGGGAGTTGTGGACTCTCCTAACCAAAGATCTTGTTCTAAGCGGCAGATCTGGATGAATTTGTAGACGAGCAGAGAGGCAGCCGGTAAGACTCAAACTGTAGTGTTCATAAGATCGGACTGCAGAGCTACCCACGATCCTTCTGTCGGGCTTTACCTGATCAGTAACACAATCAACTACCATACGCCTGAACTGAAGCATTTTATGATCGAACTGATTATTGTATTGTTGAATAATGAATTCAGATGTTAAGTTTAGCTATTTATTAACAACTTAAATCTATTTATTTTAATTTTTATGACTGATATTTGTATATTTAAATAAATGTATTATGTAATTGTAAAGATGAATTTGAAATGTATTTTAAAGTTAAAGAACTTAAGTTTAGTTACTTGTTCATTTAACTTTATTTACTTTGGGTTTGATTCACAGTGGGTTGTTTAGTATTGTTTATACGATTTGTTATTTTCTTTGTAGTCTGAGTAAAATTAATTTGTGTAAATTTACAAACAATTAAGTAATTATTTATCTTTTTTCTTTCTTTTGGGATTGTTCAAAAGTTTTTACCTGTTTTTGGACCAAAAATGGAAATATCCTGATATGCACAAATAAACAGAGGATAAAATGAAGAAAACCGTTTGGTCCTTGGAGTAAAATCCTGTTCTTAAACGTCTACATAAATTCATCCATCCCTTCTCAAGTGGGGAAGCTGCACAAAAAAGAAAAGAACTTGACACCCACATCCGGGAGAGTTACGGTGTGAAGAAGCCCCAAAGATGCGTACCACCCAGACTGTTGCATGCCCAGAGTGAAGCATGGGGGTGGATCAGTGATGGTTTGGTCTGCCATATCATGGCATTCCCTTGGCCCCATACTTGTCCAAGACGAATTGACGCTGTATTGGCCGTAAAAGGAGGCCCTGCACCACACTAAGAAGTTATTGTGGTCTAAAACCAGGTGTTTCAGTTTCATTGTCCAACCCCTGTAGATCTTTAGTCATTTTTGACTAAGCATAATAAAAAAACGTACCATATTTTCCGGACTATAAGTCGCTCCGGAATACAAGTCGCATCAACCATAAAATGCATAATAAAGAAGGAAAATACATATATAAGTCGCATCACTCATTTTTGAGGGAAATTTATTTGATAAAATCCAACACCAAGAAGACACATGTCATCTTGAAAGGCAATTTAAAATACAAATAGAATAGAGGCTACAACAGGCTGAATAATTGTACGGATGCTAATGTTACATGACACATGAACAACGAACTGAGAATGTGCCTGGTGTTTTAGCATAACATATTGAGAGTTATTCAGATAACGATAGCATAAATGACATGCTAACAACTTTACCAAACAATCCGTGTAACTCCAAAGCACTAAACGTGATTTCATCACGAAAATGAAATCTTCATCTTCGGTGTTGCTTGTAAAAAAAACTCTAACTCCGAATGTAGACTAACACAGGCCTAGAGCGCCCTCTTGTAGTTTAGTGTGAAAATAACATATTATATAATGTGTTAATAATTCCACACATAAGTTGCTCCGGAGTTTTAAGTCGCACCCCCAGCCAAACTATGAAAAAAAACTCTGACTTATAGTCCAGAAAATACGGTAAATGTTATTTACTGACAAGTAACTGCACACACACACACACACCCACAAAGCTATCCTGAGCAGCTTTAGTCACCTGAAACTACTAAAAAGTCAATTTTACTTCCTCATAGTCCTCTTGCCCTCAATTTTTGTCCATTCATGCTTCTCTTAAAAGTACTAAAATACTGGGCTTTTGATCGGCTGCTGTTGATTATGATTGGTAGGTGGACCAGCCAATGACGGTCCAGGTCAGCCTTCAAAGCTTAAAGAGGCAAACTTCCAGTTTTTTCCACATTACACTTATGACAATGTTCACTTTTATAATGTCTTTCAATCTTATAATTGAGATACTTATATGGGAAATTAAAGTGATAAAAATAAGTGTAAAGTCTTCGTTGGTGAGAAAAGCATCATGCCTTTTTAAAAGACTGGCCATATTAAAAGACTTCCTGGCTGATTTCTTCCTCTCTGATTTCAACTAAAGAAACTGCAGAGCTTTTCCCTCCACGTGGTAAGGGGGCACAGGACTTAATTATTTTCAGATTTAATTTTCAAACGCTTCGTAGTGAAGGGTTGAAATTATTCTACTTAATTTAAGTACAGTCAATCAAAAAAGTCATTCAGAATAATCTCAGATCAATTTAAAATGCACTTTCAAAAATGTAAATGAATTATCAAAAATTATCAAGTCTTTCAAAATACTCAAGCAGAGAGAGAGAAAGAGGGAAAAAAATAGTATACTGCGCAATATTAATTTTTACCAAATCTGTTCTATATTACTTCATTGCCATTTTAGCTTTAATACAATAAGTGCCAGAACACCACAAAATCTAACTGATGCAAATTGAGAGCATATATCAGACCGTTGTGCATAATTTGGCCTTCATTAGACCTTGAAATTTTTTTTTTTTACCTTTTCAATTGAGTTGTATTACTTAATCTCAGTGTGCGGCCTACTGGCTATTAGTGGCAGAATCCCAGTGGAGATCTGATCTAGCAGCGCCAGCAATTCTGGTAAAGACAGCACTTCAATGAGCAATCTAGTAGTAGATTTAGATGTAAAACAATGCTGCCACAAGATGACAACAGACTCACCATGTAATCGAGTTTGCAGATTTAAAGAAATGTTTGGGAAAGCTTGGGAGATGCCAAGCAGACCATGTCACACCCACAGTGAAGATAAAGAAGGAAGAAAAACTCCTAGCAGGTGGATTTCTTCTTTCTCATTTCAACTAAAGAAACTGGAAAGGGCTGCCCCTAAGTGACCTGGAGGTGCAGCACTGCATTATTTTAATAGATATTTGGAGGGGAGGGGATTATAAATGTGGTTGTGAGCCACAATAAAGTACATATGGATTAAACCACTTAAAGTGCATAGAAGTTGATATAAATATGCACATGAAGTATACTGACTGAGATTATAGACTGATACTGGCCCAAACAGGGTGGGTTTGCCACCATCATGTGGTCAAATAGGATGACTACATTATGGAGGCTGTCAGTCACCTCTGAGTCTCCTTCTTTCTATTGAGTTTCAGATGTAGAAACATTTAAAATGTCCCTAAAATGTGGCAGTTTGAGCTAAAAATCTGAAAATTACATTAAATAATGAAACTTGCTTCTCCTTTCTAATGTATTTGTTTCATGTTTTGTTCAAGTATAATGGAGAAAACATTAAGAGTACTTGGTGTCAAAGTTTGATATGGTGTTAATTCAATCAAATAAGGTCTGATTTTTAGCAAACTTTGAAGATGCTAATGCTGATGTATTCCACTAGTACGAGGAATTTCATTAGAATTGTGGAAGATGCAGATTTCTGTGTTAAAGTCAAACTTTATAAAAAGCAGATATGGCTATAGAGCAGGGGTCACAACATAGTGCCTACAGGCACCCGGTCGCCTGAAGAGACATTGTCAGTAGCCCGCAGAGCAAGTTCTAAAAATAGCCATTGTCATTAGGGAGCACATGCCAAAAAAAAAAATTTAATTAAATGTTTTTACACTGAAGTAATAACTTCTGTTTATATTTTGAATTTTTAAAAATGTTTAAAATAAATTGCTTTATGTATAAAACTCTTTTCTAGGGTGTAGCAGTTCCCCAACGCTTAAATTACTCAGCCAGTCTCGACAGGTGAATTTAGCGTTCTATATTCTTTGATGAAGATCAACCATAATCATTACAGTCACCTCAGTCACTGTGAAAATTAAAACGTATAGAAATATTAGAGTACAAAACATAAACTTACAATACAAACAACAAAATGTACCTTGCTGCTTTCACTGAAGAATATTAAGTGTTGATTTCTTTGTGCCAAACATCTTGACAGTTCAAATCATTCATTGGCGCAATGATTCAACCAGCTTTTATTAGCCCTACTTTTGTAGCTACAGCAGCCAGTGAGGTACATACAAAAAACGAAAACCCAAAACATTTCAAAATGCAAATGCTGTTAAAAAACAATATATGCCACCGACAATGCTAATTAGAACAAACATCCATAAAACTATCAGCGACATTCTTAATTTAGAAAATTCACTTACAATAATTTACTTTAAATAGTCTGCAAATTTGAATTATTTAGGTAATTTATTTTAAACAGCTTACTATCCATTACATAGGGTAAAGTTCAAAATAATGCACAAAGGCCTGCAGGATATTATCGGAAGGCATCTGCATCTGTACGGCTCTACCCACGCTGCATACCTGCAGATGAAAAAAGAAAATAATTTCTGGAATTTTTATTATTTAACTCTCTTTACTATTAACAAAATTGTGGAAGGAAAAAAAAAATCTTTTGTGTCAAAAGATATTGTACGTAGCTCTGAGGAGGTGGGCACGCCAAAGCCTAAATCTTAATGGTAAGATTCCTTTTGTTTATTTGGTATCTAGTCTCTTTTTCTGTAAGCTAAAAATGAACGAGCGGAGTTTGAACCTCCCTTAGTTCTTAGAGCAGTCGTTTGGATCCCACCAGAGTTTTTTCTCCCTGAGGGATTCTGACGGGTCTTTGGTCAATGAGCTTATTTGATGTTTCCCAAACTGGAGAGCTGACGGGTCACCCGTTGACTAACATCTGCCACTCTTAGACTGCGGGTTAAACTATTTAATCTAGTCCAAAAAGAGTAGAAATTAAGCAAACATTATTGCTTCACGTTCTCCTTCTCTGGATGGCTGACACTACCTGAACCAGGGAATCAACATCCTCCTTTTTCCGTGGATCACACAGGTAGGCTGTGCTTCCATTTCTTTATTATTTAGCATCGTCAGGTGCTAAATGACAGTTTTGTGTGATCTGTCGAACCTTCCCCCCCCCCCCAACATCTGCTGATGTCTGCTTTTTAGTTTGCAAAACCATAAAAATTGCTAAGAAACCAGTGACCCCACGAGAACCATGCACACTGTAAAAAAAAAAACTCAGCCTGAATCTTTCTCCAACTACTGGAGGTTCAAACTCTGCTCATTCACTTTTAGCTTACAGACAAGCCGCTAAGCTGGCAAATAAACAAAAGCAAATTGATTTAGGCTAGATTGTTTTTGAGTGGGAGTGGTACATTTCTTCAAACTGCAATATTAGCCCTGAGAGGAGGTAGAAATTTCACATTATCTGTCTCCTCGTATACCAGTGACGTGCGATGAGGATCATAGCTGGTGAGGCACTGACTTAATCATAATCATATAGAAACACCCAGCATTTTATTGTTTACATAAGGAAATTTTACACTTGCGGACAACGCTGGAAGGCAAAAAGACTACCCTTTTACATGTCATGCATAGCTGCGCTGCTGCCGTAGAATAACTCCGTTATTCAAATTTGGACATGTAGGTATTATTAATTTTATGCTGTGCTCCACAGCAAAGGGAAAAACTGTTAAAAGTACAACTCAAAACCACTTCTTTCTGGCTCTTTGTATCAGCGCAGCTACACACAGACTCATTGCCATAGCAACTGACGACAGCACCCAAAAAAACCCCATTGAAATATTTTCCACACAAAGAGCAGATCATTCAGTCTGTTTGCAGTAGTATGGTTTTAGACTTAATGTTTATTTTGCGATTATTAAGTAATTGCTGTGGTTAGTGGAGAAAACTACAAATGCATCACTGCTCTTGACTTTACTGTATGGCTAGCTCGTTGTTGCCGTCTCTTACTCTGTAGTTGTAGAGTCACAATGTCTGGGATCATGAGCGCCCCCTGCAATGAGACAAGAGAACCTCGAATCTGTTCTCTGCTATTTATGATCGCTCTTCAGCACACAAAACACGTTAACACAACAGTTGGTGACAAAAAACACTCCACAATATAAAAAAAGCTAAATTATAGAAAATCAGTTCATGCATTAAATGTTTTTTAGCCATTTTATTGGCGACGTACTGACAGGAGGAACATGCTCATAGAATGGCAGCCAGTGCAGTTAGTGAGAGGTTGATCAACCCCAGGTGAGCCTCAGCTCGATGCTGCTTCACCCGCTGCTCTTCCGAGCATTTGAATGAGAAATATGAAAATTCAGCCATTTTGAAGAAAAAATAATCAAAATTGGTTAAGCTAAATGAAAAATAGGTACTTTATAGTACAAACCAGAAGGTGACAATAGCAATATAAATTATTTTATTATATATTATTTTCCATGATGACAGGGGAGGCTCTGCTTCATTTGCCTCTCCTGACCACATGTCACTGTGGTACAGTATCACGATGTGATGACACTGATAACAAATTTGCCAAACATTTTTTGTAAAAGTTATATAGTGTTGCTTTAAAAAGCCTTAGAAGTTGAAATTTTTACATCTCAAGAGAAAAATAAAATCTAAATTGGATGTCTTATAATCCTAAGAAGCTGTTTTCTTTCTTTGTTCTGGCAAATTTCTTTGACATTTTTGTTCTGTGGTCTGGTTTGTATTTTCTTTCACTGTGCTCTTTGCTTGAAGTCCCTAGTTTCTCAGGTGAACTAATAGTTGCAGCTTTTCAGGTTTTGTAGCAAGTTTCTGACCACTGATTGAAGGTACTGCCTGTCTGTTCTTCTGTCCATCTGTAGGGTTCTAAGTCATCCTCTCCCTAACCTGATCTGCTGTTGGTTACCAGGAAAACCTGATCTCTCCTGGACAAACGACGGTCTTCTCTTCCATCATCAATATCTATGTAATGGAATGTATAGATTTACACAAGGCTTTGTCATTTGTGTTATCTATATTTTCATGTGTTTAAATCATAAAATTCCAATTGGGAAATGTATGGGTTTTTCTTTTTTTAAATCTTTTATAAGGGTAGTGAGGCTGTAGCTGCCTCTTCCCGTATCAGATACATCTCTCCCCATTTATCAATGTTTTTAATTGATCTTTATTCCTTTGGAGACTGGGTGAGACAGTCAGCTGATCTGGGGTTTTTTTTTTTTGTCTGAGGGAACAAATCCTCTCCTTTCTCACTACTTTAATTATTTCAATCCCTCCTTTTACCGAAAAAAATGATAAAATATGTAAACCTGTTTTTTGTTCCTAAATGATTAAATGACGCAACCCTGGATGTTGAGTTAAAAAGAACTTTTGGATTTTTTTTCCTATGGTGAATAGTTTGCTTGTGGATATAAGAAGCAAGGCAAGAGTTGGTAGAAAACATTTTCTCTCTCCCTTTCTCTAGAACTATGATTTATTAAGTCTGTTGTAAAATGGTCTTCAGAAATGCCAATAAAAACATTGCTTAACTCTATTGTGTTAGGTTCGGTTGTCGATAATAACTACTAAAGAAATCTTTCGGTAGGGAAGAAAATCATCTGTTTCCATTCTGCTTAGTGACATTATGTACAATTTGGGGAGCTTCGTAAAGGTGAGTTAAATATCTTCAGGGGTTTTTGTTATGATTAGGAAACTTCTTTTTCTATTATTAGTTGTGAAGTCAACAGTAACAAATATTTACAAGCATCTTTTGACAAACTAATCAAATTCTAAGCTCAGAACAATTTCAAAGTGGTTCTGAAACCACTTTGAAATTGTTAAAAAAATATATATAAAAAGGGTTAAAGTGGAATATGACCTAGAAACTATTGAAGAAAAATACATTTGAACTAAAAAAAATAGAAAATTTGAACTGGAATGGAAATGAGTGGCTCACCTACAGATTTAGAACAATTTCACACTGATTTTGAATCAGTGGGGCATACAACTTGGAAGCTATTGAAAGAAAACATAATATTAAAATTATTTGAAAATATTGGACATGACTTTAAAATTTAATAAAGGATATTATGACTCATGTAATAGCACAAATTACCACTTTTTTGTGTAAGTTGTGGCTTGGGAAGGGAGTGGTAGAGAAATTAGCACGCGAATATTGAATATCCAACTTGAAACTAATTTCACTGCTGTGAAAAACCATGTGCATAATATAAACATGCTGAGGCATTTGAATATGATTCTGTTTTAGATGGTTGAGGCAGACCATATTACAAGAAAGCAGATAGACTTTCTTTTGGCCTAAGGACACATGGTCAAGAGGATGGCAAACATCTTTGCATGCCAAACATTTCTTTATAAGTCCAAAGCACTTGATGACCTTGAAACTGATATCAGATAACTTCAATCCCTGTAGCCAAATTCTGGGACTGAGGTATGGCATCTAAATTGTGTTGCTTCTGAACAAATATGTGTAATATGTAAAATAGTGTGGTCAAAGTGAACAAAGAAACGGCATCAGCTGGTTTCAGATTCTTATGACTTTTATTTGATACATTTGCCTCAGACATCCCTCCTGAACTTTCAAGAACCAAGCCACAATTAAACAGGTAAAAAAAGACCAAAAAAAAAATCTAAACAGAAAACAAACATTATTAATCTAATTTACAAACTCATCTACATAATGAAATGGTCTGAAAAATAAACCATGTTACTTTCTGAAGTAACTCAAAAAGTTTCTTCAAAGAAAAAACAAAGCAATCCTTCAAAGAAAACCCAGCAAGATAATTAATGACATCATCCAGACATTCAAGCAGGAAACATGGGCCGGCCCCTCCCATACTCCTGCCCTGCTACAGATCTACAAGGGACAAACAATGGTGAGTAAAAAAAGAAACCAAATACCATGAATATACTTTGAAACAAAATAAACAAATATAACTAATACAGTAAGTGAAGCAAAGTAATGTTTAAATGTAAACATTAAGCTACAGAAAGTAAATTAATCAGAAATAAGAATAAGGGACAAGTGGTGAACACAAACTGAACCACTTTGTCACAATGTTCAACAGTGGAGTAGTAGAATACTAATTATTTAATATTAAGTGTCACAAATTCTAAGAAAAAAATATACTGCTCAAAAAAATAAAGGGAACACTCAAACAACACAATATAACTCCAAGTACATCAAACTTGTGTGAAATCAAACTGTCCACTTAGGAAGCAACACTGATTGACAATCAACAATGATTTTGTTGTCAGAACATTCAGCTTTGTACAGGACAAAGTATTCAATGAGAATATTTCATTCATTCAGATCTAGGATGTGTTATTTGAGTGTTCCCTTTATGTTTTTTGAGCAGTGTACTAATCAGTCTGGTCCCAGGAATATGTAAGAGCAATTTATTATTTTTCCGAAGTGTTCTACAAATGGAATGGTCATGAAGAAGGTCTTGAAGATAAAGTGGTAATAGGGCATGTAAAGTTTTAAAAACCAATGAAAGACTTTTAAAATCAATCCAGTAAGAAACTGGTAGCCAATGCAGAGAAGCCAATACTGGCCCTCGTTTCTGGGATCCAGTCAAAAGTCTAGTTGCGGCATTTTGAAACATTTTGGGGGGAAACGTATAAAAAACACTCAGATGTTCTTGAAATAGATTACCTGCTCTACCACTAAATATTAGCTGTTGGTACTCCCAACCTCTGGAGAGATATCCTATACTTCTGGTGCAGTTGAGGGTTCTGGAAACAAAGTCCTGGATATTGCTGAGGTTGATAGTAACTTTATCTATCAAGTTGTCTAAATCTTAAAATGTGCACGAAAGGAGCACAATGTTTTTCCAACATGAGTTACAAAAATAAGACCCAAAGTTTCACAGGTCAGTAAAAGGTTTTAATTAGAAAAAATATCAAGGGATTTGGACTTTGACTTAAAGGTGTGCTGCCAGTCTGTGTACTTTGGTTCAGTTAAAAATAAGGCGTCCCTCACACCAACTCAGACACATGCTCTGAGCCATTCCTCAAACTTGTTCCTGGAACTTTGAGCTGTCTGAATGTCTGTTCCTTGAGGTAATCAGCTTGCAGTTGAAACTTATTTATTTACACTAAATAAAAATACATTTTCTTCCTCACTGTCTTATGTTACATCAGACCAGACTTCTCTTATTTTTGGTTTATTTAGAATTACCAAAATGTATTTCCTAAATTTTCTTCATAACTTTCCTTGAATTCAAAAGTTTACATATGTTTGTTCAGTACCAAGAATAGCTGTCTTTTTAGTAAGTATGTCCTAGGTTAGCCGTTTGGACTTTCTTTCACAAACTTCTGATAGATTAACTGACACATTTGAGCTAATTGGAGTCACACCTGTGGATGAACTTTTAAGACTGTCTTTCTTGTTTGACACAATGAGAAAGTCAAAAGAAATCTGGAGAGAGGAAGAGAATTACACAGCTGCACAAGTCTGGTTCATCTTTACAAACAAATTACTAATACTTGAAATACCTGAAGGTTCCACATTCATCTGTTCAATTAATTATATATGCAAGTATGGACATGAGGGGAATGTCCAAAATGTGCAGCCTGACCAAAGCCAAAGTAGCGGTACTTTGCTGGCTGAAGCTGGTAAGACTGAAAGAACTTTAATCTTTACTTCAAGATAAACAGAAAAGGCAAGGTAAGTTACACTTTGTAAATAATAAAATCAAAGTAGAACTTTGATTTCCTTTTGCAGCTAAAGACCAAAATTTAGCTGCAAAAGGAGCTCATATACTTCATAAAATAGATGCCATCTTGGGGATAGATCATAATGTAGGAATATTGAAGTAACATCTGAAGACATTTAAACAGGAAGGAAATGAATAGATTCTATTCACATGGGTGTACTTATTGCTAGACAATAAACAAAGTAGTTACAAAAAGTCAATGTTTTTATGTGGCTACAACAAAGTTTTCATCTCAGTCCAGTGGAAAAGTTGTGGGTAGATTTGAAGAGACATGTGAGTGAGGCGGCCTACAAAATGGACTCAGTCCCACCAGGTCTATCAGGAGGAATGAGCCAGAACTCTAGCAAACTATTGAGATAAGCTTCTGGAAGGAAACCCCAAAGATTTGACCAGTCATACAGTTCAAAATACAGTTATCCCCGATTCTGACCAAATGTATGTAAACTTTTGAATTTGATTTACTTTTACATCCCTAAAACAGGAGAGATGTAAAAATAAATTATGCTAATTGAAAATAAATAAAATCGTACATAAATAATCCATCCATCCATTTTCCGTCACCCTTCTCCCTAACGGGGTCGGGAGGTGCTGGTGCCTCTCCAGCTGCGTTCCAGGCGAGAGGCGGGGTACACCCTGGACAGGTCACCAGTCTGTCACAGGGCAACACAAAGACAAACAACCATACACACACACTCAAGGAGAATCTGGAAAGCCCAATCAACCTGACAGTCATGTTTTTGGACTGTGGGAGGAAGCCGGAGAGAACCCACCATGCACATGGAGAACATGCAAACTCCGTGCAGAAAGACCCTGGGCCAGGAATTGAACCCAGGACCTTCTTGCTGCAAGGCAACAGCGCTACCCACTGCGCCACTGTGCAGCCTACATAAATAATCTCAAGAGAAAACCTTTAATTTTAATTATATGTTCCCTAGATTTATATCCATATTATGTCTGACATAGTTTTAAACTATATCAGATACTCAGCTGTAGCTGTTCTTTTTCACTTTTACTTAACCCTTGTTAGAAGGTGGAGGGTATTATGTATTTCCCAGGCAGCCTGTGCCATTTTATAGCACAATCAAGTAACTGTTACTTTGAGTTGCAGGACAAAACATTTGGTCAAAAAATGTAAAAAAGTTTATTTAAATCATTAATTCAAATAAAAATATGAAACTTGTATATTATAGTAATTTGTTACACATAGACTAATATATTTGAAATGTTTTCTTTTTTTTTTAATGTTGATGATTAGAATGGCCAACTAATGAAAAGCCCAAATTCAGTATCTCAGAAAATTAGAGTATTACTTAAGACCAATGCAAATAAATTATTTTTAGAAATGTTGGCCAACTGAAAATTGTGAAAAGTATGAGTATATACAGCAATCAGTACTTAGTTGGGGCTCCTTTTCTCCAGATTACTGCAGCAAAGCAGCGTGATGTGGAGGCGATCAGTCTGTGGCACGGCACAGGTGTTCTGAGAGCCCAGGTTGCTCTGATAGTGACCTTCAGCTCTTCTGAATTGTTGGGTTCGTCTTCACTAAATGCCATATATTTTCTTTGGCGTTAGTCAGGCAGGTTTGTTGGCCAATTAGGAACAAGGATTCCATGATCCTTAAGCCAGGTACTGGTATTTTGGCGTGGTCAGCAGCAAGTCATGTTGGAAAATTAAATCTGCATCTCCATAAAGTTGGTCAGTAGCAGAAAGCATGAAGTACTGTAACCCTAAAACCTCCTGGGAGATTACTGCGTTGACTTTGGACCTCACAGAAAACGGAGTTGGGGTGCCAGCAGACGGCATGACACCCTAAACCATCACTGATTGTGGAAACTTTTTTTTCCCTGTCAAAGTAGTTTGACAGGACTACTTTCCTAATGAGAAATGGGAAGACATGCGGCAAATGTTGCCAGGCCGGGAATCAAACCTGCGACCATCATCATGATGACTAAAGCCTTGTGCTTTACACCTGCGTCACCACAGACTGTGGAAACTTTCACTAGACCTCAAGCAATGTGTGTCTCCTCTCTTCATCCAGACTCTGGGACCTTGATTTCCAAAGGAAATGTAAAATTTACTTTAATCAGAAAATATAACTTTAGGCAAGATGGTTTTGATGCCATCTCTTGTTCAAAAGTGGATTGACACAAGGGATGTGACAACTGAAACCCATGTGTTGCATATGTTTTGTGTGGTGGTACTTGAAGCTCTAACTCCAGCTCTTTGTGAATCTTCCCCACATTTTTTTCTACATCTTTTCTTCCCTTTTCTTCCTATGAATGTGCTTGAACACAGCCAGCTTCTTTAGCAATGATGTTTCTGTCTTGCCCTCTTGTGCAAAGTGTCATAGGTCATGTTTTGGACAACTGCCAGGACAGCAGTCATCCCGTTGTCGTGATTGTGAAACCCACAGAACTGCACTGAGAGACAATTTAATAGCGTTTGCTGGTGTTTTGAGTTAATTAGCTGATTAGTGCGTGGCACCCGGGGACTTCAATATTCACAATTTCACAATCAATTTTCTAATTTTCTGAGATACTAAATTTGGAGTTTTCACTTGTTGTCAGTAATAATCAGCAACAATAAAAGAAAAAATTTAATAAATTAACATCTTGAATATGTTATGCTATATTTTTATTGCTATGTAATAAAGAAATGTAATATACACATTTTACTTTTTGAATGGATTTACTGATTTAAATTAATTTTTCCTTGGCATTCTAATTTTTTGACCAGCACCTGTATGTGAAAAATAACTTGAAAGAAATATGACTTCACATCAGCTGGCCTCCATCTCTTTAAGAACCCAGCCAGCATACCAAGGTGGGCCCCTATATGGGATAAATGAAAAACCAGGTATAAAACTTTCTAGGAACCATATGGGGCCCACCTAGGCAGCACCTGGCTGGGAAGCAGCTATGGTTTCTTACATTCCCCCTTCAGCACGTCATCACATTATAGATGCCATTAAGAAACACTGGACTGAGAAATAGCAAAGTAGCATTTCAACCAGGTGTTAGCCTCCAGACTGGTGGAGGTGTGTGAGGGAGGGAGGGAGGAAGGGTGCTCAGCGGCTTAAAAAGAGAAAGAAGTCTGTGGTAGCATTTCAGGATCTTTCTCTTTCATGTCTTATATTAAGGCTGCAGTAACTGCTATACTTTTTTTTTTTTATATTTGTAAAAATACGTTAAAAAATAAATAAATAAAAAATCTCCACTACTCTTGCATAGTAGTAGTGATGGTTTATCTGCCATCACTGAGGTAGGCAGATAGACAGTTTTGCTGTAACGATAAGTCGTTTCTCCGCTAGTAGGACATTTAGCAGAAGCCGGAGAGATATCATTTGCAGAACAAATTAACACATTTATAATGCACTGAAATTCTGCAATATTGAGGTAATGTACGTTCGGAATCTTATATGAAAGTATATTTAATGTACAAATGGTCCATGACAAATCAGGTTTTTTCACAAATTTGTTTTCATGGAGGTGATTCAGTTGTTATTGGTTTTCCTTACATTTTCCTTCTGGAAAAAATGGTGATGAGTAAACAGAGAAAAATATACATTATTTTAACTGTTTTCTTTATTTTGTCAGACAACCAAATAGATTAGATGTACAATTTGAAATGATATGAAAGTAAAACATGAGGACCGTAAATCACTTTGTCTTTTTAAAATATCTCACAGCTGTCAACTCTTTTTTTTTTTAGAGAGTTCAACTGAAGAGCACACACATATTAAGTCCTTCTATTCTATTAGTCATATTGGACATGGTGAGAAGCCTCGCCCCCAAGATCAGTATTTCCAGGAATCCCCCTTTCTCATGAGTGAAGGGATTCCTGGGAAAACTGGACCCCAGAGAAAAGGGTAAAGGAAAAACAAGCTGAAAAGAGTGACTGTTCAAAATTCTATTTTTGAGGCAAAAAAGAGAGAAAAGAAATAAAAGCTAAGTTCTTATTTTATGAACTCATCTGGAGCAATACAAAACAGAAAGAAATTACAGAATGGTTGACAGAATATCCTTTATAACTGCATGGATGCCAGATTCACTTTCTCTTTTCTTCTCTAGAGAAACTTGTCATAGTCCCGCCAATCTTGATAGATGCTTCTTTCTTGTTACGGACATACCTCAGCAGCTCTGTCTGTCCTCCGTCCCGAGCTACAGTGCTTCATCTCAGACTACCAACTGACCAGAGATGCAGCACTGCACCATGGGCCACAGGAATGAGCAGCAAGTCAACAGATGCAGCACATTTAGTTCAGGACTTAATTGTATGAAACAAACAAAAGACAAAAAAATTACCTATGTGTTAAAAATAAAGAAAGTGCAGTGAGGTATGAATTAATACATTGATAAATTAAATTATATAATTAAATGTAATACTTAATTTCTCTTTGGAATCAAAAAAGTATTTTTGAATTGAGTTGAATTGAAATGTGTGAAGAGACCATAGAGATGAGCTTAATTTCCAGGGGACCTACATGACTTCCCATGTTGCTGTTTCTCCCTTGTAGAACACACTTTGGAAGTACACAATAGGAAGCAGATAATGGGTGGCATATGAAGACACAGGTTCTCCACTTCATTCTATATAAGTAAGCAGAAAACAGTAAGTAAACTTTCTCTCACGTATGTTTCAAGTTGGAGCAGGAAGTGTGTTCTTACACTTAAATACCTATTTTAACTTAATCAATGGCCAATAACAAAACTTTAAAAATATTACCTTCTCCATCGGAAGAGTTCCATTTTTGTACAGATGTGAATCCTTCATGTTGTCCTCTGAGTAGCTGCTGTGTTTTCCTGTCGCTGTAGGCTGCTGCGACAGGAATTCCCATCTTAACACCTTAGAGAAAACACAGCAGGAAGGAGTTTGCTGACTTTCATATGAAAAAGATTTTTGTTCGTTTAAGTGACTTTTATGGCCCAGCTCTGACATTCACAAAGCAGGAAATTATATCAGCAAACTTGAGATAAGAAGTTACTAAATAAGAAAGAATTCATACTGGATTTTTCTTTCTCTTCTTTGGTAGAATTTCTTTCTGTCCTTATATGGTAGTTTTTGCATTTTGAGGACCTTGGAAAAGGGATCACAGCATACGATAAACATTTGCTCTTCCAGACTGTGATTGCTTCCACTAACAGCCAGCCCCCGCCCTCCTTCCCACAGCTAAACTACATACATTCCCTTTTCAAGTCACAGAGTGGACAAAGCTTATGGAGCCTTTATCTTCCTATAAGAAGAAAGAAGAAAGAAGTTCAATGGACAGACCCCACAGATCTGTCTGGGAAATAAAAAAACACAATGCTATGTCTCTGCCATGTATGTTCCAAGTTGCTTTTGTTTCACCTAATATTTAGTTAAATAGTTAATTCAAGCAGGATTCTTCACTTGTTTGTTTATGTCATTTCAGTCTGGCCTTTCATATGAAAAAGACTTTTGTTCCTCTAAATGACTTTTATGGCCATTTAGAAAACATTATTGCAATTGCTTACAGTAACTGTAATATTAATCTCTATTGGTTTTCTTTTATCAAAAGGAAAAATTTTCTTCAACCACAGTCTGCACCATAGCTGGCAGATCAGTTAGTCCTTCTCCAGGCTGAACACAAGAGAAGTGAAGCACGCATAGTTAATGTTGAATCACCAGACAGACTGTACATATGAAAAGAAAGGATCTATAAAAGCATTTTCAGGAGGAAAGACTGGGAGGATACGATCAGATTGATTTCAGTCTCTCCTTTTTTGGCCACAGTTGGGAACGGTGTGTGTTTATGCAGACTGTGATAAGAGTCAGAGCCATCTCTCCTGCAAATCCAAACATTCCCTAATATGGTCAGCCTTCTCATTCCTTCTTGTTCCTTAAATCACGTGCAGGAAGCACACTGTTCTATGTTTTGTCAGACACTTTGGTTCAGCTCATTTCTCTCTTCTCCCTTTGAAAACAGATCAAGAACAGTTTGGCATGTGTGTAGAAATCAGATTTAGTTGTTTTATACCATAAATAGAGATGATAAGAGGAAGATAAACTTGTGCTGATTTCAGTGATAATGTATCAGCAGTCTAGTGGAAATATATTTTATAAATTTTTTTGTTACTGGTTTCTGCTGGTGTTTCATTGGAAGGAAGTTGTTTGGATTTAGTCACATAATGGCACAGCCTAGAATGTTGCACACAGCATTTTACACAAACATGCAAAATGTTTTTAAAACAAATTTTTTGCATAAGTTGAGTTTTACTGGAGTCAATTTGTATTAAGCTTTCTCATTCCAATATATTCTGCTCTGCACTTGCCCCTCCCCCTCCATGTGAAAATTGGTAGTTTCTTAATCCCACTGGGGAAACAATGTCGAGGGTTATGGGAAAGCCTTTAGACAGGCTCCTTCAGGATTTTAGTAAATAAATACAGCACTTCCTTTCCTCTCTTTCATCTATAGAGCATTTTCAGATTATTTCATTTCAGTCTGGTTTTTCATCTATTTTAACAGCTTACACCTTCTGGCTGGTTAAGTTGTGGTGAGAGCTCACCTACTTAAATCCTCTAAAGGTGCCCTGTGTATTTTTTGTTTCCCCTGGTTCTGCACATCTGAATCATCCTATGGATGTTAACTCCACTGAGTTGGAGCAGGAAAATATCCAGAACATGCATAATGCAATTGTTTGTGTGCTGGAGTTGTTGACTGTATGCAGGAAACTTTACAGAAGAGACAATGAAAATGTCTTGTTTTTTAAAAAATAAAATCCTAAAAACACCATAAAATATGGTGGATCTTGAAAGAGATGCTACTTATAAAGAAAGAGATAGCACTTTCCAGTCATTTTGACCACACTCACAAACACTCAACTTAACTTGGGGTTAAGGTGGAAATACATTTACAACATTCTAATCATCAGACCCAATGAGTCACTTAACTTATGATTTCAAATGCATTGGAGAGCACACACCAAGCAAAGCTGCTTTACCATTCCATGGTGTAGCATAAAATGGTCCTCCATTGCTATTTGGGATCAGTGTCAACAATCAGAAAATTCAGCAAAAAGATTAGCATATCCAAAAAAAATTGTACTCAAGTAACTTCAGCATATTTTTACCCAGGTGAAAAGCATCCATCCAAGAAATAACTTCTTTGTTTTTGTTTTTGACTTTTATAAAAAAGACTACTTAAATACTGAGTAACAGATAAATTCATACTTTTATCAATTAAATTATACTAAATAAAATTGTATTTGAATAGCTCCTTCAAAAATCTGAGTAAAACAGTGCAATAGTATAAACTCAAAATGCATACCATATGTAAAATATACTTGAAAGCCAATCTTTTTCTAAAATTAGCTTAATTGGAAAAAGCTTATTTATTATATGTGAAATTTGTATAAAAGAGACTTTGAAGAGGACAATTAAAGACACTGATAAGTTCAGATCCTTCCATAAGATCCTGACCAGAAAAGCACAATAACCTTCAGTTTTCAATCTTAATCTGGATATAGATCATCTGATGTAAGGAGTGAGTAGTTCAGAAATACAGAAATTTTGATTTTAAAATGTTATTTTTCGAAAGAAAAAATACAATCTTAAAATCAAACTTTTCATCAGTTTTAATTTGATTATTTCATATTTTAATTATTTTATTTTTCTTTAGAAAAAAAATAAAATCTTAAAATCAGCACTGTTACGTCACAGGTGACAAGTGCAAAGAAGCAAGTGTTGGAGTTCTCTACAGAGGACTCAAGCTGCTGTATTCTGAAGTAATTGGAGACTACTGAGGGCTATCTGCATATGTGTGTGTGTGTGTGTGTGTGTGTGTGTGTGTGTGTGTGTGTGTGTGTGTGTGTGTGTGTGTGTGTGCTGGAACACATACAGTATTGTATCTTGAGATATTGTTTAAATTGCACAAAGGGGTCAGTCTAAGGAAAATAACAAAACAACACAGGCTGCTTCCCCTGTGTACACAGGCAAGCAGCAATTCTTATATTGGGTTAGGGGAATCTGAGAGTGTAAAGAGCTTTTTCATCTCTCACACGCTGACTAGATCTATCTAGATCATTTATTGCCCCTCCACTCCCTACCCACCCCAACCCAAAATAGACTGCCTATTTCTTTAAAAACTGAATTTAACATAGTTTAAGCTTAAAACTAAAATGCTGACTTTCTGATTTCAATTGTGGAGAAATTGCTGTGGTCATACCTTAATGTTTTTCAGCAGAGGTTCCGCTGGATGTTTTCCTTTGAAACCGGCAAAAAAAAAGGCTTATGCGATGTGGACTTTCTTCTAGTCTTCCAGTTGAAAACAATCATTATGTTTTAGCAGCTGTACCTGAAAGTATGAGATGATTAAATAAATAACAGATTTAATAAGTCTGAAGTTTAAGACCAAACAGAGAATTTCTCATCAGATTGCTGCTTTCTGATCGTTGCACGTGCCTCTTTTATGGAGCAGCTGGACCCCAGTCCAAAGCATTCCACCATCTCCTTGTATGGATGCTAAAGGGTGGGATTTAGAACAGAAAAGGCCTCCTCTAGATTTGACTAGTTGATGTTACAGAAGTTGCCACTATGAATGTAGCATATTTCAGGGAAACATAAGAACATTGCAGAGAAACTAAAGATGGAATAAATTATTTGTAAATGTCATATGTCTAAAATTTGGGGGGCGGGGACTAATGAAATAAAAAGAGCATAAAGAGAGACTTTGAGAAAGGAAGTAAAATAGAAGGGCAAAAATTGTGAAGAAAGGGGTGTGTTAGAAATGAGGATTTTATTGTAAGGACATCAGCTTGACCAAAATTGATCAATTCTTGCCTCTTCTAGTTGATGACTAATCTCTATGTAAAAGAAACTGCAGATTTGTGCAAAAGCAGAGGTGATAGTGATCAATTAGATTTTCTTCAGTTTTAATAATATTCAATAATAATATTTAAGTTTGCAGTAGTTTTGCTGCAATGTGCTTATGCTTGAGTTATTGTATTCAGAAGCAAATTAAGCAAATTTGTGGCTATTCAACAAACATCATTGAAAAAAGAAATTACATGTTTTAACAAAATATTTACCAGAATTAGACACACATGCAATTTAAGTGAGACTTATGGTTTGTTAATAATAATAATAATAATAATAATAATAATAATAATAATAACAGGGCTGCATTCTGGCACTGTTGCCTTGCAGCAAGAAGGATGTGGGTTTTTCTGCATGGAGAGTTTGCATGTTCTCCCTGTGCATAAATGGGTTCTCTCTGTACACAGAAAGTCCAAAAACATGACTGAATGTAGAGAGACCAATCAACAAGAATGTTGATTGGTCTCTCTAAACTCTCCCTTGGTGTGAGTGTGTGCGCGTGGTTGTTTGTCCTGTCTGTCTTGGTGTTACCCTGCAATGGACCGGATGACTCCGCCTCTCGCCCAAAATGCCTCACTGGAAATAGGCACCAGCTCCACTCCCGACCCCACTTTCCACTTCCATTTATCTATTGCTTAAAATGTAATATTTCTTCAGCATGCATATATTTGTATACAAAAATACACAAATATATTTGTTTTATTTTAGTTGTCTGTCTGTCTGATTAAATAGTTTTCTAAATGTTAGAAAACTATTAAGATTACACAATTACTCAGCACCAGAGCAGCTTTTCCCCCCCAAATACTTTTTCACTCGAGTACGTTCTTGGGTGTTCTCCTTTGTACTTTTACTTAAGTAAAACATATTGAAGTAAAGCTCCAATAAAAAGCAGTAAAGCAATGTATGCATTTTTCATAGTTGAGTCTGTTCAGTTGGCAGACTCAATTAACTTCAGTTAGCACAAAACTGTTTAAACACAAGCAGAACTTTAACAAGTGACAAACCCAAATAGATCAAATAGCCCTGTGAAAAGGATATTTCCTATTTACTATTTAACATTTCTCATACAGCAAACACATCATTGTCTTTACTAACTTCATGTGTATGAAATATTGCAGCATCCAAAACAATAGATACTATCTTAGCTTTGAAGGGCATTAAAGTATCTTGTTCTCAACAATCAGAGCAGGCTGACTCATGGCTCCTTCATTCCTAAAAGGTAGAATATGTGCAAACACATGTTGTATGCTTTTGAAAAGAGCCTGATGGAGGATTTTCAGTTTGCACTAAGTTATAAACATCCTCTTTCTTCAAGAAGGGTTTACAGGTACTTACCACAAACTTAATGTCTTTTTCTTATTTCTCTTTTGTCTTTTATTTTCTGTTGTGTTTGCTTTAGTATCTCCGTGCTAATGCCATATAAGGGGCCTGATGGGACTTGCTCTAACGCTCTCTGTTTGTTCTTTGGTTTGTCTCTTAATAAGGTCATGTTTGGGGATAAGTGACCATGTAAAGAAACTGACTGGTCTGAACTGCTAACAGTTGGAGTGAACTGCACACACTTTTCTATCTTCACAAGGAGTCAAAAAAGGTCCAACTAATAGAGATACTGGCTACAAATTCATGCTGAAACCCCAAAGAACTGAGAATGTGGCTGTCTGTATTTTGACTATCCAAAACATAGTGATATAAGTCCAAACCCTTATGAAAGAGATAAACTTAGCTATGGTGTATATAATATACTTCTTGCCCACGCCACTGGAGATTGGCAGCGGATTAACCAGTATCTGGTGCCAAGGATGGATGAACGTGTGGCCGTGTATGTTGTGTCTTGTGTCTTATGTAATTGTCAGGTGACTATTTACTGACGTGTAACAGGAAAGAACCCATTGGCTGGCATCTAGCAGCCATACTAATAGGAGACATTGGTTTTGGTGTTCCGGTTCTATGTAAAGGCTGAGATGGGATCGGGAGAAATGGACATGCTTCTTCTCTTTTGCATGATTGTAAGCCTGGAATTTGGTTCGTTTAATGTTAACAAACCAGACTCCTCAAACTTAACTGTTAATTTTGTTTTCTATAAATGAACAACAAAAAACCCCAATAAAAACAAATTATCTTCCTGTGTCCTTTTCCTGCTTTTCTGTCAGAATGGCTGAGTCATCCTTTACCAAAAAGAAGCTTTTCTCAGGAACATATATAGAAAAGTATATTTCTATATATGCACTTGCTAGTACACTAGCAAGTGTACTTTCTTGGGACTAATTTTACCCCCTTTAAGTTTATGAAAGTATACTTTGAATCTTAAATTTTTAGTTAGTAAACTTACAGTATACATGGAAGAACACTAGGTACTGACCCATCAAAAACAAATGTTCAAATATATTTAATGTACTTTCTAATTTTATTCTACTCCATCTTTAAAGCTAAGCAAAAATATATAACAAAATTTATGCCAAAATAATGTGACTCAACCGAACAGTTTCAATAGCATTTAAATACCCATTACAATAGTGGTGATGCAGTTTAAATAACAGTCCACTGAAAAAGAACTAGAATGTTCTTTTTCAGAACAGTCAGTTCTGAAAAAGAACCAAATAAACCCTTGATCAGGGTCCAATAGCTGAACATATGAGAGCCTTACTAGACTGTGAACCATCTCAGTAGTCTTCCAGTAATTTTGGAACATTTATTTGTTAGAACACAAATAGACATAAGTCACATCAGTGACTTATGGCAGTTTGAATACGGCAGTAACCACAGGTGAAGGTGTTGATGTGGTGGTGGTGATATTCAGGTCAGAAGTCTCTTCTCCTGTGCTAATGGTGGTGATGTCTGTCAGCTCTTCAGCACTGTCCCACTCATCCAAGTTCAAGCCCCTATACTTGGACTTCCATCCTTGTTCCACCCATGTATCCTTCAAATGCACGTTCAGCCGTTATTCCAAAAGAACCATCTCTGACTATAAATGGCTGTGATTTTAGACAAAAACACAGTAATAAATTCATAAGTAACACTCAGATGCCAGTTTTATTCCCTTCTGCCTGCTCATTTTTAAATATTTGTTTAATCCCAGGAGAAAAGAACCAAATATTTTTCTTTTCCACTTCCACAAACATTAATTTCAAAATGATGTGCATCAGCTTTGACTGCCAGGGCTCTCCCTATCTGCCAATATTCTCTGGGTACAGCCACATCTGCAATTAGGATAATATCTCCAGGAGACATGTTCTTTGTCCCATCTACTTTTGTCTTTCCAGCATTAAAGGCAATTACTCAGACATCCATATTTCCAAAATAGTTCAGAGCAATACGTTTCCATCTTCACCTCAGGTCTTGTTTAAGAAACAGGTTTGCTCTTTCACATCAGGATGTGATTTGGTGTGAGGGCTTCTAAATGATCTGGATCATCAGAAACCAATGTGTGAATCTGTCATTCAAAATGACTTCGGCCACACAGAAAACAGTTTGCAATGCATCATAATTCAAGTTCAAATTCAAAAATACTTTATTGATCCCAAAGAGAAATTAAATGTAACTCATTAATTTAGGTCTTCAAAGGGTTATGATGATGGTGAAACATCTCTCGTAGCGGTTTGAATTACAGCAAATCTGTAGACTTGTCCATCTTTGAGTACTTCTGTAGACAACAGCTGGAAGTCTTAAGTGTAGAGTAGCGTGAAAAAGAATAGTGCGCCTGTGTCGCTGAATTGACACAAAAAACACAATTTCCCACACAAAAAAATACGTAAAAACACCAAACAGAACATTCAGTTAGTTACAGTTTTGTTTTGTTTTTTTAATCTCCAGGTTTGTTGTTTATTTTGCGATCATTAAGAAGTGATCACCTGAACACTAGCAGTGGTTGATTAGCCAATTTAAATATTTGCTCTAAACTGTTAGAAAGTTGGTCGCCTTATTTTTGTGTTAACTGATTCTAAACAAGCTATTTCAAATAGCAGTCATGCATGGGCTGTT
Organism: Poeciliopsis gracilis; assembly: GCA_911649635.1. NCBI lineage: Eukaryota > Metazoa > Chordata > Actinopteri > Cyprinodontiformes > Poeciliidae > Poeciliopsis > Poeciliopsis gracilis. The sequence goes on along the minus strand of CAJVRI010000739.1, from coordinate 219,760 downwards.
ATTGCTTTGAACAACCAATCAGAGACAGGAGAAGGACTTATGTTGAAGCTGTAACAGCGCAACAGCTGTAAATGACTGCACAAGTAATTTACACTAGCTTTAGGCTGAGTAGTAGGGGTGCCATATCCACCTTATTTCTAGCTTTGCGTGATTTATGGGCGAAACTTTTGCCGCAAACCGGAACGCCATGTTAGCAACTCGCTAACCGGCTTGATTTTCGGGCAGTGTTTCTCAAACTTTTTCAGGTTGAGGACCCCTAAACCCATTTAACAAATCCTCCAATTGCCTCCACATCTTAATATATGATGCAACCTGAAATGAAAATATTAATCTCTTAACTCATATACTGCTTTCTTTGGTCATCCGAATGAGAAGAGTGGTCTGCTTGGTAAATGTGACTGGCCACAACAAAGCCACTAAGAGGTTTGCTTTGGCATTTTGAGTTATTTACAGATTCTAAAAGTGTCTAAGCTTTCCAATCAAACACATGGAAATAAAGAAATAAGTTGTTCTTCACTACCAAGTCTTATAACATTTAGGGCTATTTGTGATTTAGAAGCACAATTAAAGAAAAATAGACTTGAGTTGCTTCAGCAGAAACAAAAATCCTTTTCTGCACCATTAAATAGAAAAATAATTAACCCATTTTTATCAATTGTATTTAATTAATATTTTTTAATTAAATAAAAATAATAATAGTTATTGACCTGAAAGCAGAGCATCATTAATTATCACTCAAAGTCACAAAAAAATGAACAGTTCTCATCAACTGGAGCAATTCTTACCGCTGACCGTTGAAAGGAATCCAATCCCTACTGAACCTCACATAACAGATAACTGACTGTTATATCTGAGGAAGCTTCCTCTGATCATATTTGTTTTCTTTCCACTGGTATCTGGAGCTTTTCATTTCATTAACCCGTTTTTAAGCCAGTTTTCCATTATTATTTTTAACACAATCCTTTGGTAGCTGCTGCGTCACATTTTGAGCTCATGTCATGGCAAATTTACATTCTCAGGCGAGAGGTCCGCGAGGGTGAATGTTTTTGGTTGTAAGGTGAATGTTTTGGCTGTAGGGTGAATGTTTTTGGTCAAAATTGCAGAAGAAATTGAAGTCAACTGCAGAAGATAAAGGCAGAAGCAGCAGAACAAAACATAATCCTGTGAAACTTTAATAAAAGAATGAAAAAAATCCCACCCAAAAAGTATTAAGCTTACAAAGTTAAACTCAAACATCACATCAGTTTTTAAGGTAAATTAACCTGAAGAGCTAATTCTAGCTAAAAACAAAAATTATAGCACTTAGGCTAGCACTACCATGTTGAAAAGTTAAGTTTGCCACATTAACCATTCAGAGTGAGAAAACCCATGTAAAGCTAAATTAGTTAAGCTAAAACTTGCTAAAATAATAATGCTAGCATCCAGGCTATCACTGACTACAGTAACATATTCCATACCATGTGAGAAAACTCAATTAAAAGCTCAAGTTAGATAAAAAGCTAAAGTTAGCTTGTGTTTTTAAACGAATGATGAGCAAACTAGCAATGACATGTTGATCTACAGTAACGTGTCCATGTAGTGCCTGGAAAAACCCCCCGTAAAATATTAATTAGTTAAAAAGCTTCAACTCAAAAATAGGCTATATTGGTAGCACGATGACTACCAAAACATACTACATGCAGTACAAAAAAACCCCAAAGTTAAAATGAGTTAAAATTCATATTTTAATTTTTAAAGGGTACCATCATGTTTTTCTCTAGCACAATACAATATTAATTTTAGTACATAAAATTGATTACACAGCCTATATGCAAAGTTCTATTAAACAGTTCTTAAAAACTAATTACTTTTCCCTAGGTTTTAAACAGCAGAAAAGCTGGTTAAATAAATACCCAATCTCAAAATGAGTAACGGCCATTACCTTAAAAGGCAGCAAATAGCTGTAAAATACCCTCTGTCCTAACAAGGCTAGTAAATAGAATGATGCTTCTGTGTGTGTGTGTGTGTGTGTGTGGGGGGGGTCACGTGCATGAGGGGCAGACACTATGAGAGAGGCTTTTGCTGGTATTTAAAAGGGCAAACAATGTATCAAACAACTCTCAGTATCTCAGGAACCATAAAAGCATTGGATGTCATTTTGTCTGTTTTTATTGGGACAAGTAGGGGAATGTTCCTCTTCCAGTCAACCTTCATGTTTGCACAAACTTGTGTCAAACATTTTGATAAAAACTGATAAAGATTTAAGATGATCTTTACTCAGGGATTCCCTTTATCTGAGAAACAGTGTGTGGTGAGCTTTATAGCTGGAGAGGTACTGACTTAATCTTAATCAGATTTACAAACATTGACGCCCTGCATGTTATTGTTTACATAGACCAGATTTCATTCCCCCAATCTACTATAGGCCTGCCATGCTTTACTGGCCTCCCCTCCCCAGGCTAAGTGTTGCTTGTTTTTGTTTTTAGGAAAATAGTAATAAAAGTAACAATAAAAAAAATCTTTTTAAAAATCGCTTCGTTTTTTTTTTTTACCCATTTAATGCCAACATTTTCCCAAACATGAAAATATTGATTTTTGGGATATTGATGTTATTGATAGCCTTTTGAACTAATCAAAGGTAAATAATTTTTTTAAATTGTGGAAAAAATGTATGAAAAAGGGTGTTCTGATCAGTCACAATTGTGACTGGTGGAATAATATGATGGTCTCACTAAGATGAGCTAAAAGTGTTTTTTCCAAATAGAAAAGATCATAATATGTGAAAATTGTTTCTTTATTTGAAGATTATTGTAGTGTATTGTTGCTTTGCAATAAATGCACCTCTGGGACCCTAACCCTGCATATATATATATATATATATTTATATATATATATATATATATGTGTGTGTGTGTGTGTGTGTGTGTATGCACAAACACATACACATAGTTTTTGTGTTAATCCCCAACACCAAAACTGCATTAATGACAAGATTATCCTCTGGCCTGCCTACATCATCCCACCCTGTGTATATCATGACCTATGCATTTTGAACAGGAATGGTCAGGGCCAGAAATGATCTGAAGATGTAGTATAAGTTGCGGCATGTTACAGAGAGATTATGCAGGCTGACAGGGGGATGTGTACAGTTTAACATCATTATCTGGAGCACTGTCTCTTGGGTTTAAAAATAAGAGAGTATGACTCTGTCTGGCTACAGTCCATTTTTTTCAAAGCAGGAAGACCAAAGTGGAGTGTTAGCAGAATGAGGATGAAGTGCAGCGACTTCTGGTGCAGGAAGCTGCCAAAAACCACTTGCTTCTATCTGTTTTCTGTCAGACTCAGAACTAATGTGTTGTGTAACTTTGCTACAAAGACAAAGCTTAAAGAAAATTTTACATTCCTGCAGTTTAAATCTCGGTATTCATGTTATTGTTTGATCAGAACAGATAAAGGCAGTGCACCAGGACAAAGGTGTATTTTGCAAAGAGAAAAGGTCAAAGGGCCAACGCTTTCTATGCAGAGAGGTTTGGAGCTGGTTCCAAGGGCCCAACTCTGTGGATCAGTGCACAATTCAAGGTCCATAAAGACATGGATGGCAGAGTCTGGTGTGGATGAAGTTGACTGGCCTGATGGCTTGAGTCCTGATCTCAGCCCGATAGAACACATTTGGGATGAATTAGAGTGGAGACTGAGAGCCAAACTTTCTCATCCAACATCACTATGTGACATCACAAATGCGCTTCTGGAAAAATGGTAAAAAAAATAAATAAAATTCCCATAAACACTCTTAAACCTTGTGGACAGCCTTCATTGAAGCTGTTCTAGCAGCAAAGGTGGTCAATCATCATACTGAACCCTGTTGCTTAGGAATGGGATGTAACTTAAGATTATATGTGAGTTAAGACAGGTGAATCTGGCCAATACTATGTGAGTACAAAGAGTGAAAAATGTATGGAATACTTTCCACACCCACAAACACTGAAGTTGACCTAACTCTTCAATTCGGATTAATAGTTGGGCTGCAAACATTTTGATTAAATGGGTAGAAAAAACATGCAAAAATATATGTTCAGGAAAAACAGTTTATATGGCTTTTAACATAATTTATTTCAAAAGGCCATTAAATCTCAATCTGTCACAATGTGCACAGCAATGAATAAAAAATCTTGAATCTTGGCAGGATGGGGGGGGGGAATCAACTCAGGGTCATCTCTTGAAATTAAGAGTGTTTTCTATTAATAAATAATTAACAATCTGAGAGTAAAAGCATCCAGTGGAAAATGAGTCAAAAGCCAGATTCAATAGAAAAACTGAAAAACTCTAGAAACCATTCAAAAAAAAAAAAAAAATCTGTATTGTTTCATTGCCAAATTAAGGATTCCAATGAGAAAAGGGTCAAATCACCACTGTAACCGAGCATTTTCTGTAAGCAAGAATGACCTTACTTAGGTTTGGTTCAATTGAAAGTCCAAACATACACAAACACATATACAAAGAAAATTCATACTCAGGTCTCCAAAACTTTCCCATGATGCAATACAACTTTGAATCGTGGCCTCAGCATTTTAAAATATCCAAAATTATAAAAAGGGAGAAAAAATAAACTCCAAAGCTGAACAAAAAAAAATAAGTCAAAGACTAATTTGCAAGTAGGAAGTAAGATCAGAGCATCTTTAGTATCATCCTTTGCTTCATGTAATTTTATATCAGAGGACCACTTTTTTTACTATCAGCAGCTTTCTTGTTTTACTGCAGAATCTTCGGTAAGCTAGGATGAATAACTAAAAAAAAAAAAAAATCATCATTGAAAACATACAGTTTTAACCTTAAATTTTATCTGGATGTAAACAAAGTTGTAGGTTCATAACATCAGTTGTTCAACACAAGCTACTATTCCCCCATACCATCTGCAGGCTGGTGTATCTTTGTTTTCATAACGGTAACAAAGTCATTCAGGCATTTTATTCAATTTTATGCTGAGAGACAAAGGCCAGGCCTGTTGTTTTTCAAAGTTATAATTACATTTGAAACATCTTTAGGTCAGTACCCTAAAGTTGAGAATTCTTCTACATCTAGATATAGTCATCATCCACAGGCTCGCCAGGCATATCACAGTGATGAAGGAAGAGAACTACCACTCTTTGGAACACTCCTTTTTTGCTCTGCCTGCACTCTGAGATCTCCTCACCAATCGTTTCCATGCAGATGTCAGCAGACAGTTGCCCTTTACGCCGCGGAGCATAGATGGTGGCTAATAGAACAGGGGAAAAAAAATTACGAGAGATTTCATAGTGAAACATTTCTTTTAAGGAAACTGCACATAGTGGTAAAACTGACAAGTACCAAGCAATTACTTTAATGGCATACATCTCTCTTAAAAGCCGGAGATCCTTTGTCTACTTTGTTTCTTAAATAGACTGCCTTAGACTATTTATGACATGATAAAGTTGTATAGACAAGATAACAAAATTTTTTAAAATCAGCAGTTTTACAGTGTCTCTAAACTAGTTTGGTTGTTTAAATTAGGCTATATATCCTAAGTTTTCATCATGTGCTGCAGGTCTAAAATTTAGCAATTTGTGTATTTGATTAAATCAAGATGCAAACATTGTAAATATATATATTTAATTTCAGATTAAAATCTGTGGTTTGGGTACTTTAAGCAGGTCATCACATGACTGAACATATGTCATTCAGTTACTACCAATTATACTTACTGCTTTCATCATCCTCAAAGTCACAGCGGGCATAGCTGTTGGGATCAGCTGCTCTCAGTGTCCTTAGCCAGGGAAAATCTGTTATCATGCTGTAGGGAGCTCCATCAACAATTCCTGAAAAATATACAATAATTTCAGTGTGAACTTCCCCATTTTCCTCAAATCTAATAAAATTGGTGTCAATTTTACATTACATTTATGCTGGTTTCTGATGCTAAAACTTTTATTGTTGCTGCTTATGGTGTTAAAGATTTGTGTAACTTTATTTATTGCAATTTCCATTTTTATAATTTTTTTATTTTTTATCTTTTTTTTTATTATTTTTTATCATTATGCTATTTTTTTATTTTAAGATACTATTTTTGTATTACTTGATTGCTATTGCACTTTTGCCTGCTCCTTAATATACCCTACTTGCTCATTCTGTTTAGTTTAGTTTTGCAGAAATCAATACAGATCAAATCATAAAAAAATAATGAATGAGACCTGTTTGAGTTGTAAACCTTGTACAGAATGTCTCTAGTGACATGAAATAACTCATTAAGCTAATTGAACAGCATACAAGCATCATGTTAAGGATAAACTGCTTAAACATAGTGAGATTCCTTTTGTTTGTGATAATCAATGGCTTTTCATCAGACTTAAACCACTTGAACAGGATTTTTCAAAGTAAGCAAATTTATACTGCCCACTAAAAGTTAGGGATATTTAGCTTTTGGGTGAAATTTCAGGATGAATTAAAAATGCACTTCTTCTAGGGCAACCTTCTTCTAGAGAACCTAATTCACCTCAGGTGAATTACTTTTGAATTAAGTTCACCTTAATTCAAAAGTAATTAATTAATTCAAAAGAATATACATTCTAAACTTGTGAATGTATATGTCCAGCTATTCAATGTTTCAGTACATTTTGCACAACAACTTAACCACAAAATGCATATCAGGTCTATGATCCATAAATCAACTAATAAATGTCCTGGTTTAATCAGAGTTAGTATCATCTTGGTAATTACATATCAAGAGTACACCAACGATTCAAGAAGGTAAATCTTCAATTTTACGTGAAAAAAAAAGAAATGTGAAAGAGAAGTAGACATTAGTGTAGAACACCATAGGAAATGACCTCATCGGAAGACAGGAAAGAGTTTGGATGAACTAAATCTAAGTTTTTTCAACACACCGAGACAGAAAGCCCACCAAAATGGGGAATGGCTGTTGGGAGACAGGGGTACCTCGAATGGAGCGGCCTGCTGTTTAGACCTGACAACTCATCTAACTTAGAAGGGCAAATAGCTAAAACTTGATGAGGTCACACAAAATGAGTTACACTAATGACTTCAGAAATTTTTTGACTACAATTTGAATGGGAAAAAAGGGTGGGACCAAAACACCACAGAGCCAAGAAATGTAAGTCACTCATTGAATTTTTAAGTCTTCAGTTTGTTTGTTTTTTGTTGTTGTCACATTTAACAGTTTCAGATTTGAGGTTATTTCATGTCACTACATAGACATTCTGTACAAGGTTTACAACTCAAACAGGTCTCATTCATTATTTTTTTATAATTTGGGAATCTCCCAGTCTCACATTGTGCTTTTTAACAGTGTCACAATCATTGCATATGAATGATGAAAATGTGAACTTGTCAAGCTTCATAAAATTACCCTCCAGTGTATAGATGTCCCGACCCCATGGGTATTTGGGATACATATTCACATCATCTTTTCTTGTGGTTTCTGGGAAAAACTCATACTTTATTAACTCTCTGAGAAAAAGAAAAAACACAGTTAATAGTTCAGCCAACAGTCCAGTTGAATTCAAACTTAGCCTAATATTTGCAAATGAATAATAGAAAATGCAAGATAATACACATCTTGCAAGTAAGTAATAAGTTACTATTTCTACATTATTACACTAGTAATAAGTTACCAAAGTAATTTATTATTTTAGTTGTTAAATTTATCATTAATAAGTTACTTGAGTTACTAAGTTGCATAGTAACTTAGTAACTCAAGTTACTAAGTTACTATGCAACTTAGTAACTCAAGTAACTAAGTTACTATGCAACTTAGTAACTCAAGTAACTTATTACTCAAGTAACTTATTACTTACTGTTTAGTGACTTGTTAACACGAGATGCAAAAGTAACTTATTACTTACTGTAGTTTGCTTAGTCAGTAGTACAAGTAGAGCTGTTTTTACGGAACTTAAAAACAGCTCATTACCATAAGAAAACAGAGCTTCAACATTGATCACATAAAAGGAAAGGATTTTTTTTTTGCTTAGCGACGTATTTAGTAGGTTTTCAGTGTATAATTTCACAAGAGGGCTAAGGTGTAAAAATCTTTCACTTGATCTCAAATGCTTACTGGCAGATATTAGCTATTGTGTCCATCCAGCTCCGAATGCGGACTTTGTTGTGTATATTTGGTGGATTGCTGAATTCATGCACAACAGCAATATGATAGGGATATGGTCCCTGGAAAAGCTGACGCTCCAGTGCTATCGAGTCAATCTGTCAAGAGGAAAGAGAAAGGCACAACAGCCACATTAACTGCTTTTTGTACAGATAATCATTAAAAAATAAAAAAATGATAAAACAGGGTTAATTAGTTTGAATCCAGAAGTTTACATAAAAATAAGCCTTTTTTCTCACTGTCTGAAGTTAAATCACACTTCAACTTCTGTTGTTTTTGGTGTAAAGTAAAAAAAGTATTTTTTTGTGCTAAATACCACAACAATGACAGAAAGAATATTTTAGTCATTAAGAGTGGATCATCATCCACCCCAGTCCTGAATACAGGCGTGCTTAGTCCAGTTCTTTTTACACTGTTCACCCATGACTGTGCACCCTCCCACTAATCAAAAAGGGTTCTATAAAGTTTGCAGACGAAGGGTCTGAAACAATGATGCAGCACCTGTCCCAGAGGTGTTCACTGAACAAAACCAAGGATCCCATGTTGGACTACAGAAGGTTCAGGAGGACAGTACTCTAAAGTGAACCTTGTGGACAATGTCAAATTGCTGGGCATCAACATCACCACAGACCCGAGCTGGTCACTTAACTCTGTTCTGACGAGAAAGGTCCAACCAAGACTCTTCTTACTCTGCTGCCCAAGAATGTCTACAGAGCCGTGATTGAGAGCAGCCTCTGTCAATATGACTGCGTGGTATGGCAATTGCATAGTCCAGGACAAAAAGCATGTGGTCTGAATGTCATGTTGTCATACTAAAATACGATGCTACATATGACACTAAATATGCCTTTTGGGAGTGGAAAGAGGTAACTCTTCTTTGGGAGCCGTATAGGTCTGCAAATATTACCATTGTATCCAGTATACGCAATGGATATTGGATGTAGTTTTACACATGAAAAGTGTGTAAAACCTTTGAACACATCACAGTTTTTCTTAACTGAAATATTTAGAATGGGGCCACCGACTTAAAATTGACATAAGATGTCAGTAATAACCAAAGCAATCCACACGCAAAAGAATCAAAACTATGGTAATGAGTCCACATGTAATGGGTAAAGCCTGAAATGCCAAGGGGAATAAGTAATTAAGGAAGCCAAGAATTCAGCTGAATTTGCCATTATTGCAAAGAACATTCCCACAGATATGTGTGAATCAATAAATTGTTTAAAATTAACTATGTTTCCTATAACCAAACTACTAAAAAGAGTTGTACAACTGGTAAAAGTAAAGAAACCTTAATAAGAAACTCTTACTGTTTCAAGTCATACTAAAGCAGTGGTTGCTAACACTAAAACCCCAGTGAGTGCTATTGGAGCCATAAACACAAAGTAGGAAGAACATCATTTGACCATTATTAAGACACAGCTACCCACCTCTCGGAACACTTCTGACAAAGGAGTCAAGACAATAATCAAAAAATTGCTTGAGAGTGAGGAAGCACAGCGAGAGCATCAGAAAGACCTGGAAAAAGCTGATACATTTTAGCTGATTAAGCAGTGCACTTAGTCAGAATAGCCTCTATGCACACTCAATGTGCAATACTCCACCAATGAAGAAAAATCATTTTCAACCTTGTTAAAGTACATTGCAGAAAATTTAAATAAGTCACTGTGCCTCAATGGAAAAAGTAGTAATCTTGGGATGAGTAATCACATCTCAATGTGCTCCTGGTTAAGGCATTGAGCCTTAGGTTGTATCAGTATATGAATGCATGAACATTTGTAACGGTCTCCTATTTGCAAATGTATGTAGGTTTGTGATTTATAGCCAAGTAATTTGGTGTAACATATGGGGACCCCACAAGAATCAGTGTTAGGTCCTTTACAATTTAGCCTATTAATAGAGATCATTAATGTATATTATTATCAACCATTATTAATAATGATTAATAATTAATCATTCTTAATGATTAATTAATAATCATTATATAATGACAATTAATAGAGATCAGTTGTTCTAGAAATGGAGACTAATCATATGCATATGTAATTTAAGTCTTCAAAGAACTGGAGATAATTTATCACCAACCTGATGCATAGGACGCATGTAGATAATACGGTTTCTCTCAGGTGGCATTCTTAGTATCTGATCCAGAACCTGATCCATGTCAAGCTTCTTACATTGAGCAAAGTCAAATCTATTGACTATGGGTGCCCTTTCTATTTTCAACTGCTTCAAAACACGACATCTAGTGGCTGCAAAAAGAGGAAAGCACAAGAGAGAGTTCATATGTAGATAAGAAGACATCAATGAGCTAAATTTTATACAAACATAAACATGAAAAAATTAATCAAAGATACAAAGACTGCATTATGAAGTTAATAAACAGACATTTAAGCTCTTTCATAATTAAAAAAAGATCACTATTAATAATTCATATTTATTTAAATAATAACATAATTTACACTGCGACAGGTTGGCGAACTGTCCAGGGTGTACCTCGCCTCTCGCCCGGAATGTAAATGGTATTTAAAGTAAAACTTACCCCCAAATCAACAGTTTTTTTTATTGCTGATAAATTGTGTAAAAAGGTTATTTACCTTTATGTTTCTGCACAAATTATGACATTTTTATATAATTCTTTTAGTTTGGCATTATTTTGGTTAACTGCAAAAGACTGGCAATCTGTCCAGTATGTGCCCTGCCTCGCACCTGTTGACTGCTAGAGATGGGCATCACAACATCTGCAGCCCCACTATAGGGATAAGTGTTTAAGATGGATGGATAGAGGGCTGACACTCCTAAGCCTCACTGGTAAGGTATCAGGGGTTGGTGGAGAGGACAGTTCAGTCGGATAGCTGAAACTTGGATTGATTAAGAGCAGTGTGGTTTTCATCCTGGTTGTGGAACACTGAACCAGTTGAGGAAAGTTAATTTAACATTGAAAAAAAGGGAAGTAATTTGTTGCCAAGAGTTAAGACTAACTACATTTTTATTTAAGATTGCCAAATGATGATCAATTTTGAGACATAAACATACCACTGACTCTTAATTACCATGAATGAACATCATTTTGGGACAGTCTTTGAGGACCAGGTCCGTGATTCCACAGTTGGTCAGAGTGATGCCGACCAGATTCTTACTCTTCAGAGACAAAACCTGTCCAAGTAAAAAGTATGTCAAAAATGAATAAAATTCATATCCATCACAGACAATGCTGATTATTCCTCAAATGCACATTATTCTAAGTAGAAACTCTTAATTAGATTAATAGAAAAAATACACTGCTCTGAAACAAAAGGAACACTACAATAACACATCCTAGACCAAAATGAGTGGAATATTCAAAAATCTTTGTTACATAATGGAATGCTTTGAGAACAAAAGATAAAAATTATCAAAATAAATTCAAATTAATAACCCATGTCAACTTTTTGCTTATGAAATTTCCATCAGGTGTACAACATTAGGCATTGTTCAATGTGAATTAGTTAAATAATAGGTCTATCAACTCAAATGGATAGACCATTTGAGTTCTCACCCATGGTGATATATTATTCAACTAAAAACAGCAAATCAGTGAAGCTTCCTTTGAATGTATTCACTTGTATATGATCGTCCTCAGTGACGGGGTCAGAGGTGCTGGTTGATTTGTCAGCCATCCGTTTCCTCCTCACTGCTACTCGAGGCCTGGCTTTTGAAGCATCTACAAAATGGAAACAAAGTATATATATATATATAACCCAAAAGTTTACCACTAAGTGAGAATAAAGACACCAATAGCAATTCCCAATTCAGTTTCCTTGCATGTCATAGGTCTTAGAGGAATTCATCTGTCCATGGAATGTTTATCAATTTAATACACCAAGGTTTTCTTTTAATGCCCTATTTTAAGATTTAAGAAACTTTAACCAGTTTCTCAAATCTTTCTCATTTGCTTAAACAAAACTACTAAAATGCTAAATCAGACCATTTATTAAAGACTTATTTGGTTATTTTAGCAAAGAAGCACTTGTAAGTGTATGTGTGTGTCGGGAGGGGGGGAGGGTAGTCACAAAATCTTAGGCATTGCTGAATCCTCACTTTTAAAGGAATCACCCACCACAGAGCATTCAGCTAGGCTTTCAGCTAAACTGTCTAAAAAAAAGCTATATCCAATCCTTTTTTTATTTAAACCTTTTAGAACAATGTTTATTACTATGTTCCTCATTGTCCTGGAATGGCACTACTGAAAGTCAATCATGACATTGTGCAGCCTCAGAAAACTATATATTGTATATAGCTGTATCACTGGATACCTTTATTAAGGTATCCAATCTTAATAAAAGGTTTGATACCATTCATTAATTTGCAGATGCTTGAATTTGCTGTAATGATCAAACACACAAGGGTGGGCTAGTTAAAATCTGTCTGACAGAGTTTTGTTTGTTACAAATGATTATGATAAATCTTCCTCAATTCCCAAACTCGGTATAGAATAGCAAAGGATTATATCCTTGAGCCTTTTCGACTGTGTGCATGTTGAAAGTGTAGCTGGATGAATGGGGCTAAAGAGTAAAAGTGCTTTGAGTGGTTGAGTTGCATAGGTGCACACTATGCAACTCCATTTACCTTTTATTGGTCAGCCAAAACAGGTGTACCCTGATTAATGTTTAAAATGGAATTTAAAAATTCAGATTCAGATATCATGTAATTTGTTTGTTTGAAGGAATACAGGAATAAACAGCATGACTTATGGGGATGTCTCAGAAAAAAATCTTAAAAAATCAGAAGCAGGAGCAAATATTTACTGAAGTATAAGGGCCACATAATATGGAGTACTGGTGTGGCTTAGAACTGGATCTCTTGATGTGGAAAGTCAAACAGATTTTTCAACAGAACCTCACTCCAGTACTAGCCTCTGTTATACCATGTAATCAGTTTGGTGGGGGAAAACTCCCAACAAAACTACTTAGCAGAGCTCCACTGAAGTTATAAATTTTAAACTCAGTATGACCTGATGTAGGTTCCAAAGACTCCAAAGATGTGTGGGTGCAAGATCTTGTTAAAGGCCGCCTTGGAACAAAGTCCTGACCGCCCTCATTATGATGGGAACAAATAACAGACGGTATCCCAGCATTGGTTGACTGTCTGCCTCCGTGTCTTTCCTGCTGTGCTGATGTCCCAGTAGAAGAACAGCCTGATGTCATGCATCCCACACTGACAGGACCAGAACTCTCCCCTTTCTCACTTGCAAAACTGTCCTCGTTCTGCATGTCAGACTTGGCACATTCAGTCCTACTGTATGAAGTAGATCTGTAAGTGGTTGGTCTGCAGGTGTTCTGGTTAGTTATCCTCCCAAATCCATCCACATGTCCAGAGGAAGCTGTGTCAGCTTCGACCCTGTTCAAAGATCCAGTAATTGGTCTTGTTCTGTTGCTTGATGCTGCCCCAGTACTGCCAGTGATTTGAACTTGCCCAATGTCAGCCCTCTCTCTCACAGTGCCCCCAACAATCCCAGAGGTCTTTTCTTTATTTCCAGATCTCCTGTAGTTCTCTGTAGCAGCCTTTATGTCTGCCTTGATCTGTTCACTGGTCACCTGGCAGCTCTTCTCACAGGTGCTCTGTGTCACCTGAGCCTTTCCCTGATCAGAGATAGGAACACTTTTGCATCGTCGTAGAGGAGTCTTTCCTTTACCTGAATAAAAAAAAAGTACATATGTACACAAATGTATTTTATGTTAGAGTAGAAAGATAGAGGTATGTCAAATAATTAAAGAAATTTAAAATGTGCAACAGATTTCTGGAAAAAAAGGAGGAATAGTGGGAAGCTGCCAAGAATTTAATTAATAAATCCTCAATTTGTGCCCGGTATACCTTAATTCAGTGCAATATATTCTACAAAGAGCATTACACAAATGCAAAATTAGCAAAAATTTACTCATCGGTCAGTGACTCTTACAAGTAGGTGTAGTTAGTCGCCAGCTAACCATACTCATGTTTTGGGCTTGTCCAAATTATAAAGCAGGTCTTGGGTTAACATTTTCAAAACACTCAAGTACATAATCAGACAATCGTTCCCAATCCATTGTCAGATATATTTGGCAACCCTCCAGATGCCAAATATCTGGAGGGATCTGAAAAGCCAGAAGGGGGCTTTTCACGTTTTCTGTAATAGGTTCTAGCCTTCACTACCCTTTTGGCTAACAGACTTATTCTACTTAAGCATCCCTGTGTGTCATGACCACTGGGTTAGAGATGTTCTTTACAATCTGAAGCTGGAAAAACTCAGATTTTCACCTAAGGGTCTTAACAGCAAATTTATGGAGACTTTGAGACCTTTTCTATCTGTAGTTGGCACCATCACTTTTCTCCCTCATACAGAAGCAAACTAAGCAAATCTGTTGGCCCTCTCATCTTTATTTAGTTCTTTTGTTGGTGATCGACACATATTCTTCTTATATAATTATTTTATATAAATTTTCAATAGCAGTAAAACAGTCTTAATACATGGTTTGCAAATTTATGGTAAGCATTTATAGGTTACCTTAGCCCAAATTAAACACTATCCCTGGAATTTGTCAAAATCACTAAACCATACCTGGATCAGTTCCAAGAGCCAGTTGTGAAATGAGAAGAGCAGCTGTGATGAATTAAATGTCATGTTTTCAATAACTAAGTAGAAAATCATTGTGATTAACAGAAATAAAGGCTTTCAAACATCCATCATTAATTTATGATGAATGAACATATTCATTGAATATGTTTCATTTAGTGATGAGATTCCTAAAATAAATGGACTTTTCAATCATTCATTTATTGAATGCTTGTATAAAATACTGTACTTCTCAACTTCCAAAATTACTTTTCTTTCTGACCTTTGCTCTCACATTTCATCAGCTTTGGCCGATGCTCCTATGGCGACTTGAACGAGAGAACTTTACTTAAAAGGTTTGTATGGAGCTAGCTTGGAGGAATACAGTTTCTTCGAGAAAAAAAAGTACCGTAATCTAAAAAAAATGTTCAAAGCTACCTTTGATGTTCAAGGTTTTACTTTCCAGTTTCAATTGTTTCAAGTTTCAAAATTTTGATCCTATTTGGAGATGGATGACAGTAGTGTGGAACTGGATATGTCTTTAAACATCATTGATATTCTTCTATGTGCACGTGTCTGATTTTGAAAAACAACAAGCTTCACTGATATAACCTGCTTATGTCAACACCACACAAATATCAGTGGAAAAAATATGATATTGACAAATTTGAAAAGCATTGTGAGTCCGTGTTTAACATTTTCCATGCTCTCAAAGTAAAGCGAAAAAGACCTGCAAGACCGCTACTGAGGTTGCTCCTATCTCAAAGGTCTACTTGGAGGAAGAAAACAGACACGTTCATTATTGATACTTGAGCAGTCTAGACAAATGGCCTGACATAGCCTGGTAATCCGCCGCTGTCTGCAATATTAGAAGTGAAATTATGAATCAATGGAACCAGATTTTGTCAGCCCCAATTGAGCTCCACTTGTTTTGCGTGTATGCATAGCCATAAATGATACATATTGACAGCATATATGTACAAATATGCCAATATATTCATAACTGCAGCTAGTATTTTGGACAAATTTAGTCTGTCTTGGTGACTTGTGAAAATATGGATGTGGTGCTCATTCATTTTCTTAGTTGGTCCAGATGGATTCTTGTAAATTGATTCCAAATTTGGTGTGGCTTCAAGGAAGAATTGGATAAGGTTCTAATATTGATGGCTGACGATGCAGAGGTGCTGTGCTCTTTCAGGTGTACAGCCCCAAAAACAATCAAAGAATGCAATGCCTCAATTAAAAATGTATTGAATCTTTACTTTGGAGAAACTAATCAAAGATTATACTAAAAGTTGTCCCAACAGGAAAGAGCAAGACTCAAGTGTTTATGTAAATATACAGGGCAAAAGAGCAGTTAGATGTGTGTCCTGAGTTGAGCTCGTACCTTTTGCGCAGGATGCTGGCTCCTGCAAACAGGTAGGTGGTATTAGCCTGGAAACAAGGCCTTCCTCTTCATCACTATCAGAGTCTGAGACAGCCGATGGAAGCTTAGGAGCAACAGCAGTAGCGGTTCTAGGCCGATGGTTGACACCACTGGGACCTACAGGTGGAAGGTAAAAAATATTATAAAAAAAAAAAAAAGAATTAATTAGTTTACCTTTTCTGAACAACAAAAATAGAAAAATATTTAAATACAACATCATAGTTTATAAATCCAAAGAAAATAATTGTTCAAAACCTGCTTGTTCCTCATCAGGAGATTGTGATGTTCCAGCTTGACAAATGGGGCCTGCCATATTTTCTATCCCTATTCCATCTTCTGCTTCTTTTATGTCAATATGAGGCTCTATCTCCATTTTCTCTTCCTCATATGCAACCTCATCCATTTCATCTTCTTCCTGCAATCCATTCATTTCTAGTGGCTCTTGGAGAAAAACACACAAATATTATTCCTTAAGTCCACTGCTTTGTGGGTTAGACAGAAATAGTGGGGGCTTACTTAGAATAGTGTTTCTCAATCTTTTTTTGGGCCAGCGCCTCTGTCCATTACCCAGGTTCCTCACCACCCCTCATCAAAAGAATTGTAGGCTACTTTGCACTGAATATTGTTTTATTGTTAATTTTACTATCACTATTGTTGATATTTAGGTTTTTATGGTTGTTTCTGTATTTATCATCTAGATTAATTTCCCAGAGAAAAAAAAGTCATGTGAATAGAAATTATTCAAAAATTATATTCAAAAATTGCAATGTTAAAATTTGTAAACCTATCAGGAGTTAATAAGAGTGAAAAAATATTCTTATTCTGCCACTTTCCGATGTTAGTTGCTAAATTTTGCACAAAATTACCAAATAAAAGAAATACAAGAATGCCTGTTTAAACTTTGATCTATTTGCAAACCGACAGTGCTCTGCAACATTAAAACATGGATAGAACTGCAACTACATTAATCAGAACTCTTCTTCTCTTCAGTGTTTCTATCAGTTTCTGGTGGTGCAGCTCTGTGCTGCCTTCAAGAGAACGGGACATCAGAGTATCATCCATAAAATTTCACCCATATGGCATAACAAAAAACTAAAGTTCCAGACCCTTTTAATGCCATACAAATGAGACATAAACATATATTATATCTTTATATAGACCTGTCTATTGATTTATAGATGAATAGTTATACTGGACAGAAATTACAAAGAACAAAGCTGGTTCTAAAATCCTACTGAGTCAGATTGAAAGTGCCATGGAGTCACTGAACAGCCTCATGACATTAACACTGACATGAAAAATAATAATGAAAAAATATATCAAATCTAATGAAAAACATAAATAAGTGATTATCATGTGCAAAATATATTTCTTCTTAGTACTAGATGTTGTCCCAACAAACCCATGGCACTTCAACAATATTATTTGACCTTTTATCTGAAAATAGTGTCCGTTTATTCTTGCTTCATAGTCCTCTGTATTAATTATTGCTCGAATGGTCATGCCATACAAGTTTAATCCTCTATATTTAATTTAGTTTCTTAGTTTATTCTTACATTTTATTCTTCATTCATTTCCATTTAGTTGTCTTTGATATGATCCTCTCTTGGTTTGTTATGTTCTCTTTAGTTTCTTTCCTGTTGCTAGTTTTATTTATTGACATTCACCACCAGTCTTCTTTACTCATCATGCTAACCACCTGTTGCATAGCTTAATCAGCATGTGTTGATTTTTCACTTTTCAGCATCAAATTCTCTGTTTTTATGCACTGATTCACATCTAGTTGTCGCTCTGTTCTACTTCCTGGTTCTCCGGTTTCTGAGTTTTGCACAACGTGGGCGTTTTTTTTTGGTTTTTGTTTTTACCATACTGTGCAGAGTGGAGAAAAGCAGACTGGCATAAGCTTTTTAAAACAACGGGAAAAATCCCAGTATTGTGATGATTGAAATTCAAAAGTGCTGTGGTGCTACCGTTTCATACCAAACCACTTACAGCAGCAATTTTAACTTTATAAAATGAACGCTGTCTATCGTGGTGTCACCAATTTATTTAAATTGGTTCATTTTTCTGAGGGATACATAGTGAATGTATCGTGATTTTAATAATTACATGTTTAAAAGTATGATATTCCATTGTCCTTCTATGGAAGAATGCAGCTTCCAGAGGGACAATAAAACACTTTTTAATATAATTTTGACATGATCACAGCACTGCCAAAACATATGTAGAAAAATTCTCAATAAAACATTAAATATTTGAAAATCAGACACCAGACAAGTGAATCACAGCAACGTCATCAGTCAGTGTAACGCTGAGCTGATGTGGTGAAGCTACCAGTAGCAAGACCGTGGAGTTGAGCCAAGAAACTACAAACACTGAAGAGAAGAGCTACCATCAATACAGTTGTAGCCAAGAATGTTTTAATGTTACACAATACCGTTTTAGCAAGTTGCTCAAAGTCTAAACTGGTATTGTTGTGCATTTAAGAAGAGAAGTTTACCTTTGAGCAAACGCCCCCAAAGGAATCCCAGCAACCCCCTTTGTAAAAATTTCCGCCAGCACCCCCTGCTGTCCTCTGAACGCCCACCCAGGGGGGCGGTACTGCCCCCGTTGAGAAACGCTAATTTAGAGATAAGAACTTATTCTATGTACACAAAAGGCTTCCATCTGGGTTAGTAAGCACTTCTCATTTGCCAAGGTAATCCATCCAAAAGGATGGATCATTATTAGCATGTTGATATACCACATCTGTGAGATCACAGGTGTCCTAATAAGGCAGTATCATTATAGCGTAGATGTGCCTTATGCTGACCACAAAAAAATTTGCAGTTTGATTACACAGCACATACAGACAACCATTGAAATGGAGAGGACCAAGGTCCCAGAGGCCACAATCAACAATATGATCAACTAACTGTATGGAAGACAGATGTGTTGCAGTGCATCAGACAAATGGTGGTCACACCAGATACTAAGTGGTTTTCTGACTCCACCAATATAGTAAAACTGCATATTTTAGAGTGGCTTTTTATTGTAGCCAGACTGAGACACATCTGGGAAATGAATTCAGAGCACACATGTATAGAAAAAAAATACAGCCTTGAATTTTTGCCTGAATATATGCACAGAATATTATATGCAGAACTATGTGTCCAATGAAATATTATAGAAAAAGAAATGCTAAAACAAAGCAGACACCCACCCAAAAAATTATGTTAAGCAATAAAGTGTATAGAACTTCTCTCTGCACTTAGATGAATTATTATTCTGAGACAATGCCAGGCTGAATGTAAATATCAAAGATACTGGTAAAAAAAACAATAAGGTGACTGCCTGTAGCATTCAATCAGCCCAAACTCCTTACATCTTATTTGTCACACCTGGGAGGTGGCAAATAACACATCTTACGAATAGCATCCATCCATCCATCTTCTGCCGCTTATCCGGGGTCGGGTCGCGGGGGTAGCAGCTTAAGAAGGGAGGCCCAGACTTCCCTCTCCCCAGTCACTTCCTCCAGCTCCTCCGGGAGAATCCCAAGGTGTTCCCAAGCCAGCCGAGAGACGTAGTCGCCTCCTCCCGGTGGGACGTGCCCGAAACACCTCACCAAGGAGGCGTCCAGGAGGCATCCTGACCAGATGCCCGAGCCTCAACTGGCTCCTCTCGATGTGGAGGAGCAGCGGCTCTACTCCGAGTCCCTCCCGGATGACCGAGCTTCTCACCCTATCTCTAAGGGAGAGCCCAGCCACCCTACGGAGAAAACCCATTTCGGCCGCTTGTATCCGCGATCTTGTTCTTTCAGTCATTACCCAAAGCTCATGACCATAGATGAGGGTAGGAATGTAGATCGACCGGTAAATTGAGAGCTTCGCTTTTTGACTCAGCTCTGTCTTCACCACGACAGACCAGTACAGCGCCCACTTCACCGCGGACGCTGCACCAACCCGCCTGTCGATCTCACGCTCCCTTCTTCCCTCATTCGTGAACAAGATCCTGAGATACTTGAACTCCTCCACCTGGGGCAGGACATCTCCCTCGACCCGGAGAAGGCACTCCACCCTTTTCCGACCTTCTTACGAATAGCAATTAGGATGAATCTCCAAAAGAGGAAGTTTTACTAACGGCTGCCCATGCTGCGTTGACATACAGCTGGGACACTTTGTTGTCAAAATATCAACAGTATTCCAAAGTGATTTAAACTATTTTACTTTTAAATACGGGCATAATCTTATTTAAAAGCCCCTTAACCCTCATCCCCAGAAAATACAATGGAAAAACGGCACAAGGGCTTTCCGTTGCAGGTTAAGGAGTTAAGAATGTTTAAAAATTAACAGTTTTCAAGTGGCTATATTGTATATCTAACCAGATTTGGCTGTGCCTGCTTGTACTACTTTATTCATTTAAAAAAAATCCAAGCAAATCTCGAGTCAGTGGTATAGTTTCTACTTACAAGCTTCACAAAATAATTAAAATCTTAATAATTTCAGAAATTGAAGAAAAAATAAAACGAATAAGATATTTTTAGAATCGTAGATGTGAAATTCTAAAAATCACAAAAAAAATCTAAAAATCTAAAACTTTTTTTTTTTCTAAAAAAAAAAAAAATCTGTCAAAAAGATTACAGAAGAGATGAATGCCTGTAGCATTCAATCAGCCCAAACTCCTTACATGTAGGACTTACCATCATGTTCCTGCTGCCTTTGGTTGTTATTGATATTGTTGACAGGTGGAGGAGCAGGTGGCATGTTGGCCTCATCAGGTTGATGGTGCTGATTATTGTCATTGCTGGCATTCTGATTGCTCACAAGTGCAGATGACACACCAATACCAGTTCCTGCACTCAGACCCACTCTGGCACAGCCCTGTCAGACACACAAAATTGACACTTAGGTTGCAGTCCACACTAGCCCTGTATGGTCCACTTGAACTTTTGGTTTGTTTATGTAGAAAGTCCGGTTTATTTGGGGAGGTCTGAATGAACAATCAACCTCTAATGTGGACCAAAAAAGAGAACTCTGGTTCGCCTTAAAAACCTTGGTCACCGTTTGGTTGAAATGAACTCTGGAGTGGTTTGAATGTAGTGTGAATTCAAGCAAACTGGAGTCCACTAATTTTAATAGTGGCGATTCTGCAAAATTGAATTATTGACAAATATAAAAGAGAAATTTGCTTAGTCCTCTCTTGACAGAACTGACAGAAACCAAATTGTTAATAACTTTACATTCAGGGAGAATACATATTTTACATATCAAAACATCAGCAATTTTCTCATCTTTAATTAAAGCCTTGTTTTATAGAAATCAGGTAAGAAATAAGGCTGCTATGACTATTTTTGTGACAGATTATTGTTCATCCCGCACTTGAACATTATGGCTTTGCGGACATGACTCGTAGTGATGGTGCCTGCAGAAGCACATCACTACCTCCAGTGATGCACAGCAATGATGTCCAATCCAGTTACATATGTATATCAATGGAGAAATACTTCAACAGCTAAAATCTGATACTGCTCCGTTTTTGTTTACATTTTGAGAAGAAGAAAGTTGCACTGGTCTTCAAAGGTTTTGTCTCGATTCCTTCTGTAGTTCTTGGTGTAGTGCTGCACAGATAAGGGGGGATCAGGGTTTTTCCAATTAGTTTGGATGTTTTCACAGTGCAGTGAGAAAGCGTACCAGTTAAAAATTTAACAAATGTTGCAAATCTGGTCCCCAGTCGAACTAAGTATAATGATAGCCAAAACTGTTTCAGATCATTCTCAAAGGAAATAGGGGAAACTATAGGTCGTAGAGATCTGAAACTCAGAACATAGGTAGATCCCCCCCGAATCAAGAAAGTCTCTTGGAGGTACCCATTAAAATGCACAGGGAGGCTCCCATTTTGAGTAAAAGGTCAAATTTCGTCCATTTTTCACTTTTACCTTCGTCAAACTTTAACAAACTCCTCCTAGAGATTTCAACTCATCTGCTTCATTCTTGGTTAGAATGCAGGGGGCTTTAAAAGTTATCAAAAAAAATTAAGGTAGAGTGGCGAACTTGGCGTACTCACTGAAACATTATAACTTTCACATAAAAAGCTAAAATACACTGCCATGGCTCCCCAACCATCAGACTTAGTAAGTTTTCTGGTATTGATATCAGCAAGTACCTAAACTGTACTCGTACTTTGAAAAAAAACTGACATCAGTACACCCCGTATTGAGAGCCACTGGTACATAGTTACCCTAACATGAAACAGACAGCATGGAAGCAATAGGAAAAAACACTGGCAGGGGAATTTACTATCTGATATATTGATAACAAACAAGAAAGAACACTTTGGTGTCTCTTTTTATGGGCACCCTAAAAATGAGTAATTTCCTTACTTTTCTTCTGTTTTTTTTTTTTACATAACTAGAATACCCCAATGCTTAAAGAAATGGACGATGTGAAGGAGAGTCTGTAAAATACCTTAGGTGGCTCTCTGAACATTTGGTCTAAGTAGATGAACTCCAAACAGGGAAGTAACTCTACGAAGTGGCAGAAAGATTCCAATCTGATAGCATGACAACGAACTAAGGTAAGGTCAACAAGACGGCTCCATCTTGAGTGATCTGAAGACAAAGGTAGCAGAAGACACAACTGCAGTTCCACAAAGAGACTAAATGGAAGACTTTAACATATCAACATTAAAAGCAAGAGGTTTACCTGTGATCCACTGATGAGGGTTATGAAGGTGAGGACAGTTGTAGATAAGCAGATATTTAATATTAGTGAACACCTCATTTACCACCTTGATACCAATATCCGTGATGATGCCAGGGTTCTCAATGACATCAGCTAGGCCATATTTCACCAGCTCCAAGTGACTCATCTTACCTGCATTAGCAAAACAGCAGAACATTTACCTGTTTTCATCCAGTTTATTATATATAAAAGTATTCATAAGTAAATTTAAATTTACTTAGACATACACTAATTATACAGTTCCCATCAAAACAGGTTGCTCTTGAAAATGAGACTTCAAAACTTAAAGATATTTACCCATATTAAAAGGCGAGAAAAACAGACTAGCCAACTAATTTTCTACTTAGTGCCAATTTAGAGAAAAATCTTCTTTGTTAGTGCCCGAGAGTCGAATTTGAAATTATATACACTCTGAAGAGTGTATAAAACCTTGTCATCTATGTTTTTTAGTAGCGCAATCAAAAAACTTTAGTTTCTACTCAATGAGTTACAATAACATTTAATTTCACTTTGGGATCAATAAAGTGTATTTGAATTTGAAAAATGTGAACATTAGAGTGCATTTGTACCAACAGATGCACACTACTATGTAGAAGTATGTTTAGACTTCTACAAGCGAATCTGAGTGGGAGGAGATATGTTCCATGTAACAGGAGTGATTTTTGACTCCTCAAATAATTAATCAGTGATACCAACCAGAGTAAACAATGAAACAAAATCCAAACATTCTGAATGCAGCATACTTACAATAGCCACCACAAAACAAGGCATGCTAACTTAACCACATTCTTTTCTAAGCTTTATGAGAAATACAAACATTGTAAAAGAAAATCATCCACATATCCCAAATGGAGCGTCTCAAACTGGGGGAACTCAAGTTCGGCCATTTTGAGAGCTGAGAAAACTCCATCTTTAGTGAGTGAAGGCTGGATTCGGAGTTCATGAAGTCTGTAAAATACAAATGGAATACAATTAAACATAAATTCATTCATATTTTTAAATAGCATACTCAATAAATCAACAATCTAAAATGTTGAGGACTCTTAGCAGAAATAGTGCTGTCCAGCCTATTGTATTTGCCATATTTTTTGCTCTGCTTTTCCAGCACTTTGTGGCTTTTTGGAGGCCTTAACATATCCAAAAACCCGCCAAACATCACAGAAAATTGTCACTTCATAGAAATGTTTGGATTTCAATAGCATCCAATAGTGGCCATGACCAAATTGTTCTAAACATAGTTTCAGAGTCTTGGTCCTCAAGGAAAACACCCCTGCATATGTCATGTTAATCATCCATCAAATAAAATCAGCTGGTCCAAAGCAAGGTAACACCGCAAACATGCAGGGCAGTGTGCTTTGAGGCTAAGGGTAGAGAAACACTGCTCTAGAGCATCTATTTGAGACAGGCCAAACCGTACATCATAGAGATCTGAAGCATGGTAACTCCGTATGTCCCTTCCTAACCAAGAAAAAAAAGTTTCTTGAAAACATGTCCTAAAATGTACAGGGAGGCAGCATTTTGAGTAAAAGGGAATATTATGGCCACGTTTTGCATTATATTACAGACATTTTCCTATTGAAAATGAAATACTAAATCAGTTAATTTGATTTAAAACCCTAGTATTTAAAGACACACACAATTAAAATTAGAAAGAAAAACAGATTTAAAAGGGAAGCACCAGAATAAATAATACAGAGAAGGTAACTGAACCTTATGTGCTTGTTAATAAGAATGAAAGACCAACTCCGTTAAACTGAATTCAGAACAGAGCAATTGACCTCGAACCAAAGAATGTGATAAGGATGTATTTATCAAAAAAGTTTATCAAACATGTGAACTTTGAATTTGCCTATCTAAACAGCCTCATTTGTTTATTAATTTAGCCTCACAGAACATGCGCAGTTTGCCAGAGTATGCCAGTGTATGTGAGGCTGATCTAAGCAGAAACATAGCAACAGTTCAAACGAACACTAAAGATCTTCTTCTCTCCAAGAATTAAACTCCATAATATTAGCTGAATGAATGTATTACAAGTATTAGCAAAAATGGCTAAGTACCTGCGGGCAGCAGTGATAATGAGGTAGCCCAAGTCCACTTCCAAGGCATTCTTGCAAGCTCCAAACACAATGGTGTGAAGGTTTCTAAATCCTCCTAAGTAAACACATAAAAAGACTACATGACCATTTTATACTTGATGAAGAAATAAATTGTGTGAAAAATACCAAGGAAGTTTAAAATACAAAAATATTAAAAGATACACATAATTAAATAAATAAAAAATAAGTTACTAATAAATAAAACTGAAAATCATAACATATAATGAATATATCAGGTAGCTATTACATAGGTTATTAAACAAAGAAACTAATTAAAATAGATGTACAAATTCATGTCTTACTGTATAATTTAATGACTGACAACAGTAACAGTCATTTAATAACTATACTTTTTGTAAATGTAGTCACACGGTTATTTATTTATTCTCAACTATGGGCAGATAGATCCTCCACAGTCATGAGCTCTGCATTATGCTGCTATAAGTTTTGGATGGTATAGGACATAATGACTACTCTTCACTTTGTTGCCCTCTAATTTTATTATTTGCTGTTAATTCAGCTTTTAACTTTATCTTTTGTGTGTTTTTCTCTCCAAAGAAACTAAATCTGGTCTGGTTCTTAGCTATGGCATCATCATTCAGTCGGTTACAATATCAGGTTTCCCGGCTTGATATTTATTTCTTGATTATTAATAAGTCTCTCATGAACACAGCGATGGTTGAGTAGCTTATTTAAACGCCTGTTCTGCTAGTAAATCAGTCTTTGAGTCATTTTTTGGGGAGTTAATGGAACCGAAACGCACTGAATTGCACAACACCTTATTGAAACAATAATTACTTATTAATAATTTTAACACCTTTTCTTTTTTTCTCTAACGTAGCTGTCAGACGAGGAAGTGCTGGTCTCAGCATCCTAGCAGCATTCAGTTTGTCGCCTGCTGCCGACATTGACCAAAACCTTCGCGATCTACGTATTGAGCACCCCTGCTCTAAACATTCATCTCAAACAAGAAGAAGACTGATCAGAGATGTAGCTAAGAAGCCCCTGATCACTCTGGATGAACCTCAGAGATCTATAGCTAAAGGAGAGAGTCTGTCTATAGGACAACAATCAATCGTACACGGCACAGATCTGGTCTTTATGGAAGAGTGGCAAGAAGAAAGACATTTCTCAAAGATATCCTTTAAAAGAGATTGTTTAAAGTTTGCCACAAGTCACCACAACATATTGAAGAAGGTGCTCTGGTCTGATAAAACCAAACTCAAACTTTCTGGCCACAATGTAAAACGATATGTTTGACATAAAAGCAACACAGCTCATCACCCTGAACACACCATCCCCACTGTCAAACACGATGGTGGCAGCATCATGATTTGGGCCTGCTTTTCTTCAGCAGGGACAGGAAAGATGGTTAAAATGATCCCAAACATAAAGCAAAAAAATCTACAATGAGGTGGTTCAGGTGTTAGAATGGCCAAAGTTCAGACCTTAATCCAATCGAGAATCTGTTGAAGGAGCTGAAAACTGCTGTTCACAAATGCTCTCCATCCATCCAACCTCACTGAACTTGAGTTGTTTTGCAAGGAAAAATGGGCCAAATTTTAGACTCTTAATGTGCAAAACTGATAGACATACCCCAAGCAACTTGCAGCATTGATCCCAGGAAAAGGGGGTGCTACAAAGTATTAATGCAAGGGTATTGCATTTGTATTTATTTGTTAAAAAAGTTTAAATATCCAACAAATTTTGTTCCCCTTCAATTGACTCACGTGTTGATTCTTCACAAAATAATTACTATTATTTTGTGCACTCTATATGCAGTGTATCTATATTATGCACTGTAAAATATATATATAGTGCATCACAAAAGTGAGTAGGTGTGTTAAATTTTATTCTTTGCCACGAGGCGCCATGTTAGAACTGTCAGTGACCAGTATGAGAGAGTGTGAGAGCTGCACTACAAAATTTAACAATGCACACACATGCACACATAAGATCTAGTAGCACTAACTAGTCTCTTGACATTTTGGAGGAAAAATTACAAGCAGTGTTCAGTTTGGACATTTAGGGGTGTAGTCCTTTAGGGGTGTACTCACTTTTGTTGCCGGTGGTTTACACATTAATGGTTGAAGATAGTTATTTTGAGGGAAGAATACATTTACACTGTTATATAAGCTGCACACAGACTACTTTTTGTTGTGTCAAAGTGTCATTTTGTCAGATGACTAATGCTGGTTCTGATTGGCTGTTTCTGACTCAGGAGGCAGGCTTTTACTGCCTCCTCCCCATCCATAACACAGGGAGGAGGCAGAGGAGATCAATTGATTTTTTTCAGAGATTATCTGCCTCACGCTGGGACATAGCAAATGTAAATGCATATGTAAAATTTATTTTTTTGTTGGTTTAGTCACATGCTGCACTTTTAAGACTTCAGTGTGAGTTCACTCAAATACTGTTCCTTTAACATGGATCAATTTAGAATGTAATTAATTGAATGGAAATTCAATTAATTCCCATTCATTATAATAGTCATAATTGTATGACTATTATGTCTTACCTGACCTCCAGCTATCCTCCACCACATGTTGGATAAGGCCTCCAAGGAAAGGAACCCTCACCAGCTCCAGCTGCTCCAAGTTCCGGGCTGATGCTAAGCCGGTAACCAGTGGAACATATTTCAGGGAATTGGTTGGTCCTGCACAATTCCTCATCACAAAAGATCTCAGGTTCACACACAAAAAGTCCTTAAATGGTTGTGGCTTGGTGAGACGGACCCATTTGAGGTAAAGGTGTCGTAGCATAGACACACATGGAATCTCTGGGACATTCACTCCTGCAAAAGTCATTTTAATTAAATGCAGCTGTAGCATTTTACAATGAGAGCTGAAAATGACTTGTGAAAAAAAATAGAATCACATATTAATTTCAGAGACAGACAAAAAAAAACCCCATCATCAACATTAGCAAGACCCTGTCAGTCATGTCCTGGACTGTGGGAGGAGTACTCTGGGACAAATCACGCATGCTGCAAGGTAACAGTGCTACCAACTGCATCACTATAATTCATATTAAAAAAAAAAAAAAAAAGTCATGTCTTTTGGGTATTCTACCCCACTCACCCACAAGGTGTAGTGTCTGAAGTTTTGCAGTTACGGGGATGGTAAGTTTATTCTCAGCTGGAATTGGAAAAGCCCCATTTCGGTTGCGAAACTTTCCCAGAATGTGAACCTGAGGCATGTAGCTCCAAATGGCTTCCACTAGCTCTAGATGAGAAGTCTCAAGACCCTACAACAAAATAATGATCAATGGTTATTTATAGCACTTTTCATACAGTTGGGTGCAATACATAGTTCTTTAGACAGGCTAAAAATAGAAAGAAAGAAAATTTCCAAAACACTTTATAGTCTCATTGTGATTAAATAAACACATAAGCCAATGACGAATTAATAGAATAGAACAGAAATATTGCTTTATTGTCCCACAGGAGGCAAATTAGGGAGTAGGACCAAATGCTACTGTTACTATATAACAGGAATCTTCAAATCCAGGCCTTGAGAGCCGATGCCCTTGGTCCAACACACCTGAACTAAACGGCTAAATTACCTGCTCAGTATCAA
The DNA here is from genome assembly GCA_911649635.1 of Poeciliopsis gracilis. Taxonomy (NCBI): domain Eukaryota; kingdom Metazoa; phylum Chordata; class Actinopteri; order Cyprinodontiformes; family Poeciliidae; genus Poeciliopsis; species Poeciliopsis gracilis. The sequence continues at coordinate 191,254 of CAJVRI010000739.1, read as the reverse complement.
GTTCTCCAGGTTCTCCTCAAAACCTAGATTTGAGGATCCCTGCAATATAATAGCATATATTTTTGGAATTTAAAGAAAACTACAAAATTTGGATTTTCACAAAAAAATTTATTTCATAAGAAATATAAAAAATATATAGCTATATATATATTAGCTGTTAATTAAATTTTGGTGTGAAAATTGCCAGAGCATTTGAAGTTAACTGCAGAAGACTTCCGGAAATTTACAAAATGGGCAGAAGCAGCAGAAGAAACCTATTAAAATGGAAAGAAAACTTTCAGTCAATGCAAAAGTCCCACTCAGATTATTTGACATTGGTGCAGAACACTGCTTTCAAAGCTCATTAAAGAATAAATTGCTGTAGAGTTACAGCAATTTATAAGGTCTGTTATGTTTTTAGCGTTATCTTTGCTCTGCTTGCGGGGCGTAGGCGGTTGCTATGGCAACAAGTCTCCTTAATGACAAAGGGAGAGGGGGACAGAGAGAGAGAGAGTAAAAAGGTGCGAGTGGTTCGGAGTTGATCACCTGTTCGGGTTGTTTCATCTTTGTTTACCTATGCTGCGGTTCATCACAGCCGCTGGAGTTTCTGAACGATCAATAAACGACAATCTTGGACTAATTACCTCCTTCTTCTACAACAGGGATGTCAAAGTCAAATACACCAAAGGCCAAAAAACCAAATTTGCTACAAGCCGAAGACCAGACTGGTTCAACATTTATTAAAATATATTGAAATGATTGCACATAGCCTACTGAACCAAGACTCAACAAAGTGTATATTATTTAATAATCAAATGAATAAAGTAATATTTTATGGTAATTTCAAGGGAAAACATTTTCCACATGCAAACAGAAAAAAAAAATTGTTTTGAAAAACAAAATATGTTTATTAATATCAAGATAAATACACAAATTAAAGTGCATGCAATATAAACTGAAAATGCATTATTTTGCTGCTCTATGATGTTCATATTCTTGTCTTTGTGTGTTTCTGAGAAGTTTGATAGTGCCTTCTTAGACCTAGCTACTTGTTACTAGTTACTTGATTTGGAAAGAAACTAAGTAACATTCAAAGTAATTGTTTTAGTTACTTTCAGCAATTGCTGACAACACTCTGCCGCATGTGAAAAATCACACTGATCTTTGTCAATACTTAATTGCAAGTTATTTTATAACATCAACAATGTGTCTCCAGTTATAAGGTTGAACTGGAGGAGAGATTGTTTAATGGTTACAACAGTACAAAAAACTTCAGTAATTTGTGCATGTTTTTGTGTGGTCCACTATTGTATAGAAAACTCTAAGAAGGATTTTAAAGCCTCCCCACCCTCCATACGCCCTGTCTCCTGGTTGTGTGTTACGGCCCTGTGTTTGGTGTCAGAGCGCAACGCACAGAGCTCTTCCTGCGGCTCCACAACTCAGATGGCTGCACAGATTAGTGACACTTGTCTTAATATTAATAAGTATAATGACGTTTAGTTGTACAACTTTACGGACTTGTTCATTCGTAGCTGTTTTCATGTTTATTGCGCTGTTCATATTAGTCTCAATGTTTGCGGTTTTCTGGAGCGCACCAGAAAGGTTTCAAGAGAAAGTCATACAGTTGTGGTCAAAAGTTTACCTACTCTTGTAAAAAACATAATGTCATGGCTGTCTTGAGTTTCCAATAAGTTCTACAACTCTTATTTTTCTGTGATAAAGTGATCGGAACACATACTTGTTTGTCACAAAAAACATTCATAAAGTTTGGTTCTTTCATAAATTTATTATGGGTCTGCTTAAAATGTGACCAAATTTGCTGGGTCAAAAATATACATACAGCAACATAAATTGTCAATTTTGGTGATGTAGAAAGTTGTGTCAATCAAATTAGCTTCATGTCATGGCCTCTTCACTTCTTGTAAGTGATTCTGACTGACAACAGCTGTTGACTTCTCATGAGCCCATTTAAATAGGGCTCATTTGACCCAGTGATTAGACTCAGCCACAAAAACTACAATGGGAAAGTCAAAGGAACTCAGTGTGGATCTGAAAAAGCGAATTATTGACTTGAACAAGTCAGGGAAGTCACTTGGAGCCATTTCAAAGCAGCTACAGGTCCCAAGAGCAACTGTGCAGACAATTATTCGCAAGTATAAAGTGCATGGAACAATTGTGTCACTGCCATGATCAGGAAGAAAATGCAAGCTATCACATGCTACCGAGAGGAGATTGGTCAGGATGGTCAAGAGTCAACCAAGAATCACCAAAAAGCAGGTCTGCAAGGATTTGGAAGCTGATGGAACACAGGTGTCAGTCTCCACAGTCAAGCGTGTTTTACATCGCCATGGACTGAGAGGCTGCCTTGCTCCAGAAAAGGCACCTTAAGACTCGGCTGAAGTTTGCTGCTGATCACATGGACAAAGATAAAACCCTTCTGGAGGAAAGTTCTGTGGTCAGACAAAACAAAAATTGAGCTGTTTGGCCACAACGCCCAGCAATATGTTTGGAGGAGAAAAGGTGAGGCCTTTAATTCCAGGAATACCATGCCTACTGTCAAGCATGGTGGTGGTAGTTTTATGCTCTGGGGCTGTTTTGCTGCCAGTGAAACTGGTTCTCTGCAGAAAGTAAATGGGATAATGAAGAAGGAGGATTACCTCCAAATTCTGCAGGAAAACTTAAAACCATCAGCCCGAAGGTTGGGTCTTGGGTGCAGTTGGGTGTTCCAACAGAACAATGACCCAAAACACACATCAAAAGTGGTAAAGGAATGGCTAAACCAGGCTAGAATTAAGGTTTTAGAATGGCCTTCCCAAAGTCCTGATTTAAACCCCATTGAGAACATGTGGACAGTGCTAAAGAAACAGGTTCATGCAAGAAAACCATCACATTCAGCTGAACTGCACCAATTCTGTCAAGAAGAGTGGTCAAACATTCGACCTGAAGCTTGCCAGGAGCTTGTGGATGGCTACCAAAAGCGCCTAGTTGCCGTGAAAATGGCCAAGGGACATGTAACAAAATACTAATGTTACTGTATGTATATTTTTGACCCAGAAGATTTGGTGACATTTTCAGCAGACCCATAATAAATTTATGAAAGAACCAAACTTTATGACTGTTTTTTGTGACAAACAGGTATGTGTTCCGATCACTCTATCACAGAAAAATAAGAGTTGTAGAACTTATTGGAAACTCAAGACAGCCATGACATTATGTTTTTTACAAGTGTATGTAAACTTTTGACCACAACTGTATAAGCCATACTGGCATCATTTAGGAAATGACATTACAAAAACATGTCTGATCAAAACTGTATGTTGCTGATTTTTTCCTCCTTCACAATATATAGCGCCGTATTCCTAATTTGGTGACACCAGCATGGATTTTCCAGAAAACTGCAAGTCCCACATCAATGAGTGTTACATTTTACAAATCCAGACATAGATTCTTATGTTTTCATATATAAAAAAGAAAAGAGTAAAATTTGAGCACATGAATTCTCATGTGCTCAAGCTGTTTGGAGAGGAGCAGAATTTATGAATTATTGGTTGCTTTATTGCTATAATGCAACTGAAAAGTTGAAGAGCAATGTTATGAAATCTGTAAAAAGATATGAAAAAGTTTAATCACACGATTGCCTTCCTTACCTTGCCACCCTGCTGAGTAAATTGGTTGAGCATAGGGCAACATTTCAATCTCCTTGCAGTGTCTAGTGTATTTTAAGGGGTTCCATGAAATGTTCATTGATTTCATAACATTGTATAAATTCTTTTGCATTAACATAGATGAAAATTTAACTTTTAAGCCCCATGACAAAAACTTTCTTAAAAAAAAAAATAATAAAATAAAAAATAAGTTAATAGGTTTATTTTTTTAAAAGTAAGAGTTACTTCTCAAAAAAAATCCCAGAAAACATCTTGTTTCTGCCACTTTTATGAGCATTCTAGACTATGGTGATATTGTGTATATGAGTCCCCCTGCTCATTATATCCATTGGTCACTGTATATCATGGAGCAATTGCATTTGTCACTCACTGTTACAGTTTGTATACATTAGTTAAATCAAATTCCTGCTTCAGCTGCAGAGGTAGTTTCCCCAGTGAAAGCAGAACACTTTTGTTCTTTTTTGTCCCATCCAGATCCTTCTGTAAGTGAGGAAGCTGAAAAAAAAAGAATTACCTCAGTTTTACCTCTAACTAAAAGAAATTCTTATCCGAGTGTTATCTCTGAGCTGACTAGCGTTTGGTGCCACTTAACTACTCTAGAAGCTTGTGGGGCTTCCCCTTCTGGAGTGAAGCGAAATGCTGGTCTTGTACTGTCTCTCAAAGTAAATAGTGTAGTGAGATCACTGTTGATTTTAATTCTGGCTGTAGGTCTGTAGGCCCAACAGTGAAATCGCTGCAATAGCCTTTTGTAATTGCAAGAATTGCCAGAGCAGCGACAAGCGCTCATTTTTATTTTAATGTCACAAGGTCAGTAAAAATAAACCCGTAAAAATAAATCAGCAAGGTGAATGTTTATGAAGTCAACTGAAGTAAGATACATTACCCACACTTACCAGCAGATTAGGACATGCTTGTAGTGCCTCCAGTACTCCAGGAATACTGAAAGCTTCATAACCTCTGACACGTCTCCTTTCCAGGTACCGAGGGTGGAGACCATATAGCTGTTCCAAGTCAGGCATCTTCTTCAAAAGAATCAAAAAGCTTCTATCTGTAAAACCTAAGCATTAAACATATTCAAACTGGTGAATTGTTTATGAAAGTATGAGGGCTCATTAAAGCACTACAACACTACAGTGAACCTTTAGATTTCTTGCAATAGGGCAGAGCAACAAATCACCATTTTTGATTTTGACTCTAGACAACACAAACATAAACCAACTATGATCAGATTAGATTTGTACCACAAAGACTGGTGATTCATACATAAAATCCCGTTGAATGAAAAATCCTTTTACATTGATTTATTCTTTTAATAAATAGATTAAAAGATAGATTGGAATAAGTGTACAAACAGGGAGTTTTCTTGAGGCAAAACAATGTTTCCCTTGGAACACAGAGGGAATTCAAATAGCTTGTTTCAAACCTCCCATCCCACCTAAACCTTTACAACACAAATACTGTCAGCATGACAGAATCTATGTCCAAAGTAATAATATCCCAAGACGCATTGTTGGCACATTCACAAGACTAACATTTTTTATTTTTTATTTTTTTTTAAGAAAAAACATCTATTACAATTTCAACAAAGACATCACAGTTTGTGCCTTTGACCTTTGACCTAATACAATGTCCACACATTTGGGCGCCATTACCATCTAACACATAAAATATACAACCAATAGGACCATCATGAAGAAACTGGTCCTTAACCACTGGCTTCTGAAGTGTAGAAACGTCTTAAAATATTTGTAGGTAGAAGTTACTTAGCTGGAATACTTCCCTCCCTATTTTGAGCATAATAAATTGTACAGCATTTTGCTGTAACTCACCAAAATGCATTCAGTTGAAATATAACCCATGCAAATGAGTTAAGTAACTTCAGAAAATAATGTGTTTAAATTTGATGCATTGAGTTTAATCCCGTAAGAAAAGTGATTTGCTATATTATATAACGAATAACAGCAGTTATTACATAGCAAGTTATTGACTGCTTTCAATAACTTGAAAATATAATAGAAAATATTTTCGCTATTTTCATTTGAAAATAATAATTCAGGCAATTGTTTGAGGGGTTTTTTTGTCACCACCTTGTAGCTTGACATGGGTAAAGGAGAAAATCTACAAAGATTTTGAATTTAAAATGGTTTAAATTATTTGTTATGAATGAAACTAAATGTTTTGTCAAAAGGGCTCTTACCTGAAGGCATGTACTCCCACCAGCGACCAGCACAAAGATCCACTATTTTGATTACTCTCAGATACAGACTTACAGCTTCTCGAAGCTTTCTCGACAGACACTCCATACACACGATATCCTTCATGGGAAGGTACCTAAAATAAAAATAATGTTCTTAAAATACTTGCCATTCTAGGTTAGATCAATTATATGGTAGAGTTGGAACAATTAAAAAACAGTCCAACCTTTTATTTACATAATGCCAATTCACAAAATACAACATATTCAGACTATATTTCAAAAATATGCAAATGTTTATTTTTGACATATAAAATCTCAAAAATTCACATTTTTGACATTTTATTTCTGGGACTACAAAACTGGCAATGTGGTTGAGAAGAAACAAAATAAACATCAAACGGATGACATTTATGTTTTATGTCAGACTGGTAATTGCTTGAATTTGTGTGGCGTTTGAGTTTTTTAAGTTGACAAAGGATACTGATGTCTTTTTAAGCAAGTGGGATATTGATGTTTTGTGTTTGTTGAATGAAGTTAGTTTTGTCCATTTAGATTTTATATATATATATATATATATATACACACACACACACACACACACACACACACACACACACACACACACACACACACACACACACACACACACACACACACACACACACAGAAAGTAGAATCAATTCCAAATGCAGGTAATTTATGTCTTCGAGCTACCCGTTTAAGATGCTAGTTCTGTTCTTGTTGTTGTACTGCCACTATGGTAATATTTATTTAATCGTTTCTGAACACTCAAACCGATCCCCTGCATAAAGCTGCAGCATGTAACTTAAGCAAAAAAAAAGATTTTAGACATGTATTAAAATGTTCACAGTTCTAACATAAAACAAATAATCTCTGAAAAATAATCGTTCTATTCTGCCTCCTCCCTGTGTTCTGCAGAATTACTCAGCTCATACAGAAACAGCCAATGAGAACCAGCATTAATGAGCTGGTCAAGACGGCGTCCATATCCAGGGCGACATTCAGATCAATGTCCGCTGCACCCTTAGTACAGATCGGCTTTCGCGACCTATGTCAGCGTGTTGTTCCAGAATAGACACCCGGCTTTGCAGGACTGCCGTAACATCGTTGAAGCGCTTCACTGACTTTAGTCTGAACTTGAAGAGTTTGCTTCATGGCAGATACTGCAACATTTTCCATTTTGCATAGCAAGCCGCAGACATACATGTTGTTAAAAATCACAGGATTCAACTCGTCCAAGTAATGGGACACAAATCTGGGAATGTGGTCACAGATTTGTCATTGCATTCGTTTAGCATTTTGAGGCAGAATTATGAGTTTAATCTTTGAGTTTGACAAATTAGAAAATTGCAATTATAACTTATTGCTTTAGATTGGCAAATTAAACTAAACTACTCCCCCTCTCCCAGATTTTACTAAATCTAACAGATTTTACTAAACTGTAGGAGGTGCTAAAGTTTTGGCAGCAAAAATTTAATTCTGCTCAAGGCCTTATACAGCCTTGGACCGGCCCTGCACAATAGTTAAATCCGCTGCACTGTGCACAAAGATGCACAACAAAAGGGAAATTTTATTTAACGCTGCTAATGTGGCTTTAGTAGCTCTTCATTTAGTGTTTATTCAATTTTGAATAAGAGTCACAGAAACTGTTTTGGTTGTCCGAGCTTTAAGGAACGAGTTTTTCAGATCTCCACCCGCCAGTGCGCATTAACTCTGGCTGACTAAGTGGGCAAAGAATTTGAGAAAGTTTGATGTATCGTGTAACCAAAAAAATAATACTAAAAATTGTAATAAAATATAAAACCAGCATGGTGCGTGACTATGATCGGCCGGTGATCACGAAAGCTCCTCACCGGGCGAAACCTGCATGATGAGGTTAGTGGTGGTCCGTTAATCACGAACACACCAGGCAACCGGGAACACATACAAGTACATTGCAGGGAAGACAGATACAGAGCCACATGCTGGGCAACGTGCAGAGATGTAAATGCCGTACATAATTCTTTGTTCACAATTATAAATCATTCTCACTGCGCCCTCAACCCGCACCTCTGAAAGCACGACTTCAAATTATTCTTGCGGCTCACATAGAGCTGCGCAACCAGATCTAACACATTTTGTTTTAAGTTCTTACCCTGATATAGAGTTCTCCAAAGAGACATAATTCCTCACATGTAGTTAATGTAAATATCCGTACACGTCAGCCTGTGTCCAGTTAGACTAAAAGGAGATATGTGCAATCTGCTGCTGCAGCACGCGAGGCAGCGTGCAGAGGCGCCATCTGTGTGATTGGTCCGCTCTCTGGTTTAAATGCATAATTATATAAATAAATTTATATAATGTATATATATATATATATATATATATATATATATATATATATATATATATATATATATATACACAGACATTATAAATATGTCTGTGTATATTTATAATATACACAGACATATTATATGTCTGTGTATATAATATACACAGACATTATATGTCTGTGTATATTATACACAGACATATAATATAATACACATATTATATGTCTGTGTATTATATTATACACAGACATATAATATGTCTGTGTGTGAAGTAATTTTTTTAAGTAAGTCAGTAGTTTTTGTCATTAAAGATAAAAGGTTCATCTACTTGATGTGCGAGCTCACATATAAAAGAGATGAATAAAGTCCTAGATTCTCTGTTCAATCAGTTGAATATTAATTAAACTCAGTAGAAATTAAATGCAACTGAATTAGCCTATGTCATAATTATCATTTAAAAATTGATGAGTAAAAATAGAAAACGTCAGTTTTTGACAGTCAGTCAAATGACAGTCAATAAAAGTGTCGAGAAATTCTAAAAAATTAAAATAAAAAATCTCTGTTGTGTACCTGAAAATATGACACAGAACTTCATGGGACAGCTCATTGATGTAGTCCTTGCATTCAAAGGATGTCAGGGCTTGTTCCTCCACAATACTGCCTACTGAGGACTGAAGTTTAGAAGTCTTCTTCCTTGGTCCCATGGCTTCAGTGTCACCACCTTGCGCACATTGAAATGAGCACTCGTCCCTGTGCACTTAAGGGCCTTTTCACATGAATGAGCCTCAGACCTATAAAAAAATAAAAAACTATATATTCAAACTTATTGTGATCACCAACCCCTGTAATAAATTGATATAGTATTTTCATTAATTATTTCTGTGAGGAGTCGATCCTGGCTGAACAGTTACAAATGTTGGTACATCTACTCCAACCTAAACTTTCCCCAATCAGTGTATGTAAATATATATAGGAAGTAAATGCAAAAGTAGGGATGAGTCATGATAATGAGCCAATGATATGCCAGAAGAAGAAAAAAAAAGTTATTTTAAAAAACTAAATAAATAAAGGTTTTTAAAAAAACCAAGGAAAACAAGTAACCAGTAAGGAAATCAGTAAGCATACATAATCAAGAACAAAATAATTAGCTTACCACTACGTGTCCACACATTGTCAAACAGAATTTTAAGTCCTACCTTTATCATTATTATAGTCACTTTATTGCCTTACAGCAATTGCTAGAAATGTAGTAGACATATGAAGATTACTATTTTGTTGGACTTGAAGCAAGAACTTCATAAGGCTCTTGTGGATTTTTTTTGTTTGTTTGTTTTTACATGAATTGGTTTCTGATCTGACTTCTGCATTCATCGCTAAATTAGAGAATACATGTTGTCTTGTACCAACAGTCCTAAAAATTATATAACTATATTGTCCATTGTGTAATGAAGTTAAAAGATCAACTTAGAATTTTCTTTTCTGGACCAACACTACAAAATTCAAAATAGAATAGTACAAATTCTGTCAGACATCTTATGCCAGCTAGACATTTTTTTATTCTTATTTTCTTATTTAATTTTCTTATTTTCTTAAACATTTTCATGACATACTGAAACAGTCATTATATTGCTCCAACCTCTCACCGCACCGTCACAACACAACAATATGGCCACAACCAACGCAGATAAAAGGGTATTAATCCTCTCACCTACCAGATATTTCTACAGAATATTTGCTCTCCAACTTCTACAAGTCCCTCCATAAAAGAAAACACCTTCTCTGCCACCTGCCTTATGCCAGGCCTCAACTAAAAAGCAGGAAAAGCTCAGAGTTAGTACAAACAATTCTGGAACTGAGCAGAGTTACGGATATGTTGCAAAAGCAACTTGAATAAGGGTAACGGCTACCTGGCTTTCTGAACCCGAATGCTTCGCATATGCGAAGCAAATATGTGTATATACACATACTTGCCCCTGAACTTGCTTTGAGTTTTCTACCAACCTCGTTTTCTGAAATGAGGCCCAACAGTCAGTACCTCCTTTCAATCTGAATCAGCTCAAACGTAAACGCCGAGAAGTATTTAGCAAACCATTTGGAATTCACTTCTAAAATGCCGTTTTTAGAATAACAATACTAAAAGTAATGCTTAAAAACATGATCAAACAGAAGAGTTATTGATGAACAGAAAGAGCCTTACGTTCTAAACTCGCTCTTAAGCTGGGTCTCCCAGAGAATCCTAGTGGAAAGTTCCAGCTCCAGTCTCTGAAAGCGTCTGGTAACTCCAGCAAAACTGAAAAAAACTCCTATGACCTAACAAACCTAACAGTATAGGTTTTTTTGTTGGTGGTCCTTCTTTCCCTTCTTTCCCGTCCGTAAAAGATTGTATATCCGGGTTCTTCTGCTGCTCTTGCTTCTTCTTCTTCTGCTGCTGCTGTTGTTGTTGTTGTTGTTGCTTCTTCTTCTTCTTTTGCTTCTTCTTTTTACCAACCAACTTAAGGTACATTTACCGCCACCGACCGGACTGGAGTGTGATCATCAATGATAGTCAGAGGGAATTTTAGTATGCACACACAAAAGTGTGCAAATTCACACACATACACACTAATTAACACATATATGTATATGTGTGTATGCATATGCATGCACTCATGATATCTTAAGGATTTGGTTTTGAATTTCTCTTTGAATTTCTCTTCATTTCTCTTCACTTTTGCTTTTAGAAATTCTTAACTTAATAATATCCGATTTCAGGGGACGTTTAGCTGATAAATCTACTTCTTCATTTCTTTCAATACCTACACAGGCAGGAATCCAGACAAATCGAACAAGACATTTCTTATTATGTAACTGTTATGTAACTATCCAACCATTTATGTTCTGTACATTGTTGACAACAGTGTTTACATTTGGGTCAGGAGCTGGTGCTTATCGCTAGCTAACGTTTCAGGCGAGAGGCAGGGTACACCTTGAACAGATCACCAGTCTGTTGCAAGGCAACACAGAGTGAGATAGAAGAAACACCCATACACACACACACACACACACACACACACACACACACACACACACACACACACACATACATAGGGAGAATTTAGACACCAGTTAACCTGACAGTCATTTTTGACAAACCTGACAATCAATCAATCAAATTTTATTTGTATAGCACATTTCAGCAGCAAGGCATTTCAAAATGCTTTACATAATAAACACAAAAACACAAAGTCATGCAACATAGAATCAACAATCAAAAACTACATTAAGTCAAGTGGCATAACAATGCAAATAATACATTTTTAATATTTAACCTACAAAACTCAGATAAATGTAACATTCAACCTACAAAATTCGGTTAAATGTAATATTCAACCTACAAAACTCAGTTAAATGTAACATTTAACCTACAAAACTCAGTTAAATGTAATACTTAACCTACTGAACTCAGTTAAACAGTGTTAATAACCTGCAAATGCCCAAAAGAGCAATTACCTGATGTAAAATATGTCAAGGCTTTTATTTAGAAATTTTCCAGTAAACTTCATTTTAAATGACCAAACTAATCTCAGTGTAACAGTGGTTGGGTTAAATCAGTTATATAATGCCCAAAACATTCCACCATGTCTGTAGTTCTAACATTCTGCTCAGCCTCCTTCTGTAATAACTCAGAGTTCCACCATCATTGTAGTTCTTAAATGCCAACTCAGCCCTCCTCTGTAGTAAGTGAGAGTTCCGCCATGTTTGTCGTTCTGACATTCCATCAGTTCCAAAGTGGAGCTCAGCTCTCAGCCAGCTGTCATGTGTGCTTGTGAAACAGAGAGGTGGAGAAAGAATTCTATCTTTGTGAGACACCCATTCAGTTTTTCTGGAAAAAGCAGTCCGAACAAGTCCGACAAAGGCAGTGTTTCTCAACCTTTTTGAGCCAGGGCCCCCTAAACATTAACCAGGTTCCTCACTGCGCCCCATCAAAGAAATTGTAGGCTACTTTGCACTGAATATTATTTGATTGTGAATAAAATAATTATTTTAAAATAAAATAGTGATACTGTAAACATCACTATTGTTGATGTTTTGATTTTTATGGTTGTTTCTGTATTTATCATCTAGATCAGGTGTGTCAAACTCATTTTCGTTTTGGGCCAAATCAAGATCATGAAGGCTCTTAAAGGGCCGGTTGTGCCAGAATGTGTTGATAAAACCTGTTCACAAACTGTTAATATGTCAATAAATTCTTAAAATTACATAATATTTTTGAATATCTTTTCAGTCCCTTCAGGGACTAATAATAAATGTGACTTTTTATTTACTCGCTGTATAAATCATGGACTATAATCATACATCAACTAAATTCTCAAGAAACTGGAGGGATTGATTGATATAAATTGGCGGTAAACAGATAAAAACTGCATTGACATGATTGATAATATAATATTTAATCACACTTAGTGTTTAGTCTAGTCTGTGGTGGGCCACATAAAAAACTACGGCGGGCCAAATTTGGCCCCCGGGCCTTGAGTTTGACATGTGATCTAGATTAATTTCCCAGAGAAAAAAATGCCATGTGAATAGAAATTATTTTTACCGGAGTCTACAAAAAATGCAACGTTAAAATTAGTAAACCTATCAGGAGCTAATCAAAGAGAGGGACGGGGTGGGGTGGAGGGATCTTGTTCTGTATAATTTTCTGATGTTAATTGCTAAATCTTGCACAAAATGACCGGATAAAAGATGTATAACAATGCCAGTTTAAACTTTGATCTACTTGCAAAATGACAGTGCTCTGCGACATTAAAACATAGAGAGAACTGCGACTGCATTAATAATAACTCTTCTCTGAGGTGTTTCTGTCAATTTCTTGTGGTGCATCTCGGTGCTGCCTTCAGAACAGAACAGGAGCGAAGATTGCATCACCCACGAATTCAGCTGGCCCGACTCCGAAGCAGGGACCTAAAAAGCAGGGCCAGCCTCGGAAAAAAGGCTGGAAAGCGATTCGAGCCGAGCCGGTGGAAAAGGGGCAATAGACTTCTGTTGTTGAAATCTAAAGTGATTTGGAAAATGAAAAGGTTTCAAGTTTCTTATTTTTTTTGAGTTCCACGTCCTTGATAAGGGCAACTGCCTATAGAGGGCAGCACGCATTCAAGCTAAACATGTTGAAGAACAATAAAACGGAAGCAAAGTCCAGGAAATATGGAGAACCCGGAGTTGTCTTTCACTTTGGCTTATACCGTGTTTGCTGTTTGTCTTATCTTTACACCGAACGAATTCCGCGCAGCAGGTTTAACTATCCAAAATGCGTTTTCGCCCTGGCTGGGCAGTGAGGATATTGACTTCATCGGGCACCATTTGAGGAGAACCAGCCTCACTGTACTGATCCACAGTGCTCTTCCTCTAGGTTAGGTGTTAGCTGACTCTTGGGCACAAACTTTCAGATTACAGAACGTTTATCCGGTAATCTTGTTAATTAAAAATCTAAATCACATAGAACTGGTATGCTTTCATGCATACAGCATGGGTATTCTTTCCAGTATATATTATGATTGCATATTTAGATAACAAATATATTGTTTATTATTTTTAACTACATATATTTAATATTTTCCCAGTAAATATTACTGGAATATTAGATATTTTATGGAAAGGATACCCACTCTGTTATTCTCCCCAGGTTACTTCATGGGAATGTGTGTTGCTGCCCCAGAAAAGAACCTGATATATGTTCAGCAGGTAGGTGCTGTTTTAATTAGTATTTGGGATTCAAATCAGACACAATAGATGATCATATTCATCCTCTAATATTCACAGTTGGTCTACCTGTCATGCAAGAATTATAAGAACCACAACTGTTTTGAAACAAGGGGAGCAATATGTTACAGACTGACACCCTAAGCTTTCAACAATCAAGTGAATGGAGATCACCAGACACATTAGAGTATGGTGTGTTTGACAAATTTTTAATAACTGTTTTTGCATGATCTGTTTTGTGTCATTTCAGATCACTTAAATTAAATTCAAGTCAGATTCCTGGCTGATTCAGAGATCTCACTCCGCTCTGAACAGTGTTAAATCGGGCCAAGAAATATTTTGATAAATGAATAGTCAGCACACTAAGTCTCCAAGATATATAAATATGTATAAATGGGCATCCTGTGGATTCTTGGATACCTGTGATGTTGCTATTATTCAAGGTTAGAGAGATCAGTAATGCATAAATTACAGATTTGAAGTAATGCATATTAAAATATAAACTGCATTTTTAATTTGTGGGGTTAATTCCTGAATTAACCCCACAAATTAAATTTTGAAAAATTTCACCCAACTGGAAAACTAGGTGTAGATTTTAGAATGGAGAACTGCCACACTTCATCATGATTCCTTTTTCATTTAAATTCACTCCATATCATACTTGTCAAAACAACAGCAATATTTGTGATTTTGAGCCAATTTAAACTCTGCACAATTCATCAGTTTTCTCACATTTCTCTCTGAGATACTATACAAATACAGAAGATCTCTGATGTTATATGTACCACAGATTAACACATAAGTACAACAATGTCTGAGTCAAACAGACTATAAACATGTTGATAGAGTGGTGACACTAGTGCATAATTCTGCACAATCAAACAATTTGGCACACGAAGAAAATTTGAATTATTTGGGCCTGATGTACTTGACCGATATAACCTGCAGGTAACAGTGACTACCATATCAGGTGCTTAACCCCATTTCCAAGCCTCCAGAGTGCAGAAGAGGAGCACTTAAGTACTGTTCACTCCTACATGCACTCAAATGTGTGCATATATGCCTCCTAAACTGACAGTGGTGGTGTGTTCCTTTTATTTTTCATTCCACTATTGTGGCTATCAAAATTAGATAAACATCAAGTTAAGTTTATTTATTCAAGTTGAGAAGTTTTCTATCTAATCTGAGCCCTATTGTATTGTGTTTCACCAGATTAGTGCCAGCTGGAGAGTTTTTCTCTTCCTCTCTGTGAGCCTTCAATTGACCAGCTGGCTGCTTGTCGTTTACTGGTACTGCTGCAATTGGCACAACCATCCCATCAGCAAGACACTTAAAGCTCATGCACAGCTTCCTTATTCTACTTCTGGCCAGGTGGCAGCCAGCATCAACAGAGAGTTCAGACAAATAGACAAAGTTGTTACAGGAGTGCCTGGAGCCCGTGTTATTGTTACAGACAGCTGGATACTGAAGGTGAGTGTAACAGTGATCTCTTCAAAACTAGGTAAAAAATTTCTGCAAGGAAAAAAACTGCTTTATTCCTCAAACAAATGTGCTTCTGACAGCTTGCATATTAATAGTTCATTGAATTTGCTAAAGGTCAGTCAAAATTCCTTTGTCTTCAATTTTTAGCACAGTTAGTTTCATTCCTTTATATGACCCTTTTCAGAGTATTTTTTTTCTTTTGTCTGAGTGGGGTTTTGATGTTTGAGGATTTTTCTGCTGCTGTTGAAAGGAATCAGCAGGAGTTTTACTAGGTGAAGCAACAGCTTAAGGAAAGAGGGATTGTGTTTGCAATGCAACCAGATGGCTGTGCTCGGGATCAAACATAATGGACAGGAAAAAGTCTTTCAACATCCCAAAGATGCAGCTGCCTTTTTGGATGGAGCCCTTCTGGGACGTATCCATCTGATTGAGATGAACATTCTCCCCCGCCTTTTGTATTGCTTTCAAATGCTGCCATTGAAGTTGTCAAGGAAGATTAGTGCAACTTTAAATAGTTCCAATTGATCTTGGATTTGGCATAACAAAAATAACAGATTAAGATACAGTTTAAAAGGGAGGATCAGCTGCACCCTCATTTCCTGTTTACCTATAGGCTGCATAGTGTAGGTTTCTTTTGGAATGGTGCATACAAAATATTGAATCAATGTGGCTCAGTTGTGAATCTGCTGCTTTAGGTAGAGTGCCTACCAACAGCAGGCACCCTGCTTTAGGTAGGGGTGCCTTTTTGTTACCCTTTTTGTAAAGGCTTACAAAATCTGTTATATATCTCTTATGCTAGAGATGTGGTGCTGGTAAATATTCTTTTATTAAAGATCTGGTGTAAATTCAGGAAAATGGAAAAAGTATTACAGTTGTTTCTCCTCTAACTCTTACTTATGAGAATCCCAACTTTCAACCTGGACTTTGAACTGGTCTTGCTCACGGGAAGCGCAGAAGTATAAAAATTGTGGGAGACATGATTCAATGGAGGCTCAATTCTGCCCTCAATGATCTCAATGTAGACAATTCTGGGAGAGTAAAAGGCAAATGGAAAACTGCTGTGGGTATAATAGAGATTGAGGACTGAGAGACCTTGACCAACCACCTCTCAAAGGTTCTGGTGTCGAACTCCTTTGGAGAAAGACAAAAAGTGTTAGGAGTGATCTATGGCCTATCTTGTATAGGCTCCTAAGGACTGACATTGAATGAATCCATCGTTGTCAGAACTGAGTATCAAACATCAATTTGCTGTTGATTCGTTTAATTCACTGCTTGTGGACTTCCCCTATATTCAAAGGATTTTGGGGATAATAGCTCCACAGTTTATCATTTTTAAGCGCAATGAATCATGTTACACACATAGTTGGGGACATAAAACTCTGTACAACATATACATAAGCTAAATTACGGAAAATCAGTTCATATATTAAATGTTTTTGGCCACTTTATTGATGACATAGGAGCATGTTTGCTTAGAATGGCAGTCAGTGTAGTTAGCGAGGGGTTGCGCAATCCCAGGTGAGGTTCAGCTTGCTACTGGTTTGCAAGGTAGTGCATTAGCATTAGGCTTTTCCCTTAAATAAGCATTTAGCTTTTTTTTTTTATCTATTAGTTACGTTTAGTGCGTTAATGGAGTGCGTTAAACTAGGACAACATGCCATTCAGACCATTCAATATTAGGTGTGCCACTGACAGCCCTTGGGATAATTTTAGCTTACACAGTTATGTTTGCATACTTTAAGTATTCAGTTCATTATAACATTGATTCTCCACATGGTATTTCTTACATGATAGCTAAGCTCAGCATTGATGCTATTTTTTAGGATCAGACCGCTGGGTTCCAACCGATGGGCACACTTTGGCAGGACCCGTTTAAATTTCTTCCTAAATGTTGTAGTTTTTCTGTTATTCTTCTGTTTCTCTCTTCGGTCCTCAGCAATGTCTGTTCATCTGCTTCATTTTTCTTTGCTTATTTAGCCGTCCGAAGCGCAAACCAGGTTCTCCATGATTATTTTTGAAACTTCTTTATCTACAACAAATGCTAATGGTGGTTTTACTTCAAATGCATTATTTTCTTTGTCTTATAGAGGAATTTTAATTGCATTTTAAGCTCATCTGACTCTTGTCTATTAGTAAAAGCAGTTATTCAAAAACGCCGGCTCTCTTTTGCTGTTTGTAGGTGAACACATATCACATTGACATGGCCTTACAAAGCGATTGTCGTGTGACCGTGACAGATTCCAGGCAGCATCAGCTAAGCCCAGATTCACCTTCTCCCATAGAGATCCTGAGCTTGAGGGTGGAGAGCATTAACCCTACAGTCAGACCATTCAATATTAGGTGTGTGTATGTGCTTGTACACAATTCATTCAATAATTCTGTTTTATTGTTTAGTGACTAATTGGTTATTTATTTATTTTTTTTTAGTCTTAACTCAACAGATTATACTGATTTGAGGGTAAAGCTCAGAGCTCCCATCAGAACTTCTCCCAATGTTGTGATCCACCAAACAATGAGTGAACTCTTTCTGGAAACCTTCAGAGCTCAGGTGGAGCTCAATCAACGATACACACTCCCCAGTGGGCAGGTAGTACTCTGAATCTCTGAGATTTTGTTCAACAACCACAAAGAAATGTACACAAATGCATTTTGCTTACTCTTCCTATATGTACAGGAAGTGGAACCCTGTATCGGCTGCATGCAAGTTCCAGCAAGTACCAAGTTGGTTAGACTCTGCCAAACAACAGGTAAGAGCTTACATATGTGAGTTTCTGACATTGTTTATGCTTATGTCAGAAACAATGACATATGTTTGTTTTTTT
Organism: Poeciliopsis gracilis; assembly: GCA_911649635.1. NCBI lineage: Eukaryota > Metazoa > Chordata > Actinopteri > Cyprinodontiformes > Poeciliidae > Poeciliopsis > Poeciliopsis gracilis. The sequence goes on along the minus strand of CAJVRI010000739.1, from coordinate 173,034 downwards.
CCCTAGAAAGAGATAAGAAATCACTTTTTAAATTGAAGCTTGTATCTCTTCAGTGCAAATAATGGGAAGACTATGTTCATATTTGGGTCTGTAATAACCAACCATTGTCTGTATCTTGACTACAGGAATAGACAATGAATCAGAGTGCCAGCAGTGTTTCTGCAGACCCATGTGGTGCCTATTTTGTTTGGGTCGATGGTTTGCCAGTCGCCAGGACCAACAAAGACCTCAGACTTGGTTATCCAGCAAGGTTCCTTGCCCTACATGTAGAGCCAAATTCTGCATACTAGATGTTTGTATGGTCCACTGACTCGCAATATTAAAATGACATATTCTCAGATAAACCTACATCTGTGTCAAGCAAAGAAGCCATATAGCAGCACCGAACGGAACACTGCCTTCATTATGTGGCTTTACTCATGAACTACAAATGTATTCTACTGTCTCACATGATCTACAACACTCAGATCACATACCCTACAAAATAAAAACCTTCATAACATATTTTTCACATCACATCTGTTTTGTATTATATGCTTTGTATTATAGGTTTTAAATGACTGGTTTATAACCTGTCATATATGTGCACACACACACACAATTGGGTTCAAAATAATAGCAGTCTCACATCATTAGCAAGATAAATCACTGTTTTTGTTTACATTACAACTCTTACACTGCAAATAAGACTGTAGGTCTGTAGGAGGGTTAGTAAAGGTATAGAAAACCAACAGACTCAACAGGCATGATATGCAAGGTGCTGATGCTGTGAAACTGAATCATTTACTGAAAGGGGTGTGTTCAAAAAGTAGCAGTGCTGAGTTCAATTAGTGAGGTCATTGATTTTGTGAAACAAAACAAAAAAAACGTGTTAAACAGGTGACCCTTATCACTTGCTGCATAAGCTGGATGTGCATTTGTTCTTGAAAAACAGAGTAACGTGGGTCTTTCAAGACATTGTTCAGAAGAAGAGCATTCTTTGATCAAAAAATTAATGAGGGGAAAACCTAGAAAGTGTATAAAATGATAGGCTATTCATCTAAAATGGTATCAAATGCTTTAAAATGGCAGAAAAAACCACAAAGTTGAGGAAGAAAAATAAAAACTATTGAAATGGATTGGAGAATAACCAAAATGGCAAAGGCCAATGATCAGCTCCAGGAGGATCAAAGAAGATCTGCGATTGCCTGTGAGTACTGCAACAATTAGATGATGTTTATGTGAAGCAACAATAGCAGCAAGAAGCCCCACAAAGTTCCATTGTTATTATTAAAGTTTTTATTATTTTTCAAAACACATGAACACATGAATACAACCCTTCCCAGTCCTCCCCAAATCCCCATACAAAAAAAAAAAAAAAAGCGACCAGGTCCATACATATCAAATCAATAAAATTTTCACAAAAAATTGGCATATCCAAACATCCTCGGTGTTAGCACAGTCAACCACATTAGACAGGAGTTTATATTAAGCAGTGTTTTCAGAACATCAGTTCCTCAAGGGGGTTTACTTGTCCCAGTATTGCAGGAAAGAAAATTGTTCCAGGATTTCTTGAAGTTTTCAAGGTCATCATTTAGCTTAGCCAGCATTTGTTCATATGACACTATTTCCAACATCAATCCCAACCAACTTTTAATATTCGGGACAATTAATGATTTCCATAGTCTGAGGATTATCCTGGCAGCCGTAACCGTCCCCCACCTGTACCACGGTGTTTTGGTGTTTTGATATGTTAGGTAACACCGTTTGATCCCCCAGTAAGCATAGTCTTGGTGACATGGGTATCTCCTCACCTATCCACTTTCCAATGTGTTGTAATACTGCTTGCCAGAATGGAGAAATACATTTACATTCCCATATCGCGTGTATGAAAGTTCCTGCTTCCGTCTTGCATTTCCAGCACAAATTATTGGCGAGCAGGCCCATTCTATGGAGCCTGGATGGGGTGAAATAAAATCTATGTACAACTTTATAGTGTGTAAATTTCCCTCTCGATTCTTTGATATATTTTCCATTATTTGAGAGTATTTTCAACCATTCTTCATCACTAAAAATACAGCCAAGGTCCCTCTGCCAGACAATCCCCAGACTTTTACATACATCCTTTTGCATGCTATTGAGTAATTTGTAAAATATAGATGCTTTATATTTGATTTTACTTGAGCTCATAAATTCTTGTATTGGATTATCGTTATGTATGAAATTGTCTTTAATAATACAGTCTCTAATTTGTAAATACTTCCAAAAGCTATCTTTTTTTATATTATATTTCAGCATGATGTCTGAAAAAAGACATAAAAACCCCCATCTTTATATAAATCATCCACAACATGTATTCCTTTCATCAGCCATTGTTCCCAGTAAACTGTTTTTCTTCCAATACATATGGATGGATTAAACCACAGTGAGGAGTACAACTGTTTTAAATGTGACATCTTCCATATTTTATGTATCTCCTTCCATACTAGTTTAGAATGTGCTAATACTGGATTCGCAGGAAGAGGTTGTCTATTGTCTGTTTTCCCATGGGAAAGGATATCTATTGGCCTGAAAGGGTTCGCTAATTCTTCTTCAATATTCATCCAACTCAGTTTTGTTTCTCCCTTTTCAAAATATTTGGACAGTCTCGACATTTCGAATGCAAGATTATACAATCGTACGTTAGGTAGGGCCATGCCTCCTACGTCTCTTGTACACCACATTTTCTTAATGCTAAGTCTGGGTTTCTTGTTGTCCCAAAGGAAGTCCCTAACAGAAGTCTCATATTGTTTGTAAACCTGGGGTGGGATGTCGACAGGCACCATCATAGACACATAATTGAATAACGGGGCTATCACCATTTTTATTACATTCACCTTTCCCCATAAAGAGAGTTTCAGTTTTGCCCACTTATTAAGATTAGTTTTTATTTTTTGAAGAAGCGGTTCCATATTCAGTAACATTATTTCTTCTACATTCGAATGAAGTCGTATACCCAGATACTTCATACCTGAAGGAACCCACTTAAAAATTAAATTGTGTAATATAGTTTGAGTGACATGTTTGGGATATGGGCATACACTCAGACTTATTCCAGTTAATCTTGTATCCTGAAAATTTTGAATATGATTCAACACACTGTAATAGTGCTGGGACAGAAATAATTGGGTCTGCTATAACAGCTAAAATGTCATCAGCATACATAAGCAACTTGTGCTCTTTTCCTCCTGCCTGAATACCTTTAATTCTTGAGTTGGCTCTTATCGCAACTGCTAATGGTTCTACAACCAACGTGAAAAGCAATGGGGATAAGGCACAGCCTTGTCTTGTCCCTCTAGAAAGATGAAAGAATTCAGATATCTGTCCATTTGTCATAATTGCTGCTTTTGGTTTAGAGTATAATATTTCAACCCATTTGCAAAATGCAAATCCAAATCCGAATTTAGACAGTGTTGTTCTAAGAAAGCCCCATTCTACACGGTCAAAGGCTTTCTCAGCATCCAAGGAGAGCGCTGCAACCGGGCTTGGATTAGAATAGTTCAGATGTATTAGATGAGTAAGCCTTCTCATATTGTCGACTGAAGATCTGTTCTTAATAAAGCCTACCTGATCTTCATTTATGATATCCGGAAGTACTTTCTCTAGCCGTAATGCTAGTGTTTTTGTTAATATTTTGCAGTCTACTCCTATGAGACTGATGGGTCTAAAGTTGGATGGATCTGTGATATCTCTGTCTTTTTTAGGAATAAGTGATATCAGGGCTTCATTGAAAGTGCCAGGTAGAGAACCTAACAAAGTTCCATTGTTAAAAAAAGACATGTACTGAATATGTTCTTGCCAAAGAACATATTCACTGGCCTAAAAAGAAATGGCATAATATTTTGTCGACTGATGAAGTAAAATTGTTCTTAGATCTACGGGCCAGACAGTTTGGCAGACGTCCTGCAAACTCTGAATTCAAGCCACGGTACACAGTGGCTTGGTGGTTCAAGCATTATGATATGGGGATATTTCTCATACTTTGGTGTTGGTCCTATTTGGATCAGTTTGAGTACATCAGAATACTGGAATAAGTCATAATGCCGTATGCTGAAGAGGAAACGCCCTTGAAATAGATGTTTCAACAAATACACCAGGAAGCGAGCAAAATCATGTCTCCAGACAAACAGATTTTAAGTAAAGGAGTGGCCAGCACAATCCCCGGACCCCGGACCTTAATGCCATAGAAAATTTGTGGGATGACATAAAAAATGCTGTTCATGAGGCAAAACCAAGAAATACCAAAAGGTATTGTGGAACATAGTACAGTTTTTCAGGGCTGCAATACCTGTTGACCAGTGCCAGAAGTTGGTTGACTTCATGTTATCAGCAGTTATCAGAAACCATGGTTATGCAACTAAATATTAGTTCACGATTCTCAGGAAAGATGAATCTTCCAGCATTTCTGTTTATAAAGTTTAATTTTGAATTTGTAAAGAAGGATGTAAACACTGCTACTTTTTGAACATTGTATTTCTTGACTTTCTATAAAATATGGTAATATTCAATTACTTTTCCTCTTGTTTGCTGTGACAAAGCCTTTGTGTTCATTAAAAACAATTTGAAGAATTTTGACGTTTACTGACCTTTTTAAAAACACTGCTATTATTATGAAGATCTATCTTTGATAAGAATTAAGAGACCACTGCATAGTAGTCCTATTCTATGAATTACTGACAAAATTCCAAGAAAAAATTAAGTATTTATTTGCAGAAAATGAGAAATAGTCAAAATCACAAAAAATATGCAGTGCTGTCAGACATCAAGTAATACAAAGAAAACAAGTGCTTATCCATTTAGAAAAAACAGCTATCAGGTTTTCAGTGGAGTTCAGCGCAGTCGTCTTTTTTAGAGATGTATTTAAATACCTATGGTTATATTAATAATTTAATATCTTGGATGGAGTAGCTCATCAGCTAATAAGCAATTTCCACTTGGGGATCTATAAAGTATATTCTACCTATCTATTAAAATTTATTGTCACTGTACACATGTAAAATGAGATTAACGTTTGCAAACAGAACCTAATACTATTTAACAGTTAATTGCTTTGGTGGAAATCCCAAGCTTTAAAATCTGATTGCCCTCGGTAAAATTGTAATTGCAATTCAAAAAATAAAAGACATTTTTTAAAATCAGTATAACATAATTTATTTATAATCTCAAAAATATGGAATGTTTAAAAACTGCTAATTGAAGTAGCTATGGAAATGAACATTTGCAATCACATTAAGTACTTAACTAGCATACAATTCTTAAGATTTTCCACAATTTCAGAACTATATATATAGAAGAGCAGAATAGTACATCAGTGTAGTGCACAAACAAATGTAAGTAACGACATGGCTATCAGTACCATGTTAATACAATTATTTGTCGCTTAAAACTGTTAGAATAACAGGTAGTTTTCTTATTCTTACATAAGTAGTTACCAGTTTGTTCTTCCTATAAAGGTTAGTTTAGTTTTTCCTTTAGCAAAAAGGAATTTGCTAAAGTGTGTAACCTTTCTTTAACCTCCAGCATGTTTTTGCAGCTGGTCTTAGGACAACTTCTGAGAAACTTCTCAGTCGTAAAACTGGGTTGCATCCTGTGTTTCCCCCATTCCTTTTCAGGAGAGCTCCCTTTTCTTTCCTTCAATAAAAGACCATTTCTGAAGACAGAGGGTAGAACACATGAGAGAGCTGCTGGAAGAAGTAGCTCTTCTGAGTCTTCTCCTGCAGAAGAATTGATTAAAATTAACGTTGTCTGTGATTCTCTTTTTATGTAAGGTGAGAAAATACTTATCAAAAACAGATGAGTTCTTTTTGCATTTTTGTCACATTTAAATGTTTCAGATCAATATGTTTCTATATTTTATGGGTTTCAAATGTAGTATTTTATGGGTAAAAGAAACTATCAAAACCATAGTTTTAACAGTTTCAAAGGACAAACAAAACATACATTTCACCGTATGAAATGAAGCATTTCGCCCTAACTCTACAAACTGGTTAGCGATGCACGATATTATCGGTATGGTTTTGGTATTGGTCGATATTAACTGTGAAATTTTATATCAGACATCAGCCATTCAATATAAAAGGCGTTTTTATATGTGAATTTCTGATTTAGAGCAGGAAGACAAAGGGACAAGTTTAAGTTAAAGAATAACAGATTCCACCTTGAATGGTTTATTCCAGATGCATTTATTATGTAGGAATTTGTCAAGTATGTGGTCTGACACAATAGACATATAATAATCAGCATAGTAGTATAAACGAAACATAACACAAATGTTACACGCAAAATATTGTTTCAGTCAAACTGTCTCAAAAGCCTAATAACAAATCAACTAAATCGATAACATAACCGCTATGTTTGTTTGTATTTTTTTCTGAATACATTAAAGAGTAAATGTGATTGTTAAAATTATTACAAGTTTCCACTGTTCTAAACTGATTTTTGGGCAGCATCATGCTGGTTTTAGGTGTAGTTGAAATTGGAAAATAAAAAGGGGCAACCGGAGGAGGACGCACACCGTCAGATCTGTGCAGCTGGAGACTTGACTTGCTTGAATGTTTAAAACAAGTAGCAAAAAAAAGATAAAAATAAAAGTCATAAAACGGCAATCAAAGTTTGCCCCAGCGCCGCAGGTTGTGCGTTTTAGGAACTGGATCGGAACTTGCAAACAGGAAACGCCGCCCGGTGAGAGAGGACACCGAGGGGAAAGAAAGACGCTCCCTATGAGTTCTGGACTTTACTTTTCTTTTGGGGGACTTTTGGTGTTATTTTTTTTCTCTCGGATTTTTCATTTTGGATCGAGACTTTGGATGAAAACGGGGAAATACTTTCCAGGACTTTGTTTTGACGACATGGAATCTTTTACAGACATTATTCTCATTAAAAAAAAGAGCGGACATTTTTCTACATTTACTTATTTAGGGTTTTTTTCTGACCTTACCTGAGTGGTTTAAATATAACCTATAATTATTTTTGAGGGGTTTTTGGTTATTGATTTATTTATCAGAATAGCTATTATTATTTCTTAGTAGGCCTATTGTGGGTTTTTTTTTAAATAAATCATTGTTGTTAAAATAAACAAATATCATACTGAGTGGTTGGATATTTAATTTCTTATCCAATTGAATGGCATAACATATTTCTTGTGACAGATCCCACTTAAGCATATTGTGAGTTCCGCTTTAAATCAAGCTGAATTTTAAAATCGCAAATCAGCATATCTAACTGGACGGAGCTCTAAGACGGAAAAACTTCAGCACATTCAGAAATATTCATCTAATATTGTGCATTCTTAAAACTGACTCATGTTATGCTGCTATCAAGGATTTATGATTGCTGGCAGTGACTCTTAAACAGCTTTAGAGGACTTTCAGCCCACTCTTTTTTTTTCAGAAATGTTTGACTCTGTTTCTTACTGTCGTCCCAAAACTGCGGTTGTTCTTCAGAGATAACAGCTGCTTACAGCGCTGCTAAATCACCGTCATTCCACTGCAAAACTTACCGGATATGTTTCTGCCGCTGCTGGGGATTAATCTCATAGATACGCTCTTCTGAGCAGCTCTCCATAGCTAAATTATAATATTACATATTTTGGAGATTTCAGTGACATAAATCACGAGCAACAGATGCTGGAAGCTGTCAATCAAATCGTTCTGGCGGCGTACCTGGTTCAGTGCACCTGGGCCCGAAGGAGGTATAAAAATCTGAGAACAGCCAGGCAGAACAGCACTGAATCTTCCAATAGAAAATTAATGTTGCTGGGGTGGACCGGTTAGAGAAGGTCTAATGGAAAAGCACCTGATATTTTAATATGTTTTGGTGTACTAGATCACATGCCTGAAAATATGCCAGACATTTTCCATCCATCCATTTTCCGTCACCCTTCTCCCTAACGGGGTCGGGAGTTGCTGGTGCCTCTCCAGCTGCGTTCCAGGCGAGAGGCAGGGTACACCCTGGACAGGTCGCCAGTCTGTCGCAGGGCAACACAAAGACAAACAGGACAAACACACACACCTAAGGAGGATCTGGAAAGCCCAATTAACCTGACTGACAGTCATGTTTTTGGACTGTGGGAGGAAGCCGGAGAACCCGGAGAGAACCCACGCACGCACAGGGAGAACATGCAGAAAGACCCTGTGCAGAAAGACCCCGGGCCGGGAATCGAACCCAGGACCTTCTTGCTGCAAGGCAACAGCGCTACCCACTGCGCCACTGTGCAGCCCTGCCAGCCATTTTATTTGACTGATTTCCTGATGGTGCAGGTTTCACAATTATCTAGCTTGGTAATATCCAAATTCAAATCAACTTTCTAAAACTTGAGGAAAATTAGCAATTTCATGAAGAAATCTCCAAGTGGGTGAATACATTTTTATTGTGTACATTAATGTGCTGGTCAGAAGTTTGGTAATTATTTCTTGTATGTATTTAAATTTCTCATTTGGAAAAAAGACAAATTGATATCTTACAATAGTTAAAATCTACAATAATCATTACCAATATTGTAGCTCAGGGGTGTCAAACTCCAGTCCTCAAAGACCAGAGTCTTGCAGCCTTTAGATGTGCCTCTGCTGCACCACACCTGGATAGAATAATCAGGACATTAAGACCCTGGAGATCTGACCTACACAAGGAGGAGGTAATTGAGACGTTTCATATTTTGTACCTGTGGCACATCTAAAAACTGCAGGAGAGTGCCCCTTGAGGACTGGAGTTTGACACCTGTGCTGTAGCTGTTTGATTCTATTGGCACTTTCCATGGTTAACTTTGCATCTTGAACTATCTGACACAGACTCAGTTTCACAATTGGGTGTAAACAGACAATTTATGAAATGCATAAGTCAAACTTTTCATCCACTTCTTCCTCGAGTTGAAGAATGCTTTTTCTTCAACTCGCCTCCAAGATCATCACTCCTAAAATAAAAAATACAAAATAGTACAAATTAAAAATTTGCCCATGAACTTTAAGAGTTGTCAGAAGATTTTCTACCACATTTGTGTGACACGTAGGGGAGCAGTTACTGGGCATTTTAGATCAAGTGACCTCTCCCCTCTTTTAAAATATCTAGTCCTCTTTCTAGATAAATATGTTGTTTTGAAATTAAAAAGCACAGTGTCTCATTGTTCATGTCAGGCTGTGTATTTAATGGATGAGTTAGGATCAGTTCACACAGGTGTTGAGACCAGCCCTGGGTGTTGGAGAACACTTATGGTGTTTTAGTAGACAATAGCAGCCATCGGTTTGAAGAACATCATACTCATTCATAAGTACATAACTTATGAATGTTTGTTATTTTATTTTCAGGTAAGCTGAAACAGTGAAAAGTTAACAGGCAAAACAGTTGCAACTATGCAACCCTTAAGTTGCAAAATTTAATCAGAAAAGTAAGTTTTTGCAGTCATAATGGAGATACAATCATCTCAGTCAGAAATGCAGCTAAGGCTATGTTCACATTACAGATTTGTACTGACCCAAATCAGATTTTTTTGTGAAATCAGATGTTTTTGGCATGGTCTTTCACACTTCGAAATATATGTGACGTGAACCTGAAAGTATCCTGCAGTACAGGGTGCAATAACGTCACAAAGAGCAGACTCCGTGTTTTGCACACCAACATAAAAAAGAAAGTGTTTGCTGAAGTAAATGTGGATGTTAATGGCAGAGGGTATCTTATAATTTTGAAGAGAGGGCCGGTTTTTACAGATGGCGAGTTGAGCGTCCATGTTTTCTAGAGCTTGCAGTGCAAGTCCTAGAATCTACTCTTTTAAGTTAACTCTCCACTAAAATTACTGAAATGGCTTCACAGAACATTGTCACTCAAGCCTAGAACTGACTCAAAAAAGAAAGAAGCAACTTCTAAGTCAGACCACAGCTACAACATGGACATCTCCACTTAAAATAAAAGAGACGCCAAGCAAGATACCTGGAGAAAAGCGACCCAGGTCAATTGAAGAGAAAGAAGTGGAGGAAATATCTCTCAGAGATATAATGAAAGGTATTTTGATGCTAGGAGAGAACGCCGGCAATATTGAACTACAGGTGACACACAGCAGTGTTATGCTTGCTATTCTGGCCAAGGCAGTGGATTTTAATGCTAACAAAGGTAAAGAATGCCAAGGTTAAAGAGCCAAGATCACTTTGCTTTTCCAAAGAAAAATTACGAGAAGCATGCTGATCTTAAAAAGAGGCAAAGAGAACACAAAAGGTACAGAATGAGATAGAGCCTTTGCATAAAAGGCTTGAAGGAGGAGAAAGATGAAGATGTCATACAGACTCTGAAGCACATCATTTCTGAATTTGCGTCAAGGCTGGAGGAGGACATGGCTTTCATTCACCAACTTGAATGAAGGATGGAGAACAAACACAGAAACATCATCATGCTATTTACACAAAGATTGTTGAAGGAAGAAATCTTGAAGAAGACCAAACAATCCACTTATTGTAAGGAACTGTGTATCTGGTTTGCTGAAATGCTACCCAAAAAAGACTGGGAGGAGAGAAATAATCTATGGCCGCAGATTTATCAAGCCACGGAAGAAGGTGGCCTACTTCGGTGGCCTCTTTGGATATATTGATGGACGCCAAATAAGAGTGGATGATATGCATACTCAATAAGATGGAGATGTAGACTTTGTAAAAGGACATGCTGGTGCTGCAACTCTTCAACGCTTAATTTTTTCTATAGTTAACTTATTGAATATCATTTTGTGGTATTCCGTTATACTGAGTTTTCTTTTTCTTTTCTATTCAAGGACCTTTTTTGTTTATAATGTCAAATAAGAAAATTTCATTTGATTCACTCAATGTTAGAGGTTTAAAACACATAGTTAAAAGAAAAGCATTATTTTTGTTTTCGAAAGGACAGAAGTCAAACTGCTTTTTATTTCAAGAGACTCACTCCTCAAGTACAGATGAACCTTTTTGGGATAACCAATGGGGTGACATGGCTGAATTTTATTCAGTAATGGCAGAAGCAGAACTGGTGGTATTACAATTTGTTTCAATAATTTTCCTGGGGAAATTCTGACACACAAAAATGACATTAATGGACACTGGCTAACAGTGGTGACCAAAATCAATCATTTAGTGCTCATAATAATTAATGTTTAAGGCTTTAATAATGACAATTTAAACCGAACTCTTGTAACATAACCACTATGTTTTTGGGGTTTTTTTTTCTAAATAAACACATTAAAGAGTAAATCTATCAAACTGTTTTGTAGAACAGTTGCTGTGATTTCATTGTGAAAATGATTCCTACTTTTTACTGTTCAAAACTGATGTTGGGGAGAATAAGTCATGCTGTTTTTAGGTGTGGGTGAAATTAGTGATCTTTAAAGCAAGTATGAAGACAAATAGACATAAAAGCTATTGTAAATTAATGACAGTTTATTAGACAATGAGAATTATTGTACTAGGATTTGAAAAAAATATATAAAAGAAGTTGAAGCTGATTACTCAATTCTAGATTATATAAATATAAGGGAATTTTTGAAATACAAAATATTATTGGATACTATATATTTCAGCAAAGATCTAAGGAAGATGGGAAAACGGTATGCGTGTGATTTATTTAGAGAAATTAATCAAATTTGCAACTCTACTGATTCAAATAATTCCACATTAATTGAACTAGAAGCTAAATTAGATGCTTTTCAAATGGGCACAGGGTGCTTACATCAGGTTGAGGGCAAAATGGATGGAAGCTGGAGAAAACAGTCTTCATACTTTAGTTGCTTGGAAAAAGATAGATAAAGGAACGCTATAACAACTTCATTGATAAATGGTGAGGAATGCAATGACAGTAAGATGGTAGAAAAAGAAAATTTTAATTTCTTTTCTAATTTATACTCCACAATAGAAGATAGAAGACTCAAATCGTCTCTTTGAGAAAATCCAAAACGAGATTCCACAAATTGAAAAGTCATTTAAGAATCTATGCAAATTTAATGCTTTTGCCTTGTTTGTTTGTAAACTTATGTTCTAAATAAAGTATATATGAAAAAAACAAACCCAGAATGTTTGTTAAGTTTCAACAATTTTAACGACAGAGGAATGCGACTTGGCCATACAGACTCAAGTCACAGTTGAAAAGATCAGATGCACATTAAATATCCAAGTGACCTGGATCGCATTAGGAAAAACTCTATTTTGTGTTGTTCAGACTGTCATGAAAAGATCAGATACTTGGTCACATTGAGGCAAAGAAAAATCTGAATTGGATCATTGCAGGCTACGTACGCCTGCAAGGATATTATCAGAAGTTGCGCAATTACTACACATTAACTGCAAGAGCACAGCCACATCTCCAGCATGCATCACATGCATGTCACACAAAACCATCACAAACATAAGCCACACTTATTACAGGCCACACACACGTATGCGCATTGCCCACTAAAACAGCTTTTTTGTGGTTGTCTGAGACAACCAGAGGAGAAGAAAGTGAAATAACAAAGTTTGCTTAATTTCTACTCTTTCGGCAAACATTTTTGACTCGATTTAAGTGTTTAGCCCACAACCTTAGCACAATGTTCAGGAAGAGAGCGGCAGATGGTTGTCCAACCAGGTGATCTGTCAGCTCTTCAGTTCTCAAAAACACAAAAAAGCTCACAAACCAACGGCCCCACCAGATTTGCGCATGCTGTACAAAGCTCAGGTGGGATCCAAACGGCCGGAGGAGAACTACGGGAGGGAGCACCAAGCCGCCAAATAAACAATATAAACTGACCAATAAGATTTAAGCCTTGGTGTGCCCAACCCCTGAGACTCACACAGATGTGGGCTGCATGATGTTTTGACTCAAAAGATGTTTATTTTTCTCCACAATTTTGTTAACAGTAAAGAGGAATGAAAAAATCCAAAAACAAATGTAAGGAAAATTTACAAATGTAAAGAAAATTTAATAAGCAGATGCCTTGACGTTTCCATTGTTCGAGTGTTCAACAAATGCAACCCAGACATTTTTAGTGGAGGTTCACCAAAGTGACTCACACCAAGTTAAATTTACAGTGACCCTCAAGTGTTGAGAATTTTATTTCAGTTCTACTTTTAATGTTCATTGATGTAGTTAGGATCTGTGAAAGTAATTTCTGAAGCCAAATAGAAATTATTTGGCCTGATAGCCAGCCCTGCCTGGTTGCAGTATTGGCTATCAGGCTGACTGACTTTGTTTATATCAATGTTTATAACACAAAGTGTCAGGAGATCTGCAATCAGTGGTTCTGAAAGTCATTAGGATGAAGCTCATTCAACATTATGCTCCCTGTCGTTTTGGAAAATATATAATAACTATTAAATTTAAGTGTACGCATAGAATACATGACCTCTTAACATTCTTTAGTTAGTTGGCAATGAAATAAGTTGTCTAACCCAATATAAGGGCTGGCCCAAGGCATAAGCAAACTAAGCAGCCGCTTAGGGCCCCAGGACCACCATGAGGCTCCCTCAGAGGAGCTGATTTATTTTTTTATTTTTTTTGTAATACTTTCCATGTTCTTATAATATCAAAAGCACACAATTTTACTACAAAGTGAGTGTTTGTACAATAATATATATCTGAAAATGCAAGTAGAAATCATTATTTTATGGATAAAAAGAAAAAAATAAATTGCTCTTTGGGGCCCCTGGTGGCCGCGGTAGGTACCGTATGCTTCATCGGTAATATGAACTGCAATGCAATGCGCAGACCATCCAAACGTCCAAAGCTATGGTCAGAAGGTAAATAAGCAAAAAATGTCTCAAGAAATAACTTATCCTTCAGGTGGGAGAAAAGAAAGAGGAAGAATAGAAAAAACTCAAGATAAAGTTTTGCATTGGATTGCCAAGACAAAACAGAATAGATGTAATGTAAAAGATTTGTAAAGCTGCTAATAGAAAATTATCTTGAACGGTCCAGTTCAACAGCCAAACATTTACGCTCGGGCCTTTGTGTTTGTATGAAACTGAGTTTAACCTTTAAAGTTGTTGATTCTCAAGGTTGGCTCTGTATGTTTCGGAGGTATTTTTGGCTTCAAAATGGCATGTTTGATAACGTTTGATAACAATAATTAAAACTTCTCAATGTCTGACATTGTCTAGCAAAATATTTTTACATCAGGCTACATAACTGCTCCATTGATGAGCTGCTCTGTGCTGTTGTTGGGGATTTGTTGTTTGCTGCTGAGCATAATCATTTTGTGGCTAAAACAAACATTACTTGTACATCAATTTCTAAGTTATGTGAAAATCATTTGAAGGTTCAGAATCAGTCCAGTATCAATCCTCTTTCTCTGGGGAGAAAAACTCACCTGGTATAAATAAAATTTTAAGCTATTGGAGTAACGCTTAGGAGAAATTACTTTAATCATAGAATGTCATCAATTTGTCTGTAGGGCAGCATTACTGCAGTTTCCTGGCTGATCCCCGGCTTTCTATCATCAAGAACATGTTGAGGTTTTTGGGCTTAATAAGCAGACATCAACCCCAGAAACTGTCTGACATCCAGTTAGTTTTAGTCCATCATTTCCCGGATGATCCGTCCCGCTGTGTCCTTGTTAATGTCAAGGTAATATATGACCTCTGAATGACGTTAAGCTTTTGACCACAACTGTATGACTTTCTCTTGAAACCTTTCTGGTGTGCTCCAGAAAACCGCAAACATTGAGACTAATATGAACAGCGCAATAAACATGAAAACAGCTACGAATGAACAAGTCCATAAAGTTGTACAACTAAACGTCATTATAATTATTAATATTAAGATAAGTGTCACTAATCTGTGCAGCCATCTGAGTTGTGGAGCCGCAGGAGGAGCTCTGTGCGCTGAGCTCCTCCTGCGGAGCACACAACCTGGAGATAGGGCGTATGGAGGGTGGGGAGGCTTTAAAATCCTTCTTAGAGTTTTCTATACAATAGTGGACCACACAAAAACATTTGGTCTATTAACATTTCTAATGAAGTACACTTTTAGTTACTTTATGTCTTATTATTCTTCTTTGCCACTTTGTACAGTTTGTACAATTCTGTGATAACAATGCACTCTTGAAAAATGTGACTATATTGAATATACAAAATAATTTTTTTCCACCTGTAAAATGTTTTCAGTAGTACCTTATATAGTTCATCCTTATGAATACTGGTAGCCTGATGAGGGGCGCCGCCAGGAATCTTGGGCACCCTGACAAAAAATTAGATTGGGCCCCGCGCAGCTTCTGTCACAATTTCTTTTGTGTGTATTTGACCCATAAAAACGTCACAGTTGCAAAGGCTTGCAACTGCCTTGCTTTCTTTGATTCAATACTGATACTAGCACAATATCTACTGCTCATTAATTTTGCATGCAACAGTCTCCATACAGTTTGCAAGTAGGTTACTTACATTTTTTTCCTCTTAGTTTTAGATTACTGAAATGTCTCTTGCCATGAGCAACAATCAAAAGCAACGTGCAAAATATGGATGAAGCAATCCAGATTTCTCAAAAACTGCCATATAGTTGCATTTCATTGAAGCTACAATATATAATTTAATAAAAAATGTTTTCTCCATATTTATCAAAGCCGTCACCATGTTGTGACAGTTTGTTATGAGACAGATAATCTGTGAAAACAATCAATCTCCTCCACCTGCTCCCTGAATTACTATTGCTAGCTAAAATAAGGCAACTGTCATGTAACCTGAGTGTTTATTTTGCATGGCACATTGCTGCCACCTGCTGGACTTTCAGGGAAATGTTTTACGTGTACGTTATTTAGTCAGTTTGTTTGTTAACTTCAGAGCGGATGTTCGGATGGATACTTTGTGAATGTCGTGTTCAGATCGAGTTCTTCGACGCAATGCCTGTAGGTATACTTTATATGAGCGTTTCTGTTAATGTGTGAGAAACAAAGTAAGTTGTTTATAGAATTTATGTTGTTCCTGTTTTGGCAGTTTCACTCCATTCTACGTGAATAAAGGAAAAGCCGTTTAATCCTGACTCGTGTGAAAGGAGTTTGGCTGATGGTTAGCTTGGTTCAGGACACCATAGCGAGATCATTACAGCAACATTGCGGCCAAAACAACCAATCAGAAGCAGGAGGGTCTTAGTGCTGTCAGTCAACTTCATTCACTCACTACTAAATGTGCTAATGGTGGAGAAACAACTTATCATTACAGGAAAATTGCTTATCTGCCATCATTGGTAGCTATGCTTACTAAACTGGGCATTCACAACAGGCTGCACTAGCTACAACATAGGGATGAGCAGCCACATCAGAGTGTGATTGACAGCACTAAAACTGTCCTGCCTCTGATTGGTTGTTTCTAGATAGCACTGGGAGATGGCAGAGGAAATAGATTTTGCCCAAATTAGCTCTCATCAATCAGTCAATCAAATTTTATTTGTATAGCACATTTCAGCAGTAAAGCATTTCAAAGTGCTTTACATCATAAACACAAAAAGACAAAGTCATGAAACATAGAATCAATAATCAAAAACTACATTAAATCAAGTGCCATAACAATGCAAATAAAACATTTTTATTATGTTAGTACTATTGCAGCACTTTCAGCCAATAATCATTAAATTTGAAATTGATTACATTTCAAATCCAATTCTAAACAGGTGTGTTTTAGTTGAGATTTAAAGGAAGTCAGGTTTTCCGCTGTTTTACAGTTTTCTGGAAGTTTGTTCCAAATTTTTGGTCCATAGATGCTGAAAGCTGCTTCTCCTCTTTTGGTTCTGGTTCTGGGGATGCAGAGCAGAACCAGAACCAGAACCTGAGAATCTGGCAGGTTGATACAACAACAGCAGATCTTTAATGTATTGTGGTGCTAAACCGTTCAGTGATTTACAAACTAACAACGGTATTTTAAAGTCTATTCTTTGAGCTCCAGGGAGCCAGTGGAGGGACTTTAAACTGGTGTTATGTCTCTATCTTCCTGGTTCTAGTGAGAACGCGAGCAGCAGCGTTCTGGATCAGCTGCAGCTGGAGGATTGATTTGTTGGACAGACATGTGAAGACGCTGTTACAATAATCAATGTGACTAAAGATAAACGCATGAATTTCTCTAGATCTGGCTGAGACATTAGTCCTCTAATCCTGGAGATGTTCTTCAGGTGATAGAAGACCGATTTTGTTACTGTCTTTATGTGGCTCTGGAGGTTCAAGTCCGAGTCCATCACTACTCCCAGGTTTCAGGCCTGATCGCTAGTTTTTACTCTACTCTTATTCTATCCAGATCTCTGTGCCTGATCACTGTGGCTCTTCAGATGGAGGAGGGCTTGCAGATCCTGAGATGAGCTCAAGTTAATGGACTTCCTGACCGAAACTGAAGTCCAAACAAACTTCAGAATAAACAAAATGTCTTTACATATCCACTAAATGACTTTACACATACACCTCATGGATTTCAGGACAGCCATTTGTCCATTCATGCACAACATTCACATGTGGACAAAGTTGTCTATACAGTACGTTGTGTTACTGACTGAAAAACCCACAGAGGTCACTGAAACAATTTAAAATTGACAAATGTAATAAATAAAAATTTACTGAAAATTAACCTGTAACAATCTGCTCTATGGTCACAGACACAAAAATGCTAATAAGCTTCTATGATCAATTTTAATTGAACCACAATTCAAAAGCAGTATCTGACTTTCATCAACTTGTCAGTAAGCAATTTTTGTCAGTTTTAAGTTACTTCAATTACCATTGTAGGCATTTTTTTTGTAATTTTTTTTTCTTCGAAGAGTTTTTGCAGCACTAGTGGCTCGTATCTTCGACAGTAGGCAGACAGAAAAGAGGAGAGGGGGGAATACATGCAGCAAGGGACCGGGAGTCGAACCCGCAACATCCGCGTCAAGCACTGAGACCTCCAAACATGGGGCATGCTGACCCCCTGCGCCACCACAGAACACCCCCATTGTAGGCTTTTTGTTCATTAACAGAGGGCTACCAACTATGTTGTTCATATGTATGCATGCTCACTTACAAAGTATGTTCACAATTTCCCCACATATTTCCAATTTAGTTCTCTATTTTTAACAGCTATTATTATTATTATTATTATTATTATTATTATTATTATTGTTAGAAAACAACAGCTTGGAGAGACACATTCTTGCTTTTATACTGGATTTTTAATGTTTAAATACTAATAAATTTGTAAACTGTAACTGCCCCAGTTTCTTCCTTTTCTTTTTTTTTTTGGATACATTTTTATCGCTGAGCTAGAAATGTCCCCAGATTTAGTCTTGGAAATCTGGTCACCTTATCTTAGACATAAAACTCTCGGTCTAAAAATCAGTCCCAGTCTGGCCCCCGATAAGACAATAGTAAAAACCTTGTCATTCAAAGATGGGTTGGTTTTGATTCTCATTTTATTTAGCCTCATGTTTTAGTTCACTTTAGTTTAGCCCTTCATGGTTCTTTTGGTATTATTACTATTGAAGTTATTTAGTGAAATAAGAATTGTCTTATTGCCTTCCTTTATTTTTCAGTCCTTTATAGTGTTTCTAAGTTTATTTTTTAGTTACCTTAGGTTCTATCCTTGTTTGTCTGAGTCCATGTCAAGGCTTCTTTTATGACTATAGTTTGATTCTATTTGATCCTTCTAATTATTTCTTATTCCAGCCTCCCTGCAGTGTTTCTAGTAATGTTCAGTTATTCTTCCATGTCCAGGTCTATGTATATCTTCCTTTTGTAATTCTTAAATCCATCAAGCATTACTAGTTCTTATTTTTGTCTCTTCAGGTTCAGTTATTCTTTCTTTAGTAATTCTAGTTAGGTTATTTCTTTGTTTAGATCTTCTAGTTTCTCTATCTCTATGTTCTTATTGTTGTTCGATCAGCCTTGCTTCAATTTTGGTTCAGTTATGGTTTCCCTCAGATCTTTCTCCCCTAGTTCATCAGGTTTTCTGTACCCTTCGTGTCTTTTGTATTAGTAGTATTTTTCAGTTCCGTTTCCTCCATTTTGTGTTCCCAGGAGATCTCCTTAGTTTCCCGGTGCCATCTTCTCCCTGCCCCTCAGCCAGATTACTCACACCTCCAATCACTCTTCTCATTTAGCAAGGCCATTGTTGCATTTACTACCTCCCAGTATTTAAGCTCCTCTATTCCAGTCACAACTCGCCAGTCCGTCTCATCACCCTGATTAACACTACCCATGCTTCCCTCCCTGGATTACTTGTTGTTCCCTCATGTTTCCAGTTTGTTTTGTTTTTGGTACTCCGATTTACTTGTACCCTTGAATTTTTGGCGTTTAGTTGGTTTATTTTCTTCATTAAAACATTGAGTTATTTCTACGTCTACTGCCTTCTGCCTTTGGATCCACCACCACACCACAACATGACAAGATGAAAAAAAAAAAACTGTTTAATTATATGATCTTTTTTAATGATGGATGGTTTGGTGGAAATGAGAGCTGCCTCACCTTCCTTTTTTTGCTCCTCCCTTCAGCCTGTAGGGTCCTGGTACACTGTTCCACACACTGAGAGAAGCTCACACTGCTGTGATCTGGACTGTAGTCAAGCTCAGCTAAGTGAGCCAAAGACAGAATGTAGTTGCAAGCAATACGTAATATAGCAAGCTTTGAAAGTTTCTGTCCATAGGAGTAGCATGGCACCTACAGAAAACCAGAGACAAAAGTTATTAAGTAAGCTCTGTAAGCAGAAGACAATAAACATACCTCAAATCCCTACAATAAAAATATATATTTTTTAGGTTCTTTTAAAAAAAACTAAAGATGCATAAAACCTCTGCATCTGTAATCAGACAAAAACACAAAAACATTTCAAGTGTATTATTTATTTAACCCCTTCACCGGCAGTACCAAAATCACCAAAAACGCCTGAAAAGGTATACCCAAATTCGATCAGCTGTTTTACTTGGAACAATTTGGAGTACATGCATGGAGGGATGGATCTTCTCTTTATGAAGATCCATCCCTCCAGTTTCTTACACCCTTGACCCTTGTGGGGTCGGGAGGTGCTGGTGCCTATCTCCAGCTAACGTTCCGGGCGAGAGGCGGGGTCACCCTGGACAGGTCACCAGACTGTCACAGTCTTTAAGAGGATGACGAGCTATATTTTTTATTCTAGTGAAAAATACTTTAACTGCATGTAGTTTGTAGCTATTACGTTTGTAACACAAAAGAAATGGAAAAATTCTGTTTCACCCAGATTTTTTATTTGTATTTCTTGTAAATGCACAGTGAGTGTTGAATGTATGGACTGGAAAATACAATAAATCTATAGAATAAAGTATTCTGCTTGTGGATATCAAGACTGATCAAAATAGCACAAAATGAAATGTCATTTTGGACAGGTTTATTTATGAGGACGTGCAGGTATTGTTCAAGTGTGCCATTTGGAGTCTACGTTTGGAGTCTCCAAATGGCACACTGGAACAACATCTGATATACAAACTTCAAATGACTGTAACTCCTCAGTGCTTCAATATACAGTCATTAATGAGGGCTTTAATGAAAGATAATGACCAGAGGAATCCTGAGGTAGACTTATAAAAATAAAAAAGCGTTCAAATTTTGGATTAGAGAATATGAGAAACTTTTAGCAGGTTGCCGCCACCGTCAGACCGGGCAGGGACCGAAGGAGAGGTGGTTAGTGTACAGGCAGACCTCCTCCCCCCTCTTGCGATATGCTCCCCCCCCTCTCTAATGGTACACTAACCCCCCCCTCCCCCTCTCCTTCTGTTTCGCCCCCACCCCCTGCACTCTAGCTATATGGTAACCCCCTCTCTTCCTCTCCTCCTTCTCCCCCTGCACCCTACCCTGCACGGTACACTAACCCCCCCGTTCCTCCCACCCATGCACACCCCCTATGCTAGTTCTGACATTATGCTAACACCCCACTCCCTGCCCCCCGCAATTCCTGAAACCATGGGCAGTCTTACGGTATGCTTGTACGCTCTACCTACCTCGCTCTGACTGTAGCAGCAGTGACTAAAAGCTTCCTGTATTCTCAAATCCAAAACTTGTCAGCACTGTTACAACCATAATAATCCACTTCTGTGAGTTGTGAAGTTCTGTTGAAGAAATACATCAAGTTTTGACAAGTTCTGACAATGTATCTCTCTGTTGGTGAGTAAAAGTCCTGTAAACACTGTTGTGCATGAGGGCGCACAGAGCCTGACTTTGATGCAGCAAAGGCGCACACATTATGAGTGATTACGCATGCAGCGGATGGATTTATGTCAAAACAAACCTTAAAATGCCTTATGTTCTTATGACAGGACATGTGCTGGCTACACATCTTTGGCTTTAAATTTAGTCTCCGAGTTGACCAGTCAGAAATATTCCAGAAAGAACACAGGCATGTCAAAATGAGCTAAAGTCACTCTCTGGATAGTATTGACTCGGGGAAAGCCATTTCATAGCATTATTGGTTGAATAATGAGTCTATCAAAAGGGGGGGCTCTAGCCTGCCATATAAAAGCTTCATAATGGACACAGGCAGAGTTTAAAGAGGAGAAAAAGGCAGAGAATTCAGACAAACTAGATGTATCCCATGGATGGGACACTGCCAGTTAAGTGGTTAAATGTATTCATATTTTTCTTTAGCCCCTCATGTTTCAGCCAGCAGTGGCAGAGGACCAACCTGAGTCTGGTCCTGGTATCACCTGTTGCCTGTACACAAAGTTTTAAATCTTTATTGCTTGGATAGCAACAGAAATAATTTAAGTCGACCTTACCTCCGTGTAGTAATCTTTATCAAAATGTATTGTGTGCATTGTTGTATTTAAAAGAAAATTTGTTGTTAAATACCTTCAGACCTTCATTCAATTTTGCTGCTCAATGTAATTCTTAGATGTATCAAATCTTATACAGCTTCCATATATGTTTCCATATTTGTGTATGCATGTTAAAACCAGATAAATATATTTCTTATTTTATATTAATATTAAATGTACACCTGCTTCCATACAGTTACAAATGAGATATAGGTATAATTTGTACAACTTTTTGAATTAAATATATATTTATAAAAAAAGAGTAAAACCTGTTTTCTTAGTGCTTCAAATGCAGCACTGATGGTGTGAACACGAGTCCTCTCCCTGGCATTGGCCAGTAGCCTTCTAGTTTGTTGTATAGCTTTGACCTCTGGAAGACGTGCTCGTGTATCAGCATCAACTCCGACCTTCTTCCTTGGAGATTCCTAAGGACAGAGAATCAAAAAGGGTGATATAAACAAGGGCAGAACTTTCACTCAGGTCAGAAGTCTGTTTTTAAAACAACTTCATGATAATTTTAGTGTCAGAGTTTCCATACCAGAAAACTAAAACTCTGTAGGTTGCAAACAATACAAACAGCAAATATGTGCATCAAAAATTAAAACAATTTCTATATAGTTTGTTGGAGATTTTATGTAAAAGATCAACACAATGTATCACTTATTTGTGAAGGAACCCTTTAAAACTTCTGAAAGCATAACAAAACAGCTAGATTTATACTGGAATCAGATTGCAGTCAGGTGTTGAGTAGTTGCTGAATAGGTAACTAATAAAAGCAATATGAGGCAATAATATTTTGTCACCTCTCTTAGATTTGCTATATGTAAAAACAAAAACCAACGTAACACCAGATCAAATGGCTGAATTACCTGCTCAGTATGCAGTCAAGATCTTCAGAGTCTATGCTAATGACATTATTTGACTCAGGTGTGTTGAAGCAGAGGGATATCTAAAAGTCACCCTGGATTGGAGTTGAATACCTTGTTCTGCCCTTTGTTTTGGTTATTTTTAAAAATTTTTATGACATAAAATTTCAGTAAACTCCCGACCCCACTCAGGACAAGAAAATGGATGGATGGATGGATGGATGGATGGATGGATGGATGGATGGATGGATGGATGGATGGATGGATGGATGGATGGATGGATGGATGGATGGATGGATGGATGGAATTTCAGTAAAATAGAAAGAAGTGGTAAGGTGATGAAACATGAAAATTCAATGGGTATTATTGCCTTTGCAAAGCACTAAATAATATTAAATAATTTTCACACATGACAACATGTTTCTTTGAATCAGTAATAATTTCGTCTAAAAGATAACAGAATATTCTTAGAAATATTAATAAATTATAATAAGTGGTATAAAAATAAGCAGCACATCATTGCAATCTAAACATGACACAAAGTATGCGTTTCTTACAGACTATTGTGTTTTGTGGATTTGGTATAATTACCTTCTGTTCAGAGACTTGAGTTTTTACATGGTCGAAGCACTCGGAGACTCTGGGTGCTGTTGTAGGCTGGCCAGGCAGTGAGGACTCCCAGCAGAATGCCTGGTGGCCAGGAGAAATGGTGCCACTGGTTGGTGTTGGCACAGGTAAGGTGGAGTGTAGACCAAGCTTCAGTCTGTTGTTCAAGGGCTGAGAGATGGAAATTGGCCAGTGGGATATTTCATGATAGGACAGGGGAGAGGCAGGTGACTGGGACACGTTAGTAGACACTGATGGTATGTTAATGCCAACTCTCATATCTATGGCACCGCTCTGGCGTGGTGCTGTACTGTCTTCTTGTCTTGCAGACAGAATGTCACTGCTATTGGCTATAATATCATGTGACCCCATCAGTGGTCTCTGGAGAGAAGCCAGTTTGCTGAAGTTAACCATTTGGTCATCTACAAAGTCTATTCCTGACATGTCCACTGGGAATCTGTTCATGTTTTCAGTTTCAATACCAGTACAAAGTCTTTTAGGCTCACGGGACTTTCTCTTAAATTTCTTGTTCGTACCTGGGACAGAGATCACAACTGACTCTTTGTTTGTGTTGTTCAAATAATTATTCAGTAAAAGAGATTTTTTCATTTTGGAACAATTCGTATATCTAACAAGTTAAAGCAAAAATAAATTTCAGACACAATTCCATTAAAACAATAAAGTTGCACATTTAAATTAAAATAAAAGATATTTAATTTCTAGACACCTTTCACCATAAAAGGTTTGGCATTCAGTGCATTTTTCTCATTAAAGCATATGCTTCTTTATTTTAAGAAATATGGATGATAATGTTGGTGTATGCTTAATTTAAGTAGTCAACAGTACAAAGCAAACTACAACCAGAAGATTCAAATGTTGTCTCACACATTCTGTTTAGCTGCATAACAGGATGTGCTCTGTCATGGCTGTTACCAGCAGGTTTTATATGGCTCCTCTCTGTCTGTAAAACAGCATCCTGAAAAATCAACACTAATACACCGAGCTGGCTAACATATGCTATTCTACACAACTTGGACTGGAAATTGCAGAGGTTCTTTGCTTCAAAGATTTCTTTCACTGTGAGCAGCCCAGGCCTAACCCTCAGAGTGGGGTTCAAGTAAAGCTGTCGTGTGGCTCCAGTCTGTCTGCATAGCAACACTGTGAATAACCCACACTAACGCACACACAGAATGAAGATATGCAGTACTGCAACTGTTGGACAAAACATACCAGAACAGCTGAAACGGCTTCTACCACGGATTTTACAACACACTCATATAAGCCAACGTCTGTTAGAAGTGTATTATTGGGAGTCCAGAAACATTAATTCTTGTTAAAAAGAAAATGTTTTTAAAGCAGCTAAACGAAACTGGGTTTTAACCTGCGAATTCTAGAAACGAAAGCGTTTTCTAAAAAGGAACAATCATTACCATGTCTCACGCACACGATTATAGGATTATAGGAGGGAAATATAAAAATCTACTAGATTTCTTTGAAGACGTATCAACAGTTCCGAGCGATGTCTTACTGAAGTTCTGTCCCCCTTGCTACAAATAAGTTCACCACAAGGCATGCACTTTGATGAAAAAATCGGACCAAAATTAGGTTTCCACAGTGACTTGGTTAAGCGATGTCCTTAAAGCATCAGTCCATCCGGATCTTGATTCGTTGTGGACCCAGGAATTGAAAGCGCATAGTGTCCACTAAATCAGCCCTGGAGGAGGACTAATGTTGGAAAGCTACCTACTCTCTCACTCCTCCCAGTCCAGCTCCTCTGGCGTCCGACTGGCTGGACTCGTTCCCAGACACGGGAAAACACACCAAGAGAAGAACGGAAGAGAAAGCAACCTACAGAAGTTTAAATAATGAAGACCGGCCTTGGAACAGGGTGGACATCCTGATCGTCTGCTTTTTTTTCTTAGTATTTGGGACATTGACGTTTAAGAATTTCAACCAGGCTAAATAAAATGTTTTAAAAATATGTATATCCATTGCAATTACTAGAACATTTGAAATGTTGTGCACACAGAAATCATAATTAAACATTACAATGAGAACTTTTGAGAGGTTTTTCATCAATATGATTTGGCTGTGGTCTTTGTTTTGCCCTTTGTTTGTCTGAATGTTGCCATGTGCCCTAATGTGTCCTTTCCTCTTTTTGTGTGAAACATGTCAGTTGTGTACGTCATTCCAGATGTACGGTGGCCCTGAGGTGCAAAACACTACAACATTAACAAAAACACGACAACATTAACAAAAACACGACAACATTAACAAAAACACTACAACATTAACAAAAACACACAACATTAACAAAAACACGACAACATTAACAAAAACACAACAACATTAACAAAAACACAACAACATTAACGAAAACACAACAACATTAACAAAAACACAACAACATTAACGAAAACACAACGGAAGAGGTAGGTCCCAGTGGGAGACCTAAGAAGTCGCTGATTGGACGACAGGTCGTTTCTCTTTTGAACCGGAAGTTATTCTGGCTTTAATTTGATCGTTAAAAACATGAATGTTCTCAGTGATCCAAACCTCAGTACAGCTATTCGGGAATATTTTGAGTCAGGACAAGTGTAGAGGGGTGAAAAATAAGTTACCAGAAAATAAAGAGAATATGTAAGAAAATAGACACCCCCAAACACAATTTTTTTATTTTGTATCTTTTAATTTCTTGTATCAAATTAAGTGTTGTTTCAGTTTGTCCACGCAATTCTCCACATGACCACTAGGGGCGCATTGCATTGGTGGCATAGAAAAGAGCGAGCTCACAAAAAAGAATTAATCTTCCGTTGGATGTTAACGAGAACTCAACGTGTGTGTCTCATCTTTCCTGTGTCACAGCAACACACGTTGGAGGAAGATCCTTTATAATACATTACTCTGCCACCCAAGGTTGCAGGGTAACACATACATACGAGGTGATACTGGACATGCTACAGATCAACCACGAAGTGTCGGTTAGCATGCGTTCACTAAGACTCATTCCAGAATAACTTCCGGTTCAAAAGAGAAACGACCTGTCGTCCAATCAGCGACTTCTTAGGTCTCCCACTGGGACCTACCTCTTCCGTTGTGTTTTTCGTTAATGTTGTTGTGTTTTTTGTTAATGTTGTTGTGTTTTTCGTTAATGTTGTTGTGTTTTTGTTAATGTTGTTGTGTTTTCGTTAATGTTGTTGTGTTTTTGTTAATGTTGTTGTGTTTTTGTTAATGTTGTTGTGTTTTCGTTAATGTTGTTGTGTTTTTGTTAATGTTGTTGTGTTTTTGTTAATGTTGTTGTGTTTTCGTTAATGTTGTTGTGTTTTCCTTAATGTTGTAGTGTTTTGCACCTCAGGGCCACCGTACAGATGTCTTTGTTCATCACCTTATTTGCCTCTATGAAGGTTTATTCCGTTGCGCTTACTATGTACTGCTTAATGTGTAAATTATGTAATCTGAACTTTATCAAATTACATAATCTGAAAAAGTACTCACTTTTAACCCAGAAGAGGAATTAGAACAAACTTGGAATCCAGAGACTCTAGATCAGTGTTTTTCAACCTTTTTTGAGCCAAGGTACATTGTTTTCATTGAAAGAATCACGAGGCACACCACCAACCAAAAATCTAAACAAATTATACTCTATAGCTGCAAAAATTAAATATATAGTAATTTTATCAGTGTCTTGAATAGGAATCAAATAAACACAAAAATGTATTTTTATCCTATTTTATATTACTTATTTCAAATTGCACTTAACATGTCAACTTCAAAAATACTCCTGAACAGTGGTTGTAGAAAACTTCTGCTTTCTACAACTACGACTAATTCTGCCCACAAGCATTCTCTTAGCCAGAATACAGAAAATAATTCTTATTCTGAGAGATGCAATAATATTTGGAAAAGAAAAAGCTCACGGTATTTGCCTTCTGTTGATATCCACTCACACAAGGGCCTTCATCTGAGTCTGAATTTTGTCCAGGGACCAGATCAGAGTTTGGATTTTTTTCTTTTCAAAATCTTTTCCATCACTGTCATCACAGTCTTGCTAGATACAATACTCTTACTGCTACCTGTCACATTGACGCATCACTAATTCTCTTGTTTTAACGTACAATGCTATGTACCTACTGCCATCTAGTCATAAGGAATTACATGATTATGCCACTAGTCATTACTACAACACAGACACTCGAAAATGGCATATTATTTGCAGATAATTAATTTGTTTTCAAAAAAATTTTTTAGACCAATTAGGTGAAATTGGATCATTTTCACGGCACACCTGACGATCACCCAAGGAACGCACAGTGGTTGAAAAACACTGCTCTAGACTATTTGTCACTCTTTAGCTTATATTTTAGAAACTGTAGCATACTCACTATTTAGATGCAGAAAGACTCCTATTATTGTAACCCAGAAAAGGAATTAGAACGAACTTAGAATCCGGAAAAAATTCTCCCAGAACAGGATCATTTAGTTTTTATTATTACTTAGAAATTGTGGAGTACTCATTACTTTTTCAATTTTAACACGCACTTAGAAAGTCCAGAGAATACTTATACTTATCTAGCATCCCAGAAGTCCTGTTCATTCTGTTTATTCAAACAGAATGAACAGAAGCCTGACACTTATGTAGCAACCCAGAGTAGGGATTAAAATTTGGATCCCAGAAAAACTACCTTAGCAACTACTTTTTAGACTCTATTCTCCCAACCCAGAAAAGGAATTAGACCAGAGGATACTTACTTATACTTATCTACCAACCCTGAATAGGCGTATCTAGTTTATTTACTTTGGATCAACATTATTAGCTTTTCCTTCTTTTACCCTTTCTTTTGGTTTGTTATTTTGTTTGTATTTCCTTTTAATTCTCGTAAAGCACTTTGTATTGCCTTGTTGCTCAAAATGTACTACTATATATAAATAAAAATTACCTTTACCTTTAAAAAATGTTATGTGGTGTGACTGATTTATCTGAAAATAAGGTATTTTCCATGATGTACCAAGCATTTTATTTTATAAGTTTCCATTTATTTAAGGTGTTTAGAAGCATCAAACTACAGCCTAACGTGTCCTGGTGCCTGGTTTGTATTGTTCTGACAACCTCCCCCACACCCACAAAAAAGGAGGAAAGTTCTATTTCTAATTGACTTGACCTCCATTTTTCTTCACCATTGCACCGTGTTGAGAAATAAATGAACCAGTCACTTGAGGATACTGATTAATGATAATCCTAGAAATCAATAATTATTTAAATGTAGTTTTCTTTATTAAACCTTTAAGCTATATAATAATATGCTTTTTCTTATTTTAGGAAATTGAAGTAGTCAAACGTACATTGAATACAATACTCTTACAAATAAATTCTTAAAGTGGGACTGTCTAAATTTATTTTGAAAATAAACAAGAGGGGAAATAACACTTAAGAAGAGGGTCTTCATTATTACAAAACAAACTTTACTCTTTCATTTGTAACAAGTCAAACACTTTCTACTATGACGTTAAAACTTTTCAGCCTTGAGCAGCAAGTTGAACTAACCTCAGTAAGATAAGTACACGCCACACAATCTTATGTAGACAAAACTTATTGACTGGTCATGAACACTTTCACAGATACATATGTAATTACATATATTGATATTATTATAGATATTACGTATAATTGTAATAAGCTAAATTATGGAAAATTAGTAAATGTTCTAACCATTTTGTTTTAACCAATGTATTTATATAAATTAAATAATGTAATTTAAGTTGTTTTGAGATTTGTGTATAATAACTGTATTTGTTTCAAACAACTTTCTGTTGTAAGTTGTCAAAAGACTTGAATAAACAGAATGAACAGAAGCCTGGAAATGAGCCACATGCAGCAGCCTCCTGCCTCCTGCAGCTGTCAAGTTGTTTTGTAGTTATGTTTGTAATATTTTATAAATTTATTGGTTATAGTGTTTTAATTATTTTATATTTTGCAGAAGTCTTTCTCCATGGTCTCTCCAAACTCCTCCCACCCTGAAGTTTTGACTCAGCAACCTTCTGAGCCACATGCAGCTTGGACTGCCAGTACTCAATTGCTGCTTCAAGGGTCCCAGAGACCAGTCAAAAAGGCCTGATAAGTATTCTTCTTCAGGCTGAAACCATCCCTCACTGAAGGTATCAATGGTTCAAGGGTCGCCACCGTGACAGGCACCAACAACTTTGCAGCCACAACTCCGATAAGCCGACTCAACAATGGACGCATGGAATTTGTCCACTCAAACTCAATGTACCCTACCTCCCCCGGAACTCTGTCTCAGACGGGAACTCTGTCTCACACGGGAGACTCTGTCTCTCACGGGAGACTCTGTCTCACACGGGAGACTCTGTCTCACGGGAGACTCTGTCTCACGGGAGACTCTGTCTCAGACGGGAGACTCTGTCTCAGACGGGAGACTCTGTCTCACGGTAGACTCTGTCTCACGGGAGACTCTGTCAGAAGCTCCCAGTAAACCCTCACGTCACATTTGAGCCTGCTAGGTTTGACCGGCATCCTTCCCCACCACCGGAGCCAACTCACCACCATGTAGTGGTCAGTGGACAGCTCTGCACCTCTCTTCACCCGAGCGTCCAAGTCATAGCTGCAGATCCGATGAAACGACGACAAAGTTATCATTAAACTACAGCCTAACCTGTCCTGCTGCCAAGTGCACATATGGACACCCTTATGCCTGAACATGGTGTTCGTTATGGACAATCCATGACGAGCACAGCAGTCTAACAATAGAACATCACTCAAATTCAGAACAGGGGGGAGGCATTCCTCCCACCACGTCCCTCCCCTTCTAACTGTCATTTCCCATATATGAGCATTGAAGTCCCCCAGCAGAATAAGGGAGTCCCCAGGAGGGACACTCTCCAGTACTCCTCCAAGGACTCCAAAAAGGGTGGGTAATCTGAACTACCATTTGGCGTGTAAACACAAACAACAGTCAGAACCCGTCCCTCCACCCATAAGCACAGGGAGGCTACCCTCTCATTCACCAGGGTAAACCCCAAAGTACAGGCACTGAGATGGGGGGCAACAAGTATGCCCACTCCTGCCCACCATGGGCAACTCCAGAGTGGAAGTACGTCCAGCCCCTCTCAAGAAGACTGGTTCCAGAATCAGAGCCATGCATCAAGATGAAACCAACTAATTCTAGCCAGAACCTCTCAACTTCACACACCAGCTCTGGCTCCTTCCCCACCAGAGAGGTGACATTCCACATCCCAAGAGCCACCATCTGCAACCAAGGAACGGACTGCCAGGGCCCCCTCCCTCGGCCGCCACCCATCACACCCGACCCCTTTGGCCACTCCAAGAGGTGGTAAGCCCATTGGAAGAAGGACCCATGTTTTTTCCTTGGGCTGGGCCCGGCCGGGCTCCATGTGTAAAAGCCCGGCCACTAGGCATTTGCCAACGTGCCCCACCTCCAAGCCTGGCTCCAGAGTGGGGCCCTGGTGACCCGCGTCCGGGCGAGGGAACACCAAGTCCATTTTTATAGCTCATCATAACGGGACTTCAAAAAAGTTGAGTTTACATATTGCTGTACCTTTTAAATAAATCATACCAAATCTCCTATGTTTGTCACTTTTTTGCCTTTCTAGATTGAAGTAAACTAAAAATGGCTTTGAAATTTTGGTATATGCAGAACTGAGATTTTTTTGTGCATTTATCACACCCATAGCCATTTGTGTCCAATGTCTCTTTATTGCCCTATTGTCCTCACTGACAGACACCCTACACAGGGCACAATAAACTTCTTTGGCTTCAACCACTGGAACTCACCACCAGCCCCTCTACAAACCCACAAGTACTAAGTAGGTATGAAAGGAAAAAAAATAACTGCAGTCAATGCTGTTGAAAAATTTCATCTGGAAGATTATTCTTTATTATGTTGGCCAGAAGCAGATTTCCTCGTAAATATACAGAATACACATTAAAATCCAAGAAGATACCAACTAATTCTAGTTGTCTTTCTACTTTTCCTGTCTTTGTGACGCAGGGTGAACTCTTGATACATAAAACACTGTCCCTGGGTCTTGCTTGTGTCAGCTCTTAAGATGATTGTTGGACTGTACATTACTAGGAATGAAACCAACCAATATTATTGATTGTTAATGCATTTTCATTGCTTCACCAGTCTACCTTGAATCTGATTAATTGGCAATTGTCAAATACGCTTCAATAAGATGGAGAGTTTAATTATAACAATTAATCAGTTCTGCAATGTGTTTTCAGTGACGGTGCTTAGTGCAACTACAATGTTTTTCTTCTTGTAGCTGGGCCAGCGACATAGTGGGCACCAGTGCTTACCTCCTGCTAACCATACCACAATGCACTGCTGGTGGAAGGCATGGCCACAGGGCAGGCCCATGAGCAGCTCCTCATTCACAAAATTCTCAAGGCACACCACACACTCTGAACAAGGAATCATGTCATTGGGCCACCCAGGAGTTTCTGATACATGAGTTATGATGCTACCATCCTCAAGAAATCTGTCTATTTTTTGGAAGCTTTTATTTCTATAGCAACAGCAAGATGGGCAAAGAGAAACAGACTTTTCAAATTGACTACTGTTGGTATCTTGGTCCCTGCACAAAATATTGAGCCTGTTGTCCTGATTGCACAAAGATCCTATTTGCCTTAAACTACTGTGTGGAAGTGTGTTTATGCTTGGAGGTGAGGAATCTGTCATTTTTTGGCAGTTTATGTTTGATGGCAGTCTATCCTGTTCATCATCTTGATGTAAACAAGACACAGACTGGCCTTGATGGAGGACAGTTTTAACCTTCCAGATTGGAAGATATTTTAAATAGTCTACATTTACTAGTGGGTGAAGCCAGAGATCTGGGAAAGCCAAACGCTCAAATAAAAAGCTGGGATCATCTTCCCACTCTGAAAGATCAGACGGGAACTGTTGCACTAATGTAATAGGGTGAAGCAGAAAGGAAATGTACCAGTCCCACAGACTGGCTAGCCACTCGAGGTTGGTCGTGGAGTTCTCTTGGTTCCTTGTACCACAATGGCGTTTCCTCTCAAAGTAGTCAATCAACAGGCCATGAGCCAGGTAGGTGGACAGAAAGAGAGCTGGATGGGATGAGTAAAAGGTCCAGTCAGCCCTAACTAAACTTGCGAATGTGGTGGTGTCTGCATAACGAATCAGCTTCAGACTGTAATAATACAGTTTGTCCAGATAGGGGAGTTGAATGAGACCCTATAGGGAGATACAAAAACAACAGTTACCAGGAGAGTTTTTAAAATTACCTGTCTATTTCTCTTTAGAAAATCTCATATTTGAGATTGCTATCTCAAAATACAAACGTTGCGGAAGGATAAAAAAAAAAGACATTTGGTCTGATGTCTTTTTTTTTAAATAAACAAACCACAACATTTCCAAGATCTGGTCACTGATCAAACAGTAATAAAGGAAGAATGGTCGTGCAGAGAAAGGTGATGAGGAAACCATTGCATCGTCCCAGACAAGATTCTCCTGTTCTGAAAATCTCTACAGTGTATCTGTGCAAAATTTAAAAGAGCCAGATGAAAGTTCTTGCTTATTGAAAATGAATAAGAACTTCCATTCTGAATTAATGAAAACATTCTTGGCAAAAGCCATTTGCATAGCTCCAATTTTCCCCTGTGGCATTTTGGGTGGAAGGACTACCCCAAATGTCAACATTTGCTGATAGGACATGGCATGGCAGCCTATCTGAATTTTAAGCTCATTAAGCTCAATGTCTCCGGCTGAATTTCAACTGGGCGAATCAGTGAACAGCAGGAATTGTGATGGATGTTGACTTTGAGTTTATACACCTGTTTTATAATTATAATCTGGTTAAATAGGGTTCTAATTGACACTGGGAGTGAAGTAAGGGAATGAGGTCATGTAGTCTATGTGGGCCTTGCTTCCAAAAATTTAACTAAACTCAAAGGAAGAGGAATGGATATTTTATTGCTGGCAAAAAGAGCTCCTATTCATGGGGTTGATTACAGGCAAGCAGTTTCTGGTAAACTTCATTAAGCTGGTGCATTAGATCAGGCCAAAAGTAGACATTGGGTATAATCAGATTGTTTAAAATTTCAACAGAGTCCATGCCTTCAGCAAGCAATTGTTTCTCATAGCCCAGGGTCCAGAAGGTCTGTAAGAAGCGTAGGATAGGGGTCTGATTTTTACCAAGCTAGGAATAACACTGGGAATATGTTATGGATATACGTTGTCTTGCAGTTGTATTCATACCCCTTTAATACAATTGGGTATAAATATTTTGTCACATTACAAGCGCAGATTCATATATTTTATTAAAATTTTATGTAACAGATAGACAACGTGGTATACAAATTTAAAGTAGAGAGAAAATTAGACATGTTTCAAAACATTTTTTACAAATAAAACTGAAAATGCAATGTGCAAAACTATTCTGTCCCCTTTTTCTGAGTGCAACCAGTTCCTTTCAGAAGCTTTCTGAAAGGAACAAATGACTAAAAACATAAGATTTTTAGTCATTATTTTGTCACTATCTGAATTTTGCAGAAACAATTTTGATATGTTTCGGGAACAATTTTGATGTTTCGAGAACATATCAAAATTACAGTGGTATCCTCAATAATATCACTGGGGATAACACTTGTTATCAGGGGATAGGTAAGGGTATTTATTTTGCTAGAAACCACATTTTTGTTTGTGTCTTTCCTTTGTTTTGGGAGGTTTTCAGGGTACAAATATCTTCCACCGCCCAAAACCCAACCTGCTTCCAACAACTTATTCAACTCATGCTTTATAAAATAATAAAGCAAATAAATATCTCTCTAAGGTTGACTAAGTCTCGATCCTTAGGCAACCCTCAGTTCAGCCCTTTTTAGTTTTCTGAGAAGAAGAGTCTGTTGTGCATTCCTTTCCAGAAAATAGTCCTGACCTGGTTCAGCAACCTGGTCAGGTCTGAGGTGATGTGGATGCCCAGGAATTTTATGCTGTCCACACACGCACTCCACCACCTTCCCTTGAATTGTAATAGGTGGGTGAACTCTCCTGCTGGACCTCCTGTAATCCAATATGACCTCCTTGGTCTTGCAGGTAAACAAGGTTGTTCAGTGACTGAAATAGGTGGTGAATCTCCTCTGTACAGGGTTTCATCATTATTATTATCAGACTCATTATGGTGGTGGTATCTGCAAACTCTAAAACCCTGTTAGAGGAGTGAATAGCTACACATTCATGGGTGAACAGGCCATAAAGAACCAGACCAAGCACATAGCCTGTATCGACTGGGGTGGATGATATTCAGTACACTAGTCTCACCACCTGAGGCCAGTTGGTGAGAAAGTCCATGATCCAAAGACACATTGATTTTGAAAGTCCCAGGTCATGGAGTTCACTATCAGCTTCTCTAGGCTGATGCTTTTTTACTTTAGTTAAATCAAGTCCGGCCCAAGCCTCCATGGGGGGACCCTGTAAGAAAGGACTACAGTTTTCAATTATGCCGCAACAGTAGATTGTTGTGAGGGAACCCAATACTTTTTGTGAGAAAACACAAAAGAAAAAGAATTCTCCATGTCTCTTAGAGGGCTCTGTAAGATGGTGTAATACACCGCTTAAAAGAGGCGAAATTCAATTGTATGGAGGGCCAAAACTGATGACATAAAAATAAAAGCAGAAATATATATTTTGTTTTTCCTTGTCCTGACACATTTGTTGTCGTCAAGAAATGTATGCAGTTTATTTTCCTTTTCTTTATACATTTGCTGTCATCAAAACATGTATATACATTTTTCTTTTTCTTACACTTTTTCATCAAGAAATGTATGCATTTTCTTTTTTATTTCCCCTAAACAGGCATTTTGTCAAGAAAATTATGTTTTGTTTTTTCCTTATACAAGCCCTCGTTCTTTTGTCATTGCATCCTCTCCTTTTTTCTTACTTTTCCGTGTGCATCGTAATGATAATGAGCAGGTCTGCCTTCTATGTCCAGCTCTTCTGCTTCTGGACAATAGAGCTTTGGAACCAACATCACTGCTTATATATAGATATACATATTTTTCTCTTTTTCTTTTATTTATATATTTTACAATGTAATTGAAATAGTGTTCAAAGTTGTCAACACCATCAGATCAGATAAAAAGGAAGTAAGACAATCAGGCATTATTGGGGGCATCAAAAACTCTCAGGACTGCAGGACCTTTTCTCCCTTTGGTAGAAGGGCTAGGCTGCTCTGGTAAGCTTATGTTATTATTTAGCTTTTTCTTTCTTTTTATTCTCAAGTTGTTCATTGCTACCTCATGATGTCAACACCACAACAGACAACATTAAAAATTTTGATGACATTTTGTGAAATAAATGCTTAATTTTGATGCATTGAAAATATTTCACAGATCTGATGAGCCACAATATGGTCTTCTTCAGAATAATGTCATATAAATCGAAGTGATTTGGCATTTTGTCAATTCCGTCACAACTCAACACCCTCAGGGTTTTTAACTGACTGTGTGACTCTTTCAGTCAAATCTCACCTAAGTGTGCAGATAATTAATTTTACTTCACAGGCATCTAATATTTCTTTTTAGTCACTAGTTCGTCACCACCGTCAATTCTGTGTTAACTCAGTCAGATGGACTTTGTTTTTTGTTTTAAATAATATTTATTTTGTTCTTGAGAAGCATTTGCCTGTAAAACTGAGTGAAAATATCACTAATAGGGTCATTACAAAATAATTTTATATTTATTTTTGCCAGACAGTGTTGACAAAATTCTGTGTCAGGACCATTATAAATGTAATTTTCAAAAACAATGTTTCAAATGGGAACCAGCTCTTTAGCATCTTTACATTCCCAAAACTATTATTTGTCATATTTGAATACATAATCTTGAGGAATAATAATAATTTTTTTTTTATTATTATTGGAACCCCTTTGATCCCTTATTTCAAGAATCACTGAGTCGATGACATAACCGGCCGTCATAGAGAGCAAGCGGGAATCACTGTGGCTGAGAGCGCAAAGGAGGAGCTAGCTAAAGAGGCAGATGCAAAAACGGGGAAGCCAGGTGCAATGGACCCCGTTTCCAATCCTCCCACTGTCTTAGCGCGATGCTCAGGAGGAGCATGGCGAAAGTGAGAACGCGCTGAGGGGCGGGGTTATGTTCTGACTGTTTTTTCAAACCCAAAAAAACAAACAAAAGAAAAAAAACTTTGTAAAAGTGCCTAGTGCAACCACACTGGACCATGCACAGAGTAAAAAAACTTGTGAGGTTTAAATGACCCAGTCTCTTAAGTTTGTGGGAGGCTTGAACACTCAGACCAGGAGCAGAAAAATGTCATCTGAAAAGTGTGTGGAAGATACAAAATAAAAGCAGAGTTTTACCACCTTAAAACAAACCATGTCCTTGAATACCAGAAATACTATTGAGGACAAGTTACAATGAGAAGAAAAGGCAGGATTCGATGCAGACATCCATTGCATTAAACTTATTGCGTTTCTATATAGAGATATAGTATTCAACTTTGATTTAGCCAAGTAGTCACCACTGAGATTATGCTGCTGCTCATTTTAAAATTTTTCAAGGAGCACAATGCCTGCTGCGCCCCCCCCCAAATAATCAACCCTCACACAAACAAATGCCACTACAAAACACCTTCTAATTGCTTTTATTTTAGAACCATCTCATCTTTTAAAATGACACTTTATCTAAATGAAATTTAACACATGAACATTTTAAAACATTTCCTCCCATTTTAATTATTTTATCAGGGCCTTTGTATGGCAAATACGCCCTTTTTTAATCTTTCTAATGATAAGAACAACCCCAAACTCATTTGTCAACCGTTTTCTCAAACAAACGTTACATCTGAGCTTCTGAGTTTAATGTTTGATACCAACAGTGTTTTCACTTCTTAACAAAAACATTTTGATCAGATCTTTGGAACACATCTGGAAATGTTGCACATTTCCTTGAAATTAAAAAATAGATCAAAAACCTAAACAGTTGCAAAATTGTGGAGCTCTTTTTGTGGCTCATCTAAACAATTTATCTGGAGCTAAAAGAGCTGCTGCATGAAAGAACGGAGGCATACAAAGGAAAAAACATTGACGCACGCTATGCGCACCCTTTCTTTTTCTATCACGGTCCTGAATCATGTGTAACTCATTTTACTTATGATTTTAACTAAATTGGCAACATGGCAACACATTGGCAACATTACTGTTCAGCTCACCTTAGTTTTAGTGGGAACAATGTGCTTGTGCTTTTGATGCGCAAACCCGGTTGCACTGTGGAGCGGTTTAACCGCAGATCATCTTCAACCAGCAGCCTTGATCGGTATTTGCTTTTTATCATTGCGAGTGCGGAAAACCCACATTCACAGAGATAGGTTGAAGTGAAGGGGATGAGCACGTTTACTGAAAAATTTGTCCATTTTTTTCTCTCACATCAGTAGACAGCAAGCAGATAGCTTCTTCTTCGGTTTATTTTTTCCCTCGCACCGCGCCTCCCCTAATGTGCTCTGGCGCCCCCCAGGGGAGGCGCGCTTCACACTTTGAAACAATGGTGTGTTAGAATGGTCCAGTCAAAGTCCAAACCTAAACCCAATCAAGAATCTGTGGCAAGCTCTGAAAACTGCTGTTCACAAACTTTCTCCATCTAATCTGACTGTGCGTAAGCTGTTTGGTAAAGAAGAATGAGAGAAAACCTTAGTCTTAATGTGCAAAGCTAGTACCATAAAGTACTTACAGCTGTAATTGCAGCAAGAAGTGGTTCCACAAAGTATTGTCCAAGTGGTGTGAACATTTTTGTACACCACACTTTGTTTTGAATTAAGCTTTGTTACGTGGAGGAGCCACTTGGGTCAACTACTCCAGGAGAATCCTAAGGCAGATTCAAGCCAGCCAAGATGAGCGTGTATATCTGTTTCTTTCTACGTCACAATTCTATACCACTCTACGTTGGACTTTCACGTTAAATTTCAATATACATGTTTGTGGATGTAATGTGACAAAATATGGAAAAGTTCAAGGGGTATGAATACTTTTGCAAGCCAGTATATTTACTGACTTATTTTTAGTTTAGTGTTTCAACCCATTAATTGATTAACATAATATTGAAATATGAGTCAGATAATTTCCTACCAAAACAGGAAGCCAAGACACCAGCAATATGGAGTTGTAGGTTCCAAGTGTTCTGATCAGAACAACAAATCGCTTGATTGTTGCTCCCTGTGAGTGAAAATAAATAGGAATTACAAATAAAAATTAATGACAGCAACAAAAAAAGGTACCATTCTTTTTTTATGAATATAGCCTATCACAGTTTCAGCAAAACAAGGTTACCTTTGTATAAAGAATAGCTTGGAGAGGTCTTACTACATAGAATAATACTTCTTTAAAATGTAGGTAAACCCCATATAAACTTTTTGTGCAAATAAGCCATATAAATTTGGCCTTCAGGGTGCCATCTATTATCACTGAAAAAATTGTGACATTTTCATGTAAACTTGTTTATTTTCCAATATTTGGCCTAAAACTGTCTTACCTCTGCCCTCATTGGGCAAAATTCAATTGCTGCTGCTGTTGAATTTCTGTGCTGATTACAAACTACATGTTGGTCGATACCTATGTCACACCCCTGCATTCAGGTACAAAACCAGCTCACTCAAACACGCAAGTTCAGTCAGGAGTTGGAACTGTATGCATTGACTGAGTCGCTAAGTTGGAAACTGTGTGTTGTCCTTGTTCTGGCCATCCCCTTTAACCACTTGTGTAAAAGGCACTGACATTCTGTATTTTATTTTGTAATATTGATTTAGAGCATGTGTCAAACTCAAGGCCTGGGGGCCAAATCCCGCCCGCCGTAGCTTTTTATGTGGCCCTCCACTGACCAGACTAAACTCTAAGTGTGATTAAATATTATATTAATCATATGAATGCAGTTTTTATCTGTTTACTGCCAATTTATATCAATCAATCCCTCCAGTTTCTTGAGAATTTAGTTGATGTATGATTATAGTCCATGATTTATACAGCGAGTAAATAAAAAGTCGCATTTATTATGAGTCCCTGAAGGGACTGAAAAGATCTTCAGTAATATAATGTAATTTTAAGAATTTATTAACATATTAACAGTTTGTGAACAGGTTTTATCAACACATTCTGGTACAACCAGCCCTTTAAGAGCCTTCATGATCTTGATTTGGCCCAAAACGAAAAGGAGTTTGACACACCTGGTTTAGAGTATCCTAGGAAGTGACAAGCCTGAGTTTTGTGCTGCACTACCTCTCATGAGAGCAATTTAATATACTTCCAGGTCAGTTTGCTGCATTCTTAGCATCTGAGACCGCATTCCCGGTGGATTCCTGAGAAGTGATGCTCCGAGTGTTAAGTTGATGACAAAGTAAGTTATTGCATTTAGTGTGCTGTTTGTTTATTCTAGATTCAGTTTGTTATGTGTAAACTACTGTGATGTTCTGGGGCTCTCTGAGTGCAGAGAACTCAGTTAGGCCTGCTCAGCCTTCGTAGGTTTACCTTAAATCCCATTATTTGTAACTGCATTTCATCTGCATCTGTTATTCCTTTCCGTTGCGTTATTACTGAAAATATAGTAATTAAGGGAATGCGCTGCCAACGGCCGCCATTGTGTAGGGATTTTACCTGGCCACATGATGGCGCCAAAGTGCCTCTTATGTTAAACTGAGCCAAAGGGTTGTCTGTGTTCGTGTTTTTTTTTTTTTTTTCACTGAGGTTGTGCCTGATGATGTAACCTTTACGTGAATTGAGTTATTTGTGTATGTTGTGGATTTACATGCAAAGGTGGATGGTTGAGTTTATTTCTTTTTAGATATATTTTGTTTGAGTTTGTATTAGTTGAACCTCTATTGCTGTAATATACTAATGTCAATGTATTCGTTGTTACAGACTGCTGGCAACACTGAGAATCAAGACAAATAAACCAGCTCACATCTAAAGATAAAGTTTCGGTCTCATGTCCTCCTTCCTGTATCCTGACCGATACACCATCCTGTTTGCTGCAAATACCTACGAACCTATACCTAATTAGCACTGGTCCTTCGAGCCGGATGCAGTTATCAGGATGGAGCCAGACAGAATGACATTCCCTGATATGAGACATAACCGGTTTTTATCAACCAAGCTGATTCCATGACTTCGAAGTTGAGTACACACATCGTTCCATTCCACATTGGGAAACCCCATTGCCTCCCCCAAGACATGTTGAACACCAACCTCAGTAAAGCAGTGCACCACCTCTCTACGGTGATAGTGATGTGACCTGCTCTCCTACCTCTCCTCAGCTGAAGAGAAGTAAACAAGGGAGGAATTTTAGGGAATTTTAGGGATCTCACACTTGAATTTCTACAACCTGCTGGAGTCCTCCATACCCCTCAAACAAGATTCAGAGCTTTGCAGGTGGAAAGAGAGAAGCTACTTCAATCCCAGGAAATTCTACAGTAGGGCCTGAGAGAACTTAATGAAGAGAGGAGTGATATCAAAGCACTTATTGAAGCTGCTCACTCACTGAGGAAGGATATGGCTCAGCTGACTGCCTCAAAATATACCATTCATAAGCCCCTCATGAGCAGCTCAGAAAGGGTGTACAACCAACACAAGGCTGATTAAAGACGAAGATGAGGAGGAGTGGCCTGATCCACCTTTGTGGCCTGAACCTGGAGAGGATCTGCACACAGGATTTTCCAAACTAAAGGTTGAAGAACAGTATTTGGATTATGGCTCACAGCGCCACCTCTTTCATCTGAGTTGGTATATAGGGGGCCCAAACCAACAATCCCAAAGTTCATCCATTCAGATCCTTCTGAGTTTGCCAGGCTCCGAATGGCCCTGGAGAACCTACTCCCTCCTAACGCTACTGAGCTATTTAAGTACCAAATATTTGTGGACCACCTTAAGTTTGATGAAGCTCGGCTATACTGATATTATGACTTCCGTCCATGATAAATTTGGACAACCTCATTAGCTTGCCTTAAGGAAAATAGCAAGTGTCCTAGATGGCCCAGAAATAAGATGTGATATAGGATCCTTCCAAAGGTTTTCTCTCCAGGGGCAATCACTTGGTCTGTTGCAAACATTAGGACTTGAGGGAGAAGTGAAACTGAATTGTGGGTCTCATGTTGCCTGTCTGATAAGCAAGCTCTCTCCAGAGCAAAGAGTTGACTTTCGTCGCCATCAGTTCAAACAGCCCGGCACCACCTGCGACTTATCTGAAAGGCTTCGTCATGAGTTATGGTGTCAAGGGTTTGAGAGCCAAGATGGTGGGAAGAGTAGCCGAGAACGGACCTGCAGAAAGGCAGATGCCCATCCCTTCAAACAGACTGTAACAGTTCCACATAATGTGAAAGGACCCTCAGAACACACTTCCTTGTCACCAAAGGAGAGTCAAGGTCGAGGGAAGACTAAGAGCAAAGCCTATTGTGCCTACTGTGAGAGCAAAGAACATTATTTCAGTCAATGTGATAGTGTTGCAAAGCTCTCCAAAGAAGAAATAAAGAACTGGATTCAAGTCAACAAATGGTGCTGGCGTTGTTCCTGAAATCATCTAGCTGCTCAGTGCACACTGAAGAAACCCTGCACCCATTGCCAAGGAAAACACCTGCTGGCTCTTCATGATAAATGTCAGAACTGAAAGAAACAACATGTCTCTGCAAAGGAAGAAAGTTGCCTTACCAATTCAGCGTCGGGTTCTGTCTACTTAGATCGACATGGGGTCCGCCATCGTGTTCAGCTCAAGATTGTACCTGCTCAAGATTGTATCTAGACTCTAGATACCTTTGCGATCCTAGATGACGGTTCAGAGCGAACCATGATGCTCCCAGCTGCTGCAAAAATCCTTGGTCTGACAGGCTTCCCCGAGGATCTTCCATTACGCATCGTCCGCTACGACATACAGATGCTACATGGACGTAATGAATCTTTCAGTGTCTCTGCAGCTACCAATCCTGGGTTGCAACACAAGATTGAGGGAGCATTTACAGCTGATAGCCTCAACTTAGCTCAGCTGGGGAGGAAGTATAAACACCTGCAAGGAATCCGAGTGCTGTACTTATCACAGACACCAGGGGCCCCTAAGAGCAATTTTTTTTTTTATAAAAAAATTATTTCTGCATACATTATCGAATATATATTATTGTAAAAACAAACACTTGTTTTAAAAGTGATTTGTGTGGGTTTGATATTAAATGGCATAAAAATCATTACTAAAAATAGAAAAATCAGCTGCACTGAGGCCCTAAGCGGCTGCTTAGTTTGCTTATGCCTTGAGCCGGCCCTGGGGGTTGGCTTTGTTTTCATGCCTTCATTATTCAGCGTAATTTGT
The DNA here is from genome assembly GCA_911649635.1 of Poeciliopsis gracilis. Taxonomy (NCBI): domain Eukaryota; kingdom Metazoa; phylum Chordata; class Actinopteri; order Cyprinodontiformes; family Poeciliidae; genus Poeciliopsis; species Poeciliopsis gracilis. The sequence goes on along the minus strand of CAJVRI010000739.1, from coordinate 130,490 downwards.
AAAAGAATTTGCTGTCTTAGTGGGTCATGTATGTTACGCAAGAGCATGACCACATGTCTAACGCACATCGTGTTTGTTGCACAAAACCAGACCACACAAATACAGGCCACAAGTATCAATTGGAATGTATGTGGAATTGAATTTAAACTATCTTATTTTGTATAATGCCTTGACATGACAGCTTCTATAAACTGGACTACATCAACAACTGGATTATGCTGTGAATAAGAACTGGTTCTCGCTTACAACAGTTGGTTTAAAAATGGTAAAACAAACATTTTTAAACCAACTTAATAGAGAACCATACAACTTCAGGTTTTGCTCTTTGCCCCTCATCATCAAAGTGCCTGATTAAAACATAATAAGTGACCTGTGTAATGAAGAAATCCATCCAGGCCAGCAAATTTATGAGTACCAGGCTGAGGATAAACAGGTCATTGACTTCTGGCTGGACTGAACGCAGGAATGTATCCATGGCAGCAAGAGACAGAAACTCCCCAGTACTTCAGGAAGAAAGATGAAAAAAAAAAAGTTAAAAAGAAGTGCAGTTGTAACATTAAAGAAAGTAGCATAGAAAAAGTAGCATGAAAGACAAAAGATAATTTACAGTGGTTTCTTTCACAAGTTATAGTAAATTTTGTCCATGCTTAATGTTACCTGTTACCATAGTGATAGATACCCTCTGGCATCTTAAGTATGTAAGAAGGGCTCTGTGTCACACCAATATCTAAGAGGGTGCTCCGGTTGTCCCAGTGATGTACATCCACAAAAATAAACTCGATTCTGCCAGTGAACTTAACAGACAGTGAGGAGAAGAAGGCAGGAGGTTGGGACAGATGGGTGAACAGAAACATCTTGATTGGATGAGCTGGGTCAGCATGCCACTCCTCAACTAGTTGGGCAGACTGACGTACAGTTTTGATTCGACGAGCCAGGTGGGAGGTCATCCACCGAAAGATGTGTTCAGTTTCAATGTACTGTCCAACATATTCTTTTAGCATCACTTTACCCTTTGAAGCTGAAGTTTGAGGAGCAGACATGATGACCATTGAGCGTTGCCAACCACGTTTGATACATGACCTAGTGGAAAGAAGAGAACCAAGATGTCAAATAATTTTTTTTTTCCATTTTACTGACAGTGAATGCATTTTGGAGATGAACATAATCAGAATCACTTTCATTAGTAAACAAGTCCATAAGCTAGGAAATTGTTTTGATGTAAAAATAAGTGGCGTTCAGAGAACGGCAGGGGGCACTGGCATAAAAATGTGCAAAAAGGAGGTGCTGTGATACTTTTGGGGGGCGTTTGCTTGAAGGTAAACTTTACTTCTTAGGTGCACAACATTACCAGTTTAGACTGTGGGCTACTTGCTAAAAAAGAGATTTGTATCAGTAAAACATGATACAAATGGCTGCAACCATTGATACATTGATTCTGTTAGCTGTAGAGTGTTTCAGCTAACAGAAACACTAACTCTACAGCTGTCAGCTTCTTGGCGTAATTCCGCGCTCCTGCTACTGGTAGCTTCACTGCATCAGTTCAGCATTACACCGACTAATGGCCTTGCTATGATTCACTTGTCAGGTGTTTGGTTTTCAAATATTCTATGTCCTATTGATAGTTTTTTAATATGTTTTGGCAGTGATGTAGTCGTGTCAAAGCAGCAACTTGCACTGAAACGTGTTTTGATGTTGGTCTGGATTCTTCATTTTTCCATGGAAGATCTTACAACGTCCTGCAGTGTGTGGTGTGTTGAATATGCCCGATCTAAAATCGGGCATATTCAACATTGTCTTGGCCCGATTATTGCAGCCTGTGGGGTTTTCCCTGAGTGGGAACGATAACGCAGCCTGTTGAATGTGACAGATTGCCAATCAGAAAGTTTATTGCTATAAATAAAGTCATTGTTATACATGTTTATTATATGTGGTTATGTTTATTCAGTTAAAAATGTTACCTACGAAAAAACATAACTCGCCACCAAATCATAGTGCAGCAAATAGAGCGTCTGCTCCCGCCGCCTTTTATCAAACGCCTTTTCTTTTTACAACTTTTATCGCTTAAAATGAGTCCACAAACTATCACTACTGCTTCTATATTGTCATCTGTGTTTGATTACTCTAAATTCATGTATGGTAAGTTGGGGGTTTTACTGGATTTTCTTCTGGAATCGGGGTGTTTGTGAGAGGAATTGGTTCGTGTGGTGTGTTGCTCCTGCCGTGTGGCTGGACACACCAACCAATTAAACCTGTTGGACTTTTTTTTAAAAAACACTTTCATTTAGTCAACCATCAACAACAGGACAATGAACACAGGGACAAAGCAAACATGGCATTGTTTTTCCTTTTTCTTCTCCCCTCCATTCCCATCCCTCTCTCCCCCTTCTATCCTCCATCTCTCCCCATAAAGCCATACCTGACTGCAAACAATAAAAACAACAAAATAAAGTAAGAAAAAAAGAGAAGAAAAACAGCACACAATAAAAAACAACAACAATAATTATACAGCTGAAAAAGAAAAAAACAACCACAAGCATGAAAACCCAGGGGGCCAAGACATTATTCAGAAACGTGGACAGCATGTAAACGCACAAGCGTGGACACAAAACAAGACAGGACATGGATATTTAAAATTGTTCAAGTTGACAATCATTATCAACCTCCAGGGCTGCTGGGCACAGGCAGACACACAGTAGAGCCAGCTCTTGCGTGACTCTCAGGCTTAAGGAAAGGCATCCAGTCCTTCAAAATAAAATGATAGAGGAGTCCACATTTTATAAAATTGCTGGACCAAACCTCTAACACAAATTTGATCTTTAACTTAAGGAACAGTTCTTTAACCAAAGAGAAGCCTTGGGTGGGTGTTCTGATTTCCATGCTTATAATATTCTTCTTCGGGCGAGGAGAGTTGAAAAAGCCAGTATATTTTTAAAATTGTGTGTTAATGACATTCCCTCCGGTGGAATTCCAAATATTGCCCAAACTGTTGGACTTTTATCTGCTGGTGTCGTGTGTGTGATCACAGAAGTTTGGAAAATCGTCCGACAATTCTTAAACTGTCTTGTATGAACCAGACTTAAGACTTACAAGCTCTACTCCTCTCATCTCCTCTCGACCACTGTCCTAACGCTCTCTAACTCTGGTCACTATGGTAAAGTTTACATTTCCCTTCAAAATACATTTTGAAGGGAAATGTATTTTGATTGCAAAGTACATATCCACCACAAAACGAGCATTTTACTTTTGTGAAAATTTTAACTCACGATAACTACCTCAACTACTACTCACGAGAGCCCAGAGCTTGTTTCTCCCATCTGGGAGGGATGAGAGACATTGATGCGATCATGCAAAGAATCTGAGCAGGTGACACAAAGTTTTGATATTAACCCTTTCATGCATAGTGGTCTCTACAGTGGACAGCTATCTAAAAGCCATTTTCTTGGGCTTCTTGTGGATTTCTATGTTATAAACACAGACCACTGAAGTGGACACTAATACATCATAAAATACACTATCAACTACTGGCTATCATCTGCAAATGCAAGAAATTATTTTTGTTAAATTAGCCAGTGTGAAGTGCACAAAATTCAGAGACTGAGGTCCAGACAAAAGTCAGGGAGCAAAACAATCTTTAATACATCTGCAGACGGAGAGCAAAAAACACACTGCATTAGGCACAAATTAGATTCGCTCTGACAATCTCAGAGATGCATAGTTACTTTATTCATCTCTCTCTACTACCGAGGCGGAGACTCAATCTTCTAAGACCAAACAAGAGAAACAATGGAAAACATACGGAACCTTGTAGCTCATTCACTTTATGTTTATGGAACGCGAAAACTAAAAACTCCACGGGAAAAACAGCTAGTTCCCAAAACAACTATCTGGGAAAGGTTAGCAACCCTGGGAAACTTACTTCAGTAGACACATCTTGTTTCATTAGTTTGTACCCCTCTCCCAGCTGCACAGAAAACACCTTGACTGTGATACAAAAAACATTACATTTATATGACACATAAAGGAACATCATTTAATATGAATAAAACTTCTTCACACCAGACAAAAAAAACTTGCCAACCAACCATAGTCCCTCCTACTGTAGACGATTCTTGCAGGTAACAAAATAAAATATTGGCATCAGATAACCGTTAAACTGCTTCAAATAACTTTGTATTTGGAGAAAATTACAATTGATGGCTTAAAAAAAAAAATGTTTACAATTTTTTTTCCCTACCTTTTCTTATGCCTTAAGAAAATCCCCCCCAAAAATTGGAAAAAATCCTGACACAAAGGATCATAATTCATGCATGAAATGGTTATTTGTCAACACTCCAAGATAACAAGATCCAAGGGAATCACATTTCACAGGTCAGTAAACAGCTTTAATGAAAAAACTATCAAGAAAGTGGAGAATAAGTTAGACATGCTAGCTTAACTTTTGTCACCTTAATTTGTACTCTTGCTGCGTATTTCGGTCCAATTAACACAAAAACGAGGCGATCCATATAGATTTTCTGACAGTTAATCAGGATTGCAGGTGTTCAAATTCAAAAACATTCATCTGCAAAAGACAGAATGTTCTTTTTGGTGTTTGATGAACTTATTTGTTTGGACAATGTTTTTGTGGTTTTTTTAGTGTTAATTCCTGATGCGCTTGAACATAATCTTTGCTCTGCACTCCTGGGGTGGTTGTTTATTGGTTGCCAAAGCAACGGGTCTGATAATAAATAAATAATATAAACATGTGGCAGATACAATGTATATATTTCACATCCGAATGTATACTCTTATTGTGAAGGGGAAAAGGTGAGGAGATAAGACACCAATGGTTGACCTACATTCTGTTTTTGGTTTTGATTGGAATAAATTGAAAATAAAACAAGACTCAAATTATTTTTTCATCTTTATCTGCTGACTTCCACAATCACGTTTTTCTATGTCTTCCACAGGACAAATGGCATCATTTGCTCATAGAACGTGGCAATATTCAATGATCAAATAGAATTAAATATTGGTTTAATTGGTTTAAGAGATATTTGCTTAGTTCTCACATCTTTACAGAATGGACAGAAACCAAACTATTTAAATTTATATCCAGAGAATATAAAATTTTACATATCCAAACATCAGCATCTCAGCTTTAAGCCACATGTTATAGAATCCAGTAATATCAATGGTCACTTTAGTCACCAACTGCCCCAACCAGACCATAAAGGTTTTGCGTCTTTCCTGTTTGCTATATTAAGGACACATCACATCTCATCTGCTATGCGTAAGTCACCAGAGCAAAGGTTTTGCCAAGGGACAGCTGTGGAGTCAGAATCATATAATTGATTGCAAAATACAAGGGTTCCACTGATGAGGATTCATGTGGTTTACACAGAAGAAACTTATTCTGCTTTTGAAATATTTAAAAACATTTTCATTGTTATAGAATCTCATGTTTTTAGCACTTGATAAAATCAGACAATAAAAGACAACTGTGATAATTCTTCACAAAAAATATTACTGAATTATAAAGCTGTTTTCAAGCATTCAGCATATAAAGACAATTAGAATATGACTGAAAAGTTTATTTGTTAATTCCATCACCAAGTAGAATACATTACATAGATTAATTAGATTACTTCTGTGTTAACATATTTATATTTTTAGTATGTTAAATACCTGCTAAAAGGGTTATTTCCAAAAGGCACTATTAATCTGATAATTCTGATCAGGACGTATATCCTAATTTATTGAATAAGACTGTATGGTATCTGCATTTAAGTTTTAGCTTTATTTTTAAGACTAAAAAACAAAAGGCCTTCCAGTAACTGTGGGTATATCAGTGTCTGGCCCCCCTCGCCCTCGTTCCTCTTAATCACAAAGTTACACCCTTGATGCAACGACACTAACAGCCCTTTTAAACTGCAGCAAACAGAAAGGGACTGGGACAGACCACTGACAGTCTCATACCTTATTTGGAAATGGGACCATTGCACTCCGGAAGTGAAGGGGACGCTATTTCGTATTTTATCCATAGGAATATGGATGATATTCCTATGTTTTTATTTTCTTTTGAAATCTGTGATATAGCTTCACCTTTAGGAAGGACTTTCACTCTCAGCATGTATTTTAACGTCTCTCTTATTTACTTCAGCGCAGCTTTCAGTTTTTAAACAAATTCTGTAGCTTTCGGTGTACTTTTAAATCTGCTCCTTAGTCACATCTTTTCAGCCCTGATACTGTCTCTAGTGGCGTGGGGGTGGTAACAACTAATCTAATTACATTACTAAATCAGAATATCACAAAGTCTTTATTTATTATTAATTCTGGTATTACTGGAACCCTGAAATATAAATTCCCCCACAAAAGAACATACCATTTCATTTTCTTAAGGAAGTAGGGAATTTGGGAATTCCTACCTAAAGTCAGTGGAGCAGTTGAAGGTTCCAGTTCTGATTCCAAACTGAGACAGCTTCAGCACCATTTTTCCCCAGTTCGTTTGACTGAGCACAGCTTCCTGGTCCTGGGCTACAACCTGCAATATACACATGGAACTGATGATGTCACAGTGAAAATTAACAAATGTACAGACAGTTGTTTTGTGGGGACAAAACCAATAGCATCCCTATATATTCAAACTAATGTGTAAGTGCAGTAAACCAAACCTGATATATATATATGTGTGTGTATGTGTGTGTGTGTGTGTGTGTGTGTGTGTGTGTGTGTGTGTGTGTGTGTGTGTGTGTGTGTGTGTGTGTGTGTGTGTGTGTGTGTGTGTGTGTGTGTGTAGGGCCAGCCCAAGACAAAGCAAACTGGGCAGCCCCAGGGCCATTGAGGGGCCCACTCAGTGGAGCAATTTTTCTTTTTTAATAATAATATCTATGTCATTATAATATCAAAAACACACAATTTTACTATGAAGTCATTTATTTTTACAATAATATATATTTGATCATGCATATCTATAAAATCATTATTTTATGGATATATATAAAAAAAAAAAAATTACTCTTGGGGGCCCCTCATGGCCGCGGTAGGTACCGCAAGCTTCGCAGTTAACAGGAGCTGCCGTTGCATGTGCAGTGCGCATCCAAACGTCAAAAGCTCCGTTCAGAAGTTAAGTAAGAAAAACACTGTCTCAAAAAGGACTTATCCTTCAGGGATAATGTAATGTAAAAGATTCGTAAAGCTGCTAACAAAAAATTAGCAGCGTTTTTCAACAGTCAAACATTTGTGCTGGGGTGTTTGCGTGAAACTGAGTTTAAACTTTAAATGAGGTGATTCTCGTGGTTGATTCTGTATTTTTTGAGGTATTTTTGGCTTGAAAAGGCATGTTTGATAACGTTTGACAACAATAATTAAAACTTCTCAATGTTTGACATTGTCAAGCAAAAATATTTTTAGGTCAGGCTACATAGCTGCTACATTGATGAGCTAAAAACAAACATTTTTACATCAACATCTAAGTTATGTGAAACTTCTGTTAAAATTATTTGAAGGCACAGAATCAGTGAAGAATGTCATGAATATGTGTGTAGGGCTGCACCGATTGCAGTTTTATGGCCGATCCTGGTTACCGATCTTTAAAAAGCCTGACCTGCCGATTTTGATTTTGGCTGCTATGATTTTTTTGTTTTTTTGTTTGAATTGTCTCTAAATGTAGCAAGAAAGTCACTAAGTCGACAACAGAGGGGTGAATATTGTTAACAGCATCAGGTCAGGTGCAGACCTGACCTGATGGGCCGGTCTGTTAGTAGAGCAGAAGAGGACAGAGACTGATTTTTAAACCTTTGCTGACAAAGATAAGATTAAGGGATAAGATGGGCTTCACATGTATCGGCCAATCACAATCCCCCAAAATGAAGGAAATCGGCAGCCAGAAATCGACTGGTTGACAAATCAGTTGGGCAATAAATGCGTCCCATATTATACATGTATATAACGTAAACAGCACTGCCAGAGATGCAATAAGTTTATAGCAGGTGTGTGACATTGTCCACATTGTTAGCAGAAATAGAGGCCCCCAAAACCAAAATTTGCTTAGGGCCCCATGGAGGCTTGGGCCGGCCTTATGTATGTGTAAATATATAATTTTTTTATTTTTATTACTTTGTGAAGAATCAACAACACAAAGTGGGACACAATCGTGAGGTGTAACAAAATTTATTTGATATTTTAAACTTTAACAAATAAAAAAATGCAAAGTAGAGTATGCAATATTATTCAACCCCTTTACTTTCAGTGCAGCAAACTCACCCCAGAAGTTCAGTGAGGATCCCTGAATGATCCAGTGTTGTCCTAAATGACTGATGATACCTGTGTGTAATCATATAAATGCACCTGCTCTGTAATGGTCTCAGGGTTGAGTTTAAAAGCGCAGAGAGCATCATGAAGACCAAGGAACACACTAGGCAGGTCCGAGATACTGTTGTGGAGAAGTTTAAAACTGGATTTGGATACAAAAATATTTACCACGCTTTAAACATCTCAAGAAGCACTGTGCAAGCAATCATATTGAAATGGAAGGAGTTAGTAATGGGCAGATGAGCCCTCCTTGGGTGTGTGGCACATTTGCCAAACTGTGTCGACATTGTGTTGCTTTGCCACTTACAGTGACATCTGATGGATTTAGAAAGACATTGAAGGCAAATTAAATAAAGACGGGAGTGTTAACCGATTCATCCCCTTCAAGCCGAGCACATTGATGCCTCAGCATTGTGGAAGTGCTCTGGTTGTAGTAAGACAAAACTTAGGAGCAAATCCTACATTTTTCACCTACAATATAAATAAGTTAATCCATGTAAACTAAGTCAAATATCCCATGGAAAGGAATTTGAATAATCTGAAAGAAAAATGATCAAAAGTGGAAATGAGAATGGAATAATTATTTTCCGTTATAAGATAAAAATGATCCCATACGGGAGAAAACTTCTTTCCTTCGTTGATCCCATGCAGGTAGTCAAATAGTTCCTGTCTGACTGCCGAAGGAGGAACAGCTTATCCTGCTCTCTCTCGTCCTTACTGATAACTCTGCCTGTGAATTATTTTTAAAGTGACAGTTTTTATAGTTATATTTACATTATTGACATTTTAACTGGATTACTACTAACCTAAGGACAGGGGGATTTTCTTACTTTTCCCTACTTTTCTTTACGTCCAAGTTAAACCAGGGCAAAATGCCTCCGGCTGACCCCAGGGACATGATCAGTATTTTACGACTTCAGTCTATAGAAATGAAGCTCAAACTGCTGGAAGTGAACTTTGAGATCAACGCTGCCTGTGGAAATGAGACAACTCTTCCTCAAATCAACGGAGAGGTCGTGCGCCCTGCACCGAGCGGCTCACCCTGGAACGCTCTGGATACCAAGCCGAAACGGGAGTCTGGCACTGCGAATCCAATGAGACGACTATCAGGGAGAACCCCTCAGCTGGACGACTCAGCGTGGCTGGCTCTGAGCCGAAACCGACCTTCCACTTCAACACCTGCTCCGCCAAAGAAGGATAAACAATCAGCTCCAACCAAAACGCCTCCACCGACCCCGCTCCCAGAGACAAAGCAACCAGCACGAGCCTCAAAACATTCTGACTCTGTGGGAATCCCACAGAAAAACAGATCGTCTGCACTCCAGCCTAAGCCTCTGAGTGAAACTTCGCCTTCAAATATCAACAATGAGGCAAGACCAACACATCCATCCCCCAAAGCTCCAAAGGACAAAGCAACCACCGGAAAAACTACAGGTATCCCAAAAGTGCTTATTGTTGGAGATGAGGCAGTAATCAGTGATGTTTGCAATCCCAGGAAAACAAGAGTGATGTATTTTCCTGATGACACTGTGTCTGATTTAACCAACAAACTGCTCTCTCTACCCACTGATCAGCCAGATATTGAGACTTTAGTTGTGCATGTCGGAGCCAACGACCTGGCAAAGCAAAAGTCTGAGATTCTGAAAAAGGTCTTTAACATTCTTCTGGACACTATGGGAAAACTGAAAGTGAAGTTATTTCTCTGTGGTCCAATTCCATCACCTCAATGGGGAGACGAAAAACCCTCCATGCTGCTCTCGATCAACAAATGGCTGATTAAAACCTGCTCTACCAGCTCAGTGACCTTCATCGATAACCTCTGGATCTATTGGCAGCGCTTTCACCGTTTTGGAAGAGGAGGACGCAATCTTAATAAACATGGGACAAAGCTACTCACTGGAAACCTTTTCTATTTTATCAACAAGGACAGCAGCAGGATCATCGCTTCAGAAGAACAGGCTCAAGGATGTCTGACTAGGATGGAACGCTCCCCGGATCAGGAACACAATATTCCAAAACAAGCTGATAAATCGACTGCTTCCCTCCCTCCTTCCCCCCTCCCTCTCTGCTCCTCCAATCATTCACAGGATTCAATAGATACCAATGAAGAAATGTCTTCTGGACCAGAGTTTCTTAAATTTACAGATATAATGAATCAACAGGTTCGCCTCGGCACGTCTCTCCTTAGCGCTCAGCAGCAGACCTCACTTCATTTAAGCCACCTGACTTCCCAGAGGATCCATCACTCTGCGTTTCTGAGGTCTGAGGCTGGGGACCAGATATTATCTTTACACCCGTCTTCCTCCAGAATTCATCTGGCCCCCTCATACTGCAGAACAGGACATTACCTGTCCAGATCACTACAAGAAAATTTACAAAAAACAGAAATGTGAAATACAGCAGTCCTAATTCAAACCTCAGAGTGATTCCCTGCCTAAAAGAACCTCAGACTGAAAATCTTTTGGCCTCCAAGTCACTTAAAGTAGCTCTTTTAAATATCAGATCAGTCTGTGCTAAAGCTCTATTAATTAATGATTTCATCACTGAGTATAATATTGATGTTTCTGTCAAAAACATATTGATGTTATGTTTTTGACAGAAACATGGTTGAATGACAATAATGACCAAATTGTACTAATTGAATCAACGCCTCCTAACTACAATTTTTTAAGTGAGAATAGAAAATATAAAAAAGGAGGAGGCACGGCTTCTATATTTAAAAATACCATAAACTGTAGCAAAATCTCTTTCGGTCATTTCAACTCTTTTGAGTATCTTGGAATTCAGGTTAAAGGCTACAAACGAACTTTGACACTAACTTTATACAAAACTCCAACATACGTGGAAAATTTCTTTACTGATTTGAATGATCTATCAATCATATGCCTTGATTATGATTGTTTAATAATTGTTGATGATTTCAACATTCATGTGGACAAACCCCAAGACAGAGGAGCAAAAAAGCTCTCTGATATTTTAGAAAATTTTGGTTTAACACAACATGTCAAACAAGCAACACACACTCAAGGACACACACTGGACCTGGTTATCAGTGAGTGTGTGAATATTTCCAATGTCTCTGTAACTGATGTCGCCCTGTTGGATCACTTTGCTGTTATCTTTGAAGGTTCTTTATTCTTTGACCCACTTGGACAAACAGCTACTGTCACAAAACGTTCTTTCACAGAAAACACAGCAGAAACATTTAATCAGATCTACTCTTCTTCCTCACCCTTAAGCTGTAATGATGTAGATCAGTTGGTAGATGATTTTCAGTCTAAAGTTTCATATATCATTGATTCCATTGCCCCAATTAAAGTAAAAGTTGTGTCTGGTAGGAAGAAATCTCCATGGAGAAATGCTGCAAGACAACTCTGCTGCAGGGCAGAACCAAAATGGTGTAAAACTCAACTTCACGTTCATCATGACATCTATAAAGAAAGACTACGTAACTATCACTCAACACTAAAACATGCAAGGGAGGCTTTCTTTGCAGATAAACTAAAACATTAACAATGCTGGAGCTTTATTTGCAACAGTTGACAGGATCACAAACCCTCCTATGACATTACCACCTGAATTCAATCTAATGCTGCCTGGAACAAGTTTTCAGCTTCTTTTCAGAGAAAATCCAAAAAAATCAGAGGATTAATCTGCACATCAACTCTACAGCCAGAACCACTGCTGAACCCAAACAAAACTTATACAGGAAAAATGACCCACTTTCAACCACTTAATTATAAAACCCTAAAAGAAATTATAAGTCAATTAAGTTCAAGCTCCTGCTGTCTGGATGTTCTAGATCTATAACTCTAGAACATTTCTTTAAGAAAGTCCTGCCTGTTATTGCTACTGATCTGATCCAAATAGTAAACTCATCGCTCACATCAGGCGTTTTCCCCCAGGCTTTGAAAACAGCAGTTATCAAACCACTGCTAAAAAAGAACAATCTGGACAAATCACTACTGCAGAATTACAGGCCGACCTCTGACCTCCCATTCATCAGCAAAGTTATTGAAAAAACTGTGTAAACAATTAAATAGTTTCCTCATGATGACCAACTGCTTTGACTCTTTCCAATCTGGTTTTCATGCTCACCGCAGCACAGAGACTGGCCTAGTCAAAGTATTCAATGATATCCATATAAATACGGACTGTGGGAGAACCACAGCGTTGGTTCTGTTGGACCTCAGTGCAGCTATTGACTCTGTTGATCATGACATATTACTGAATCGACTGGAGAGTTGGGTCGGACTCTACGGTTCGGTGCTCGGCTGGTTTGAATCTTATATAAAGAACAGGGATTTCTTTGTTTCAATTGGAAACTTCTCATCAAAGAGGTCAAAGGTCACATGTGGGGTACCCCAAGGTTCAATCCTAGGACCCCTCTTATTCAATATTTATATTCTCCCACTAGCTCAGGTTATAACAGGAAATAATATTAACTACCATAACTATGCGGATGATACTCAGCTCTACATTACGATGTCACCAGGTGACCTTTGACCCCATCCAATCACTGAATAAATGCTTAGAACAGATAAATGTGTGGATGTGCCAAAACTTTCTCCAACTGAACAAAAACAAAACTGAAGTCATTATTTTTGGACCTAAAGAGGAACGATCTAGAGCTATAGATCTAGAGCTATAGATCTAGAGTCAATGCACAGCTTCAGTTATTACAACTAAAAACTAGCGATCAGGCCTGAAACCTGGGAGTAGTGATGGACTCGGACTTGAACCTCCAGAACCACATAAAGACAGTAACAAAATCAGCCTTCTATCACCTGAAGAACATCTCCAGGATTAGACGACTAATGTCTCTGTCATGTTTGAAGCTACACGCTTGACCCACATGCAGATGCTCAAACAGGAGATGCGATTTGGTTAGAATAAATAATGTTTATTGGATCAACAATGAAGATAAGGAGTCTGAGATGCGTCTGGGGGGGACCTTGGGTGAGGGTCGTCTCTGCGCTAAATTCAGGGAGAGATGGGGTCAGTGTAATATTTACAGAAAACCAATAGGGTTCAGGAACGAGCTTACTGGTGAGTAAGGAAGTCTCCGCTGGGAAGGAGGGGGTGACTGACGGGAGGAGGGGTCCGATCCGGGTCCGATGGTTGGTGGCTTTGCAGAGGTCGCTGATGGATTTGTCGTTGGAGGGCGGGCAGGTAGAGAGCGGGTCTCGGCCAGTCTCGGAAAGGAGTCCAGTACTCCTCAGCGGCGGTTCTTGGGTCAGACTTAAAGGTCTCAGGAAGAGCTTCTCCACGGCTCCGCAGGGGGGAAACCTTGTGAGGAAAAAATATCAGAATAATCTCAGGTGGCTTGAAACACGTGTGGAAGAAAACACCGAAAACAGGTTCAGTGGAGCTCAGATTACCATTGGAGGTTAACACTCAAGCGCTGGAGAACCGGCCGCCCGCTCTTTTATGCTGGCGGTGATAATGCCGATTACGCACAGGTGTGCAGGATCCACCCTCCAACGACTGCCAACCTCTGGCTCTATCGGGTGGAAAAGAAAAGGTTCCCCACCACGCCTAGCTCCAACACCCAACAGTCTCAGCCAGATCTAGAGAAACTCATTCATGCGTTTATCTTTAGTCGCATTGATTATTGTAACAGCGTCTTCATATGTCTGTCCAACAAATCAATCAAACAGCTGCAGCTGATCCAGAACGCTGCTGCTCGCGTTCTCACTAGAACCAGGAAGATAGAGACATAACACCAGTTTAAAGTCCCTCCACTGGCTCCCTGGAGCTCAAAGAATAGACTTTAAAATACCGTTGTTAGTTTATAAATCACTGAACGGTTTAGCACCACAATACATTAAAGATCTGCTGTTGTTGTATCAACCTGCCAGATTCTCAGGTTCTGGTTCTGCTCTGCATCCCCAGAACCAGAACCAAAAGAGGAGAAGCAGCTTTCAGCATCTATGGACCAAAAATTTGGAACAAACTTCCAGAAAACTGTAAAACAGCAGAAAACCTGACTTCCTTTAAATCTCAACTAAAAACACACCTGTTTAGAGTTTTATTTGAAATGTAATATGTAACAATGTATTTTTTATTCTATGTTGCATGACTTTGTGTTTTTGTGTTTATGATGTAAAGCACTTTGAAATGCCTTGTTGCTGAAATGTGCTATACAAATAAAATTTGATTGATTGATTGATTGATAAACCAACACAAAGCAAAGAACACAAAGTATCTCCATCCAACAAAACCCACAAATGTGTCGACAGTTTCTCCCTCATCAATACAATTTGCAGCAGTCACATCCAAATAACACGGGAACTGCATCAGTCATATAGTCCTCCTTAAAGTGATACAAGCACCAACACAGGGTTTCTGTTTGCCCAGTGCATGTGCTGAGGTTTCGGTACACCAAAAGGAGTATCAGAGCACTGCAAATCTACCAAGACCTGGCTGTCCCTCTAAACTTTCATCTCAAACAAGAAGAAAACTGATCAGAGATGTAGCTAAGTAGCCCCTGATCACTCTGGATGAACCTCAGAGATCTACAGCTAAAGTGAGAGAGTCTGTCCATAGGACAACAATCAATCGTACACGGCACAGATCTGGTCTTTATGGAAGAGTGGCAAGAAGAAAGACATTTCTCAAAGATATCCATAACAAGGATAGTTTAAAGTTTGCCACAAGCCATCTGGGAGATACCACGCATGTGGAAGAAGGTATTCTGGTCAGATGAAACCAAAATTGAACTTTTTGTCTACAATGCAAAATATATGTTTGGCGTAAAAGCAACACAGCTCATCACCCTGAACACACCATCCCCACTGTCAAACACGATGGTGGCAGCATCATGATTTGGGCCTGACTTTCTTCAGCAGGGACAGGAAAGATGGTTAAAATTGATGGGAAAATGGATGGAGCCAAATAGAGGACCATTTTGGTCAACAAATATACAATGGAATGGTAACATTAGAATGGATTCTAACACCTGAAATGATGTTAGAATGGATCAGATCAGTGTGTGTGCACTGATCATCTGCACACACACACAGATCGGATCAGTGCTTTTCTTGTTTGGCCTCTATGTTTAGGTGGACTGCCTTGTTTTGGTGGTGTCATAATTTATGCATTCCCAGATGTTGGCTTGAACAACACTCCATAAGATGTTTGGAAATTTTTTATGGCCTAAGCCTGGTTTAAACTTTTCCACAACTTTATCCTTGACCTTTCTGGTGTGTTCCTGGGACCTCATGATCCCATTTCTATACTGCTTGGTCCCCAATATTCTCCTAGCAACTTCTGAGGCTGTCACAGAGCACCTGTATTTTGTACCAATTAGATTACACACAGGTGGACTCCATTTTATCATTAGCAGTACTGCTGCAGGCAAGTGGTTGCACTCATAGAAAAGGGGGTTAAATACTTTTGCTCATTGCACTTTTCAGTTTTTTATTTGAAGAAATTGTTTTGAAGCAAGTATAATTTTTCACTTCACAATTGTATACGACTTTGTGGTGGTTTTTCACTTGAAATCCCTATGAAATATATTTGCTTGTGGTTATGATGGGAATTGGCAAAACAGTTATGAATATTTTGCACAACACACATTTATTTATATATATTTTTTTATTTCAGTCTGAAATATATGAATTTACACATTTTATATTTTTCTCAGTCTGATGACATTTCACAATATGAAATGAAACATCCAAATTACTCTGTATTTAAGTAGCCTTTTTAATCAAAGACTTTTTTTCTACTCTCACTTTGAGTAATGAACTAAATTTTAAAAATATGTTCACATAATGCAACTCTTACAGTAGTACAGGTTTTGCGTGCTGTCCCCACCTCTGTGTATGACTAATTGTTTTTTTAGACCAGCTTGCAGATGGAGATTATAAATTATCTTTACAGAATAACAGATAGTCTAACGGAAGATTACACAAGAGATGCAAGAGTAGGAGTTGAAAGCAGTATTTCAAGTTGACATATTTGATACTGTTACTCTTGTTGATATTTAAAAAAAAAAAAAAAACAGAATTGTTCCCTGCTTTTCCAAGCTGAAAGGACACTAATCATTTTTCTGCATTTTCTATCCATGACTACATACAAATTCCCAGTTTTACCTGTACCAGCCAAATTCCATCTTTAGTGTCCTCCACCAATTCATAGAAGTGCATCTCCCCACTGAAGGCTGTAGTTGTGCTGGAATCCCCAGCCTCTGAATGCTCTCTCGCTTTCTTGATTGCTGAATACAGCTCCCCTTGCGTTAATTCTCCTGTGTAAAAAACAGTGGAGCTAAGTGCTTGATTGTGACTTGCACAGTGCTTCAAGATACTGTATGTCAGACCTGAATTCAGATTCACTATCGGAGATAGACTTTTTTTTAAAAAAAAGTCTACTTTAAAAATTCATCCATGGATTTATTTTTGGTCTAACTGATTACTGTACTGTCTTCACAGGTCTGCCTAAAAGTCATTCAGAGAGCTGCGGCTGGGCCTGTAAGCAAAGTTTATTTATACAGCGCTTTTCAGACATAAAATCACAAAGCGCTGTACAATATCAATTAACCTTAAAACCATATAAAACCAACATAAGGAACACAATAAAATCAAGAGCTAAAAGCCTGGGAAAATAAAAATGTTTTCAGTTGCTTTTAAAAACCTCCACAGTCAGCAATATGGAGCTGACAAAAATAATCAGGAACCTGGCCATGTAATGCTCTGTATGTCAGCACAAGAACTTTAAAACGAATTCTAAAATCAAAGAAAAACCTGTCCATCTTAATCCAGAATGCCCTGTGAGATAAAGGTGAGCCAGTCCAAAGCTGAGTCAGAAATACCAGCCAGGACCTTTAGCCTGTTTAACAGAATTGCATGGTGGACAGTGTCAAAATCAAGATCTAGTAAAACCAACGCTGAGCATCTTCCCTCATCTGCAGACATCAACAGATCATTGTGGACCTATTTGCTGGAAAACCAAAGTTATTTTAAATCAAGACTAAAACCCTATTCTAGAGTTTCTTTTTACTGTTGTATTTATATTTACTGATGTATTATTAATTATAGTGACTAGTGACATTTTTAATTACTTTTCTTAATTAGTCCTTTTTTATGTTTCATTATATGTTTATTGTGACTATTCTGAGATTTTTCCCCATTTCTCTGAATGCTGCCAGTCTTAGCCAGGTCTCGTTTGTATAAGATCTTTTGTTCTCATGAGAAAAACCTGGTTAAATAAAGGTTATTAAATTATTAGTATTACTATTATTAATTATGATATCAAACTCTGGATGGACATCAACTTTCTAAAACTCAACAGTAACGAAACAAAATTATTCATTACTGGTCCCAATTACCTCCCCTCCTCAGCCCAGACCATGTCCCTCCTCATCATGGCCACATAGCCGGTGTCTCCCCCATAGTGCAAAACCATGCCATCACCAGGGCATCATTCTTCCACATACACAACATTGCCTATGTTTGTCCTTATTTTCTCTCTCAATTCACAGCTCAAATAATTACCTACCCCTTCATAACTTCAAAACTACAGCAATAGCATCCTTAATGGACTTCCCTGCACACATCTGCAGTATATCTAAAACTAAGCGGCCCATCAACTTACTGACACCACTCCAGGGACACATCACCTTTGTTCTTAAAAATCTCACCAGCTCCCCGTTCATCCCCAGATACAATACAAAATACTCCAGATCACTTCCGAGAAGTAGAACTCATCATATCTCATTGATCTCTTTCACTGTCACTCTCCTATTTGATATCTTCGTTCCTCTGACTCTAACCCCTTAGAGAAGACACATTTTATAATGTTAAAATCAGAGCTCTTCTATAAGTGAATAGAGCAGGGACGATCAACTCGAGACCTTAAATCACAGGTGTCAAACTCCAGTTTTGAAGTTCCACTGCCTTGCAACTTCTAGATGTGCTTCTGCTGCACCACACTTGAATAGAATAATTTGGTCATCAACAGGACTCTGGAGAACTGATCTACACAAGGAGGAGCTAAATAAGCTGTTTCATCCCAGTGTTTTGTACCTGTGGCACATCTAAAAACTGCAGGACAGTGGCCCTTGAGGACTGGAGTTTGACACCCCTGCCTTAAATGATGAAATCATAGTAATTTGTATATTGCAGTGACATATCACTTTTTTAGGAAACTCAAAAACGCTTTACAAAAAGAGGAGACTGTGGTGGATAGACCAGTTTACACAGGCGAGTTTTGAGTAATAATCTGAAGGTATATAGGGAATCAAAGTTACTCCCACCCTGCATTCCAGGGAGGTGGTGTGGCAAAGAAAAGGCTCCATCTCCCATGGTACGTGTTTGGTTCTGATGGAGGTTTGAAAGAATATTTAAACAAACTTCAAATAGGCTTTCATAAGTTAACAAGTACAAAAAATGACTTTAAAATCTCTGGAAATAAAGAATAAATGTTTAATTTTACATGACTTAAAAGTAATTATTTCTAACAATAATCGCTCAGTTCCTAAGTCGTACTGAACAAATTACACAAAAATGTTTTTTATAAGTATAAGTATTTAGATATATTTTTCGAAGACACCTTTCATTCATACATTCCGAGTAAGTTTACCTGATTTTTCCACCAGTTCGCTGACATCCTTTTTCTCAGCCAGGCCAGTGTATCCCAGTCCTCTGCACTCCAATATGGTTTTCAACTTATTGTAACTGAGAGTGACTGGATCTACAAGCTGCGTGGCGAACATACCAGTCTCATACCAGGCTACAGTCTCAAAAATTCTAGCAAGCAAAAACATCATCATGAAATACAAGAGTAAAAAGAAAAGTTTTAACCACATTTTGTAGGTGGAGGAAATCGGAGAGGAGATCTAACATTCAGAGATTTAATTTGAACAGGCTTCAAACCCACATCCTCCAATGAGACAAGAAGCTATGGAGAAAACTTAAATTTCTCCGAGTTCTTGACCCTGTTTGCTTTCTCAGGTGACGTTAGAAATGGTCTTATGTTGGCAGCCCAGAAATTCAAACGGTACTTAAAACTCAGAAAATAATAGCCTCAAACGCTTTAGGCTAAACAAAAAGGCCTCCGACGTTAGATACAAATGCACCAAATCCCCTGACAGACAGCCGCGAGAGAGCCAGTCAAGCACTGCAGGGAACAGCAGTGATCCCGTCAGCTCCCGGAGGCCTTTCAATATGTATACGGTAAAAATGATTGACTGCGACAGACTGGCGACCTGTCCAGGGTGTACCCCGCCTCTCGCCCGGAACGCAGCTGGAGAGGCACCAGCACCTCCTGACCCCGTTAGGGAGAAGGGTGACGGAAAATGGATGGATGGATGGAAAGTTATTGACACAGGATGTTGATCACAACCGAACGCTACCAAAATGCTGTGACGTCTTGCAAACGTAGATCGTGGTAAATCGTAATCTCACGAGACCGAGGCGAATTGTGAAACGTCATCAAAAATGGCCCAAGTGCTTTTTCTTCTTTTGATTTTAACGGCAGCTTGCATCCATTATTGTTGCACTACTGCCATCTGTTGGATCCTAATACTTATTCCTGAAATTCTCAAGTACACTTCCGGTTTAAAAAAAAACAAAAACAAAAACAAAACAAAAACAAAAATGAAAAATCTTCATTACTATTTAACTGAGCAACCACATTCTCAAATTTTGATTCCCTATTATAACCTATTACCGTTTTCAGTAATCTTCTTTGATTCACATATTTCCTAGAGCTAATCAAAATCTTAAAAAGAGTGCCATTCAAAAATGTGACCAGTTCTTATTGTTTTTTCCTCTCACCCTTGCATCAACTGTATTTTTGTACCTTTCCATTTATTTTATTATCCCATCTAATTTACTTTCTTTCCACACTATACTTTTGCCCTCAGATTTAGATAACTTTATTGGCATATCAACGTCTTCTTTTTTAATACATACAAGCACACCTACCATAATCAAATTCTATGAAATAATTTAGTTTTCTTTAAAAATCAAATAACTATTTGTATGTTTACTCCCCAAATTCTTCCTCAAAATAGCTAATGAGTAATTTATTAGATAATTTTTCTTAATACATTCAAATTCTCTCCTTATATATCTTCTCTCTCTTTCATATTTATGACTTTATAATATAACATGATCTATTGTTTCATATTTTCTACAGTGATCACATTTGCCAGTAGAATGCTTTCGAATTTTAAAAAGTGTATAATTAATAATTAAGTCCTGTATGCCCAAATCACCCTGTCCTGTCCTGTCCCATCCTGTCCTGTCCTTTCCTTTCTTTTCCTTTCCTTTCCTTTGCTTTGCTTTCCTTTTTATTTTGGCTTCCTGTTTATTCTTCATCCCACCCTTTTTGCCATTTTTCCACCACTTTTTCTTTGACAATACTCTGCCTCAGATTTACTTGTTTTAACTGTAAAACTTATAGGATTTTGAATTGCCCTCTTTGCTATTTTATCTGCCCTCTCATTTTCTTCTACTCCAATACGTGCTGGAACCCACACAAATATAACTATCAAACCCATATTTTGTATTCTGAATAATGTATGAAATATTTCTAATAAAATGTCCATCCTACTATCTGATTGACTATATTTTAAACTTAATGTAGAACTTGAATCTGAACAAATTACTGTTTTTAATGGTTTTATGTCTTCTACCCATTGTAAAGCTAATAATATTGCCAATATTTCTCCCGTGTATACTGATAATCCGTCTGTAATTCGTTGTCCTAGTTTTATATTAAATTCTGGTACTACAAAAGTACCAGAATATGAATAGTTTTGCAAAACCTATTCCTATTTTCCCAATTATTTTTGATGCATGTGTATAAATTTGAATGTAATTGATAATAATTGTTTAAATGTACCTTTACTGAATAACTATTTTTGATGAAAGATTATCTTGTTTCTTTTTCACATCTACTGTTGCTTCTGGTAGAATCCATGGTGGAATTATAGTTTTGCTGTTGTTTGAGTCATTTCTAAATCAGTCATTTTAAATTCTTTTATTTTGTTTTCAATTGTCCATCAAAAACGCCTAATTTCTTTCTTTTCTTTTTCCCAACATGGGAATCTCCCAAGTTGGATGATCAAAGTTTTTGCTTTGTAAATTTAACCAATAATTTATTTCTAGTTTTGTTCTTCTTAAATCTAACAGCATTTTTCCCATTTCTATTTCTATTGCTGCTGTTGATGTGGGTGCTCAACTGTCTGAAATGAACAGTAGTCTACAGTGGGGGCTTGGGCTTGTAAACATCTCACAAGATGTTAGAAATAACATCCACTTGTGACTTTCACACAACTTTTTCATGTGAATGATGTGTGAAGGATGCTCAGATTTAGCAAAACTTTTAACCCTTTATTTTGTATTATTTTATTTGATAAAGCATTTTAAACTTTTATTTCACACCAGTTGGTTGGTTTTTTTTAGTTATTATCAAATATTTCTATTAACACATAAATATAAGTGTCACTTTGTCTTAAAGTTGAAGTTTATGACTCTGTCACAACTTAACATTTATTTTAGTTTATGTGCCTGAGGCACATAAACTAGAGCACATGTGATGCATATGTAATCCCAGGTGACATTGAATAAACCATGGATCACATGACAAAATACTTTATCACATGCGATCCCATGAAAATCACAAGTGACCACATGTGGTAATGTGATTTTCATGGAAATCTTTTGTAAGGGTAGTGAAAGAAGATGCATGAGCTTGGTTGCTGTTCTGTAACCAAGTAGATTATCAAAATATATTAATGGAATCTGCTCAAGGTTCTCTCTCCTGACTGCGGTCAGTGAGCACAGACTTCAAAGGCTGGAGAGCCTTCAAAAAAATACCAATTATGAATATATTCTTTGTCTAATTCTTTGGGTTTTGCCTCACTTTGTGAAAGAAAAATTTTCACAACAGTTTGGTGACACAAACAGGATCTGGCAAGTTGGAGAGGTCGGGGACTACATGAGATTGGATGCATTGGCCAATCTGAGGTGTTTGACTTCAGTCCACCTCCAAATTGAACGAGGGGACTCTGAGGTCTTGTCCTTGCGACTGCCAACCAACCAGATCCATAAGAGCCCCAATAATTTGCATCATCAGGTGATGACTGTTTCATTTGGGTTTTGCTGTTGTTGGTTTTTTTTTTTTAATTTTTAATTTTTATTTATTTCTGCTGGTACAGGCTCAGGCTGCTGGTGAGCTAGGGTTATAACTATCTAAAGAGTAGATAGTGGGTATTTTATGTTTTTTCACCTCTGAGTAAAGAAAGAAAGCCAGCATATATATATATATATATATATATATATATATATATATATATATATATATATATATATATATATATATATATATATATATATATAAAAAGAGAGAGAGAGAGAGAGAGAGAGAGAGAGAGAGAAAGTTTTTGCATGCTGAAAACGGAGTTATGACTTTCCTAAAGGGGGAAGCTGAAGTGTAAATCAATTTAAACAAGTTAGAACACAGCTTGATGAGAAATGGAAAGAAATAAAAAAAAGGAGATAAAAAAGCTGTAAAAAATCAAAAAGACATTATTAGAGGAGAAAGGAAAACATGACAAATATCTGAATGTATGGATGAAAGATTTTTTTTCTTCACACACACTCACAACACATTACTGTCTGAACCAATTCTGACCACTAAAACTGATCATTAGTAAGATTTATGAGATAATAAAAAAGAAAATATGGGTCCAAAGGTTTATAATATATTGATTACTAGGTGGAACATTTTTGTTTTTCTAAAAGAGGAAGTTTTAATAAATGGCAAAAATTATACAATCACAGGAGACAAATGATATATAAATATAGGATAAAAAAAACATCCTGAAGGAAAAACAAATTCTAAGCGGCTCCTATTTGCTTCTTTCCTGAGCCTCGCTGCTGACCTCTGACCTCAACTCAAACCTGTCCTGCCATGGACCAGATTATGTCCCTCCCTCACCACCAGCCGATAAAAGTGATCAAGAACATCCAAGATCAAGAAGACAAAGAAGGTCTCCATCACCTCCAGGCAATGAAGTGCCTGATGACCCTAACTCCTTGACACCTGGAAGCTGATGACAGATGACACCTTTTCATTCTGCAGACTACTGTTGAGTCTCTTGCTGGACATTCAGACTGAACCTGCGCCCTGTCTGTGTGTTCTATTGAGAACCGAGGAGAATTGATGATGGAAATCTTTCTCACCGCCTGCAGTGCTGGGATCATCTGTTAAGTGATCCCCTCGTTTCTTTTGAATGTCACTCATTGTGGCTAAGAGTGAGACTGGCAGCACCAGCAGATAGACAAGCAGTTTCTGATCTGCAGCAACTGTTTGTACCGGTATCACAACCACAAGGTTCTGCTCTGCTTGCGCACGTTTCCATCAGCATTTAGAAGGAAAAGATGGACATGGTTCAAAGACGACAGCGCTTGCTTTTATCTGTGAACAACATGGACATGTTGGACAACCCAGGGCCTGTCTGGACAACCCAAAGAGCCAATGCCAGAACCAGTTGGACTGACAGGGAGCCGGAGGAGAGAGAGGGGGGAGGATTTCGCTGCAGCGACACTGACACCAAGTTGTTATAACCACACTACTGCAACAAAGACTTGCCTGCTTACTAAATTATCTCGCCAGAAAAGAGAATCTCAGAGGCTTTTCTGTTCAATATTAGACAAATTAGCTCAGTTTGTCCCTGTTAAATCTGAGTTTTGAATAGAATGACTACTGATAGGGATCTTCTAGGGTTCACGAGCCATATATTGGGAAACTGTGAATGCAAAATTGTACTCAGCAAAGAACTCAGAAAATGATGCCACTAAATTACACCAACTAAAAAATTATGAACATTCTAAGCTCATAGAATGTTGGTTAGAACATTTGTATTTTGGGAAAAGTAGAGTGATATTGATTCAATTATAAGGTGCTGAAAAAACTAATACGAAAGAGAGGAAGAAAATAATTATCTTAGAGCAAAAATTAATAAAATGTTACAAATGTGATTTTTTTAGTGGTCCTGGAAAAATAAAGTCTCAAGACTATTTAAAAGTTTTGGAAATATCTGACACGCATCCTTTAGAAGGACTATATATACTATATATACTCAATTTACCGGTCGATCTATGTTCCTACCCTCATCTATGGTCATGAGCTTTGGGTAATGACCGAAAGAACGAGATCGCGGATACAAGCGGCCGAAATGGGTTTTCTCCGTAGGGTGGTTGGGCTCTCCCTTAGAGATAGGGTGAGAAGCTCGGTCATCCGGGAGGGACTCAGAGTAGAGCCGCTGCTCCTCCACATCGAGAGGAGCCAGTTGAGGCTCGGGCATCTGGTCAGGATGCCTCCTGGACGCCTCCCTGGTGAGGTGTTTCGGGCACGTCCCACCGGGAGGAGGCCCCGGGGAAGACCCAGGACACGCTGGAGGGACTACGTCTCTCGGCTGGCTTGGGAACGCCTCGGGATTCCCCTGGAGGAGCTGGAGGAAGTGACTGGGGAGAGGGAAGTCTGGGCCTCCCTTCTGAAGCTGCTACCCCCGTGACCCGACCGGACAAGCAGCAGAAGATGGATGGATGGATGGATGGATGGATGGATGGATGGATGGATGGATGGATGGATGGATGGATGGATGGATGGATGGATGGATGGATGGATGGATGGATGGATGGATGGATGGATGGATGGATGGATGGATATATACTAGTTTGGAATTAAACAAACTATCTCGAAATGTTGTCATTGTTGTAACACGTCCCACCCCCCTTTCTTCAACAAAAGGATAATTCTGGTTTCATATTAAATCAGTGGCTTAATTGTTTGGCATTTCATGATTTTCTGTAATTAGCATTTACCTATGTAGGGTTTTATACAGACCAGCCAGAGAGACATTGAGTAAATTTTAAAAAATGTTCTTAATTTATTACAAAAAATCCAAAAATAATTTCAAAATGATAAATTGGGCCCAAAATTGAGGTCAACATAACAAACTACAACTAACAAGACATGAAGGGAACTTAAATAGTGACTGATCAGACCAGTGCTAAAAACAAAGGGGATAATTAAATACACAAAAACAAATACTGGAAAACATATTACTAAATCTTTAAATTAAATAAATAGTTCTAAAACTGAACTAACTTCCAAAAAAAAGAGCAAATATTAAAGAAATGGTATTTGTTTTCTGCATCTTTCAAAATGTGATTTTTCTGTGCTAAAACCAAAACCTACATGTTTCACAAACATTTCACAAATTTTTTTGTTATACACGTTCAATATTTTTCCTTGTGATTCGTTGAGTCCTTGTCTTGCTGTCTTGTTTGTCCAGATGTCTCTTATTTTACCAGTTGCTACCTGCAGGGGCGCCACCAGGAATCTTGGGCCCGATGACAAAAAATTAAATTGGGCCCCCCCACACAGCTGCTGTTACAATTTTTGGGGGTCTATCTGACCTATCAAAAGCATCACAATTCTAAAGGCATGCAACTGCCTTGCTTTCTTTGGTCCAATACTGATAACTAGCACTTTATTGAAGCATTATTGAAGCTGCAATATATAACTTTGATAAAAAAAAATATGTTTTCTCCATATTTGTTAAAGCCGTCACCATGTTGTGACAGTTTGTTATTAGACAGATAATCTGTGAAAACAATCAATCTCCTCCACCTGCTCCCTGAATTGCTATTGCTAGCTAAAATAAGGCAACATTGCGGCCAAAACAACTAATCAGAAGCAGGAGGAGGGTCTTAGTGCTGTCAGTCAACTTCAATCATTCACTACTAAATGTGCTAATGGTGGAGAAACAACTTATGAGCCATTCTCTGATGTTAATTCCTAAAGCTTGTACAAAATGGCCAGAAAAGTTGTACAGGAATACCATTAAAACTTTGAACTATTTGCAAAAAATAAATTGTGCTTTGCAACAGTAAAATATGAATAGAATTGCCACTATATCAATCATTACTCTTCTCTTCAGTGTTTCTGTCAGTTTCTAGTGATGCAGCTTGATGCTGCCTTCAGGAGAATGGGACATCAGAGTATCATCTATAAAATTTCACCCACATGGCATTACATTGTAAACAGGTGATTTCAGTGGAAAAGCAAAAAGTTCCATATCAATTTAATGCCATACAAATATGAGACAGAAACATGGATGCTATTTTTAAATAGATCTTTCTATTGATCTATAGATTAATAGTTTTACTAGACAGAAATTACAAAGAACAAAGCTAGTTCTAAAATCCTAAAGAGTCAGCCTCATGACATTGACACTGACATGAAAAATATATTTGATTTTATATATTGAATGTATATATAAAATAATCTAATTTTTAATAATCTAATTAAAAACATAAGTGATAACTTTCTTGCTGTTATTGTCTGTAAAATATATTTCTCAGTACTAGATTTGTTCTCAACAAACCCATGGGACTTCAACAATATTATCTTACCTTTTATCTGAAAATAGAGTCTGTTTATACTTACCATACAGTCCAATGTATTAATTATTGCTCAAAAGGTCTTGCCATACAAGTTTATTCCTCTGAATTTACTTTAGTTTCTTAGTTTATTCTTGCATTTTGTTCTTTGTGCATTTTTTTTAAATTAGTATTATCCTTTCTTGTTTCACTGTTATGTCCTCTTGAGTTCTCTC
Organism: Poeciliopsis gracilis; assembly: GCA_911649635.1. Lineage (NCBI taxonomy): Eukaryota > Metazoa > Chordata > Actinopteri > Cyprinodontiformes > Poeciliidae > Poeciliopsis > Poeciliopsis gracilis. The sequence continues at coordinate 103,558 of CAJVRI010000739.1, read as the reverse complement.
CTGTTGTTAATTTGCTTCCCGTTTTTATAGATGCTCACCATTTTCACACATTATGCCCTTCACCTGCTGCGCGTGCCGCATAATCATTATGCGCACTATTCCTAGTTCTACCCATTATTTCTATTTCACTATTTCTAGTTCTACTCTTTTCAGTTCTCCATTAGAGAAGGGATAATTCAACAAATCATCAGTATTATTCTCCTTCCTTTTCAAAATTTTTTTCTTTTAGTTCTCTCTCTTTCCTGTATTTCATTAACTGGTAAATTTTTCACACTAAATATTTCCACAACTGTGTATACTAAAATATCAACCTTTTCTCTATCAGTTGCTGTTTTTATAATATTTTTATTAAGTATTGGATAACTCCTTTCTCATCTATACCTCATTTTTTGATCATTCCCCAAACTTCTCCTATCATTGTACTGTACTGTTACTAATTATGTCACAAAATTCTCTCCAAAATGTTCTTCTTGCTCTTCTGATTGTACTTCTTACTTTTGCCTGTGATTTTTTTTAATATTCTATTAAATATTGAAAATTGTGACATCTTTTAACCAATTTAAATCTCATTTCTTTTTCTTACTGCTACTCTATCCCTACTGCAGTCAAATATCTGATTCAAAATATAAGCATTCAAATTAGTTTAAACTTTAAATTAGTTCATTCTCATGGTTGGCTCTGTATATTTCTGAAGTATTTTGGCTTACAAAGGCCGTGTTTGATAACAATAATTAAAACTTCTCAAAGATTGACATTGTCTAGCAAAATGTTTTTACGTCAGGCTACATGGCTGCTACATCAATGAATGACTCTATGCCATAGTTGGGGACATGTTTGCTGGTGAGCATAAGCATTTTGTGGCTAAAACAAACATTATCTTTACATCAACTTCTAAGTAATGTAAAACTTCTGTTAAAATCATTTGAATGCATAGAATCAGTACAGTACTAATCCAAATTCTCAGGGGAGAAAGAATAGCAAAAAAATTTACTTTTAGCTATTCTTTCTTTCTTGAGAATGTGGGACTAACACAATTGGAGTAACGCTTAAGAGAAATGTATTTAATCAAAGAATGTCGGCTGCACCAATTACAGTTTTCTGGCCAATCCCCGGATCTTTAAAGAGCCAATTTATATTTTGATTGATATGATGTTTTTTTTCTGATATGTTGCAAATTATAGCAAGAAAATCAATGAGTTGGCAACAGAAGAGTGACCTGGTGGGCTGGTCTGTCAGTCACACTTCTCACTGTAAAGCAGAAGAGGACAGAGACTGATTTTTAAACCTTTGTTGACGATAAGATTAGGGGATAAGATGGACTTCACATTTAAGTATCGGTCGATCATGATCCCCCAAAATTAAGAAAATCAGCGCCCAGAAATTGGCCAATAAATGTATCCTATTATACATGTACATAATGTAAACAGCACTGCCAGAGATGCAAGAAATTTATAGCAGGTGTGTGAATGATTTGATTGCAACCAGTCCACATTAGCAGAACTTGAGGGCCCCAAAACCACATTTCGCTTAGGGCCCCATGGAAGCTTGGGCCGGCCCTGATCGATGTTGGTGGTTTACTTATATTGTGAAGAGCTAAAAGCTAGTCGTTTAGCATTGTTATTCGGCTCGGTTTCAGGTGGTTGGATGCAGCTGTTGTCTGTGTTTATCATTTCCAATTGAGGTGCTTTGTTTCTCTTGCATGTTTTATTGTGTGCCCCTATTATTAGCAGGGTTGATTAATATTTATGTGTAATTATCATTTACATTCTAATAGTCAGATGTTAACCAGCTACAAGTTTATAGTAATCTTTAAGCACATTTATTCTCTTTAGGGACAATTTGGTGTTATTTGTAAAAGTATACAGGCAAGTGCTTATAATTTGTATTTGAAACCACACACCCATAACTCCACACATGGCCTTATTTGTGTGTGTGGAGGAATCTCAAGATTTAATTAAAGACAAGTAAACCTCAATACTGTACTTGGATGTTATCTCATTTCACTAACTCACCTAAACATATATACCGGCTGTCCTAACCTGACACCTTGGAGTGATTATTAATCTGTAAACAAACCAGCTTCAATCTTCATTACAGTTCCACAAGTCTAAGAAAATTATATTTAGGAAATATATGACATATAAATTACAAAAAAAAATCCAACGTCAAGATAAAAGGGGGAAAATATTTATTATTTCTAAAATGTCATGTTTAAAATGTCAAATTCAATCAATGTCAAAATGAACAAAACAGAAAATCTTGTGGGAAGTGGAAGTCATTTCATTACCGGTTACGTCTTAGAATTCAAACCAAATCTCTAAACTTAAATTGCTTATGGGGAGGTAATCACTGCAGGGAGTGTGACTTTAGTGATTTTGTCTTGTTTTTTTATTTTGAACTTGGGATATGGATATATTTTTTCAAGATCAAAGGACCCAGTATAGCTGCTAATCTTGCTTTTTCCTACAACCCAATGTTAATGCAACCACCCATAGCAATTTATATAAATTATGTGACATTTTCACAACATCTCGCAATAAACTATTTGACACTTTAGAGATTCCTCTCTTCAATTTCACATTTAAGTATAACCGGATGCCGATTGGGATCTTTAACCCATCAGGAAGCTGGAACAGAGACAAAAAATTATTTTTTACCATATTTAGAAATGATTCACCCATTCAATTGCAATGTTGCAGGGATGTCTACCTGTATGGGTATCCATGGTACTTTGCCCTGAAAATGGACAGCAGCCAGCTGAAGCACAGCATCACGAGACATATACCTGCCACGCACATGACTGAAATACACATAATTTCATACTCTTTGTACATTTGATGGAGAGATTCTTAAATAACTAATAACTTAAAAAGTCATAACTTTATAGTTCTATAGTTCAGTACTTTATAGTATGGCTGTCAAGTGAGTCAACATTTCTAAATACGTGGTCAGGTTTGCAGACGTTAGCCCCGCATTAAAGATTAGCTTCATATGTTCATGGTGCATTACGATAATAAACCAGTAGGAGTGCCCATGAAGGTGAAAAAAAATGTAAGCATAAGCATAACCATCAAATACATATATTTATGACATACTTATTCTATGTGCTTTCTAGAATTGGCTGCTCAAGGTGGCAGTACGCTGGAGTGCAAAGAAGGATTTTTTATAAAATAAAGAGAATTATAGACAACCCTGAAAAGTGTATTTTTAGCGCATTTTTAGCACACACTTAAGAGTGCACTCTCAGAAGTGTATTTGAAACAGTTAAGATCAATGCTGCATTCGTATCTTACAGCTGACATCATGACACAAGTTTCACCAGAGACAGATCCTGTACCAACTGTGGTCCACTAATGGCATAGGGGTATAGCACAACCCACATAAGGAAACCTTAAGTCCTCGACGTGGCCATTGTAAGTTTGATTTCAGTTTGATAACCTTAGCTGCCTGTCTTCCCTCTGTCAGTACCTACTTCCCTGTCTAACTACTCTCAAAATAAAGGCTGCCTAAGCCATAACACCCTGGTAGAAAACAGATAATTCGTTAGTTTACTTATTGATTTGAAGTAAGCTAAATGATTTGAGTTAAACTGATTCAAGTTTGTTTTAATTTTAAAGAAACTTAATGAATTCAGTTAAAAAAATATATATAAATTGGGTTGGTGAACTTAATGAATTGAGTTAAAATGTTGTAACACATTGAGTTGAATAAACTTAATGAATTGAGTTGGATAAATTTAATTGAATTACTCATACATTTACACACCAATATGCAGATCAGTAGGCAATACCCAGAGACACATCAAGATGTGGCAGAAGACCGCTGGACTTCTGCCAGTCCAGCGGCAGAAGATTGGAAGGTTGTAAGATTGGAAGATTGCAAGATTGGAAGGTTGTAAGTTCAGATACTCAGAGAGCCAAAGTTGCATAACAGGGACCTGAGCACTGGGGAAAAGTACATCTTCTTCTTCTTTTACCGTATCAAGATGGGTGGCAACCAACTTAACGAGACTTTACCGCCACCTACTGGTGAAGGACATTTGTCCGATTCCACATTTCACTTCTCATAACTTCAATGAAAATCATTCACATAAAATTTAAAAACCAGAACTTTAATTATTTAAACTTTATTAGTATCGTTTAACTAATTATAGCCAATAGATTCTAGAATTGATTAGATTATGTAGATAATTAATTTAAAGGAATACGTATACTACATGAGTTCTTAAAAACAAACAGATGTCAATGCATAACCCTTAACTCTGCCATTAATCTTTTCTGAGTGTTCAATTCTCGTAACATCAGTGAAAACCAAACACATAAAATTTAGATACAAGAATCTTGGTTGCTTTACCACCTTCATTATTTAAACTTTGCTAGTATAACTAATTACTTTCAATACATTCTAGAATTGATTAGATTACATCAATAATGATTTAAAGGCATATATGTATAGAATATGAGCTTTTAAATAAAATCAAACAGATGTAAACATATAAAGCCTAACTTTGCCATTAATCACTTCTGTGAGTCTAGGGTTGCCTGGGATAAAAGCAAGGGCACCACTGCGACACAAGTACTATGATGCACCATGTATGTGTGAAGCTAAACATGTGAAGCTTACCTTCAAACATGCATGTGCGAAAGAGAGCTAACGTCAGCTAACTTGACCTTGTGTTTCTAAGTGTTGGCTCACTTGACTGCAGGCTTAATGTCGAGCTACTGTAAATCTACAAATAAACATAAAAAAATAGGGACACACGAGAAATGATCATGGTAGGCAAACACAGGCAAAAAAACCCAACAATAACATAACAATAAATTGAAAAACAAAAACAAGTCAACTACATGATATGGGATGAGGATCCTTTATGAGTTAACAACCGTGTACAGGTTCTCAATCCCACATCTTTATGTATTTTTGACAGTACTAGTAACTGAGTGACCGGCACTGGCAGATGATACAGAAAACTATTTATTTTCCTAGCATTGGAAAGGATAGTAACTAGCATGTCCAAGCTGGTCACCTACTGGACTGCCTATTCCTGTCATGTTTGGATTAAGGCTTCTTGCCCACATGCAGAACACCACAGGAGACAGAAAATCAGTTCAAGGTTTTTTATTTCAAAATAAAGAAAGGTAATGGGGTATTCTGGGTCCAGAAGGGGATTCTTGAAGACGGCGGCTCACTACGGGACAGCGAGAAGAAATGGAAAATTCAAGGAAATGGGAAACGGGAATAGCAAGAGAAAATACTTCTGATCTTATTTTGAGCAGAAAGGATCTTGGTTTGGAAGTGTCAACTGCGGGTTCCGGGTTGTGTCTGGCTGAAACAATACTTGTTTGATCCAGGTTCCAGAAGTGCAGCTGGGCTGAGCAGAGTCAGGAGGCCAGGAACCTACGATGGAGGGTGGACAGGTACATTCTAGTTCGACGGTGACGGAGGAAGCAGTCCGACTGCCAGGAGAATCTTGAAATCTGACAGGTGAGGTGGAAGTGGGACTCGGGCAACCAGTGGGTAACATCCACGGCTTCACAAGAAAGGCTTAATCCAAAAGCCACAGCGGGAGTCTCTGAGGGAGGATCCAAAAAACGACACGAGAGAAAACACCTGAAGAGCACAGAGGACAACAAAGAATTACTCAGAGAAAACTCAGAGGAATATACTCAAGAGGTGAGCTCTGAGGGGCTCAGTGTGCCATTCTGGCAAAACACTCAGGCGTCGAAGTGCTGGCAGTTAGCTTCTTTTTTTCACCTCCAGATGATGATGAGATGATAACCCTCAGGTGTGCACAACCATGGGCACGCCCCTCCAGGTAGACAGCCTCTGGCGCTATTTGGTGGACAACCAGTAAAGCCACTAGCAGGTCCAAAATAAAGAAAACAACAGAGAGAGAGAGAAAAAGAAAAACAACAGAAACCCTGGAACCCAACAGTAATCCCCCTCAACGGATGCCACCTGGCACCCAAGAAGAACTGGAAGGGATCAACGAATGGTAATCATCAATAAGCGAAGGATCAAGGATAAAAGATCCAGGGACCCAGGAACGATCCTGCAGATGGTAGCCCTCCCAGTCGACAAGCTATCGCTACCCACGACCCTGCCGACGGGAATGTACGATCCGGCGGACAGAAGAGGCCAGATGGCCATCAATGACACTGGCGGGGAGCGGGGGCTCGGAAGGTGTGCTGGTTTGGACGGGTCTAATTTGAGAGACATGGAAGGTAGGGTGAACACGCAGGGAGGCTGGGAGGCAAAGTTCTTCCATATCTGCGAGACAAATTAAGGTCCTTGATCTGATAAGATTTCCTGTGGGATACAATGAAGATGGGAAACACGTTTAAAGGAGTTGAGCAGTCTGGAAATCTATGGGTAGTTTCCTGAGTGGAATCAGATGGCAAGACTTAGAAAAGCTGTCTATAACAGCGAAAATGGTGGTCAAACCTTTGGCCGGTACAAAATCAATGGAAATGTGGAACTACTGTCATTTGGGAATGGATAATGGTTGTAGGAGACCTGATGGGGGCTGATGGGATTTATTTGTGGAGCAGATAGTACAAGCTAGAACAAAATCTTTAACATTTTTATGAATGGATGGCCACCAGAATCCACCATTTATAAGAGCAATGGTGCGGCTGATACCCAGGTGTCCGGAAAACCTGGATGAATGACTCTATTGAATGAAGCGGGCTCGAACAGTTCAAGGAACATAAATCTTATGTGGCGGACAGGAGTCAGGAGCTGGCTCCGATTGCTGTGCTTACTTGATAAGATCTTCTATTTCCCAAGTAACCGCAGCAACAGTGCAACTTGGAGGCAAAATGGTGGCAGGATTCTTTTCTGACTCATCAGGGGAATGTAAATGAAACAGGGCATTGGGTTTTAAGTTAAGGGAGCCTGGCGGACTGAAGATACAACAAGTTCTTGTGGTCTGCCCAAACCAGCACAGTATGTTCAGTGCCCTCCAACCAGTGCCGCCACTCCTCCAAGGCTAATTTTATGGCCAGAAGTTCCCATCTCCCACGTCATAGTTTCGTTCCAGGGGAGACAATCTGCGAGAAAAACATGCACAGGGATGAGGTTTATTATCTGTCTCGGAAACTTGGGAGAGAAAGGCTCCCACTTCAGTGTCTGATGTGTCAACCTCGATAATAAACTATTTCTTAGGATCAGGTTGGATTAGCACGGGTGCATTGGCAAACAGTCTTTAATTTCTTGAAAGCCGCATCCTTCTCTGGAGTCCAACTGAAGTGGTCTTTGTCGATGTGAGGGCTGTTAACAGTAAGGTTGTCTGGCTGTCGTGGATAAAGCGGCGATAGAAAGTAGCAAATCCGCGGAGTCTTTGCAATTGTTTTTGTGTCTCGGGTTGGCCATTCCATAATGGCTTTGATCTTCTCCTCCGTCAGCCTTTCCTGCCCACCCTCAAGACTAAATCTGAGGAAGGAGACCGATGATTTATGGAAAATGCACTTTTCTGCTTTAACATACAGTTTATTTTCCAGGAGACGCTGTAAAGCAAGACGAATGTGACTACATTCGCTGTAAAGCAAGACGAATGTAGTCTCTCAATGACTACTCCAAGTCATTGAGAGACTTGGAGTAGATCAGGATGCCGTTTAAATAAGACGAAAACATTTAGAAAATCTCTCAGTACATTCTTTACAAGGCGTGAAAGAAAGGCAGGATCATTAGATAATCCAAACAGCATGACTAGGTATTCGAAATGGCCAATGGGTGTCTTAAAGGCTGTTTTCCATTCGTCGCGCTAACGAATTTGGAGTAGATGATGGGTGTTTCTGAGATGTAACTTGGTGAAAATAATAGCGTCATGTACCGGCTTGAAGGCTGATGACAACAGCCTTCAAGGGGCTGAGGATACTTGTTCTTTACGGTGATCTGATTTAAACCTTGGTAGTGAATGCATGGTTGGAGCGAACCAACCTTTTTGCCCACGAAAAAGAAACCCGCAATCAGGGGAGAGGAGGACGGGCGGATGATGGCAGGAGCCAATGAATCTTTGATATAGTTTTGCATGGTTTCTCGTTCTGGTTAGGAGATGTTGTATAAGAGGCTAGTAGATAGCAGTGGTCCAGGCAGAAGATTGATTGCACAATAATAAGGGCGGTGAGGTGGTGATGAGAGAGCTTTCAATTTACTGAAGACTGGGACAAAATTGTGGTACTCAGGTGGAATGGTGGATAAATCCGGAGGGTCTGCTTCATGGGGTCTTGCCGGGGAGGAACCTGGGGGAACTGCAGAGTGGAGTCAAGATGAATGACAAAAAGAGGACCAAGATTCTACATGTTTGTCTGTCCAGTTGATATGTAGGTAATGTTGCAGCCATTTGAGACCTAAGATTATGGAAGAGTCAGGTTGATTGGGCTTTCCAGATTCTCCTTAGGTGTGAGTGTGTGTGTGTGTATGGTTGTTTGTCCTGTTTGTCTTTGTGTTGCCCTGCGACAGACTGGCGACCTGTCCGGGGTGACCCCGCCTCTGGGCCGGAACGCAGCTGGAGAGGCACCAGCAACTCCCGACCCCGTTAGGGAGAAGGGTGACCGGAAAATGGATGGATGGATGGATTATGGAAGAGCTGGCTGTGAGAAAAACAAAAAAATGCGATAATCTCAATATGATTTCCTGAGATGACTAAATGCAATGGTTTGGTTTGATGGGTGATTCAAGGAAGGGGTTTGTCATCTAAGGCTGAGACACGGAAGGGAACTGCTAACGGCATGCTTTCTATTGTCATTTGCTCTACAAATGCTGAGTCGATGAGATTTTGTTGAAATCTATGAGAGTGGACAACGGAACTGACTGATCTTGATATATTAGGGTGGAAACAATAGCAAGCAAGGAGATTCTTCTCTTTGTAGATCGTCTGCCAGCTCCCTCGATTCTACTGACAGAGGGTTTAACCGAGTCGAGCACTGAGCAATGTAATGGCCAGGCGAACCGCAGTATAGAAAGAGATAGAAAGAAACTTATAAGTTTCTCTAATGTCTCGGGTTCATCTAACATAGCTAGTTCATCTTTGATCTGCTCATTTAGCGCATGAAAATACGAACTTTTCAATGCAGCAGTGTTCCAATTGGATACCGCAGCCTTCACTCTGAAATCAACGGCAAAATCTGCTATTGTTCGCTGGCCTTATTTGACTTTCCATAATTCATGGGAATTAAAAGCCTTATCTTTTGACAAAAAACTTGCTTGAATTCTTTCAAGAATTCATCAAAAGTACACTCGAAACTGGAGGGAGAGGGAAATCTGGCCTCAGCCCAGTCTAGGGCTCATCCCGACAGCAGGGACGAAACAGAAGCGATCTTTGCACCGTCATGAGGAAAACTCTGGGGAGAGTGGTTGAAGTTTAACGAGCATTGTAAGATGAAACCTTTGCACCTGTATATGCCCCCAGAGAATCTTTCTGGAGTTGGAAGTCTGATCTTGAAATATGAGGAATGGACTGGCGGAACCAGGTCTGGAGCCGGCGCAAAGTCTGGAGGCAAAGTCTGCGGCGTAGTTTTCTGTAGGAAATTCATTAATTCAGTTGGGCGCTGGTTTGTCCTAGCTTGCTGGGTACTTAAATCTTGTAGTGCTCAGTGGTCATGACCCTGAAGAAATGAATGTTGTTCTTATAGTGTCTTTCTGAGGGCGTCTGTGGGGATTGCCTCTTGGCTTGAGTGTTCTGTCATGTTTGGATTAAGGCTTCTTGCCCACATGCAGAACACCACAGGAGACAGAAAATCAGTTTAAGGTTATTTATTAAAAAATAAAGAAAGGTAATGGGGTGGACTGGGTCCAGAAGGGGATTCTTGAAGACGGCGGCTCACTACAGCTAGAAGAAATGGAGAATTTGGGGGTGTCAACTGCATGTTCCGGATTGTGTTTGGCTGACACAATACTTGTTTGATCCAGGTTCCAAAAGATCAAAGAGGCCAGGAGCCTATGATGGAGGGTGGACAGGTAAGTTCTGGTTCATTGGTGACGGAGAAAGCGGTCCGATTGCCAGCCGGAGAAAACTGGAGAATCTTGAAATCCGACAGTGGGTAACATCCACGGTGTCAAAAGGAAAGCTTAATCCAAAAGCCACAGCGGGTGTCTCTCAGGGAGGATCCAAAAAACGACACGAGAGAAAACACCCGAAGAGCACAGAGGACAACAAAGAATTACTCAGAGAAAACTCAGAGGAATATACTCAAGAGGTGAGCTCTGAGGGGCTCAGTGTGCCATTCTGGCAAAACACTCAGGCGTCGAAGTGCTGGCAGTCAGCTTCTTTTTTTCACCTCCAGATGATGATGAGATGATAACCCACAGGTGTGCACAACCATGGGCACGCCCCTCCAGGTAGACAGCCTCTGGCGCTATTTGGTGGACAACCAGTAAAGCCACTAGCAGGTCCAAAATAAAGAAAACAACAGAGAGAGAGAGAAAAAGAAAAACAACAGAAACCCTGGAACCCAACAGTAATCCCCCTCAACGGATGCCACCTGGCACCCAAGAAGAACTGGAAGGGAGCAACGAATGGTAATCATCAATAAGCAAAGGATCAAGGATAAAAGATCCAGGGACCCAGGAACGATCCTGCAGATGGTAGCCCTCCCAGTCGACAAGCTATCGCTACCCACGACCCTGCCGACGGGAATGTACGATCCGGCGGACAGAAGAGGCCAGATGGCTATCAATGACCCTTGGTGGGGGAGGAGGCTCAGAAGGAGAGCATAGTGTGCTGGTTTGGACGGGTCTAATTTGAGAGATGTGGAAGGTAGGGTGAACACGCAGGGAAGCTGGGAGGCAAAGACGAACTGCTGACGGGCTGATGATGCTTTCAATGACAAACGGACCAATGAACCTGGGAGAGAGCTTTTTAGACATGGACTTAAGGGGAATGTTCTGTGAGGATAGCCAAACCTCTTGTCCTGGACTGTAGATGGGAGTGGGTGTGCATTTGCAGTCAGCTTCTTTTTACCTCCAGATGATTATGAGATGATAACCCTCAGGTGTGCAGAACCATGGGCACGCCCCTGCAGGTAGACAGCCTCTGCCGCTTTCTGATGGACAACCATCAGATAGGTGGACCAAAACAAAGAAAACAAGGGAGAGAAAAAAAAGAAAAACAACAGAAACCCCAGAACCCAAAAATTCCCTCTATTGTCTTTTAGCACATATAGGCAGGCATTACCAGTGAAGAGAACTAGCATGGCCTGTTAATTGCATCCTATTTATACCAACAGCTATTGAGTTGTTAAAATATTACATTTCCAATATAAACAAAAAAATGCCATTCTCCACTTTTCGTATAACATATTTTCCAGACTATAAGTCAATCCGGAGTACAAGTTGCACCAGCCATAAAATGCATAATAAAAGTTCATTTTCCATAATGTAATAATAAAAATTTAACATTGATATATTTGAGACTCATTGCACACTAACTGAAATATTACAGGTCCTTTATTGTCTTAATACAGGTGATTTTGGCATACTGCTCATGAAAACCCAAAATTCCTATCTCAAAAAATTAGCATATCATGAAAAGGGTCTCTAAACAAGTTAGAAACCTAATCATCTGATTCAACAAATTAACTCTAAACACCTGCAAAAGATTCCTGAGGCCTTTAAAACTCCCAGCCTGGTTCATCACTCAAAACCCCAATCATGGGTAAGACTGCTGACCTGACTGCTGTCCAGAAGGCCATCATTGACACCCTCAAGCAAGAGGGTAAGACACAGAAAGAAATTTCTGAACGAATAGGCTGTTCCCAGAGTGCTGTATCAAGGCACCTCAGTGGGAAGTCTGTGGGAAGGAAAAGGGGTGGCTGAAAACGCTGCACAACAAGAAGAGGTGACCAGACCCTGAGGAAGATTGTGGGGAAGGGCCGAATCCAGACTTTGGGGGACCTGCGGAAGCAGTAGACTGAGTCTGGAGTAGAAATATCCAGAGCCACCATGCACAGGCGTGTGCAGGATATGGGCTACAGGTGTCGCATTCCCCAGGTCAAGCCACTTTTGAACCAGAAACAGTAGCAGAAGCGTCTGACCTAGGCTACAGAGAAGCAGCACTGGACTGTTGCTCAGTGGTCCAACGTACTTTTCTCGGATGAAAGCAAATTTTGCATGTCATTCGGAAATCAAGGTTCCAGAGTCTGGAGGAAGACTGGGGAAAAGGAATTTCCAAAATGCCAGAAGTCCAGTGTCAAGTACCCACAGTCAGTGATGGTTTGGGATGCCATGTCAGCTGCTGGTGTTGGTCCACTGTGTTTTATCAAGGGCAGGGTCAATGCAGTTATCAGGACATTTTGGAGCACTTCATGCTTCCATCTGCTTTATGGAGATGAAGATTTAATTTTTCAGCACGACCTGGCACCTGCTCACAGTGCCAAAACCACTGGCAAATGGTTTACTGACCATGGTATCACTGAGCTCAATTAGCCTGCCAACTCTCCTGACCTGAACCCCAGAGAGAATCTGTGGGATATTGTGAAGAGAAAGTTGAGAGACGTAAGACCCAACACTGGATGAGCTAAAGGCCGCTATCGAAGCATTCTGGGCCTCCATAACACCTGAGCAGGGCCACAGGCTGATAGCCTCCATGATGGAGCCTCCATGCCACGCCACACTGAAGCAGTCACTTCTGCAAAAGGATTCCCGACCAAGTATTGAGTGCATAACTGTACACAATTATTTGAAGGCTGACATTTTTTGTTTTTAAAAACACTTTTCTTTTATTGGAAGGATGAAATATGCTCATTTTTTGAGATAGGAATTTTGGGTTTTCATGAGCTGTTTGCCAAAATCATCTGTATTAAGACAATAAAGGACCTGAAATATGTCAGTTAGTGTGCAATGAATCTTAAAATATATGAATGTTAAATTTTTATCATTACATTATGGAAAATAATTAACTTTATCACAATATGCTAATATTTTGAGAAGGACCTGTATATAAGTCGCACCGGAGTATAAGTCGCATGTTTGAGGGAAATTTATTTGATAAAATCCAACACCAAGAAGAAACATGTCATCTTGAAAGGCAATTTAAAACAAATATAGAATAGAGGCAACAACAGGCTGAACAATTGTACGGTATGCTAAAGTTACATGACAAACAACAAAGTGAGAACATGCCTGGTATGTTAACATAACATATTAAGAGTAATTTAGATAAATTACATGCTAACAAGTTTATTAAACCATCCGTGTCACTCCTAATCACTAAATGCAATAAAATCTTTGTCCTCGGTTTCGCTTGTAAACAACGCCGCTAACTCCGAACGAAGAATAACACAGGCCTAGAGCGCCCTCTTCGGTTTAGTGTGAAAATAACATGTGATATGATATAATGATGTGATCATTTCCACTCATAAGTATAAGTTGCACCCCCAGCAAAACTATGAAAAAAACTACGACTTATAGTCCGGAAAATACGGTAATATTCATAGATAATTGTGGAAATTGATCCATTCAACAATGCTGAATCTTATATAAAGAGCAGTATGTAGCATTGGAAAGTTAGCCTTTCCAATGCTAATCTCAACCTATTTGTTCAAATGGACAGCAGAGTGTGTAGGCAGTTCAGTGGTAACCTGCCCAGGCCTGCCAGTCACTAGCTTCTCAAAAGGTAACCCAAGTCGGTAGCCACCTACTCATTTGTCAGCATTGACCACTGAGTTACAGGTTCCAGGCAATTGCAAAGGATAGAGCTTCCAGTAACGAGGACGCAGCAAACTCTTTAATTTTGGCCCCAATACGGCACCATATTTTTCCATTGATTTGAGTTCTATCCAAAGACAGAACTGATCTGAGTTGAAACCAGCTCAACTATTAAAAACATTGCTAGACATGAAGACTATGAAACCTTACATATTAATCTAGACTGTGTGTTGCAAAGATGATTAAATTAATGGCATGTACATACTCTTCCTCTTTCCAGTGTCAATGTCCGAAGTGGCAGCCTCACAGAGCAGAATTATCCCAGCAGTAACTGCTCCATCTTACAGTGAGGTCAAGGCTGAAACAAGCTTGATTTAGGTTTGCACAGAACTCATCATCTTACAGAGCTGGAGAAAGGTTTCTAAATTTGTTGAATATGTAGGAATACACAGGATGTTATGTCCTATGTGCTTTTAGGCCTTTATTTTGTGACTCCAACGGCCTCTCTTTGGAGGAAAACCTCTGTATTTATGTTTTTGGATTACCAACTGTAAGCTCATTCTGGTTTTCCCCTTGCTTCCTTTCTTCAGCGCCTCTCAGCCTGTCTTTATTGTCATTGCTTTATTACTTATACATATAAGATTACATTATGAGGCACCAATCATAGTGATTATTTTTACTATTAGTAAAAAGAAGAATCATACTTCAGTCATTAACCCATTTTCCCCTGACCTGCCCAGATTCTATAATGATTTTCTATAAATCAACATTGAATCATATAAAATGATAAGATCTGAAAATGTCACAAAAAAATCATATATTTTTTTTAATTGTTGTATCATAGAAAAGTTCACTTTTCTATGATTGTTAGCAAACTTCTGAATTTTCTGATCTGCCAGGTAACTGGGATATTAGCAAATTCTGATATGCCAGAACTTTCTGACAATAATGTTACGGTATTTAAATATAAGACAGAAAACGTGGCTGTGGATGACATATAAAAGAACTGTCTTTTTACTCTCCAATGTTGTACACATGCGTGAAATTTCAGTACTTAAACAATAAAATGCAATGTGTCTATATTTATAAATCTGATTAAGGTCAGTCCTCGGAGCAGCCCACAGTCCTTGGCTACTCCGAGCACTTCTCTAATGAAAGATAATTCCCTCCACCATAGACCTCTACCCATCATGATGCAGGGGAAGGGGGCTCCACATTGGAAAAGACTCCGCCCATCCTGCACACAGTCTATTCCAGACTCTTCCCTCAAGTAGGAAGGTGAGGAGCATGCAGGGCAAAAAAAACAGGCTGAGAAACAATTTCTTCCCTAATAGCTACAGTGCATGATTCTCCAAATTTAAAGTTTTAATAGGTTGCTTTGGCCTAAACTATATTAAAAACAACCTCATTGAGACTTGCAGGAGTCACTAAAACTGAACTGGTTCAGATACAAGTGCACATTGCAACAAAGAGGGACAGCAGCTGTTAACAGGCATGCCAGTTTCACAGAGCATGCCAGCTTCACAGGCATGCTCTGTGAAACTGACTGCGAGGTTGCACAGCTTGGCTAAATCAAAGGAGATGAAGGCTGGTAGGAACCAGGCGAATCTTTCTTGATAAGCCAGCTTAAATAGAGTTTGCTTCAGTTCTAGAGAGGATAATACCTGACAGACTCAAGACAGAGAGCTGGCAGCACATAGCACCCTCTCAGAAGAAGTAGAGAAAAGGTGGGTGGGGGTGTTTGGATCAGGGTGCATGAGCAGTGACATACTACAGACTTCCTGTCTCTACATAACAGTGTCAAATACTGACTAGAGCATAGATTATCATATATTGCAATTTATGATATAACAAAGCTGAGTGCTATATGACAGAGAGGAAGTTTGTAAAAATAAATGTTTGTCTTGTTTGTCTAAGAACTAATTGCTTTGTATTCTAAAAATATTTCACTATTGAGTGAAGTTCAAACAGTTTTAGAAAGGAAAAACAGTAAAATAAAATATTATTGGTGTTGCAATCAGTGTAAGTTAAAAATGTTAAGATGGGAAAAAACAAAGGATACTGAAGAGTAGGACAATGTGCGTCTCTGCCACAAACTGGGCTTGGCTGCTCCCATGGATGTAACTCTGAAAACATAGTTAAAAGTTTTAGTTCATGTATAAATTCATCTTAAAATCAGAAAACATCTTTTTTTTTTGCTTGAGACACAGCTGCAAGAACAAAACAACTGACTTTTCACACTATATACACAATCTGTGTTATGTATAACACAGATTTACAAAAAATTCCTAATCAATTCGATTCAATGTATCGCAAAATTTTGGATGACAACCTCCTTGCCTCCTCAGCTCCAAGAATTTGGAGATTATCTGTAGAGAGCAGTGGGCCAAAATGACTCCTTAAGTGTGTGCACACCTTATAAAAAATTACAACAAACATCTGACCGCTGTGCTTGCCAACAAGGATTTGTCACCAAGTGTTAAATGATGTTTCACTGGAGGGCTCAAATACTTATTTCCTCCACTGTACACACACACACACACACACACACACACACACACACACACACACACACACACACACACACACACACACACACACACACACACACACACACACACCAATGACGTGCAGTCAGGGGAGTCACAGGCTCCCCTGTTATTGTGTAAAAATAATATATAATGATAAATTATTTTTTAAATAGCAAAAACAATGATTTATTATTTTCCCATTCAAATGCTTGGAGGCACAGCTGGTGAGGCAGCAGCAAGCTGACCCTCACCTTGGATTCTGCAAACTCTCACTGACTGAGCTGGCTGCCAATCCATGAGAGCATGTTCCTCCTGTCTGTAATTCGCCAATAAAATGGTTGAATACATTTAATATATGAACAGATTTTCCATAATTTAGCTAATTTATATTGTATTATGCAGTGTTTTTGGTCACTAAATGTGTGTTTAACGTGTTTCGTGTGCTGAGGAGCGATCATAAACGGCAGGAAACAGATTAGTTTTCTTGCCTCATTGGCAGGGGCGCTCATGATCCCAGACATGTCATAAGTCAGTGGTCTTAGGACTCCATGTCTGCAGAGTAAGAGACAGCGAGCTAGCCATACAGTGAGTAAGTGGAGTGCAGCAATATATTTAATGTTTTCTCCTCTCAACATTTGACATCAACACATGTTGATGTCATCTCTTCCGAGATGACATCAAATTCTCGGAAGAGAGTGTGAAAATGGATGACTGCATTTCTACACTTAAACAGTTTTCTAAAGTGGATTTTTAATTGAAGCAGAAAATAATAATAACTAAAGGAAGACCAAAACCAGAACTGAAAGGTTTACTTCGAGAAAGAAGGATAAAGCAAATGCCTGCCTTTTCTGCTTTGCTTGCATTCTTTTCCCAACTTGTGGTACTGTGTGGAATTAGATGGGATTTTATGGCTTAAATAATTTGCAAAGAAGCCTCACCAAACACGAGCAGTCGGTCACTCATATTCAAAACCAGGTCACACCAGAAATATTTGGGATGTCGAGGATAGACTTGGCTTTGGATGAATAGATATTTTTGTGCAGAATGGACTTCATTTATAAGTAAAGGTAAGAGGACAATAATTTATTTATTTATTTTTATTAATGAAATGTGCGTGGGCTACAGTTTGTATGTGTGAAGAATTCAATAGAGAAATGACCCGCAAACTACAGCTAGATTAGCCAGTATCAGTGGTCGCTAATATAGAACAGCAATCATTAATAAAACATCCGTCTAAAAACACAATGCTACAACAGACTGAATGTTCTGTTGTTTGTGCAAAATATTTGAGTGTTTTTTGTTGCTGAATCCTGATAGAGTGGCGTTGTTGTCTGTAGCTTGGCCAATACAGAGAGCAAGAAAAAAGTGGCTTTGAGTTGTATTTCCACAGTTTTTCCTTTTGCTGTGGAGCATAGCACACAATTGGTAATACTTACATTTCCAAGATTCATTGAGTTCACGGAATTGTGCTATGGCAGAAGCGTGACCATGGATGGCATGTAAGAGAATATTTTTTTTTGTCCTACAGTGTTGTGCACATTCGCAAAATCTTTGTACGTAAACAATAATAATTTGTAAATCTGATTAAGTCAGTGCCACACCAGCTATGAACCTCACCACAAGTCACTAATATATGTATACATACAGGACATAATGAAATTTATTAAAAAGAGATAATGCATCACAGAATTGTGAGGCATTATCAGTAATGAATATTCAAAGGTGACTGTTATGTTATATAATTATTAATTAATTAAACACAATGGAGTTGCTCAAATCTCAAAAATTATTGTGTCTCATAAGCAAAATGGATCTGAACAATATTCCAAATTTGAAGACGTTCGACTACAAGTTGGCACTGGTTAGTTACAAACTTTGTAAGTAGTGACATAATGCTTTCCTATAGAACCGCAAAATGGGTCAATACTTTTAGACTTTATGCAAGGAACATATCTTGAATGTCTTAATCCTCTAAATTCAACAAGCATTTTTTGAGTAAATTTTTCATGAGGTTATAGGTTAGATCTACATTTCTGCAAATAAGCCACATCCACTTTGAACAGAACTTACCATATTATTAACATAATCACAGGGTTCCACCTGGAGATACCCACTAAATTACATAACAAACCATTCAGCCATTTTTAGCAATATAAACTTTACTTTTTTATAGTGCCCCCTAGTGTTGGGTCATGCTGAAAATGGACACAAACACATAGCTACGGTGTGTAACTTTATATAAAAAATATTTTCTAAATATTTGTTGGAACTTTCACCATGTCGTGATAGCGTGGTATGAAACAAATGTGGGAAGAAAATAAAACAAACTTGACCTCCACTACTCTTAGTACTCTCAGTGCTAACTGGAAACAACCAATCAGAGCCTGAAGGTCTTAGTCTTGTCAATCACAATCTCATATGGCACCGCTCATTCCTCTACTCCTCCCCTTTGTTCTGTGGTACCACATGTTTTTCACTACAGATTCTGTTGTGAAAAACATGAACCATTTTTCTATATGGTAAGTTGTCTCTCTGCATTCTTTGCGCTGTTCAAATTAATCTCAATGTTTGTAGTTTTCTGGAGCGCAACGCAAAGCTCGAGGTCATTCACAGCAAATATACTAACTTGACATTAACAATGACACAACGGAACGGATCATCCGAGAATAGATGGACCTAGAAGGCCTGACTCAAACTAACAGGATGTCAGACAAATTCTGAGATTTATTATGTGTCTCTGCTTATTTCCAAGCTCAAATTGTTGGGTGCCGCTGTTATCACCTGTTACTTCCTCCGCTCCGCATTAGATGTCCTCAGAGAGCAGTATTGACCTGAGCCTCTGCGAGCCTCCTCCGCACACCTGCACACTTGCTCTACATAAGTAGAGCCGGCGACAGAGCCTCCGACGCCAGAGTGTCCGCTTATGTGGTGAACTACTACGCTGGATTCCAGTCCAATTATGTGGTCCTCCCTCTGGTTCGGATCGATCCTCTCAGCTTCTCTGGCTGATCCTAGTCCCACTGTCTATCCTCTGACTGTGACACTGCCACTTCCCTAACCTGCTGCTTCCTGGCCTTGGGCCACAGACCAGCTCCCCCGTGCACTTTTCCTCCTGTTCTGAGCATCTGAACTCCCACAGAGTAGCGCCTGTTGTTAATAAAGCTAAAGTACTGCCTCAACCTCCTGATGGTGTTTCTGCATGTGGGTTAAACAAATCCCACAAACACTGATACAAATAAGTAACTTTACGTTCAAAAAACATCTAAAAAAAAAACAAAAAAAACAACCTACAGCTCATTACATTTGCAAGTGACTTTAGAAAAACAAGCTCAGAGCTGCTTATAACAATTGGACTTGGCGTATCTCGTTACTGAAAAAAGTGGCCCGACATCACTGTGTACAAGAATAGATATCACATATTATGCAAGTTTTCTATTGATTAGTTTTTTAAAAGTCATATCAAGCATGTTTCAAGGGACATGGTGGAAAAGAGAAATTGTCTATATTTAAAAGTTGTTCAAGAAATGAACACTTCTTGTTACAGCAATGCCACTTAGTGGTTGAATTTAGCTAAATTTCCCCAATTTCTTATGTGATCATTGATTTACCCAACATCCTATTTAATTTTCAATAAGTTTAAAGGTGAAGTGTGGGATAACATAAACCACGGCTTGAACATTTGTATGGTGTAAATTCGTTAAGCAGTTATGCAGATATACAGTACATTTTTTGACCCTGTAGTGCCTCCTATCACCAAAACTGTGATAGTAAAACATTTCATCCCCTCTTAGAATCTAAATTCTTTTTTTGAAGTCATAAAATATGGTGAAGATATACTCAGTTAATTGCTGTGCTGGCTACTGCTAAAATGTTTGGTGTTGTGTCACTTGAATAATTTTCATAAATTTTCATATTTTGTCCACATTGTTTACATTATATATTGGTCCATATATATTATATACCAAGTTTCATATTTAAGTTATTATGTAGGAAAAGTAAACAAAATTAGGTTTGTCACGATAGAGTAAAGAATCTAATTAAGCAGAAATTGGCATGGCTAGTGTAAAAATGTTGCAGAATCATCCAATATGTGATAAGAAGAGAATAAAAAGCAGAATAACAAATAATGAAGCAGGCAAACAACATCCCTTGCGTTGCATGTGCAGCTCACTCCTCAGGCTTGGAACCCAAATAAAGCAACCTGTAAATTTTGTTTCTATTATTGTAACTTCACCAGCAGCTAAACTTGCTTTCATCAATAATGTTCATAGAATTATTTTTTCCTCATGTATCTATGTCATCTAGTGTGACGGGTGCTAATGCCAAAGGCCAAAATAGGAGTGGAGATTACGCAGTCAAACCAATGGTGAAATGTACAATGAAGATTTTATTGCAACCAAAATACAACAAGAATGCAATTGACCAATACAAAAATAATATGCCACTCTTAATCTCATCTTTTAGAGTTGTTACTAAACAGTATGTTTTATTATTTTTAGGGATTTTTTTTTCTTTTTCTCACCACTTGTCCGGTATTGGGGTTCTTGTGTGCATACGGTGGTCCTCTGATATGGTTCCACATTTGGCCAGAAGTCATTATCACGGCAAAACACTGAAATAAAAAAATAAAATAAAATTAGTCCCAGCATTTCATTAAAAATATATAAATAACACTAAATTATTCACTTCTGATTACATTTCAAGAACAAACTGACTCAAATTTTGGGTGGATTTTATGTAACAAACCTATATTGCATGCTAGTTTTACCTTATGAATTGGTATGCATAGTAAATTTCAGTGGAACATTGCAAGTACTTTACACTGTAAAAGCATGAAACAAAAACAAAAATGATCACATTGCAGTGACATAAAGAGTAATGTAATGAAAAACTGGAATACAGAATAAAATTTATGTCTCAGTGAATATTAATTTAGGGCAATTCTAAATAGATAGGTTTTAGTCTTGACCTCATTTGTTGGGAGTTTTCTGGAAGTTTGTTCCAGATTAGTGGAGCAAAACAACTGAATGCTGCTTCTCCATGTTTGGTTCTGATTCTGGGGATGCAGAGTAGACTGGAACCAAAACACGTGAGGGGTCTTGAAATGTTAATAAAACCGCAACATATTTTGGTTCTAAGCCATCAGCAGCGATTTAGAAACTTCTTTTCCTCTTTGCTTTTTCCTTTAAGAGTCTCTCCTAGTCATCTGTCTCCACCTAAATGCATCTTCCGCATCTTTTTCTTTCACACCAGCTACATTTGTGTCCTGCTCGAGTCCATCAATGAATCTCCTCTTTGGTCTTCCTCTAGGCCCTCTACCTGACAGTTCCATCCTTAGCATTCTTCCACTGATGTACTCATTAACCCTCTTCTGTACATGTCTAAACCATCTTAGTCTGGCTTACCAATTTTTTTGTCTGAAATGTTGCTCAATATAGCAAGAAAGTTGTTAAACTGGCAACAGTGGGGTCACTATTGTTAATTGTAAACATGCAGACAACTTGGTGGGCCGGTCGGTCAGTCAAACCTTTCTCACTGTAGAGCAAAAGAAGACAGTGGTTGATTCTTAGACCTTTGCCAAGCAAGATGAGATCGGTTGATAAGGTCGGCTTCATATGTAAAAATCGGCCAATCACCGATCTCCCAAAATTAAGGAAATTGACACAAATAAATCAGCTGGTCGATAAATTGGTGCACTCCTAGTGTAAATATTCCCAAGGTCTCTAATTGATGTTGCCCTCTCTGGCCATTTTTCTGTTATTTTTGAAAGTGCAATTTACATTGAATCTCTTAGCCAATCAGATACGGTGGGTATGTAAAGTATTCAGACCCATTTATATTTTTCATTCTTTGAAGCCGCATAACTGCAGGAAATCTTCCATGTCCCCAGTGACTCTGTGAAAACAAAACTCCAGTCTAAGCCTGGCCATGAGGTTGCACCTCCACAGAGCCACAGTATCAAGCTGAAATACAGCCTGGAGTCTGTCTTGCGAGACAAATAAATACCCATTTATCTTCTAATGCTTTAGCAATTAGAAGATTTAAATCTTGGACCTTTGGTTTGTTAGCTTTGTTATACCTAAATAAAATATCAAAATAAGTAAAAATAAAACCAGTAAAAATTACACCAAAAAGGCTAAAAACACTCATCAATAAGCTAAAAAAGTATGCTTCTTACAATCACTACAAATATGAAAAACGTTAGGGGACTATGTTTCTCAGCTGGCCTTGGGAACACCTTGGGATTCTCCCAGAGGAGCAGGAACAAGTGGCTGGGGAGAGGGAAGTCTGGGTCTTAAGCTGCTACCCCCGCGACCAGACCTTGGATAAGCGGAAGAAAATGGATGGATGGATTTAACAAACAAAAATGAGTATCAAGAGCCAACAGAGACTGAAAACCAAATGCAAAAGTCAACAAGTAGCCAATGATATTGACAAACATAAAGAGCCAATTTTTACAAAAATCAATTTCTCCTTGGCTTCCTGAAAATAACTTTTTGAGCCTGATGTATGAGTTGTTCATTGCCAGTTATGTTCAAAATATTTTGCCAACCTTGCTTTCTTAGCATGGTTGGCTTTTGGACAGCCAGAGAAAAAAAAAAAAAAAACTGTGCATGCAATTGTTTTTTGACCTGGCAGCAAAAATTATGTGCTCTGGGCAAAGTATGGGTGAAACATATAGAATTTTGAGCCAAAGGTATATCAACTGTTTGACTTGTGACTTCACTATGCCATCATGGGAACATCCTCCAGCAAAAACTTTTTGTGATTTAAAGGCAGTGAGACCTGTGATGATTGAATGAATTGTTTATGTCCACTAGATGGCAGTCATGAACATATGTGATTGCATAAATGTAAAGAATAAGACAAAAGAAGTAGAGAGTCATTTGTGACACACTTGTGTGTAACCTGTGTGAGCAGACGAGCAAGAGAGACTTTAATAAAAGTGTCTGAGCAATGCACAACGTCTGGTTCATATCAAACACGAATATAACAAGACCAACTTATTTTCTGTCTTCTGATACAAAATCATCTTGATTAGGTCAAGGTGGTTTGAGATAGAGCTTTCCAAGAAAAAAAGTGATTTAATGATCTGAGGGGCGGTGCTTAGATAATGTGACCACATAGACTCATCGGGCATCCAACATAAATGACTCGTGCCAAATTTGGTGCAATTTGACCTGTGCATGTGATAGTTATAGCATTTTGTTTGCTTTGGCAAGTATGCTAAGTTCGCTGCATGGCCACGCCCCCAAAATGCGTAGCGCTTTTGCTGCGCAGGCCAAACATGTATAGGTGTGTGATTGTTACCAGTGCAGAAAAGGCCCAAACATTCTTGTTAAAAAGAAATTCCAAATTATTCCTTCGTAGATATGCCAGTCCACCAATCACAGCCAGGAGAAAGCCCAACAAGAGAGGCCCTGCATAGTTGGGTGGACGAATGACCCGAATCTAAGACAGAAAAACATGACAAATTATTTTTCAATTACATTATAAGTCATATTACCCTGGTATTCAATATTTGGCTGTACTTTAGATTTCTTCAATTACAAAAGTGCTACAATCAGTAACTTCACTTTAGATTTGCAATCACTAAACCCAAATTCTTACTTGAACATCTGTCCTGTCTGCCACCCATCTGGCCAACTGGTCAGCAGAAAACCCTCTGACCTGCAATTCATAGTTGTCTGATCGGCGAGGTTTCCCTTTGGGTGGGAAGTGGAGGAATGTTGGAGCAGAGTTCATATTGAGCTGCAGAAAAACAAACAAAATGGCATGCGTATGTGAGGGCTTATACACAACTTAAGTTTAATTTACATTTATCGCTACATAAAATCAGAATCCAGGGTTCTCCTAGAAAACTTGCCAAGCCCAATGGTAGGAGGTCTAGGGCAGTCCCACTGTATGTTGGTGTAAATACAGGCCTGTCACTATAACAAATTTTGCTGAGTGATTAATTGCCTCAAAAATTACTGCGGTAAGCGATAATATTGTTTCCATTTTAAACTGATGAAATGGTAATGACATAATAATGCAAGCAATATCTTACCAAAAATAGCTACTTTATTTTCAAAAGAACATTTAACACTGGAACTAGTAAACAAAATAAACAAAATAACCATAAACAAAAATAAAATGGAGGCTCAGTCTCATTAACAAAAAATGCACTTGAATAAAACCCAAACACAACATAAAACTAAAGTGGAAATAAAAACTACATTCAACCAAGAGTACAGATTATGAAGTCTATATCCTATACTGCCCCTCAGTCATCATTAGATTTAGATAGAGAAGATGGCCATATCCGACAACCTGATCCAATAGTTCCCTCCTCCCTTAAACCCAGTTCACACTATGCAATTTTTTGCCCCAATTTTCCCCTTATGACAATTTTAGAACGTCCAACGATCGTAACCTATCTTCTTGTAGTCGTGTGTAATGTGTTACAACTGATCGGGTCCGTCGGGACCGCTCTGATCCAAATCAGGCATATTCAACATGTTGGATTGTCTTGGCCTGATTACCGCAGCGTGTGTGGTTTTTCCTGACTGGGAGCGACAACGCATGAGAAAAAGGCAGGAAGAAGTTATGAAGCCGATAAATTAAAATTAGGTTGATCATTTTCATTTAGTGTGATTGATATTGATTTATTGTTTATTGTGACAGGCCTTTGTAAATATGTTTAAAAGTTGTCAGGAATTGTAATATTATGACTGTGTAATTACATATTATTGGACGACAGTGCTGACAATGCACACAACTACAAAGTCTTTAAAATAGCAAAGATAAAAATATAACAATTTCTTTCTTTGCTCTTCAGTTAATCCTATTAAAGTAATCAGTTACTGGCTTTGTCTTAAAACTCTGGTCACAGAGTGAACTAAATAGATGCATGGGGCCCTCATGACCTTCAGCAGCCCCCAAATGCTTGAATTTTAACACAGACCATAGATCTAGAATTTAAATGTTTGTTTACTGAGAAAGACAATGCTATTTAATGTTTTTTTACAAAGATAAATTAAAATAATTTAAATGGTCTAACTTTTAAATTTAACATTTAAAGAAATAGACAGGTTTTTTTGTAAAACTGCAAAGAATACTCTTCATAGTTTGATTGCTGTGTTACAATAGCTAGAATCTGATGCTATGAGTTTAATCATTGTGTTTGTACATAAATCCATCTGAGCAAATAGCCAATTATCACTGATAGCTTTAAAGCTTTACCAAATCAGAATCTCACATTGCACCAAATCTGTACTAAACTCTTGTTAATGGTAGTGATGTTCCTAGCAGGAAAAGGGGCCCCTAAATGATATTCACATAAAATCTTGGTCCAGCCCTAGTCACATTTACAAGTAAAAGAAATAAAAAGAAAAATTACCTTAAATTGACAAGTATTTGTATGTAATATACTTCGGGTACAAAATTCAAGTATTTACTGACACTACTAAACAAGCCTTCCTTGTTTAGTCTTCCTTGTTTAGTAGTGTCTGCTCCTTGGTAAGGCATTTTCACAATCATATGGGGAAAATATTACAAATACAAGTAAACAACTCCAGTTTATGAATTATTATCTCACCATCTGAAATACATCAGATCCTTCATCAAAATCCACTGATGCAAAGAAGATTCTGTTAGTAAAGGCAGAGGAATAGTGCCAGGAGTTAGCCAGCACATGGAACTCCTCATCAGCTTGTCTGAAAAGAGAAAAAAGTTACATTCGAATTACGGTAAAGTAGTATATGTCACAATTCAATATTGCTGGGGAAAAATTGAGAAGACAAATTTTTGGTTGGACAAGTCAAAAGAATCAATATGATATAATGAAAAACCTAAAAATCTGAAAAAAAGAAAATATTCACAAAGACTTCACTAAGGAAGACTTACTTCTCCAGTTCAAAACGGAGCAAAATGGATTATAGTGAGTTTGCTAATGCCCTCAAATGCTGACACAGATGAGGTATCTTGAAAAAAATATATGTATATCTAGAATATGACCCATATTGGCTCAGTAAAAAAATATTGGTCATATATAATCTTGACCAATATTCAGTGTAGAGATGATCAACATAACTATCTGGTGCTGTAGACCTCATATTATACGATGAGCCAGATGAAAGCTTTCAAAAGCCTGTAAGCATACAATTATTTTATGTCAGGTAGGGTCAACCATTTAGGATCAAAAGAACCATTAAATGGCTGTCAACTTGTTTCTACCCAGGTGAGTGGTAAGTTGTGCCATTTCAACTAGCCTGTGATAGCAATGCTATCGCTAACACAAACAACAAGCTATCCCATTCAATGTGCTTGAATCTACTTGTAAATTTATTTAGCTTTAAAAAACTTCCATATGGCACTTCGGCAATCCAAAGGGATCCTTTGCCTAGCCTTATTCTGTCCATAAAAAAAAAAAACAGTGCACTGTGTCCTTTTTTTCCCTACTGAGGGAAAAGATAATGCTTCCCCTCAAATTAGCTTTCAAAGTTTCGCACAGTATTGATGGAGATGTTCCCGGACAATTTCTCATATTATACAAAAAAAGCAATCTGTTCTTTGATAAATTTACAGAATTATGGCTCTTTCAACAGTTATCTATCTACTTTCCATGCCGTTTCATCTTGATTCAAATGATCTAATTCTAAAGAAAAAGAAAGAATGGTGTGGTCTAAAATGGCAATTTCGTGATATTTTACTTCACTGGTAAAAGGCAGTCACATCCACCATTGAATAATCAATTCATGTGACACATTATAAGTTTTGTCTAGTCAAAATGCATATTTAGATATCTAAAATGTAATTACGGATAGTCAGACAAAACCAAATTTATGTTAAAACGGCTTGCCATAGAACACGCAGCTTTGAAGCTGATGTCACTACATGTCACGTTTACTTCGCTCGGCGCCATCTTTTGAGGCCACAGACCATAGTCCCCTGTCGCAGGAGCGACAGGGGATGCAATTCAAATACAGTTTTAAACAGGTGTGTTTTTAGTTGAGATTTAAAGAAAGTCAGGGTTTCCGTTGTTTTATAGTTTTTTGGAAGTTTGTTCCAAATTTTTGGTCCATAGATGCTGAAAGCTGCTTCTCCTCTTTTGGTTCTGGTTCTGGGGATGCAGAGCAGAACCAGAACAAGAACCTGAGAATCTGGCAGGTTGATACAACAACAGCAGATCTTTAATGTATTGTGGTGCTAAACCGTTCAGTGATTTATAAACTAACAACGGTATTTTAAAGTCTATTCTTTGAGCTCCAGGGAGCCAGTGGAGGGACTTTAAACTGCTGTTATGTCTCTATCTTCCTGGTTCTAGTGAGAACGCGAGCAGCAGCGTTCTGGATCAGCTGCAGCTGGAGGATTGATTTGTTGGACAGGCCTGTGAAGACGCTGTTGCAATAATCAACGCGACTAAAGATAAACACATGAATGAGTTTCTCTAGATCTGGCTGAGACATTAGTCCTCTAATCCTGGAGATGTTTTTCAGGTGATAGAAGGCCGATTTTGTTACTGTCTTTATGTGGCTCTGGAGGTTCAAGTCCGAGTCCATCACTACTGCCAAGTTTCAGGCCTGATCGCTAGTTTTTAGTTGTAATAACTGATGTAAGGTATTTTTCTCGAACCTACAAAAATAACCACAGACAACGTATATGAATTAAATATGGTCAGGCTTCTGCAGAAGGAGAAGTCTTCATGAACAACTTCCTTTAAGCTGTCCACAGAGAATTCTGATCTGCTTTCACGTGAGCTGCCTCTTTATTGTCAAAGAAAAACAATCACATGGTGCAGTCAGGAAACAACAGAGGTCGTAAAACACTTAACACAAACAGACCAACAACTCAGTTCCAGGTGTGATTGTAGCGTCCCGGTTGAATGGATGGTCTCTCAAACTGATGGTTCACAACGTTTTATTTGATGCCTTTATATGTGAACACACCGTAAGAGCTACAAAATACATAAATAAAATACAATTAATAACTCTGACAGTGTTGTTCTAACATTTTACCTTAGGATATAAATCTCTTTTTCTTATATTCTATAATTAAACTTTCTGTCATAAAATAAAATGTAACGTATTAACTATTAACGGTTAGCCAACGAATACTAATACTAAATACAACTATCACACCCAAACGGCAAACTACACACTTTCACAGCAAAACCAAACATATATTTACATATTAAAAACTCTCACCTTGTTCCCCATCAACCAAGCGCCAACCGACTGACTGTTTACACTTTAATCTGAACCACTCCTTAACTAGTTTTACTCAGACCCGTATGAGCTCTATTTCTGCGCGATGACCAGCAGTTAATTATCAGTTAATTGTCTGACGTTGGCGTCGCACTTCACCACTCTTCCGTTTCAAACCCTTTCAAAATAAAGGCATACATTTTTATGTCAATAAATACTTGTTTTAAATGAAGAAACACAAAATACTAATAAGGTCATTTACAGTGATATCTGATCTACCATCTGAGCCCAGTTCAGCTCTAGGTCAAACTAGCAATTAAGGAAGTAAGCAGATAAGGTCTGAGAACCATAAAGTTTTTACTACCTCTGTGAAGACAGTCGTCAGTTTATACACACACAAGAGAGGAAACACTTTTAACTAAAAATCACATTAATACTGATTAGCATTAGACTGAATATAAACTAAAGTAATAACAAAATGATAATACCAAAAAATATCTAACAACTGAAGCTGTGCATTGACTCTAGATCGTTCCTCTTTAGGTCCAAAAATAATGACTTCAGTTTTGTTTTTGTTCAGTTGGAGAAAGTTTTGGCACATCCACACATTTATCTGTTCTAAGCATTTATTCAGTGATTGGATGGGGTCAAAGGTCACCTGGTGACATCGTAATGTAGAGCTGTGTGTCATCCACATAGTTATGGTAGCTAATATTATTTCCTGTTATAACCTGAGCTAGTGGGAGAATATAAATACTGAATAAGAGGAGTCCTAGGATTGAACCGTGGGGTACCCCACATGTGACCTTTGACCTCTTTGATGAGAAGTCTCCAATTGAAAGAAAGAAATCCCTGTTCTTTATATAAGATTCAAACCAATATAATGGCCAAAAGAGCAATGACATGACATAAAAAATGTCAAGGCTTTTATTTTGAAATTTTTATAATATCCCAAGTGTAAGAGTTATTGGGTTAAATCAGTTATTTAAAGCCCAAAAGAGCAAATATCTGATGTAAAAATTGTGTAGTCTTTTATTTTGAAATTTTTATAAAGTTTAATTTAAAATAGCCACACTTATCCTGTGTGTTACAAAGGTTGGTTAAAATTAGTTATAAAATGCCCACAACACAAGAAGTTCTAAAGGTCAGCTCATTCCCGAAAGTTCTGCCATAGTTAGAACTACAGTGACGCGTTTTTGTAGTCCTAATCAGCTGCTCTGCCCTGCTGTATTTTGTTGTTATGGTAATGGATCCTCTGCTAACTGTGATGTTAGCATGAGACAGAGAGGTGGAGAAAGAATTCCAACTTTGTGAGACATCCACTCTGTTTTTATGAAAAAAGCAGTCCGAACAACTGCTTCCCGTTTGGGAACCGTGATACGTTTTCGAAAACCTTTTGAAGCTATTTGTCGTCTCCGTTAGTACCGTGATTTATAACAGTAGCTCACTCACAATAATAGCAGCGAATATAGAAAAATGGCGTGCGCTGAGCTCTCAAACTTTTCAGAAAAGTATGAAAATGAATGGCTCAGAGCGTCAGTTACCCTGGCGCATGATTTCGCTTGACAGAAGCCCTAGAGAAATTTTGAAAACATTTTACCAGAGCAGGCATGCGTATCAATGTCATGACCGAGTTTAATACCGATAGGGCTATATTTGTGGGCATGACGCTGATTTCAAAATTTATTTGGGGTCAAAATGGCACTCTGTCCCACACTCTAACGAAACGTCAGTTACACTCTGCGTTTCAGCAGTTGGAAATTTTGCCCAGTGTGGAGCAGTGATTTGCTAATGTTTGTGCTAATGTTAATGCACTGTCTTGCTGTGCATATTTTGAAATTTTCAGTAAGCTTCATTTTAAATGTCCAAACTAATCCCGTGAGTAACACTGATTGGATTGACTCAATTATAAAATGGCCAAAACAACAATAACATTATGTAAAAAAATGTGAAGGCTTTTATTTTGAAATTTTTATTAAGCTTCATTTAAAATTGCCAAAGTAATTCAAAATTTAGGAGCAATTGTTATCACCACCAGAGGGCGTATTGTGTTTTGTTTTCTGAGTGTCTGAGGGGGGATGGGTTATTTAAGGTCAATTGTAATGCTGTTCAGGTGTGGCAAATGGGAACAGGACACAGTTTTCTACTGTGTTTTGTTTGGGTCGGATGACGAGTTTATGTGTATGTCAATGGCAATGGTAATAAAAGACTTATAAATCCAAGAAGATTGGCATCCTTAAACTTAAACTGAACGCACATAAAATGAACTACCCCCAGATGCAACCACCAGTTGCTTAAAATATAAGATTTTAGACGCTACATTAATAGGAGGAACTGTCTTCGTTTGGACGTTTGTTTGAAAGTTCGTTTGGAAGCTCCACCGATCTTTCTGCGCTGTGGTTCCACGGAGTCGGACACCGGACCGGAGCTGGAGAGCTGAATGAATCGAGCTATTGGAGCAACTGAGATTCGTAGCAGCGGACATCGGGACGCCGGACGTCGGGACCAGACCGCAGACGAGCGATCGGGACGCCAGACATCGGAATCAGAACACAGAGAAAAGCTAGACTTTCTAAAAACCAAAGGTTTATGTTTTGGTTGCTTGGATACAGGACATTTAAGCAAGAACTGTGATAAGCGCAGTACTTGTAAACACTGTAACCAAAAGCATCCTAGCATTTTACACATTGGACAAAAGGAAAAGACCCCTCAGGAAGAGTGGGTTCAGGCAGCAAAGGGCTGTAAAACCTCCTCCACATGTGGTAATATTGGGGCTGGTCACCATAAAGGGATTTTTCCAATCCTGCCTGTGAAAGTGAAAAGTTCAAAGGGAACAAAGATTATTAAAACGTATGCCTTTCTGGATCCAGGGAGCACTGAT
Organism: Poeciliopsis gracilis; assembly: GCA_911649635.1. Taxonomy (NCBI): domain Eukaryota; kingdom Metazoa; phylum Chordata; class Actinopteri; order Cyprinodontiformes; family Poeciliidae; genus Poeciliopsis; species Poeciliopsis gracilis. The sequence continues at coordinate 72,311 of CAJVRI010000739.1, read as the reverse complement.
ACATTCTGCTCTGAAAGACTTCTTAATGAGCTCAACGTTCAAGGTCGAAAGGCTCAGATTCATCTCTGGACAATGGGTCACAGTAAAACAATGACAATCTCCATCATTAAAGGCCTGGAGATTTCAGAAATAAACGGAAACCATTTCTATGAGCTTCCCATTGTGTTTACACAAAAAGAAATGCCAGTCTCCACCGACAATATCATCAGTGAGGAGGAGCTGTCAAAATGGTCGTACTTGAAGGACATTAAACTTCCTTGCATACATGCTGGGGTAGACCTGCTGTGGGCACAAATGCATCTAAACTAATGGAATCTTCGGAGGTGGTTAATAGTAGGGGTGAAGGGCCCTATGCAATCAGAAGCCTCCTAGGATGGGTTGTGAATGCTTCCTCAGAAGGTTGCAAGGACCTTGAAAATGGCTACCCTTCAGTTCAAGTTAACAGAACTACAGTTGATAAAATTGAAGAGCTTCTGATAAGCCAATACAACTATGATTTTATTGAGAAGTCCTTCACAGAACAAGAGGAAATGTCAAGAGAGGAACACAAATTCCTGGATATAATGGATTGTTCTGCGCAGCTAGAGAATGGACATTACAAACTAAAACTGCCTTTCAAAAGGGAAGAACTCTTTATGCCAAACAACATTTCAGTCGCTCTGCAGCGCATACTTGGTTTGAAAAGGAGATTTAAAAGGAACCAAGGGTTTCATGAAGAGTATACAAACTTCATGACTAGTACTATTAATAGTGGACATGCAGAAAGGGTTCCACAGCATCAGCTGAGAACAGCAAAGGACAAAGTATGGTATATACCACATCATGGTGCATACCATCCACAAAAACATAAGCTGCGTGCGGTGTTTGATTGTGGAGCAGAGTATCAAGGGGTCTCTCTTAACAGTCAGCTTTTACAGGGCCTAAACCTAACTAGCTCATTGGTGGGGGTTTTAGTGAGGTTTCGGCAAGACTATGTGGCATTAATGGCAGACATAAAATCCATGTTCCACCAGGTCAAGGTGTATGATGAGCATGTGAACTTTCTACGCTTCATGTGGTGGCCCCAAGGTAATCTAGAACAAAACCTTGTGGAATACCGTATGACTGTCCACTTATTTGGTGCAGTCTTCTCACCGAGCTGTGCTTGCTACGCTCTCAGAAAGACTGCTAAGGATAATCAGTCAAACTTCTCAGCAGATGTTGTACTAACAGTCAACAAAAACTTTTACATGGATGACCTCTTAAAGAGTCTGCCGACTGAGGAAAGTGCGGTTGCCATGGCCAAAGATCTTATAGCCATTTGCAGCAGAGGAGGGTTTACGCTAACACAATGGGTTAGCAACAGCCGAGAAGTGCTGCAATGTATCCCAGGAGAGCTACGGTCCCAAACTCTTTGCAAATTGAATATGGACAGTGATGAGTTACCGGTAGACAGAGCACTAGGTCTACAATGGTGCACAGAGACAGACCGTTTTAAGTTCAAAGTGAAAGTCAAAGAAAAGCCCTGAAGCATCAACATTGGAGTTGACAAAAGAAATGCAGACTCTCAAAAACTCACTGGGAAATCAAAGTGTGTCTCTAGAAGAGCTCACACAAGCTGAGACATCCATAATTTCCTTTTGTCAAAAGGAAAGATTCCCTGATGAGATTGCTGCATTAACATCCCGCAACTCAGAAATACCCAGAAGTAGCCCAATTTATAAACTAAACCCTGTGCTGCAAGATGGGCTTCTGTGTGGCTGAGTAAAGCAGCTATCCCAGAGAACATTAAGCATCCTCTCATTCTGGCAAAGGACCAGCACATCTCCTACCTTATCCTCCGACATTTTCACTTACAACTTGGTCATGGAGGCAGAAATCATGTTCTCTCAGTTGTAAGAAGAAAATTTTGGATAACAAATGAGTTTCAGCTGTGAAAAGGGTCATAGCGACATGTTCTGTCAGCAGTCTGTATGGAGGACAAACCAGTCAACAAAAAATGGCAGACTTGCCAGAGGAAAGAGTGGTCCCTGATCTACCACCATTCACAAATGTTGGTGTAGATTATTTTGGGCCTGTTGATGTAAAAATAGGACGCAGCATCGTAAAACGCAATGGAGTGTTGTTCACCTGTATGACAAGCAGGGCCGTACACCTTGAAGTGGCGTACTCTTTAGACACAGACTCATGTATTAATGCGCTGCGCCGTTTTATATCTCGAAGAGGACAAGTTTCACACATGAGATCGGATAATGGCACCAATTTCATAGGAGCAGAAAGAGAGCTACGAGAAGCTCTATCCTCTCTGAATAATAGAAAGATTGAGAAGGCCATGGCACACAAGGGAATTAAATGGAGTTTTAACCCACCATCTGGACCACATTGTGGTGGGGTTTGGGAGCGCCTCATTCGAATGATCAAAAAGGTTTTGTACTCAGTGCTTCGACAACAAACAGTGGACGACGAAGGATTCCACACGGTACTTTGTGAAGCTGAGGCAAAACTGAACAATCATCCCATCACCAAGTTATCAGAGGATCACAATGGCCTTGAGGCTTTAACACCCAACCAGTTGCTTCTCATGAAGGGTAAACAGCCTTTCCGCCCGGAAACTTTGACAAAAGGAATCTCTATGCTACAAGGAGGTGGAAACAAATCCAACACATTTCAGATCTCTTTTGGAAATGGTGGATTCGGGAATATCTACCGTTATTACAAGAACGACAAAAATGGATAAAGAAAAAAAGGTGCTTCATTCCTGGAGATGTAGTGGTAGTCATGGACTCCACAACACCTCGAGGGTCTTGGATATCAGGGAAAGTTATTAAAACCTTTCCAGATAAAAAGGGTCTGGTACGAGTTGTTCATCAGCGAACAAAAACAAGCATTATTGTCATGTTCTGTGTTTTTCTGTTATGTTTCCGCTCAGCCGTGCTGCCTGGCCGCGGACTGTTGTTGTTTTTTGGACTGCTTTTTGTTAATAAATTACTCACCGATTCACCTACCTGGGCCTCCAGCGTCTGCCTCACCACCTCATGACAATTATTGAAAGACTTGTAACAAAAATTTGTTTATTATGTGAAGCTACAAACTGAAAAACTGGTAGAATAATGAATGCATAACCTGATTTAACTCTTATGTATATTTGTATAGAGAAATAGCTTTATTTTTGGCTCCTATATTTTAAGTTGGTAATTGCTTTGTCTTCTGCCACACGCAATTAAGGGCTGGCATGTAGGAGCCATTGTTATCACCACCAGAGGGCGTACTGTGTTTTGTTTTCTGAGTGTCTGAGGGGGGATGGGTTATTTAAGGTCAATTGTAATGCTGTTCAGGTGTGGCAAATGGGAACAGGACACAGTTTTCTACTGTGTTTGGTTTGGATCGGATGACGAGTTTATGTGTATGGCAACGGCAATAAAAGACTGTTATAAATCCAAGAAGATCAGCATCCTTAAACTTAAACTGAACGCACGTAAAACGAACTACCCCCAGATGCAACCACCAGTAGCTTAAAAAATAAGATTTTAGACGCTACACAAAGCATTCACATAATGTGAACACATATGTGAGTAATTACCTGATGTAAAAATGATCTTTTATTTTGTAATTTTCATTAAGCTTAATTTAAAATAGCCACACTAATCTTGTGTGTAACAATGTGGTTGGTTAAAATGAGTTATAAAATGCCCAAAACACAAGTAGTTCTAAAGACCAGCTCATTTTTGAGAATTCTGTCATAGTTAGAACTACAGTGATGCGTTTTTATAGTCCTTAACAGCTGCTCTTCCCTGCTGTGTTCCGTTGGTATGGTAATGGATCCTCTGCTAACTGTTGTGTGTGAGACAGAGGTGAAGAAAGAATTCTATCTATGTGAGACACCCAGTCAGTTTTTATGAAAGAAAGTCATGCAATCATTTGGATCAACTGTTCTGAAAAAGAGATACATTTGAAACATGCAGAGTAGGGGACCTGAGGACTGGAACTGAGAAGCACTGACCTAATGTGACACTGGACATATAATGGTGTGTTAACACTTAATGCGTTTTGAGTGTCCGGTGTGTCTAGTTTGCATTCAGTCTATGTGGAGGTGGATCGAGGGCTATTGCGGCATGCTTTGAGCGTCTCACACGGTGCGGTTTGGAGTGTTTGACACATCTAGCGCATTCAACACTCCACATAGACTTTGAATATAAACCAGACTCGCCTGATGCTCAAAACTTGTTTGATGTGAATGCACCGTTAGAATGTCCAGCTTCAATGGTAACAATGCCATCAGCAGTGATGACCTCACTCTTTGATGCATCGTATGAATCTCTCTCTTCATTGTAGCACACAGACTGTTTTTGCCAAACCTCTTTCTGTTTCAGACTTATAAGTTATATGTTATCAATCTTCTACAAGAGTATTGTTAAAATTATTTGAAGGCACAGAATCAGCCCAGTACAGGTTCACATTCTCAGGTGAGAGAGACTCGCCTGGTATAAAGTTAATTTTTAACTTTATACCAGGAATTGTACTGGAATTGCATTTATTAATTTAATCAAATTATGTCATGAATATGTGTGCATGTTCTCCATCTTTAGTCCAGAGCATACTAGATTTTTCATTGCTTTTTCCACCACTAGATGATATGCATATATCATTCTATAAAAAAGAAATCTAAAAAAAAAACTATTTTCTGCTAGTGTAACATATTAATAATGTTGTATAGAATTCCACTTGTCATTATTTCCAAGTTTGGGTTCATGTGTAATTGGTGAAACAGCACCCCCTCCTGGTGGTTGTCAGTGTTAAATATAGTGAACGCAGACATCTCGTTGCCAGTTCATGAGAAATGGGTGCGAGGTAGGTTCACTGAGTTTAACGGTCCGGTGAAATGTTCTGTTAGTTTGATGCTAATATGAAATACTATTCCTCGTAAGGTGCTGTACTGCCTGTGATGAACCTGGTTCTTGATTATTCCATATTCTGTTTCATACAGGTACATATTGTTTTATTTCTTTGTATTTCTGTCTAATTTTAATGTATGAAATACGGTCGTTGGCCAGTTCATGAGAGATGGGCACGAGGTGCTGTACTGCCTGTTCCTGACCCTGGTTCCTGATTATTCCATATTCTGTTTCATACAGATAAACCACATTTCATCTCATTCTGTCTTCTGGTCCCATATTTCACACAACGCAAAGCTGATGCTAGCGATTATAATTAAAAAGGTTACATTGGTGCTCGTGACCAATGTGACCAACTACACCAGCACATGTAGACTCTTCGCCGCTTCGGCAGTGTAGCAATAGTCAGTCTAGAAAGTGTTACAAGGCATTCACCATGAGGCTGAACACTAGGGTCGGCAATGGACTCTGTACCTGACAAGACAGGGGTTTTATTGGCTTGGCCTAGTGCACGATGTTACCGAGTATGTAAAACACTGCAGACGGTGTGTTGTCAGCAAGACACCAGAGCCAGAAGCAAGAGCTCCTTTGAAAAACATAAGGATTTCTGAACCTCTTGAACTTGTCAGTATTGATTTCTGGACTGCTGAAGATTCTTCAAACCGTTCACTGGATGTGCCCGTAGCTACTGACCACTTCACAAAGATGGCACATGCGTTCTTGTGCTCCAATCAGTCAGCTAAAGCAGTCGCACACTAGCTGTGGAACAACTATTTCTGCATCGATGGGTTTCCCAAGCGACTGCATTCTGATCAGGGGGCCAGTTTTGAGAATTTGCTTATTGCAGAGTTGCTGAATGTAGCGGGCGTGCAAAAGTCCCACACTACGCCTTATCACCCTATGGGGAATGGCTCGTGTGAGAGAATGAACCGGACTCTAGGCAACATGATTCAAGCACTGCCACCAAGAGCTAAACATCGTTGGACTACAATTGTACAGTGCATGAGACGACAGGATATGCAGGATATTTCCTGCTCCTGTTTTGAAGGGTGCCATGTCTTCAGGTGGATGTCATCTTTGGATCAGTGCTCAGTGATCTGGAGGTGGTAGACTATGATCTATGGCTATGTTGAGTCCCTGCAAAGGGACATGAGAGAAGCTATTGCTGTAGTTCAGTCAACAGCAACTAAACAGCTCCAGTGTCACACTGAGCTATACAACCAGATGTGTAGCAGTGGAAGTGAATGACAGAGTGCTGGTGGCCAACAAAGGAGAACGTGGAAAATGGAAGCTTGCGGACCGCTGGTGTATGTGGTGGTTGGAAAGAATGATGAGAGCCACACCTTCAGGATCCAGAATCCCACGACAGGCCAAGTAAAAGTGGTCCACTGCAATCTGACTGTGGAAGCATTTTTGCGGCCTAATAAATCCTTATTAAACAGTCCCAGAACCCTACAAAAAATTGAGCCTGTTAAAACCACACACCAGGCAGGGCAAAATAGGTTTTGGGGCTTGGTTTTGATATATATATATTAATATGTTATCCCAAACATTCCATGTCTGCTGTTAGAGTCAATATGTAAATTTATTTTATTTTTCAAAATGACATTTTTTAAAGAATCTTAATTTTTAAAGTACGCTATTTATGGACTTTACCACAGGGGCCGCATTTCAGTGGCTGATGCCCATTCTACGTAGTAGTGCCGCTACCATGTGCGTGGCCGTCTTACAAAGACAAGCTAATGTACATACATGAGTAAACACAGACTACAACACACTGTGGACAAGCAGACCGGCAGTAACTTTTCGCGTCAACAATCGAAAAAAAATGGCTCTCCATTGCCAGTGCAGTATCTGTGTTGGTTAAAATGTGCAACATTGTAAACAGTCAGAAATTTGAGCTAAGAGGATGACAGTATATTTTCTGAATAGTAAACTAAGGTTAAAAAAAGCAGTGTATGTTTTGTCTGAGGTCTAAGAGGAGCAGCTTGGTCAACACGACTATGGAGGTCCTCTGTTTTTATGTTTATTTGCCCTTTCTGCTGAGTTGTTTCGCAAACACCATCAGCAAGTCAACGCTAGCAGCAGTAAGAAATTTTACCGTTAGAAGACATGGAATAACAAACTTAAAACTAAAAAAAGTATCCATCTTAGAAACAAGTCTTTCACTGAGTTTTATATAAAAGAAACACCATTAAGCACAGCTTGTGAGCTAACATCAACCAGTTAGCACTGCTCCTGCTAAATGACACGGCACAGGCACTTAAACACCTCTCCAGTGCTTTCTTTGACTGCCGGTAGCTACTTGCATGACAAACACATTAACCTAGTCAACGACCAACTTCCCTCACCATGAACTCAAATAGACGTTCAAAATAGCTCTGCAAAGCACTAAGCACCAAGTACACATAAGTAGTTGAAAAGAAATTATCTGAAAAGCATAAAGACAGGCTCTATAACTGCATATTTCTAAATATCAGCCAACCCCCAAATGTGGAGTCATTCTACAAAAATTTAAAGCAGCTGACTATTTAACTAGAACAAAAATTCTAAACATAATCTTAGTTGGTTAAACATCACAGGATTGTCCAGGCTTTTCAAACCACCAGATTACAGTCACTTCACATCTAGATCAGGTGTCTGCACTGAAGCCAAAGTGGAGCTTTAGGCATCCCTCTCTCTGAACATAATTTCTGTTCCTCTGAAAGTCATTCTCTGTTTTGCCATAAAAAGCCCATACTGGACTCATGGTTTGTTCTGAAGAAACACCACTAAGGGAGCAAGTCAGCATCGGGGCGGGTAATGGGGCTAATGGCCAGGTTCTTTATACCCAAATAATAAAGCACATGATAATTTAACTGTACAACATAGACATGATCGCAACAGCGGAGCTTACAAGTTTCACCACTACAGAGAGCAACTTTATCATTCTGAAATCCATCTGACATTAAGTACAACAAACAAAGAGAACAACCGAAACATCAGGTGACTGGTTAATAATGATGAAACAAAACAAATTCAGATCAGTTCAGAACCACTTTTTGACACTTTGTCAACTCAGAGCCCGGAGCAGCTAGCAAATGCTGAAGCTAGGTCTATTGGTGATGCATTGACCAAGCACGCAGCAGCACGCGTTGAAGTGCATGTGCTGCATGCACAGTGTGTTGCAGTGCCTCGTGCACCTCTGGATTTTTGTAACTTGGTGCGGATCGCACGTGCCCCTGTTCATACAAACTCAGGGCCTTACACAGACCTTTGGAGGAGCACAGGATGAAAGTTAAAAAATGGGCACATTGAACAAGATCTTAAAACACTGCAACAACATAGCAACAACCCATATTAATCAAGAATTTAATTGGATCCTACTATATCATTGCCATGATGTGGGGAAATGTAGTATATTTTCCCCAACAGGTATAAAGTTTCTGTTTCTGCTGCTGACAGTCCTGGAGGGATGATTTGATCTGAGACTGAAGCTGTTAAACAGACCAGAGGAGAAAAAGTCGCTGGTTATGAAGTTATGAAATGAGCAATTTGCTGCCATTTTAATAAGTAAGCATTTATAATATCTATTTATATTACCCTCTAGAACACAGGTGTCAAACTCCAGTCCTCAAGGGCCACTGTCCTGCAACTTTTAGATGTGCCTCTGCTGCACCACACCTGAATAGAATAATGAGGTGATTAGCAAGACTCTGGAGAACTGATCTACACAAGGAGGAGGTAATTAAACCATTTCATTCCAGTGTTTTGTACCTGTGGCACATGTAAAAACTGCAGGACAGTGGCCCTTGAGGACTGGAGTTTGACACCCCTGCTCTAGAACAACTTAGCTGCAGACTGATTTATAAATCAAAACAACTAAAAGTTTTAATGTTAGCACCTCTGACATCTACAATTGTAAGACTGGGATATCAAAGCAAAGAAAACTCAGTAGCTGCTGGTTGTGGCCTCCAGATATTCAGGGGCCTCCACACATTCAGGGGCCCCTAGAAATGGCTTAATTGTAACATTATAGTTCTAAACCTGTAGCAATATTAATAGAGGATGACAATGTTCAATTTTATTTAATGCATTCAGCTGAGAAAAATAAATTGTAAAAGTTTAAAGAGTCATATTGATAGTTTGATTGTTGTGTTACCAAGGGTACATTATGGTGTAATATTTGTGTTTGAGTTGGGTTTGTTCACAAATACATCACAGCAAACAACCAATAATCAGTGACTGATTTTAAACTCAGCCAATAAAGCTGGTCACCCTCTCACAGACTTCACCTTTTTGACATTTACAGTTGTGGTCAAAAGTTTACATACTCTTGTAAAAAACATAATGTCATGGCTGTCTTGAGTTTCCAATAAGTTCTACAACTCTTATTTTTCTGTGATAGAGTGATCGGAACACATACCTGTTTGTCACAAAAAACAGTCATAAAGTTTGGTTCTTTCATAAATTTATTATGGGTCTGCTGAAAAAGTCACTAAATCTGCTGGGTCAAAAATATACATACAGCAACATAAATTGTCAATTTTGGTGATGTAGATAGTAATGGTGATAATTTAGTAATAAAAGGGGGCGTGTGCGAGAGCGCGGCGCAATCAGCAAGAAAGACGCTCATGGTCAGATCTGTGCAGCGGGAGTTTGGCTTTAATGATTGTTTAAACCAAGGAAAGAAACTAACGAAAAAGATAAAACATCGATTAAGGTTCGCCCCAGCGCCGCAGATCGTGCCCGAAGGACTGGATCAAAGTTTACACCGAGGAAACGCCGCCGGTGCAGAAGGGACGATGCCAGTGCGTGGAGGACGCCACCGGGGGGCGGGGGGGGGAGGACGCTCCCGGTGAGATCTGGACTTTATTTTTCTTTTGGGGGTTTTGGGTGGTACCACTCTTCTTTTTTCTCATCTTTTTTTGGGGTTTTTTGATGTTTGGATTTTTCCTTCGGGACGGAGACCGGGGATTAATACAGAGAGATGCTTCCAGGACGTTGTTTGATTTGGAGTTTATGGGACTCTATTATGGACAAAAATCTTATAAAAAGGGAACAGGACTAGTGGGACCTTCGATTATTTAAGCGGGTTGATGACTCAGCCCGAACCCCGCGAATGAAACCCTTGATTATTTTGGAGGATTTTGGTGATTGTTAGGTTCATTAAGCAATCAAATTTTGGGTTTTCTGAATAAATCCTCTCTTGTAAAAACCTATTAATTTTGTATTGAATGGTTGAATATTTGTTGTTTTTTTTTCCAAATTATCCTGGTAACACTTAATCCCTATTTTCCTGAGACAAGATCCCCCTTGTGTGTGTTTTTTGTGAGTTCTGCTTTGACCAAGCCGAATATTACACACCAAACTGCTGTAAGCAACGATAACTCAGCCTTCAGTCCCTGACATCATCGCTGTACCACCGACAGAGAAAAAAGGGGATGTAAGCTCGGCAGCTGGACTGATACAATTTGCAGTCAGTCTACAGTTAACTCACACATTGTGAATAATCTCAGAATAGCTTCCTGTAACTACTCATGCTCCTTCACTGGGCTGGCAGTTTTGACAGGTTTGAATCGCTGCCAACAAAAAAGCCCGGTATTCTGACAGATAAACAGAACACCTGTTAAACCATTCCAAGACGAGGAACAAAATATGTCTCCAGTTTTTGACTTTTCCTTACTGTCTTTTTTCCATCCTTTTCACTTTGCCACTCCATGGAGCTCCACTCATGTTAACATAGTCCGTAAAAAATGCTCTAGTTAGTTTGCCATCTGTTGTCAAGTGACTGATGATGACGTTGGTGGACGGGTGGTGACAAGCTTTACCCAGAATACACTTGGAGACAATATGAACGATCCACTTGTAAATTTGCATGTCATAAAGTTAAACGTAAATGAAGCTAGTCATGTAGCACAACATTTTATTCAATATTTTACACCCACTATATCACTAAAATCAGTCTGTCTGGTCCTCAACAGGAGAGGGGCCGCCTTCTCCGGCTCTCATCAGAAGGCTTGGATCCCTGAAGTCATATTCTGCTTCCCATCTGGCCCCCCTAGGCCCGGGCTGGGGGCCCACCAGCCCCCTGAAGCTCCACCCCTGAGTAGCACCATTGCTTAACCTGGCCATTGCATTTCTGAGCAATTCCACTCAAATAAAATCTCGCTTTTACAGTACAATCTGGGCATGCTCCCCTTTGTTTGGACTCTCTCCAGTAGATTTTCTCCAGGGCCAATCAGTGAAGACAAGGAGAAGTTGTGAACATTTGAAACAATTCTGGTGTTTCAAATGTCTGTTTAAAAAGGCTTTTTGATATTATAAGATATTTTTCTGCATAATGGGTGTTTTAAAATGCTGATGTTTTCATTCAATTGTTTTATTGTTGATGTCTTATTGCAAAACCCACTGCATTAAAAATGATTCTTTATTCTAATGAAATTCTTACTGCTAAGGTCTCTTTTGTACTTGTATGGACAGTAAAACAAAGTATGATTTTCTTTTTATCATTACTTCAGACAATAACATCATTAATGAGTACATTGTCTGCAAATGTTCACTGACCATTTAATGGTGTTTCATTTTGATGTTTGGTAAACATTGTCAGCAAATGTTCACTGAACATGGCAATGTTCAAAGGAAGATGTCTACCTGGTCAAATCTAGCTGTGGTATCATGTGTGCACAAAACAGAAATAAGCTAGTTTAGTTCAATTTTGACTGCCTACTAAAAATATTTAGCCCAATCACCTCTCTCACTTCAGACTGAATGTTGGTTAGGCTCCATTTTGATATAACCCGTAACGGATAGAAAAAAATCTTAAGGTAATAGAATAGCTTTAAGACTTTGAAAACCTCTGTTAACTATTTAATACTTTTCTTCTTCAAAACAGCATGTCATTTCTCTCCATTTCTGGTGATATGAACCGGTAAGCTTATTTAATTCCCGACTGGGGACAAAAAGATTAAAAAATAATTTAACTTTGACAGACGGAGAAAGCTATTGGAGTAGAAGGTGGTAAAAATTCGAAAGAAATAATAACTTTACTTGCAAACGCCACATTGCCTCTGCGGCTGTAGCGCTGTGAACATGATGAACACGGAGTAGTTTCTTGGAGGAGCCTTGACAAAGCGACGAAATTTCTCTCCATTCATTCTGATGACTGATCGCTTCGAGGTCCAGTCCATCAACTGAGTCACCTTCTCCGATAGCAAAGTCTGCACATATCATACACACACAAACATATGCTAACTACTTTGTAATAAAGCCATTAACCTCCCATTAAGCGGCTCAGTCGGTGTAAAGAATTATCTTGGAACCGCGGTTTTAGTTTTCACACAGTCCAACCTAGAAGTTAACAACCACAACTCCGGTTTGTTTAAATGAGAGATACTAAACTCACATGTTGAAACGCGTTAGCTAGCTGTCAAAACAAGAAAAAGACAAGCGGTGGTTGTCTTTTAAAAGTTGCCAAGCATGACTCAAAATTTTGGAACTTTCTTCCCTGTATGTTATTAACGACTTCTTACCTCTTTCTTCCTTTGAGCATCACTGGGCTCATGGCAGAAAAAGAGAATAAAAATTAGCGTACTGTAAAGTTTCCCAAACATTCTACTACACTTTATACACTCCTATCAGCTAGGCGCCTGCCCACACTTCAACGCTTCAGTTCTGTCAGCCTCCCATTGGTTGTTTCTTAGCCAACCAGAGAAAACAAGTAGAAACGAGAAGTATAAGGATATCATAACAGTACGTCAACGTTGCCGCCATATTGTGAGTACTCGTCCAGCTATTTTGGCAGGCAGTTTTAACATAAAATTGCTTTCATCGCAAGATATTTTATAATATTTTTACTAGACAGAATATCTACTGATATATTTCTAATTACATTCTGACTACTATAACATCAGATTTACCACTGAGTTGTGTGGAGCCTTCAATTCAAGATATTTACAGTGAAGTACTGACTATCTGAAATAAATTCAGATATGTATAATTAAATTATGACTAGTCGGAGTAATTTCAAGATATCTAGCTTTTCGTTTTGACTAGTCAATTAAAATTAGATTCAAAAATGCTTTACTGATGCCAAAGGGAAAATAGTTGTTGTAACTCGTTAATTCAAATTATTCAGAGTTTCTGTACATAGAGTCTGTTGGCAGGTAAGATCTCTTGTAGGAGTCTGTATTACAGACTGGAAATGAGCACAAAACAAAATTTTAGCTTCTTGGAGCCAAGTTGCCCACTTGCGTATCTATAAGACTATCAGTTGTGGTGGAAAATGGCTACAATTTAACATCTGCTGATCATGTTATATGAAATACTTGTGAACTCTCACCAAAAGAACTATTTGGGTTACATGTACAAGGTTGGAAGTTGTTTTCTACAGCTGCATCAGAACCAAACTGTCTCACCCCTGGTTTTAAATTTCTCATCCTTGGTATAAAACTCATGTGTTGTTGCTGCCTGGGAGAGTTTTTCATCTAGTCCTGCTTCATTATTAATTGTCCTACAAAACATTATTTGTCATATTTGAATACACAAGCTTGAGGAATAAATAATTTTTTATTTTATTTAATTTAAACCCATTTTGTCCCTAATCTCAAGAATCACTGAGTTGTTTCAATATCTTTATATGGACATGGGGCATAGTTATTGTTCCTGGATTCTTCTCGTGTACTGCAGAAAGAAGAGAAACATAGCAAAATTAAATGTTACTCTGATTGATGTACCTTTAAGAAATACATTATGTGGACACTTATCAGTTCTCATCAAATATCTAATCTAATTATCTGTATTTTTCTTTAAAATATCATTATTACCATTCCTGGATATGGCCAAACCCATGGGCTCACATTTAATTGTGTAACTTGTCAGGCAAGGAACCTGCGGACTGCATTTCTACAGGAATCTGTATCGAGGGTGTATGCAATTTCCAGATGTACTGCACGGCTGATGAAACAAGTGAACAGAACTCCATGCCTTTTCAGGAGACTTTTAACACTTACAACACTAAAGTAATCCCCTCCAACATTTGTGAAAGGAGCGGTAGCTGGCAGAACTCTTTCTCCTGGCAGATCTGCCATCTTTTGTTCAATAAACTTTCCTCTGTTACGTCTGCAAACAACACAATGAGAGATGATTTTTCTGGCAGCTGAATTAGCATTTATTATCCAGTATTTTTGTCTTAATCTGGACAGCATATGAGCTCTCCCTGCATGTCCCGACTGTTGATGAATATGATGTAAAATCAGGGTAGACACATGCATATCCTTTGTCAAAATTACAGGATGCTTTGCTTCGACAGGTATGGCTGTTTTGTTCAACCTGCCACCCACTCTGAGAACTCCAGCATCCAATACTGTGGTGTACTCTGGTTGTATGGAGGACTTCTGGAGACTGCTTTAAGGCCACTGGTAATTAAAGCCATTTCAGTTGTACATTTCTGTTGTGCAAACTGAATAATAGATAGTTCTGCCTTGGCCAAGTCTTCAGGAGTCAGATTTTCTTTCCTCAAAGTGGTCTTGAATCTTTCCATCTGCTTTTCCAGCTCTTTCTTTTGATTTTCTGAATCATTTTTATTTAGGTCTGCAGCAGCAAACTCTTTCCTTTCCTGTTGCAGCAACATCAGGATGTTTTTCAGCTTTAAAAACCAGGCAACTGATGTTTTAAGCTTTGTCCAAGATGAAAAATAATGAATCAGATAGTTTGAAGCATTTTGTGATTCCTTCACAACAACACTTACTGTTAGGCCTTTTTTTACCTCTGGGTCATCTGCATGAATTGGAGGAAACATCAGTCCAGAAAACAGGTTTTTTCAACTGTATTTGCAGCTCTTTCTGCAGCAATTTATTCAATCGGATAGCAAGAACAGCAGCTGTCAATTCCAACCTGGGGATTGTGGTTTGCTTCATTGGAGCAACTCTTGCTTTTCCTAAAAAGAAAGCAACATGTGAGATGTTATTCTTTTCCAGTTTTAAATATGACACTATTCCATAGCCATCTTGACTTGCGTCAGAGAAATGATGACGTTGTGCTTTATCTGGTTTTCTGATGCAGCTTGATTTGATGCAACGATCCACTTTAAAACTAGATATCAGTTGGAGATCCTCCAGCCAATCAAACCACTTTCTAAAGAGAAAATGGGGAATAACTTCATCCCACTTCAAATTTTGTCAATGAAGTTCTTGTAGCAACAGTTTAACTGGCATACTGAAGGGAGCCAGGATTCCCAAGGCATTATACAGTGAGCTAACCACAGACAAAATGCCTCTGCTGGTGTGTGGACATTCCTGCACAGAAGTTCTGAACTTGAACTCGTCTGTTTCAATGCTCCACTGTAAACCCAGTACTCTCTCAACTGGAAGCTGATCTGTGTCCAAATACAGATTCTTAATTTCTTTTGCTCTCCTTTCCTCTGGGATTGACATGAGCACTGTGCGATTGTTGCTGACCCATTTTGAAAGCATGAATCCTCCTTTAGAGCAAAGGTCGGTCAGCCTCTTCACCAGGTACACTGCATCTTCTTCTGTGGGAACAGATTTTAAACAGTCATCCACATAAAGGTTATTTTTGATTGTATCAACCACTTCAGCTGGAAACTGTTGTGTGTTATCATCAGCAGTTCTTTGCAGAGCATAATTTGCACAGCTGGGTGAAGACACTGCTCCAAATAAATGAACCAACATCCTGAACTCCTGTGCAGGTTTTGAAGTGTCACCATGATGCCACTCAGGAAACGGAGAAAGTTGACATGTTTTTCAGAGACATACACTTGGTGAAACATGGCGTCAATGTCAGCCATTAGTGCAACAGGCACTAATGGCCGACATTAGTCGGCCATTAGAACATTTTAAAATGTTCATATGTTAAATTTCATTTAGATAAAGTGTCATTTTATCTGAGGTGGTTCTAAAATAAAAGCAATTACAAGGTGTTTTGTAGTGGCATTTGTTAGTGTGTTTTCTGAGGCAGTGCAAGTGTCTCCTGAGGTTCAAGTTATGAAAGTGAACTGGGCAAAACACATTGGGTTTATTTACGTCCTCATCTGGTTATTTGTGGCAAGGTTGAATCTGAAATGCCTGTCTTTTACCAGATCAAGTCTGTGTTCTTTGTCAAAGACAAATTGTTGCTGCTTACATTGCCTTTATGTACAATAGCTTTTCATGAACATTTTCATGCATATGAAGTTACTAAAATAATGCAAGGTTTTGTTGTGTTTGATGTCAACCATCCATGTTATCCAAAGCCCTTTGACATACAAATGTTATATAAAGCAACTGACACTGCTTTTTGTTGTCCCATATTGCTATCTTTGGTGAACATTGTTTTGAAGATGAGTTAACTGACACTGTTACAGTAATTATGTTACTGGATCATACAGTTGAATAAATGTTGTCAGTGTGAACTTAAAACTTTGTGATTATTGTGATTAGTAGATTTTGTAAAACCCATATAATGCTAAATGGTATATGTGTTTAAAAAAAAAAGAAAAAAAAGAAATGGAGAAAGGAAAAAAACAACACAATAACGTGTAAATTTTAAAGTAAATTTAGTGTAAAATTAACTCCATAAAAATAATAGTATTACTCTGAAGAGTGTAAACAAGCAATAGTGTTAAATAATTTGACTCACTGACTTGTTGATTTTGACACTAAAATGAGTCAAATTAACTCTGAAAATTTTACACTGGCTATATTTTACACTATTTTCAAGTGGGAACAAATGTTATCTAAACCTGAGTTAAATTCAACTCTATGGGTGTTAAAATAACACTTTGTTTTTTACTGTGTGGGTTGTTATGGGGGGGAGGGAGCAGCAGACATTGTGCTCCTTGGAGGGGGGCTCACCCTTTCATACTTTGAAAAGTAAGTAGTACTGAATACTGAAGAATGACTGCCATTATTAATACAGGGAACCTTTTTAGTTATCTTGCTTTGCTAGCAAAGTCACTAGCTAGCAGCTAGCTCATAGCACAACAACAACAGCGTAATGTCTGTATGATAAAAATACTGGATCGATAGATAAGAACAGCTTTTGCTCACCTGGCTGTTTCCTCCCGCTCAGTAGATATTCAGAGAAAGGCGGACTTAGAGAGCGGACTATATTTTCCTCCGCCTCCATCCATCCATCCATCCATCCATCTTCTGCCGCTTATCCAGGGTCGGGTCGCGAGGGTAGCAGCTTAAGAAGGGAGGCCCAGACTTCCCTCTCCCCAGCCACTTCCTCCAGCTCCTCCGGGGGAATCCCGAGGCGTTCCCAAGCCAGCCGAGAGACGTAGTCCCTCCAGCGTGTCCTGGGTCTTCCCCGGGGCCTCCTCCCGGTGGGACGTGCCCGAAACACCTCACCAGGGAGGCGTCCAGGACGCATCCTGACCAGATGCCCGAGCCACCTCAACTGGTTCCTCTTGATGTGGAGGAGCAGCGGCTCTACTCTGAGTCCCTCCCGGATGACCGAGCTTCTCACCCTATCTCTAAGGGAGAGCCCAGCCACCCTACGGAGAAAACTCATTTCGGCCGCTTGTATTCGCGATCTCGTTCTTTCGGTCATTACCCAAAGCTCATGACCATAGATGAGGGTAGGAACGTAGATCGACCGGTAAATCGAGAGCTTCGCTTTTTGACTCAGCTCTCTCTTCACCACGACGGACCGGTACAGTGCCCGTTTCACGGCGGACGCTGCACCAATCCGCCTGTCGATCTCACGCTCCCTTCTTCCCTCATTCGTGAACAAGATCCCGAGATACTTGAACTCCTCCACTTGGGGCAGGACATCTCCCTCGACCCGGAGAAGGCACTCTACCCTTTTCCGACTCAAGACCATGGTCTCAGACTTGGAGGCACTGATCCTCATCCCGGCCGCTTCACACTCGGCTGCGAACCGCTCCAGCGAGAGCTGCAGATCACGTCCCGATGAAGCCAATAGGACCACATCATCCGCAAAAAGCAGAGATGCAATCCTAAGGCCACCAACACGGATCCCCTCAACACCCTGGCTGTGCCTAGAAATTCTGTCCATAAAAGTAATGAACAGAATCGGTGACAAAGAGCAGCCCTGGCGGAGTCCAACCCTCACTGGAAACGAGCCCGACTTATTGCCGGCAATGCGGACCAGACTCTGACACCGGTCATACAGGGACCTGACCAGTGTTGTATAAAGTACTGAAATCTCGGAGTCAAGTAAAAGTATAAGTACCACTCCAAAATATGACTTTGATAAAAGTAAAAGTCACTGACTGAAATGTTACTTGAGTTAAAGTATTAAAGTATCTGAAATGTCTTGTACTTAAGTATGGAAAGTACTGTAAAAATGAATGTACTCAAGTAATGTAATGAAAAGTACAAGTAAAAAGTAAAATAAGGCAAATGCAGTTTGAATCACATTTTTTATATTTTGGTAAACTTGTTAAATACACTTAAAATAATGTACACAACCAAGTGCAGGCAAAATTAAACCTGCTAATAGATAAACCTGCAGCATCATTTAGTTAAGAAAATTAGGAGCTTTACCTAAAAAACAAGGATTAAATAATTAATAAGAGAAAAAAATAAATAAACTTGTAATCCAAAAAATACAATAATCCATGAAACAGCCAACACTCAGTACGTTCTGATGACGTCACCACATCGCGCAACTCTCTCTCGATGCGTCACGATCCGGAAACAATAAAGCTAATTGAAAATAAAGCCGGGAAAATGTTTGAAAATGACAGATAAGGATTATTGTGAAGTGAAGCGGGAACACCGCGTGTGACCCACGATGAACCGCGCCAGTTTAAACTGCAACAAAACGTAAGTTAGCGATTGTGTATGTTTGTGTATGTTTGTGTATGTTTGTGTGTGTTAACGCGACTCTTTAATTAGGTCCTAACTCGTGACGCTCCTCCGTCACAGTAACGAGTAACGAAACCACACATTGAAAATGTATCGGAGTAAAAGTATGCAATTAAGTTCGGAAATGTAGTGAAGTAAAAGTGAAAGTTATCAAAAATTTTCTTACTCCAGGAAAGTATGAAGTACTCCAAAATATACTTAAGTAAAGTAGTGAAGTATTTTTACTTCGTTACTATACAACACTGGACCTGACAGCCCCTATCAAAGGGCCCGGTACCCCATACTCCCGGAGAACCCCCCACAGGGCACCCCGAGGGACACGGTCGAACGCCTTCTCCAAGTCCACAAAGCACATGTAGACCGGTTGGGCGAACTCCCATGCACCCTCCAGGACCCTGCTGAGGGTGTAGAGCTGGTCCAGTGTTCCACGACCAGGACGAAAACCACACTGCTCTTCCAATATCCGAGGTTCGACTCTCCGACGGACCCTCCTCTCCAGTACCCCCAAATAGACCTTGCCAGGGAGGCTTAAGAGTGTGATCCCTCTATAATTGGAGCACACTCTCTGATCCCCCTTTTTAAACAGGGGGACCACCACCCCAGTCTGCCAATCCAGGGGAACTGCCACCGATGTCCATGCGATACTGCAGAGTCGCTTTAACCAACACAACCCTACAACATCCAGAGCCTTGAGATACTCCGGGCGAATCTCATCCACCCCCGGGGCCCGGCCACCGAGGAGCTTTTTAACTACCTCGGCGACCTCGTCCCCAGAGATTGGAGAGCCCAACCCAAAGTCCTCAGGCTCAGCTTCCTCAATGGAAGGCATGTTGGTGGGATTGAGGAGGTCTTCGAAGTACTCCGCCCACCGACCCACAACGTCCCGAGTTGAAGTCAGCAGCACACCACCCCCACTGTAAACAGTGTTGGTGCTACACCGCTTCCCCCTCCTGGGACGCCGGATGGTGGACCAGAATCGCCTCGAAGCCATACGGAAGTCTTTCTCCATGGTCTCTCCGAACTCCTCCCACGCCCGAGTTTTTGCCTCAGCAACCACCTGAGCCGCACGCCGCTTCGCCCGCCGGTACCCATCAGCTGCTTCCGGAGTCCCACAGGCCAAAAAGGTTCGATAGGACTCCTTCTTCAGCCTGACACCATCCCTCACCGAAGGTGTCCACCAACGGGTTCGAGGGTACAGGCGCCAAGATGGGGAGCAACAAGTATGCCCACCCCTGCTTGACGCCTCTCACCGTGGGCAACTCCAGGGTGGAAGTACATTCAGCCCCTCTCAAGGAGACTGGTTCCAGAACCAGAGCCATGCGTCGAGGTGAGGCAGACTATTTCTAGCCTTAACCTCTCAGCCTCACACACCAGCTCCGGCTCCTTCCCCACCAGAGAGGTGACATTCCACGTCCCAAGAGCCAGTTTCTGCAACCGAGGATCGGACCGCCAGGACCCCCTCCCGGCTACCACCCATCACACAATGCACCCGATCCCTGCGGCCCTTCCCATAGGTGGTGAGCCTATTGGAAGAGGGTCCCATGTTTCTTCTTGGGCTGAGCCCGGCCGGGCTCCATAGGTTAAAGCCCGGCCACCAGGCGCTCGCCAACGTGCCCCACCTCCAGGCCTGGCTCCAGAGTGGGGCCCCGGTGACCCGCGTCCGGGCGAGGGAACACGAGAACCAAAGTTTGTTTGCATCATAGGGTTCTTCGGGCTGCGCTTTGTCTGGTCCCTCCCCTAAGGCCTGTCTGCCTTGGGAGACCCTACCAGGGGCATAAAGCCCCCGACAGCATAGCTCTTAGGATCATTGGGGCCCTCAAACCCCTCCACCACAATAACGTGGCAGCCCGAGGAGAGGCTGTCTCCGCCTGTCTTGTTATATTTCATTTCTGCTTAAACCGCGACTCCGTGCTGAAGGAGAAACGACATATTTAACGTTTTCTGTTATCTGACAGTAGCAAGCCGACTCCAGTTTTTTCACCAAAAATAAGGTTTTTTTAATTCACCAAAAACGTTCGCTACCTTGAGCTCCGCAGTTAGCCGCCTTATCTCACTGCGCGAGAGAGTCAAGTGCATCGTGCGTCACGGGCAAAAGGTCAATCAATCAATCAATCAAGCAATCAAATTTTATTTGTAGAGCACATTTCAGCTACAAGGCATTTCAAAGTGCTTTACATCATAAACACAAAACACAAAGTCATGCAACATAGAATAAAATTTTTGTCACGGAATTTAAGCGCCTGTTTTCGTCGGACTCAGTCATCTGTTTAACCATGGGTATTTGCCGGGCCCCGTTGCCCACAACAGGAAAAGGTCTCATAACCTTTTGACACGGAATTTAAGCGCCTGTTACCGCCGGACTCCGCCGTCCGTTCAAACACTGGTATTCGTCGGGCCCCGTTGCCCACAACAGGAAAAAAAAAAAAAAAAGTACATTGTTACATATTACATTTCAAATACAATTCTAAACAGGTGTGTTTTTAGTTGAGATTTAAAGGAAGTCAGGTTTTCCGCTGTTTTACAGTTTTCTGGAAGTTTGTTCCAAATTTTTGGTCCATAGATGCTGAAAGCTGCTTCTCCTCTTTTGGTTCTGGTTCTGGGGATGCAGTGCAGAACCAGAACCAGAACCTGAGAATCTGGCAGGTTGATACAACAACAGCAGATCTTTAATGTATTGTGTGCTAAACCGTTCAGTGATTTATAAACTGACAACGGTATTTTAAAGTCTATTCTTTGAGCTCCAGGGAGCCAGTGGAGGGACTTTAAACTGGTGTTATGTCTCTATCTTCCTGGTTCTAGTGAGAACGCGAGCAGCAGCTTCTGGATCAGCTGCAGCAGCATTTTGGATCAGCTGCAGCTGTTTGATTGATTTGTTGGACAGGCCTGTGAAGACACTGTTACAATAATCAATGCGACTAAAGATAAACACATGAATGAGTTTCTCTAGATCTGGCTGAGGCATTAGTCCTCTAATCCTGGAGATGTTCTTCAGGTGATAGAAGACCGATTTTGTTACTGTCTTTATGTGGCTCTGGAGGTTCAAGTCAGAGTCCATCACTACTCCCAGGTTTCTGGCCTGATCGCTAGTTTTTAGTTGTAATAACTGAAGCTGTGCATTGACTCTAGATCTATAGCTCTAGATCTACAGCTCTAGATCTATAGCTCTAGATCGTTCCTCTTTAGGTCCAAAAATAATGACTTCAGTTTTGTTTTTGTTCAGTTGGAGAAAGTTTTGGCACATCCACACATTTATCTGTTCTAAGCATTTATTCAGTGATTGGATGGGGTCAAAGGTCACCTGGTGACATCGTAATGTAGAGCTGTGTGTCATCCGCATAGTTATGGTAGTTAATATTATTTCCTGTTATAACCTGAGCGAGTGGGAGAATATAAATATTGAATAAGAGGGGTCCTAGGATTGAACCTTGGGGTACCCCACATGTGACCTTTGACCTCTTTGATGAGAAGTTTCCAATTGAAACAAAGAAATCCCTGTTCTTTATATAAGATTCAAACCAGCCGAGCACCGAACCGTAGAGTCCAACCCAACTCTCCAGTCGATTCAGTAATATGTCATGATCAACAAAGTCAATAGCTGCACTGAGGTCCAACAGAACCAACACTGTGGTTCTCCCACAGTCCGTATTTATATGGATATCATTGAATACTTTGACTAGGCCAGTCTCTGTGCTGCGGTGAGCACGAAAACCAGATTGGAAAGAGTCAAAGCAGTTGGTCATCATGAGGAAACTATTTAATTGTTCACACACAGTTTTTTCAATAACTTTGCTGATGAATGGGAGTCAAAGGTAACAATGTGACCGGAGGGCTTATTGTGTTGTTTTTCTTCCAAAGTAATAATAATAATGTAAGAAAGGTTAAAACTTTGTAAGATCTTGAGCTTGGTTTTGTGTTTTATTTGTTTTGGTTTCCCAGGCCTAGGTCAGTAGATGCTAAATGCTGTCTGTGCCAGAGCTAGAGGCCAGAAGCTGCACAGTTCTTTTGTGAGAACAAATCAGTTTTTGTTATAATTCATCCTTGTGCTGGAAGGAGTAAATTTTCTGCAAGAGACCCTTCGTTTTTGTCGTGTATCTTCAATTACCGACACGCCTCCTTAACAACGGAAACCAAAAGCACGACAATAATAATAATAATAATAATAATAATAATAATTAATAATTGTAGTACATGTGTAAGAAGAAAAAAAAAAGACCAAAAGGGCACTTGGGGTCATGGAGCAAAAGGGGCAGGTGCTCAAGCCCCATTAGCCCCCACCCTCCCCTGCACGTGCCTGCTGATCCCCATGGGATAGTCTAAGTGACTGGATATTTGTAACTGTGAATTTGATGTGATTGTACCTCACAAGCGACTTTGGAAACGGTGGTTGTGTATTGGTTTCCTGTGCATTCTTAGTCCATTTTTTGCTTTTGTACCTGGACCGTGCCCAGTGTTACTGTACTTTTTTTCCCTCTCTCTCTTTCTCTTTCTTGTTTTTTTTCTATTGTTGTTTAGTTTTGTTTGTTGTAATGGCGCAAGTGGAATTTGACAGGAGGGAATGTAACATAGTTAATGTAGTAGTATAGAATTCCACTTGTCATTACTTCCAAGTTGGGTTCAGGTGTAATGGGTGAAACAGCACCCCCTCCTGGTGGTTGTCAGTGTTAAATATAGTGAACACAGACATCTCGTTGCCAGTTCATGAGAGATGGGAGCGAGGTAGGTTCACTGAGAACATTGTAACGGTCCTGTAAAATGTTCTGTTAGTTTGTTGCTAACACAAAATATTATTCCTCATAAGGTGCCGTATTGCCTGGGTTGAACCTGGTCCCTGATTATTCTATATTCTGTTTTATACAGGTACATATTGTTTTATTTATTTATTGTTTTATTTCTTTGTATTTCTGTCTAATGTTAATGTATGAAATATGGCCGTTGGCCAGTTCATGAGAGATGGGCACGAGGTGCTGTACTGCCTGTGATGAACCTGGTCCCTGATTATTCTACATTCTGTTTTATACAGATAAACCACATTTTTGTCTCATCCTGTGTCCTGGTCCTGTATTCAAACAACGCAGAGCTGATGACAAGACATTATAATTAAAAAGGTTACACTTGTCCTCCCATGATGGTACCTCTGGCACCTCACCCTCCGTTCCCTGTTGTCTGAGACATTCACTGAACACATTGTCATTTGAGGCTTTGTCCCTGATGTATCTATGAATCTTGGATGTTTCGTCCTGGACAGTGGTTCTCACACTCACTAGTCCTTTGCCTCCTTCCTTGCGGCTCATATATATATATATTATAACAAAGTAAAAAGATTTTAAATATAATGAGATGTCTGAGGGGCAAAGAATGGGGTGCAGATAGGAAAACCTTAAAGGCAATTTATTTTGGATTAATTATATCAATGTTAGACTCAGGATGTATTTTATACAATTCAGCTTCAAATATTTTATTTTAAAAAATAGAATACAATATCAGGCATATTGTATTCTATATACAATATGCTCTGATGATTTTCATCAGAGTGATGAAAATCACTCCAGTTTCACCTGTACAAGTTCAGAGGGGTGAGATGCCACTGGAGCTCACCCATGGGTAGACCAAGTACCCATAATTTACTGGGCAAATATTAAAGGACATAATGAAGTTCACCCACAACATTGTTAAGAAAACAACAATTGGCTGGATAAATATGAATAAAATAAAATATGTAAATATGTGGTGCACCTTAAAAATTCCACCACAATATTTAGTTTTTTATATATATATGTAATTTTGAAATATTTTCAGATGCAATTTATTCTATTTCCTAAAATAAATGAACAAATTTCATTTTGTTTGGAGTTCGGCATGTTAATCGGCCTACATTTATAGTGCTTTCCTGAGGTGGAGACGGGAGCGGTTGTGGCAAGGCGGAACCTTTGTTTGGGGGGCGTTGCTTCCAGATTGGTTTTAAGATGGACTTCTGGTTTGTCCCAAACGCAATCTGGATTCGAAAGGAAGTGCTATGTTCGTCATTGCTGACTCCTCTCTATTTCTCCTCTAGATTGTATAATCACTGTTACAGCAGTCCTGACACTCGGGACCTTTAACAAATAAACTTTAAGTTAGTCCACAGCACAAAGGTTCCTATCTACAGATTGCCTGATACTACAAAAAAAGGTTTTAATTTGTTCAGATTCAAGTAGTGCATAACAAGTAATCAAGAAGAAGTAAATTCAGAATCAAAGCAAGATATTATGTTGGATGCAATTCACTCAATTTTGAGGATTAAAAAATATGTATCTCAGGTTAAACTGGAATGGATTCCTGACCACATTGGTGTAGTAGGAAATGAGTTGGCTGATAGTTTTGCTAAAAGTGCTACAAAAAAGTGCTATTGTTGATTTAAATATTAAAATTTGTAAAAATGAGATAAGGAATAGTATAAGAATGTATATTAAGAAGAAATGACAAGAACAATGGGATTCAGGAGGCAATGCTGTTTCTAATAAAGAATTAGAAACAGTAGAACATATATTTTGTTGAAAGAGAGGTGATAATGAGACCTTTTGATAAGAATAACAGTAAGATATAGAGCTATTGTTTTGAGAGATCATCTGGGGATGTAGTTTTTAGCAGTATTTTTAGTTTTCTAGATTGTAGTGGTAAAAGCATCTGATCCATACTCCAATCTGGAAGGTGGCGGTAATTTTTTTATAGCGATTGGCAAATTATGTTTGCCAATCGCTATAAAAAAAAGAAAAAAAAGGAAGAAGAAGACGATGAGATGAATACAAATATGTACAGATGCATCAAAAGAGGAAAATGGTAAAACAGGAATAGCAGTTTATATTTCGAAACAAAAAGTTATTATAAAAAGAAGAACAACAGATAATCTATCAATTTTTTCAGGAGAAATGTTGGCAATTATTTTGGCATTGAAATGGGTGTTGGAGGTGAAGCCTAATAAGGCAGTTTATATGTTCAGATTCAATGTCTTGTTTAACCAGTATTATAAGTGGAAAATCTGATAGCCGTCAAGATCTTCTGGATGAAGTTAATTATTTGAAATATGGAAAAGGAACAAGAAATAGGTATTTAATTCACATGGTTTCCAGCACATAAAAGAATTGTAGGTAATGGAATAGATAAATTGGCTAAAGAAGCAGTTAAGGAGAGAGAAACTGAATATAAAGTCCCACTAAGTAGAACAGAAATTAAAGTAATTACTAAAGATAAAATAAATAACATGTGGCAGGAGAGATGGAATTTAGAAGAAAGAGGAAGGAATTTACATAAAATACAGAAGGAGGTAATCATGAATAACAATAGTATAATGAATAGGAGAGAGAAAGTATGGATTAACAGGTTGAGGATTGGACATAAAAGTTTAAATAGTGTTTTAAAAATAATAGGGGAAACATCCATCAGGTGATTGTTCTTATTGCGAGAAAACAGAAGGTGTAGAACATGTGTTGATTTATTGTAGGAAATATATAAAAGAGAGGAAAGAATTGGAACGGATGATGGGGAGGTACTAAATATGGATAATTTATTAGGGAAGCAGCAATCAAATGATATAATTCAAGCACTTATTAAATACTTAAAAGAAACAGAATTAGCTGAGAGGATTTAGTTTGTATGTTTGTAAAATTTAGTTATTTTAAGTTTTAAAGATAAAGAAAATGAATTTATGGATTACATCTCCGTCCAGTTGATGGCGGTAATGCACAAAGTTTGTAAACTATCAGAAAACGCTATAGAAGAAGAAAAAGAAAAAGAAGACGAAGGAGGAGGACAAAGAAGAAGGTAAAGCCTGCTGGTTTGTAGCGGTGAACACGAACTTTTATTGACATACAAAGCAGAGACAGTGGTAGCTGTCATAAGTACAGCCAGTTTAGTGACGTAATTAAAAATAAACACTATATATTATTATTCAAAAATCAAAAAAAAATTATTCAGTTGAGACTCCGAGATTGGCGCTAGGGTTTTACTAACTGCAACAGACAAAAGCTAACGGTGAATGAATTCTTATGGTTGCCTAGATCAGACTGATTCCGAATAGTCGTCTTCGCTAAAGTATTCATTAGATTAGATTTGTCATTGCACAGCGGTTTTAGCAGTGCAACTATTTTAATTGAGAAGCTTTACTGAAAACTTATAAGCTTTCTACTGAAAACTTGAAAATAAGTTATAAGTTAAATAAGTTTTCAGTAGAAAGCTTAAAGTAAAGCAGGAAGATAACTAAAGTTATGCCGAGAATTGCATGCCCTGTCTCCACAGTGCGCAGCGCTCTACACTCTCGCATATTGATGAGAAAACGGACTGAAATATGACCGAAGAGGGAACTTTTGAAGATATTTGTAACATTATCACGTTTCTTAACCATATACGCTTTAAAACGGTGGGTTTTATTAAGCAGATTAATTGAAATAAATGCCGTTTTTACACCTTTCTTGAGACATATGAGTGGAACGTTTTTTCAGTGTCTGATGAAATGTTCACCGCAGCTAGTTTGAAATTCCCCGATTTTTCTTTCAACACCATAACAGCTTAAAACATTACAAAACAGAGGTCCATTATGTAGAACATTTTATATCACGCTTAACTGTTTAGTCTATTAATGTTGGGGAGATGCATTTTAATTTCTGAGCCTGCCAATATTTGCACCCCTTTGTATTGTCCTGCTGGTATGAAACTTACGTAGAAAAGGTGAAATCTCTCTTAACTCTTCATTTATTTAAGACAGCAGGAGGGGTAGGGAGGGGGGTGCATTTTTTGGCATAGCAAATTATTAGCTATATGCAAGCCCTATATTTCTCCCAAATATTATTCTATAGCTATAGTACTAATACCAGCAGTTCATAGAACAAGTGTGATTATATAGAAAAAGTTATTTCACTCTTAACTCTTTATTTCTCTATGTTAGCAGGGCAATGCATTTTATGGAAAAGCCTATTATTAGCCTGCTGATATCTGCATGCCCTTTCTATTTTCCTCAAATATTATCATATTAATGTGAAACTCATACCAGTAGTTCAGAGGATAAGTGTAATTATGTGGAAAAAGATTATTTCACGCTTAACTCTTTATTTCTTCAAGCTAGGAGGGGGATGCATTCTTTGGCAAAGCAAATTATTACCCTGCCAATATATGCATCCCCTATTTACTTTACCCAAATATTGTCCTTTTGGTTGAAACAGTACCAGTAGCTCAGAGAACAGGAATGATTATGTTGAAAAGTGAAATTCTTCCTAACTTTCTACATGGCTGAGTTAGCAGGGGATGCATATTTTGGTACAGCAAATTATGAGCTGCTGATATTTGCATGCCCTGTTTTTATTTGATCTTATGAATTCATTGTCACAACAAAGGGTAAGACAGAAATAAGTGGTACCAAGAAACCCCCAGCTGACACAGCTTGATGAATGTGAACTACTTCAGAGTTAGATTTGAGTAAAGTGGGGGTTTTTTATGAATATTTCTTACTGTGCTTTGAAATAAATGCATAAAATCAAATAGTCTACTGACAAGTGAGGAAGGTCACCAGTGGCCTTCCTCACTTGTGGCAATTTGAAGATTTTGGATAGTAATGTGTTACATGAAATGTTCTAGACATAGAGACATGTCCTCTGAGATACTAAAGTGACTTTCATATCTGTACGACACTTTTGAGATAGAAAAACAGTGAAGTGGTTTAGGTCATTCACCCTAAATCTCCTACAGTTTAGAGGTTTGGTTTGTAACCTCAAAATTGTCTTCACGGTTTGGAAGAGCTCCAGCAGGCTCTTCCAAACCCTGCTAATGTTTATTTTCCATCTTCTTTCTGTAGAATATTTTTCATTCCTGATCTTTCCTCATGGGCTTTGTTCCCTAAGCAAGGCTTGATGGTCAGTTATGATTTTTTGATAAAATCTGATATTTTTTGCATGGTCATTCATACTACTGATTGATGCAAATGCAAACAGACTTCAGTATAAAAATTTCAAGACCCCAAAGCAACCCGCATGTGCAAGGCAATATTGGCATCACACAGATGCACACTGTTTATGGGTGTAATAATAGATGAATAAATGTTAAAGTTATTGAGCTATCAACCCTCAATAGTAATTAGGCTAATAAAAAAAAAGCAAAACTACATCAAATTGCCTTTTCTGGAGATTTGACATTTACCCTCTGTTGTAATGTGTCCTCCATTTTCACTCCATCTGAAGAAAGCAACCAAACTTAGTTGCCGTTTGCAAGAGGGCTATCAGCCTCTCATCATCTATTAAATCATCTCTCCTTGTTTTTTCTTTTAGGATGAGTTTCTCAATACTTGACTCTCCTTCTCCATCTCCCAACACCATCCCTTCTCCATGCCCTTCTCACTCCTCTGTGACGCACTGCCCTGAACTCGACCTGTCGATCAGTCTAGCCCAGGCCCCGAACCCTGACCGCATGCAACAGAAGACCTGTCAGCTAAAGCAGAGTCAACACAGTGACCAACTCCAAAAAAGGCACCACCCACGAAGGCAGACTGAAAGGAAAAGGAAAATAAAGGTAGTACTGAATGCACCTTCATTTTGAGATGGCTCTCTAAGAAATAATTATAATACTACCAAGTGCAGACAATTTGGACTTTCAAAACTCCCATCCATCCCTGGATAGCATGTATCTAGACTCACAGAAGGCATGCTTTGGTCAAATCTGTAAAAAGAACCATACACTTAAAACTTTTCCAGTTTTTGGTACATTTCAAACACAAACTTCATTAAAGCTGCAAGTAGCGTTGGAGGCCTTGCAGATCCATTGTTATGGCGATCACGGGAGCAACACCACCAGCTCGCCACCGTCAACGCTCTTGCGCAGTTCCCGCACCTGTTCTCCAGGTGATGTGTTGAGCAGTGCTCCCTGATGATGCACATAAAATCTGGTGCAGATCGGCCTATGTAGTAAAAAGATACAACTGTTGGAATGAGTTACAGTTGAAGGCAGAGTGTAGTCAAATTACAATTTAATGCTCTTGAGAGCTTAACAAAGGTAAGGCCTATCAAGTTTGGTGCAAGTCATATGATGCATGTATGATTTAGTGAGAACCGTATGCACACAGTGAAGGATTAGAATGCGCCATTCAGCCACGCCCACATGCTCCAGCCAACCGCCAATGTTGAGAGAAGGACTTACTATCACGTGGTTGTATTTCATCGAACACAGGCTTACATCTGCATGAACTATAGATCAGACCGCCGGACTTATTGAGTTTTCTGGGGGAAACCCTGGATTCAGCATCATGTTCCATTTCATCAGACTCATGTTAATCTCTGTTTGAGTCGAAGTGTAAAAGGAAAACAACTAGCAGCAAAACATGTGACTTCCTAATGTCTAATCTTACATCACCAACAGTCCGAATGTGATTAGAGGTAGTCTGAAATGACAGTGATATTGTGATGCAACTCGGTGCTTGTGTGTGTATGTTATGCCACCTTGATGTATTATAGCAAACTGGTAGTTAGATTTTCAGGGCTGGCCATGCTCACTTGCTTTGATTCAGATAAAATTGATAACTTTAATGCTTCAAGACTGTGCTGAGTTATTGTGAAGTCTGCATGTCAAAAGCTTTAGAAGGAGTTTGCTCAGATCCAGTGCTGTACTCACAAAACAGACAGAAATCCTTCTTCAGTTTTGGGAACTTTATTTGCCCCACGCTGTGTCTATTTTCTTTTGGAATTGTTCTCAGAAGCAGCTGGGCAGAGATGGACAGAAAACCGTTACAAAGTTTCTTCTTTTTCAGAGCTACAATGTTACCACTGACCAAGGGACACACTTCAGCTACCCAACAAAACAGTGACTTAGCACATAGCTCAGATTCTGTATTGCTTCTGTGGCTGAACAAAAATAACTGGGCAAATAAAGTATGTTAAATCAGTGGTCCCCAACACTCAGGTGTTAACCAGTACCCTACCGTACCTGACCAATAGGTACAGGACCGCACAAGAAATGTTTTCTTTTAATGTATTATTTGACTCTGGAGGATCTTTTATTTTGAAAATCCTTTAATCGGATTCTCTCGGTTACGTATTGCACGCCAGCATTGAGTCCACAAGAAGCAAAATGAGTAAGAAACAAATCAGATGTCTTTGGAAAGTTTCTTTACGAAGGGGAAAAGGCCCAGAGACAGGAGAATGGATTTATCCTGGTGTTACTCGTGTAAGCCACTCTAGCACCGAGTACAGTGTATCAGGCCTGGGGACACTCAAACATTTGCCAACAAACCACAGGAATCACCCACTGATTTCAGAAGTAACCTACAAAATGATGAATTCCTGACTTACCCAAGAACAATAAGCATCAGTAATCTTGTCCACAGCTATATTGATGCTATGTTTTCCTCATCGACCGAAAGCATTTTGCTGTGCCGTGCATAATGTTGGAGGCATAGCGTGGCTCAAACACCTTCATGTCATCCAAAAAAGATGACATGAACTTGTTAGTTCTTCTGTCCAGTTTTATAGCTGATATTTGGTGATAATCCAGCAGAAATGATGCATTAATCAACTGAGAAATACTCTATCAGTCCAAGTTTACATAGAAACAAAGCGCTGCCGAGGCTTTGTTTGTGAGACTTGTGATCAGTTGAGATTTTCTAGGTTGTTTGTGGGCAGAGCTTGGTAAGGTCCATGAAGCCTTCAAACTGCTTTGCCACTAAGAGACCAAGCACCCTGTGCATAAACAACACTTAGGGTGTCATTGTCTCCCAGAGACCGACTTGTTGCAGAGAAACAAGCTCGGGGCTCCCATAAATTTTTTGTATTGTGAGTAAAAATGTTCTCAAAAATGAAAGGTTAGTTTTTGTTGCGCATCTGTATCCTATTTTAAAGGGATGTTTAAACGTTACCACAGCAACCAGAGTCACAGAGTGTTAGGACAGTGGTCGAAAGGAGAGGAGCAGTCTGGTTCACGTGGTATGATTTAACAATTGTCGGCCGATTTACCAAACCTTTGTAAATGGGTTTGGTATTACAAACCAATTTAAAAATACAACAGGTATTTAAATCAGTGGTCTCCAACGCCCAGCTGATAAAAATACAACAGATTCGATTGGTTTATGTATCCAGCCATACGGCAAGAGCAACACACCACACATGAAGCGATTCCCCTCATGAACATCCCGATTCCTGAAGGAAATCCCGTAAAACCCCAACATACCATTGTGAATTTAGAACAGGGGTCACCAACCTTTTTGAGACTGGGAGCAACTTCACGGGTACAGAGCAACACGAAGGGCACTTGTTTGATACAGTCTTTATAAAAAATACTTATATATATATATATATATATATATAATACTGCCTGATCATATTAATGGTCAGGACTACTCACAGTAGTTATCAGTAATAATTTACCATATAGCAGCTATGGTTAATTGCTATTATGTGATCAGAAGTGTTTAGCTCACAGAGTTTTAACTTTGATTCCCTTTTGGAGCTTTTCTCTGTGATTCTAAACTGGCCACAAGTGACTGAAATAAACAAAAGCAAACTGATGGGATTGTTGCAGTAAATGTTCCTTTAAATAAAAAAGAAAAGAAGAGTTATAGTTTTATTATCTAACCATCTGTTTTATTAGCAAAATTGTGGTAAATAAAATATCTTTTGTGTCAAAAGATATTATACAGACACAGCTGTGTCAGTTTGATGCGTGAGGTGGGGAACCCCAAAGCCCAAGTCTTATTGGTCAGTTTGCTTTTGTTCATTTCAGGCTTTGCGTTTTTCTGTAAGCTAAAAATGAACGAGTTGGGTTTGAACCTCCCGTTGTTCTACGTTCAGCCTGAGCTTCTGACAGTCTGCGCGGTTCTGGCGGGTCGCCGGTTTATTAGCTTTTTACGTGGTTTCGTGAACCGAACAGCTGAAGGGTCACCCGCTGGCTGACACCAGCAGATGTCGAAAAAATAAAACTATCACTGCACCTGACCTGCAAGAGCACAAGCACTTCTCCAATGCGCAAAAATCAGCACAAGACTTTTTTTTTTTCCAGACGATGATAAATAATAAAGACATGGAAGCGAAGCCTCTCCATGTGGTTCACGGAAAGAGGACGTTGTTGATTCCCAGGTTTAGGTGTTGCGATGCGCGCTATGAATACGTTTTTTTGGCACAATTTATTTATTTTTTCTTCGCAGTTTTGTTAATAGTAAATAGGGTTAAATAATAAAAACTAAAGAAGTTATTATTTTCTTTGTTTACTTAAAGGAAAGTGTGAAGGTACGCAGAGTGCTGCTGCAGGCGCTGCTGCCCTTCGATAGTTTCCTGCATGCGCCTGCGCAGTTCTGAACTTTAACAGCAGGAAAGAGTTTTAAACATAAAGCAATTTATTTTAAACGTTTTTATCATTTCCCTCTTTTGAACTCTAAATATAAACGTCAAACGTTATTACTTCAATGTAAAAACATTTAATTAAATTATTTTTTGGTAGTGCTTCCTAATGATAATGGCTATTTTTAGAAGTCACTACGCGGGCGACTGACAAGGTCCCTGCGGGCGACCGGGTGCCCGTGGGCACCGGGTTGGTGACCCCTGATTTAGAATAATCAAATATGGATGAAGATGTAGAAGCAGTAGCTATAGTTTGTGGACTCATTTTAAGCGATGAAAGACAAAACAAAAAGATGGAGGGAGCAGCCGCTCTATTTGCTGCATTATGATTTGGAGGGGAGTTATTTTTTTTGTAGTTAATAGTTTTAACTCAAACATCAATAAACATCAATGTTTATGATATGCTAACTGTGCTAACAGTTGGGGACCACAATCCTGTTAACCTGTTTTGGCGACCGGTTTTGAGAAGTTACCGGTACTTTGAGAAGTAACCTGTGTTAACTGTTAACACAGGTTAACAGGTGTTAACAGTTAACCTGTTGTGCCATGTTTCCCTCCTTGCTTACGTCACCATGTTTTCTGATTGGCTACCTGTCACGTTCAACATTCAACAAGTTGCGTTCTCCCTCCCAGTTATGGAAACCAGGGCAAAAAATGTAAAATTGTATCATGGGAACTAGGCTTTAGCTTGCACACCAACATGCAGAAACCTTATTTGACGATTCACCCCCCTTCTCCCTGCTGGCCGCAATAAAATGGCCAAGAATTTGACTGGACTGTAGTGATAAAAAGGTTGGGGACCACTGTGTTAAATAAATTAAGTGTTAAATTCATAAATAAAAAAAATAGGAATAATTCAAATTAAAGCCACAAGCGGAATTGGACAGTCCCTGTGGCCAATTAGCAACCGCAGGGGTTCCGGCACCGCCGTCTGCTCGCTGCCGCAGAAGCACTGTGCTCGTCGGCCAGGTGATATCATCAATGCATTCCGCAGCGCTGCCTGATGACACACAAAAAAGATCTGGTGCAGATCGGCCAATGTAGTGAGGAGATATAACTGATGGAATAACCTAGGGAGTGTAGTGGAGTCAAATTACAATTCAATGCTACTGGGCTCCTTAGAGATTCACAAGAGTCCATCATAAAAGTTACGTGCATGTATGATTTCGAGACGATCATATACGTTTCTCCTTCGATCTCTTTGTCATTGGTAGAGTGACACTGACGAACTACTGGCGAATTACATCTTGTCATCTTTATTTGTCGTCTTTTTGTCAGCTTCTTACATTTACACTATGTTCTAAATTATTATGCAAGTGATATTTTCTTAGATTTTATTAAATGGTCAGTGTAAATGATGGCCAGTATAATTTTCAAGTCATGAACTATTACAGTATAAATAAAATTTTACTGAACAAAGCTCCCAATCAGAACAGTATTTTTTATTATTTTTTTTCAAAAATAAAAAAACTGAAAATGCATTGATCGAAATTATTACACACAGCATATTTTCTAAACATTGTATGGATTATAAAGAACTGCAAATGGTCATTCTTTGAATGTGCAGCATTAAGTGGTCACATTTACTAAAATCAAAAGCTATTTCAATCAAAAACATCTTAACAGACAAAGTTTCATGGTAACATAGGATCCCTTCTTTGATATCACTTGCAGAATTCTTGCATCCATTGAACTTGAGAGTTTGTGGATAGTTTCTGCTTGAATTTCCTTGCAGGATGTCAGAATGCCTTCCCAGATATGAACTGGATTCCACCCTCAGATCTTCTGCTTAAGGGTATTCCAAAGGTTCTTAATAGGGTTAGGGTCAGAGGAGGATGGTGACCACACCATGAGTTTCTCCCCTTTTATGCTCATAGCAGCCAATGACACAGTGGTATTCCTTGCAGCATGAGATGGTGTATTATCATGAATGAAGATGATTTTGCTACGGAAGATACGGCTCTTCTTTTTGAGTCATGAAAGAAAGTGATCAGTCAGAAAATCCGAATACTTTGCTGAAGTCATTGTCACACCGTCAGGGACTCTGAAGGGTCTCTCACCATGATTTCGGCCCCAAAATGACTTCAAAAGCGTTTTTTTTGTTTTTTTGTTTTGTTTTTGGTTTATTCCCACCCCACCACCACCACCACCAATTTTCCTTTACATTAATCTTATAACGTCCTGCAGTGTGTGGTGTGTTGAATATGCCTGGTTTTAGATCGGGCATATTCAACATTTTCTTGGCCCAATTATCTCAGCCTATGGGGTTTTCCCTGACTGGGGACTGGCCAATCAGAAAGTGTGGTGACATAAGAACGGAGGGAATCCCAAACAGTTGACATGGCAACTGAGAGTCCGGTGGGCATCGGAGGTGATATGTGGAAATGTTTATTACTATATGTAAGGGTCACTTTTTTTTATATGTTTATTATATGTGGTTATGTTTATTCAGTTAAAAATGTTAACTATGAAAAACATAACCGCAAATAGAGCGGCTGCTCCCTTTAAACGCCTTTTCTTTTTATCTTATCTTTTATCGCTTAAAATGAGTCCACGAACTATCACTACTGCTTCCACATCATCATCTGTGTATGATTATTCTAAATTCACTTATGATATATTGGGGGGAGGGTTATACCGGATTTTCTTCTGGAATTGGGATGTTCCTGAGTGGAATTGGTTCGTGTGGTGTGTTGCTACTGCCGTGTGGCTGGAGACACGAACCAACTGAACCTGTTGGACTTTTATTGACTTGGGTCATCCGATCCCACTAAGGTAAAGGGAGGTAGAGTAGCAAAGCAACGCGCAGAGGCGCCAGTGTTATGATTGGTCTGTGCACTGCCAGCTTTAAATGCATAAACTATAAACCTATCTATTACAAACAAGTCCTTTAGGAATAAATCTGTTTTGCTAGTGAAATGCTCACACCAAAAGAGATATTTGCAATCCAGCTTAAAAACAAAACAAAAAAAGAATTAAGTAATTCTTAAACTTAAAAACAAAATTAAAATTTTTATTTAACTATTATTTTTCTAAAACCATAAACAATCAATGCTTAGCTTGATGGGGGGTCTAGTAATGCATTGCGGGCCACCAAGTGTAGTAGTTATAAAACTATATTAAAGAACGGAAAAGGAAAACGAGCTAATGATTTGCGATCGATTATTCTGGTCTTTCAAGTTCAGCGCTACAGACATAACGGTACAGATATGGCAAAAGGTAGCCTAAGTTTAAAGAAATTAAAAGAAATTTATTTTTCATTAATGTTACTTTTCTTTGTTGCTTTTCCGCCCATGTTTGTTTGTGGTTCTTGAAAAGTTTAACCTTTTGAATCGAATGTTCTGAGAGTTTGTTGGTCGCTCGAGTCTCGATTGTTTTGTCTGTTGGAATGCAGGGGAACGTAACGGTTATGCTCCATTATAACACCGGACATGCAAAGTGTAACATTGTGTCCATCTTTTTATTACTCCCCTTTCATAGGTAAAGTTCGAACTCATAAGAAATTGCTCTAACCCGATGTTTGTTTAATGAACAGAGAATGTTATGGTGATTGTTATAGCGATGTTTGTTTAATTAACAGCGAGCGCTGCGGTGATTTTAATAACTAATCTAAGAGCTACTACGCTATACTTAGCTTCCTGGCTAACTGCGTAGGCTACTGTGTGTGTTCGATTTGTTTTACTGTGCCGGAATACCTAGAATGTGTGTAATGTTCAATGTAACAGAGTAATGTCTGAAACTATTTTGAAATATATTATAACACCGGACATGCAAAGTGTAACATTGTGTCCGTGTTTTTATTACTCCCCTTTCATAGAGGCGTAACAGCATATAATACACTGGCGGCAACCCTAGAGTTGTG
Source organism: Poeciliopsis gracilis (assembly GCA_911649635.1). Classification (NCBI taxonomy): domain Eukaryota; kingdom Metazoa; phylum Chordata; class Actinopteri; order Cyprinodontiformes; family Poeciliidae; genus Poeciliopsis; species Poeciliopsis gracilis. The sequence goes on along the minus strand of CAJVRI010000739.1, from coordinate 35,422 downwards.
AGGACAGCTAAGAAAATCATCTGTACTGCACCATTTGTAAACAGTGCAAACAGTATCATAAAATAATCCATCCATCCATCCATCCATCCATCCATCCATCCATCCATCCATCCATCCATCCATCCATCCATCCATCCATCCATCCATCTTCTGCCACTTATCCGGGGGTGGCAGCTTAAGAAGGGAGGCCCAGACTTCCCTCTCCCCAGCCACTTCCTCCAGCTCCTCTGGGGGAATCCCAAGGTGTTTCCAAGCCAGCCGAGAGACGTAGTCCCTCCAGCGTGTCCTGGGTCTTCCCCGGGGCCTCCTCCCGGTGGGACATGCCCGAAACACCTCACCAGGGAGGCGTCCAGGAGGCATCCTGACCAGATGCCCGAGCCTCAACTGGCTCCTCTCGATGTGGAGGAGCAGCGGCTCTACTCTGAGTCCCTCCCGGATGACCGAACTTCTCACCCTATCTCTAAGGGAGAGCCCAGCCACCCTACGGAGAAAACCCATTTCGGCCGCTTTTGTCTGAGATCTCGTTCTTACCCAAAGCTCATGACCATAGATGAGGGTAGGAACGTAGATCGACCGGTAAATTGAGAGCTTTGCTTTTTGACTCAGCTCTCTCTTCACCACATCAGACCAGTACAGCGCCCGCTTCACGGCGGACGCTGCGCCAATCTGCCTGTTAACGGCAGATTTGTAGTTAACAAACTACAAATTTGCCAAGAAACTCACTAGAAAGTCATATGAGAGAAAAGCTCCTGGGTTAACGGCTCGCCATCTCGTTTCTCGTTAGCAGAATCCAATTCGGCAATCGGTTCGGATTTGCCCGGTCCGGCTTCAGTAGAACTTTAAAAAGCCTGGTTCAATAACCACAGGCATAACAAAAGTTCTTTTACCTTTTCTCTGTGCCGAACAAAGCAACACACTAGCCAATTCAGCTCATCTGTTACTTCAACGGCTCTGAACATAGACCAACGGAAATGCGTTGCTTTACCTTTCCGTTTCGATTAAATAAAATTATTTTACAAATAATATTCTTTGTAAATATTTGTATTTTATTTCTTCACAGAAATGTAATACAGTTTTTCACTCACCAAGTCCAGTAGACAACGCTCTGAATGTAGTCAATAAAAGAATTTCAGAGAGCTCCTCCTCCAAAAATGACATAAATTATTGGAGCCTTGCGACTACATTTTTCTCAATATGAACCTTTTTAAATGTGAAGTTGAATGACAAAGTTTGAGTGTCTATGTGTGTATGCTTATGAGGGTGTCTGCTTGGCAGCACTATAATCCTAATTTGTTGTATGTTTTTCATTTATGCGTGTATATTTCTGTACAGGTGTGTTTTGAAGAGCCAGAGGCTGTTAGAGTAGCACCAGATCGACGCATTGTTCCTCATCAGCACCATCTTAGAGGACAGAGAGGAAGCTCAAACTATCGCCATGGTAACTAGTAATAAGTTATACATAATTTTGTATAAGTTATAAGTTTAAACAGCTTTATTATATCTGTGCCACATAACTTGTGAAAAAAGCAGGTTTTACAGTTCTTCGTCAAATAGTGTTTGAGTTTTAAACATTATTCACTGTTTAAAATAGTCATTATAAATCAATCAATAAATTATAGAGTTACATTCAAAAGGTAAATTTTTTTTAGCAACAAATGCTTAATTAATTCACATTAAAGCAGCATAATATTTTTGTGTTTGGAGCTTTATTAATATAAATACTAGATATTAAATCAGATTAGAAATTATCCCTGTGAGTTTGAAATGTCAGACTCCTCTCCCAGCCACACATTCACTAATCTATCTTTTTCTGTGGTGAGTTGGAAGATGTTCTATGGAGCCTCCTGCTGCAGGACTTGTCTGGAACCCAGGTTGTCTTGGCAACGCAGAGCTGAATTCCACTCTGCCCCTGAAGGTGGAGCTTCTGTCACTTCAGGTTCATGCTGATCTCCATATTCATCCATGTTTTCACAAAGATGATCTGTTTTGTCTGGTTGTGCATCTGATTTTCTTATTTAAAGAATAAGCTTCAGTGCATTATAAAAGTTCTCAAGTTCTTAACGTTTTCCATATTTTCCACAACAGAAACTTGAATCAGAATTTTATGTGACATTCCAACACAAAACTACAGAATTGTAAAATGGAAGAAAAAAATTACACACTGTTTTTGTATAAAGCAATATAGAACTTTTTTTCTGACCGTAAATGTTATACCTGGCCTGACATAGACTCAGGGCTTTGATTATTATTATTATTTATTTTTTTTTAAATTAACGATAATCACCTCTCCCAGTAAGCTCATTCCTGTACTTTGTTTGTTTCAGTTCAACATTCCTCTCACTTCTCCTTTCCCTGCCTTCAGCACAAAAACGATTCTAATCCAGTGGCCCCCAAGACAAACCACGCCAATTATTTATGTTTGAACAAAAACTTTATTCACCTGAGTCATTTTCCATCTCCTATTTGTGTTTCTGCGTGTTGGTCAAGCGCACTTAATGAGTCACTAAAAGACAAATTGGCCACCACAGATGAACCAAGTACTTTGAATGACTTCATTTTCCTGGCAATCCGTTTAGACAATCGTATGAGGGATTGACATAAAGAAAAGACGAGGAAGAATCCCCCGGTGTGGTTTGCCTCTTCCCTCTGTCCCCTCCTACTCACTCTCCACTTGCTTCACAGACTTCGTCAGAACCAGAACCCCTGCAGATTGGGCGAGCTCGACTGACCCCTGAGGAACGTCAAAAGAGGATCAGTTCCCATTTGTGTTTATAATGCGGATCACCAGGCCATTACATCGCCGTTTGTCCAACTTGATCAAAAGCCCAGACCCGTCAGTAGATGAGAGGAGGCTGGCGGGCCAGTTAAAACACAAAGAAAGTTCTCCTCAACTTCTTCTTCCTGCCACTCTGTTTATCAGATGAATCTCTCAGTTTATCTGTGCTCATTGATTCTGGGTGTGAGCAAGATCTCTTAGACTCCACCTTGGTTAAACAGACGGTGATTGAAACTATTCCCCTCCCGGTTCCACTTCGTGTTACCGCTCTGGACGGTAAAACATTACCGCAAATAACCCACAAGACCGAGCCACTATGATTGGTCATTGGCAACCACTGCGAACTAATTTCCTTTTTCGTTTTTCCTTCAGCTAATTCTACCGTAGTTCTGGGATTTAGTTGGCTTCAGAAACATAACCCTCATATAAACTGGGTCGACTGACGTATTGAATCCTGGTCTCCTGTCACTTTGACTGTCTCCGCTCCGCAGTTCCACCGAGTTCCCCGCCGGCAGTTTCACAAGAGGCAGACCCTCCCAACATGACTGCAGAGTAACACAATTTAGCACCAGTCTTCAGTAAAACAAAAACACTGTCACTACTCCCTCATCGACCTCCCCGGAGCCCCACTGCCCTCCAGCCATCTCAGTAATATCTTCCGACCTGAATGGGAGGCCATGGAGGCCTTAAATACATTAAAGACTCCTTGGCGGCAGGAATCATCCGTCCCTCATCCTCTCCTTTAGGAGCGGGATTTCTTTTCTTTGTTGGCAAAAAGAATCGATCATTTAGACCTTGCATTGATTACCGTGGTTTGAACCAGATTACTGTTAAAAATAAATACCCCTTGCCTCTTCTATCCTCTCCTCTAGAACCAGTTCATGGCAGGTTTTTTACTAAACTCAACCTGCATAATGTTTATCACTTGCTCCACATCAATCAATCAATCAAATTTTATTTGTATAGCACATTTCAGCTACAAGGCATTTCAAAGTGCTTTACATCATAAACACAAAATACAACATAGAATAAAATGAAATAACAATCTTTTCCTGTTGTGTTGCCCATAACAGGAAAAGGTCTCAACCTAATCCACAAATGCAAATACAAATACAAATCCATACATATTACATTTCAAATACAGTTCTAAACAGGTGTGTTTTTAGTTGAGATTTAAAGGAAGTCAGGGTTTCTGCTGTTTTACAGTTTTCTGGAAGTTTGTTCCAAATTTGTGGTGCATAGATGCTGAAAGCTGCTTCTCCTCTTTTGGTTCTGGTTCTGGGGATGCAGAGCAGACCAGAACCAGAAGACCTGAGAGGTCTGGCAGGTTGATACAACAACAGCAGGTCTTTAATGTACTGTGGTGCTAAACCGTTCAGTGATTTGTAGACTAACAACAGTATTTTAAAATCTATTCTTTGAGCTACAGGGAGCCAGTGGAGGGACTTTAAAACTGGTGTTATGTGCTCTATCTTCCTGGTTCTAGTAAGAACGCGAGCAGCAGCGTTTTGGATCACCTGCAGCTGTTTGATTGATTTGTTGGACAGGCCTGTGAAGACGCTGTTACAATAATCAATGCGACTAAAGATAAAGGCATGGATGAGTTTCTCTAGATCTGGCTGAGACATTAGTCCTCTAATCCTGGAGATGTTCTTCAGGTGATAGAAGGCCGATTTTGTTACTGTCTTTATGTGGCTCTGGAGGTTCAGGTCAGAGTCCATCACTACTCCCAGATTTCGGGCCTGATCGCTAGTTTTTAGTTGTAATAACTGAAGCTGTGCATTGACTCTAGATCGTTCCTCTTTAGGTCCAAAAATAATTACTTCAGTTTTGTTTTTGTTCAGTTGAAGAAAGTTTTGGCACATCCACACATTTATCTGTTCTAAGCATTTATTCAGTGATTGGATGGGTTCAGAGTCACCTGGTGACATCGTAATGTAGAGCTGTGTGTCATCCGCATAGTTATGGTAGCTAATATTATTTCCTGTTATAACCTGAGCTAGTGGGAGCATATAAATATTGAATAAGAGGGGTCCTAGGATTGAACCTTGGGGTACCCCCACATGTGACCTTTGACCTCTTTGATGAGAAGTTTCCAATTGAAACAAAGAAATCCCTGTTCTTTATGTAAGATTCAAACCAGTCGAGCACCGAACCGGAGAGTCCAACCCGACTCTCCAGTCGATTCAGTAATATGTCATGGTCGACAGTGTCAAAAGCTGCACTGAGGTCCAACAGAACCAGCACCGTGGTTCTCCCACAGTCCGTATTTATATGGATGTCATTGAATACTTTTACGAGGGCAGTCTCTGTGCTGTGGTGAGCCCGAAAACCAGATTGGAAAGAGTCAAAGCAGTTGGTCATCATGAGAAAACTATTTAATTGTTTACACACAGTTTTTTTTCAATAATTTTGCTGATGAATGGGAGGTTGGAGATCGGCCTGTAATTCTGCAGTAGTGATTTGTCCAGATTGTTCTTTTTTAGCAGTGGTTTGATAACTGCTGTTTTCAAAGCCTGGGGGAAAACGCCTGATGTGAGCGATGAGTTTACTATTTGGATCAGATCAGTAGCAATAACAGGCAGGACTTTCTTAAAGAAATGTGTGGGTAGGACATCCAGACAGCAGGAGCTTGAACTTAACTCACTTATAATTTCTTCTAGGGTTTTATAATTAAGTGGTTGAAATTGAGTCATTTTTCCTGTATTAGTTTTGTTTGGGTTCAGCAGTGGTTCTGACTTTAGAGTGGATGTGCAGATTAATCCTCTGATTTTTTGGATTTTCTCTGAAAAGAAGTCAGAAAACTTATTACAGGCAGCATTAGACTGGAGTTCAGGTGGTAACGTCATAGGAGGGTTTGTGAGCCTGTCAACTGTTGCAAATAAAGCTCGAGCATTGTTAATGTTTTTGTTTATGACATCTGCAAAGAAAGCCTCCCTTGCATGTTTTAGTGTTAAGTGATAGTTGCGTAGTCTTTCTTTATAGATGTCATGATGAACATGAAGTTGAGTTTTACGCCATTTTCGTTCTGCCCTGCGGCAGAGTTGTCTTGCAGATCGAACTGTTTGTGCATTTCTCCATGGAGATTTCTTCCTACCAGTCACAACCTTTACTTTAATTGGGGCAATGGAATCAATGATATATAAAACTTTAGACTGAAAATCATCTACCAACTTATCTACATCATTACAGCTTAAGGGTGAGGAAGAAGAGTAGATTTGATTAAATGTTTCTGCTGTGTTTTCTGTAAAAGAACGTTTTGTGATAGTAGCTGTTTGTCCAAGTGGGTCAAAGAATAAAGAACCTTCAAAGATAACAGCAAAGTGATCCGACAGTGGACATCAGTTACAGAGACATTGGAAATATTCACACCCTTACTGATAACCAGGTCCAGTGTGTGTCCTTGAGTGTGTGTTGCTTGTTTGACATGTTGTGTTAAACCAAAATTTTCTAAAATATCAGAGAGCTTTTTTGCTCCTCTGTCTTGGGGTTTGTCCACATGAATGTTGAAATCACCAACAATTATTAAACAATCATAATCAATGCATATGAGAGATAGAAGATCATTCAAGTCAGTAAAGAAATTTTCCACGTATGTTGGAGTTTTTGTATAAGGTTAGTGTCAGAGTTCGTTTGTAGCCTTTAACCTGAATTCCAAGATACTCAAAAGAACTGAAATGACCGAAAGAGATTTTACTACAGTTTATGGTATTTTTAAATATAGAAGCCACGCCTCCTCCTTTTTTATGTTTTCTATTCTCGTTTAAAAAATTTGTAGTTAGGAGGCGCTGATTCAATTAGTACAATTTTTGTCATTATCGTCATTCAACCATGTTTCTGTCAAAAACATAACGTCAACATTATACTCAGTGATGAAATCATTAATTAATAGAGCTTTAGCACAGAGTGATCTGGTATTTAAAAGTGCTACTTTAAGTGACTTGGAGGCCAAAAGATTTTCAGTCTGAGGCTCCTTTAGGCAGGGAATCACTCTGAGGTTCGAATTAGGACCGCTGTATTTCATACTCCTGTTTTTTTGTAAATTTTCTTGTAGTGATCCGGACAGGTAATGTCCTGTTCTGCATTTCCGGGGGGGCCAGACGCATTCTGGAGGAAAAACGGGTGTAAAGATAATATCTGGTCCCCCAGCCTCAGACCTCAGAAACACAGAGGTCACCATCACAGGGTGATGGATCCTCTGGAAGGTCAGGGGCAGGTGGCTTAAATGAAGTGAGGTCTGCTACGTGAGTGCTAAGGAGAGACGTGCCGAGGCGAACCTGTTGATTCATTCCATCTGTAAATTTAAGAAACTCTGGTCCAGAAGACATTTCTTCATTGGTATCTATTGAATCCTGTGAGCAGAGAGGCAAGGGGGAAGGAGGGAGGGAAGCAGTCGCTCCATCTCCAGTCGATTTATCAGCTTGTTTTGGAATGTCATGTTCCTGATCCGGGGAGCGTTCCATCCTAGTCACACATCCTTGAACCTGTTCTTCTGAAGCGATGATCCTGTTGCTGTCCTTGTTGATGAAATAGAAAAAGGTTTGCAGTGAGTAGCTTTGTCCCATGTTTATTAAGATTGCGTCCCTCCCCTTCCAAAAAGGTGAAAGCGCTGCCAATAGATCCAGAGGTTATCGATGAAGGTCACTGAGCTGGTAGAGCAGGATTTAATCAGCCATTTGTTGATCGAGAGCAGCCTGGAGTGTTTTTCGTCTCCCCATTGAGGTGATGGAATTGGACCACTGAGAAATAACTTCATTCTCAGTTTTCCCATAGTGTCAAGAAGAATGTTAAAGTCCTTTTTCAGAATCTCAGACTTTTGCTTTGCCAGGTCATTGGCTCCGACATGCACAACTAAGGTCTCAATATCTGGCTGATCGGAGGTTAGAGAGAGCAGTTTGTTGGTTAAATCAGACACAGTGTCACCAGGAAAATACATCACTCTTGTTTTCCTGGGATTGCAAACATCACTGATTCCCTTTACTGCCTCATCTCCAACAATAAGCACTTTTGGGATACCTTTTGTTTTCCTGGTGGTCGCTTTGTTCTTTGGAGCTTTGGGGGATCGATGTGTTGGTCTTGCCTCACTGTTATTTGAAGGCGAAGTTTCACTCAGAGGCTCAGGCTGGAGTGCAGAAAATCTGTTTTTCAGTGGGATTCCCACAGAGTCAGGATGTTTTGAGACTCGTGCTGGTTGCTTTGTCTCTGGGAGCGGGGTCGGTGGAGGCGTTTTGGTTGCAGCTGATTGTTTATCCTTCTTTGGCGGAGCAGGTGTTGAAGTTGAAGGTGGGTTTCGGCTCAGAGCCGGCCACGCTGAGTCGTCCAGGTGCGGGGTTCTCCCTGATAGTCGTCTCATCGGATCCGTAGTGCGGGACTCCCGTTTCGGCTTGGCACCCAGAGTGTTCCAGGGTGAGCTGCTCACTGCAGGGCACACAACCTCTCCGTTGATTTGAGGAAGGGTCGTCTCATTTCCATAGGCAGCGTTGATCTCAAAGTTCACCTCCAGCTGCTTGATCTTCATTTCTATAGACTGAAGTCGTTGTAAAATACTGCTCATGTCCTTGGGGTCAGCCGGAGGCATTTTGCCTTAATTTAACTTGGACGTAAAGAAAAGTAGGTAAAAGTAAGAAAATCCCCCCAGTCCTTAGGTTAGTAGTAATCCAGTTAAAATGTCAATGATGTAAATATAACTATAAAAACTTGTCGCTTTAAAAATAATTCACAGGCAGAGTTATCAGGAAGGACGAGAGAGAGCAGGATAAGCTGTTCCTCCTTCGGCAGTCAGAAGTAAAATCCACATCCGCCGGGGGGATGAATGGAAAACAGCATTCAAAACTCCCTTAGGTCATTTTGAGTATTTAGTTATGCCTTTTGGCTTATCCAGCGCCCCAGGATTTTTTCAAGCCCTAGTTAATCATGTTCTCCGAGATTTTCTAAACTTTTTTGTCTTTGTCTATCTCGATGATATACTAATTTTTCCAGAAACCTCACAGAACACAAAAGATAGGTCCGGATGGTCCTTCAACGCCTTTTAGAAAATAAGCTCTTTGTAAATGGGATTTCCACCAACAATCTGTGACATTCTTAGAATTCATACTTGAGGGCGGGCAGGTCCGACCAACAACGGAAAAAATAAAATCAGTTTTGGAGTGGCCGGTGCCGCAGACCCGCAAACAACTGCAGAGAGTTTTTGGGCTTTGCTAATTTCTACAGCCGTTTTATTCATAGTTACAGCCAAACAGCCTTGCCCCTTACCACTCTCGCTTCCACTAAGACACTGTTCAAATGGACTTCCAAAGATGAGAGGGCTTTTCTCCCCAGGTCTCTGTTTGCTGATGCACCTGTTCTCATGCAACCAGACCCTAATGAACAGTTTATCGTGGAGGTGGATGCTTTCGAGACGAGGGTAGGGGCTGTGCTTTCCCAATTTTCCGACTCTGACCACAAAACTCATCCCTGTGCAGTTTTCTCTCGTAGACTGTGTCCTGTGGAAAGCAACTACGATGTGGGCGATTGTGAGTTGCTGGCCATCAAGCTGGCTCTGGAGGAGTGGCTGCATTGGCTGGAGGGCGCTGAACATCCAGTGCTGGTCTGGACGGATCATAAGAACTTGTCTTACCTCCAGTCTGCCAAACAACCCAATCCCCGTCAGTCCTGCTGGTCACTGTTCTTTTCAAGTTTTAATTTGTCCATTTCTTATCGCCCGGTTCCAGAAATGTAAAAACCAGATGCCTTGTCCCGATTGTATTCATCAGACAACTCAGAAAACCCCCCGACCACCATCCTTCTTTCTACCTGCACCGTTGCTTTCATGACCTGGGAGATGGAAGACATAATTTGTCAAGCTCAGCAAACTGAACCAGATCCGGGAACCGGTCCCGCTAATCTGATTTTTGTAGCGTCTACTGTCCAAGCCCGCCTCATCCTTTGGTTACATACAGCTAAATTCGCTGCACGCCCCAGAATTAGTCGTACCACAGCCCTCCTAAATCGCCGCTTCTGGTGCCCATCCTTACATAAAGATGTGAAAGAATATATTCTCGCCTGTTCTATCTGTGCCAGAAACAAGCCATCACAACAGCCACCAGCCGGTCTTCTCCAGCAGTTGCCCATACCCAAACATCCTTGGTCACTCATCACCATTGATTTCGTTACAGGACTCCCCGTTTCCAGAGGTATGACTACCATCTTCACTGTCAGTGATCGTTTTTCTAAATCCTGTCACCTCATCCCTCTCAGAAAACTCCCCACAGCCTCTCAGACTGCGCAACTCCTCATTAAGCATGTTTTTCGACTTCATGGCATACCTCAGGAGATCCTGTCGGACCGTGGACCCCAGTTCACGTCTCAAGTTTGGAGACAATTCTGCTCCGCTCTGGGAACATTATTTTAAACTATAGACCCCTTGCAACATAATGTCATCCATGAAAGTTCCCACCCCCATTTCCCTGCTAGACTTTTCATATATGCAAGTTCCATATATGAAAGGGATCCAGTGCTTTGCTATCAATTATATACACTATAATGAGATAACAAGGCCAGAAAAATGTTTTAATAAAAACAAAATAAAAATAACAAGGGAGAAGGAAGCAGGTCAGTTTTAAGTAACTACAAATCAATGGCAGCCTTAAGCTTGTTTATCTGGAACAAGACGGTCCAATCTGGGAGTGATGGGAAAGAATGACTAATAATAATAAAGAATAAAAACAAATAGGATCTCAAGAGTAATATCTAAGAACCAATATATTTTACAGACCAAAACAGTAAAGAACTTATCACTTATTTATGTTTTTAATTAGTGTAAATGCTATAGGCATTCACACTATTGATTTGCACTGTTTTGGTTGAATTTGAGGTTTTCACATTTGTTTTTTCGTACTGCATGTACGAAAACATGCATGTAGCATGTTTTTTGTAGTCACTGTGCTCAGTTACCTCCAAACAAATGTTGATATTTCAGGAACTGTAAAAGGTATGCATTTCATTCAGCCACTGTTTTATCAGAAGAAATAAGGGAAAGTTTCTCCCCTTTTCAAATTCCTTTCTTGAAAGGAAAACGATCACGATCTCATGGTGCTGCAGCCCTTGACTGTCAGTGGAAGAATACAGTGAGGGAGGTGTACAACACGGAACAAATTACAACAAAATTACAGACAAAAGGTGACATTTTTATAGAAACATGGTTCTCAGTTCCAATACTCATTTGAAACAACCGCTGATGGACATTGCGATTGCTATGTTGGAGGAGATTCTTTCCTGTGTTGTAAATTAATTTAGTTTTTTTGTTGGTTTTTTTTTTTGTGGACAAACAAAGCCTCCAGTGGAGCACAGTATGAGAGGCTGTACATATACAGTTTGTAAAATGCATTATATGTATGTGATGTGTGTAATTATTCACTAGAGGGACCCAGAAATTTAGCCACGACACAGGAGAGAGCAGAAACTCAGATATTTATTAAAAGGCAGCTTAAACCGGGTGCACAGGATCATCAGCTGCCTCACTGGCTTGGCGATCAGGTACAGGAGTGATCAACTGAGGGACGAGGAGGAAGTGCCTGGGAAGGGGAAGCGCTGATACAGGGCAGTGCACTAACTTTGTGAAGCAGCAGAAGAACCAAATCCAGATCCAAATTCTTAGTCAGATGGGCCGAGGTCATGCACAATGGGGGCTAAGAATCCGTGGGAGTGGGTGAGAGCTGTGTAACCGAACAAGCGTGGGTCGAGATCAGATGGGCGATCAGCAACAGTCCGACAAGGGCGAAGCAAAAGGGGGCAGATCCGAGGAACAAAGCGTGGTAGTAACGATGAGGGCAAGATTGGAGTGCTGGAAAACTACTTGCTGAAAGCATTCAATAATCTGGCAGCGTGGTTGTGACTGAGAGGGGCTTAAGAAGGGAAACAATCAGGGAGCAACACAGGTGCAGGAAATGGATTGGTTCAAACAAAAAACACAGAGCACCATGTGAACATCACAGATGTAATTTGCACTGGAAACTCTGAATAAAAAGTTTTGAAAAAAGGAGTAGCTAATCAACCACAGCAATAACTTATCAATAGTGGCAAAATACACATCAAGCCTAAAAACATAAAACTGTAATGACCCAAATTTTCTGTTCTATGTGGGGGTAATGTTTGAGTGTCTTTGGTGCTGAATCCTGATACATAAAGTGGCATTGTTGTTAGTTGCTATGGCAATGAGTCTGCCTGTATTGTAAAGCCGACTCAGAGAGTGAATGAGTGGTTTTGACTTATTTTTCCCCATTGCATAGGACTAAATTAATCATACCTACATTTCCAGGTTTCATTTTAACTGAAGAGTTCTACAACAGTGCAGCTATGAATGGCATGGGTAACCCTACCCTAAGGGGGCTTGAGCCCCAGCCTTTTTAATCTCTGATGCCTCTAGTGCCCTTTTTGAGAGTTTTTTTTATAATGTCTGATGTTTTTTTTTTTAAAAATCTGTATGTCAGAAAACCTGTTTATGCCCCTCAGCAATAATATTTAGCTAATTTAATAATTTAGCAAAATAAATCAGTCTGGCTGTCCTCAGTCTAATGACTCTCAGTTTCTCTGCCTTCCAACGGGAAAAATCCCGCCTCGTCCCTAAACAAAGAAATGCTTAGGCTGCAGTGAAACTTCTGACTTTAACGTAATCAAGCTGCTAAAAGCTCGATTGGCTACAGGCAGTCTGGGTTGGTCCCACCGACAGATAGAAAGAATGTCGGTCTTTATATCAGACATCCTGATACAAGACATGGTACCGACTCACTGCGAATCGTGACACACCTCAAAGCCCCGGTACCACCGGCTCTCTGTTCACTCTGCCTCTACCAGGCGGATTAACGCCACTGCTGACGGAATCTGGGTTAGGTGAGCAGCTGTAAATAGAAGTTACTGCAGAACCTCAAGTGTTAAAGGAAGATTTGGCCCAGAGATTTTAGAGTTGACAAAATAAACATCAGAGAAAATACTGGAGCAATAATTAGAACCGCAGCATAAAGCCAATCATGCCACAATTAAATGACTCAAAATGTCCCCAAAGTATCAGCGGACTGACATAGGGGCCACCAGGGGATTCAGGTGATTCCAGGTAGATTCCAGGCGGATTCCAGGTAGATTTTTGAGATGCATAGGGGCTGTTCATTCAGGGCTGGCCCAAGGTAATATGGGGCCTTAAACAGAATCCCACCCTAAGAAACCCTTCCTAGTAAGAACCATCACTAACATGTTTAAATATCAATGAGGTGAATCTGTGAGAGGGAGACCAGGTTTATTGGCCGAGTTTAAAATCAATCACTGATCATTGGTTATTTGCTGTGATGTATTTGTGAACAAACCCAGTTCAAAGTAATCACAGATCATTTCACAAAGTTCTCTGTTGCAGTGCCTACTCCTGACCAGAAAGAGAAAACTATCGCAAAAGCCTTGTGGGACAAGTTCATTGTATATTATGGTCTACCAGAACAACTGCATAGTGACCAAGGTCGCAATTTTGAATCAGCGGTCATTAAAAGTCTATGTCAGATGTTGGGCATAAAGAAAACGAGAACAACCCCGTACCACCCACGTGGAAACCCAGTAGAGAGGTTCAACCGTACTCTACTAGGGATGCTGGGAACTCTGTCAGAAAATGACAAGGTCAAGTGGCGTGATCATGTGCAGCCATTAGTGCATGCTTACAATTGCACTAAGAACTACGCAACTGAGTATTCCCCTTATCAGCTAATGTTCAGGAGGCAGCCCAACCTACCGATCGATGTTGCATTTGGACTAATTCATAGAGGAAAAGACACAGTCACTCACAGTGAATATGTGAAGAGGCTTAAAGAAACTCTTCAAGAGAGTTACAAACTGGCTATGGAGCACAGTCAAAAAACTGCTCAACGCAATAAGGCCAAATATGACATCAAAGTCAGAGAGTCCATTTTGGAAAAAGGGGATTGTGTGCTTATATGAAATGTAGGGAAAGCACAAACTTGCTGATAAGTGGAGCCAAACTATATACAAGGTTGTGAAGCATGTCAATGACTCACCTGTGTATGTTGTTGCTCCCCTGAGCTCTGATGGTCCAGAGAAAACCCTCCATCGAGACATGCTTTTGCCTTGTGGATTTCTGTCGTCCTTTGAACAGGAAGATTCTTCATCTCCAGATAATGTGGACAAGCCTAAGTTAATTCCAATTCAGGATCCATCATTGCCAGAAGATGGAGAAATGCACCTGGCAGATTGTGATGATGGTTCGTGTTGGGATTTTTGGCCAGTGATCCGGGAGGAAGTCACCTACCCACCTTTCACCACTGTGCATGAAATCCCCATCTCCATTGATAATGCCTCAGCAGACTCCAGCACCAGCTTTGGCTGCTCGAGTTTGAATCCTTATGCAGATGTTTTCGCACCAGTACAGGCTGAACCAAGGAAAGAGCAAACTCCAACTGAACCTGTGGAATTACAACCTAAGGAATTTCCCTTAACTGCAACTGATCAACCGAATATCTCCTCTGAGGCAGAAATAAGCCCAGTTGAAGAAGACAAGGAGTTGGAAGCCAACATCCCATCTGTAAATGACAATCCACAGTTTGAGGTCGAAGTTCAGAGTAGGGATACAGCGATGGATGTGCAATTGAACCCTGAAAATGTGGATGTGGAGGACAATGACAATTTTAATGTTGACAATAAAGCAAGAATGGACAAGACAAACCTTGAAGAGAAAGAGGGAGAGAATGTTATGTCCGAAATAAGGCGATCAGAGAGAAATAGGTCAGAACCAAACCAATTAATGTACAAGACCCTGGGAAATCCATTATCCCTAATGATGCATTCCCTTCTAAGCAGTCTTGATATGGTTGTCACTCAAGCCCTGGATTCAGTTACTCCCCCAGTTTATGGAAAGGTGACTGCCATTTAAATAGATCCCCGTCATGCGAGGATGCATGTCATTTCAGGGGGGAGGGATGTAACCCATGAAATCTTAGCAAACATGATTATCGCTTTTAGTACATTGCCAATAGGTGGCAGGTAATGGCTTCAGTAGTCTAAAGCTACAGTGATATACTACAGAATATGAGCAAGAGTAACCAGAAGAAGCAGCAAAAAAAAGTTTGTGGTCACTTTATTGATAAAAATCAGTTTTCTTTTCAATATTTTTCAAGAATTAGTTTTCATCTCTGGTTAATTTTTGATTCTTGTGTATCGGGATCTGGGAGAATTTGTTTTTTGAGATCTAAGTTCTTTCTTTTTCTTTGCTACGAATCTCCGGTTGTTTTTTTGTGTCGAGAGACAACACATAAAGAACGGCGAGCCAGGATCCACAAGATCGGATTCACATTGTGTCCACTTTGATGCCAAAGAAGAACCTTCTTCTGTTCCACTAGATCGGTGGGATTGCACATATTCACACTACCCGGGTAGCTACAACATAACATTCAGATCTGAAAACTGAAATGAACTGGAAACAAATCAAAGGAAAAGAAACTCTTGAACTTGACTGACTTGACTTGGGACTCCTAGAGGAAAACATTGACTATTTTGTTCTGTTTGTGTTATGGTCAAAATGTGTATTAAATATGTGTTTTGTCCAACCCTTCCTTTCACTTGCTCCTCCTGAGATGAACCTAGTTTCTGATAGGCTAATTGATCATAAAGATTCATAGTCACTGATTCCTTTGTTGCACGTGACTTACCAGGTTAGTAGACCTTACACTCCATTAACTTACAGCATGGTAGCATTGGCTTGAATTGCTCATAGCTAACCTTACATAGAAAGAGAGATATAGTCTGTTTTTTTTTTCCTCAAAGAAAATTAGATACATATCTCACATGGAGTAGGTGACATACTTCGGCTTCATTTTAAACAGGAGGTCTGGCCATTATAACTTGTGCTACATAAGCCAACGCGATGGAAAACTTTTTCTTCACTAATAGATTGCATGCCTGTTGGTGTACTGTTGCCTCTCACTGATGGAGATGGCATGATGCACTAAGACATTTTTGTCTTGGTGTCAAGTTTACATTAAAAACATTTAAAACAATCTCAACTTTGGATAGCACTTAATGAGATTGTTAAAACTGATTCTACTGGTTTCACTTTACTTGAGGTAAATTAATTACTGTTATGACATTTCATTGTATTAATAACTCTTAATGACATGTTTATAACTGGTGCTACTCGTTTCACTTTACTTAAGGTAAGCGTTAATATTAATGACTGGTCTTATAGTATTTGTCAGTATAATGACACTTAGTGAAGTCTTATTATTGGTCCTATTGGTCAGGTAAGAAGAAATATTAATAATTTTAAAGCCTTTGACAGTGTAATAACACTTAATGAGGTCTGTAACTAGTCCAACGTGTAAGATAAAACATTAATGACATAATTACCATGGTCTCGTTATTGTCACAGTTAAGACTCATAACAAATCATGTTTTGTACATTTGTGTAGTGATATACAGAGATGCATAACATTTAAAATTTTGTTAACTGTAATGACATATTTATGACAGATGAGTGTTTAATGTCAAGTTGTCATAACGAGAACTTAGTCTTCTTATGACAATTTCACATAAGACAAGTTGTCATAAGTATATGTCATGACAAAGATATGACATATCTCTGTTATGTCAATTTTTCATAACAGATATTTTTTATCATGTTTAATATTTACTGACTTACAGTTAATGACAGTCATAAATATTCACAAAGACTTCTTCATATTTACGACAAGTGTTACATCATATTCATGACTGTCTTCTCATATTTATGCATAAGATAAAGTGTTACAGAATAATGTATACTTGCCTGGGTTCTGAAGGCAACATGTGCAGTAATGGCTGCTAACAATGTTACACTGACTGATAATCCCTCTATTCAGGGTTTTTGCTTATCCTGCTTTCTGAAATGGGGCCCTGGTAGTTTTCTTGCCATATGTTCTGATCCGTCCTGATCCTCAAATATGCTAGAAGTTCAAGAATGAGCAGATAACCATGTGAGCCTGTTCCTTGTCCTGCAGGAAATGGAGTTTAATTCCAAGAAAGCCCTTCAGCAGACTCTACTGAGATCAAAAAGGACCAAGACTTTGATCAATGCCAGAGCAATTGAAGGTAACTTACACACACAGGGTTTCTCAGAGTCCCTATTGTACTCATTCTTGCTGCTTGGGTAAGGCTGAAACTAAAGGATTGAGAATTCAGATGCTTGGTTCTCTTGCTGTCTGCAGTGGTGAATGTCTCTCCCTCTCAGCACCTCTACAACTCTCTGGTGAGCGTCAGTGTGGAGGAGGATGAGTTGCTAAGCCAGGTGCTACAGGCCAAGCTCATTTTGGCCCCACTGCCTTCCCATCATTACAAGTCAGCAGAGAGCCCCTCTCTCAACTTTTTCATCACCTCTGAGCTGTTCAGAAAGAAACCTCTCCAACAAGAAGAGGAGCCAGCCAAGTGTAAACCTTCCCCAATGGCAAGCCCGGCATACGCTACCTTTGACCTATACAGGAGACAGAGATGCTGGGAGGCCATACCCTGACATACACATTAGATTTTCATCTATAAATGTAACCTATATCTGTTCTTTATGTTGTATCAGAAAGGGGTCTGGTTTTATATTCACTCATGCATTTAGCCTCAAGGGCAACCAGATTTGATTACTTTTGTTATTATATGCTGTAGTTATTTCTAATATTCTATGTTGAAGGCTCCAAATTAGTTTTCTGATTCCTCTGTGGGAAAAAGTCATCATTTAACCAATTGTGGTGCTTGTAAATTCTATTCCTGATATCTATTTAATTGTTTTATTTTCAGATAAACACGATTCTGATGGTCTTTTTTCCACTGCAGCTCTGAATCAGGGGTTTCTGTAAAATTAAAAGTTCAATCTACTGTCCACTGTCACTACTTGCTCATCCAGGAGGAGAGATTGCTGTAAGTGGACATCATTAGCAGATCTTAAGTGAGGGGAGACTGATAGCTGACCTCTTGCAGTAGAGCTTTTCTCCCCAGCTGGCCTTAAAATTATGTTAACAATTTAATGGCCTTAAAATTATGTTAACAAAAACTAATCGCCAGTTAATTAACTAACTAATGAAAGTTAGTTAATTAACTCGTTCTTAAAAAACCTTATGGTCCTGCGGTCAAACACAGTCTGACTCATGTGCTGCGGTCACAGACAAGTTGACGAGCTATACTATCAGCAGTTTCTGATACCCCAATCTTTCTCATGTTGATGTTTAACACACAAAGTTGAAACTCACCCTCAGTAGATATTTGCAATGCATAAAATGTCATCTGATGGTGGCATGGTCCATTAATTGCTTGCTGATAATGAACTAACTGGATAAATATGTGAAGGCTCTTAAAATTACCCTGGACTATAAATCAAGAAACAATAAGTTTAAATACAAAACTGTTCATGTGAGGATCTTAGGTTGTTTTGTAGTTTGACTTGATTGTAGTTTCATTATGATTTTGTGTTAGTTTCTTATTTTGGATAGATCAGTCTTTAGGTCTGTCGTTTCTTAGTTATTCTAAATTATTAGGGTTGAAAGCCCACAGAAGCAAGCGGAAGGCCAATGCAGGGCATGGCTGTTCGTCTGCTCCCAGCTGAGCAGGAAACCCTATTGTTTTTACTCTGTTTTTTCATTAACCTTATATGTTCTACTCTTCTGAAACTCATACTGCAGCCCCCCCCTCCCCCCAATTTAATTAAACCTCGTGTTTGTAGTGCATTTAACTCATCATGCAGGGTCGGTCCAAGGCTGTATGAGGCCTTGAGCAAAATTTGACTTTTTTTTTTTTACTTTTTGACTATTGCTGTTAAAAACCTCAGCACCTCTAACAGTTTCTATGTTAGATTTAGTGAAAAATGTGAGAGGGGGGAGAAGCTTAATGGACTATAAGTCACCAGTAGTGGTGATGTACTTCCGTTTAACTTTTCGTCACGTAGATTGTTTCTGGGTACCGCTTGCTCCTACTGTTTTTAGCCATCTCTGCAAAAGCTGTACCATGAACAAGATGCAAAAGTGAAAGTATCTTCGAGCAACTGGTACAAAAAATGAGTTTTGTTGTGTGCCGTTGTGTCCAATAATTAGCTGGTACAAAACCAGTGCTGATATCAAGGCGTCAATGGACCGTGGCCAAAACTTTGCCACTAAAGCTAACACACAGTTTGTAGCTGCCTGGTATTTCAAACTTGAGGATATTGAATATCCAGCATCAGAAATGAGAAGAGGGTAGTTAAAAGGGACCTGTACCTGCTTTTTCACTGGAATAATTTGGAGGAAAATAATGCGGGAGGAAATCCACTAACAGGCTGAGAACAGAGTCAGCGTTTTGGCACAAGGTAAGTCGATATGTGTGTGTTGATATATGCGTTTGTATACCGAGTATTAAATTATTTTTAGGTAACCCTTTAGTTTTTAAAAAAATATTACAATTATATAAAATACACTTAACATGGTATTGGAGCGCCCCTCCGGTACCGAGCAGGGAATTTAAGAACAGCTGAGGGCAGCAATGGTTCAGGCTGAAAATGACAGATACAGAAAATAGGCAAACGCTGTGCTGAATCTGCTAGTAGTTTAAATTAGTCATCTACAGACTTTAAAAAAACCCTCAGATTTTAGCTTTCATTTTCTAAGTAGTAAATATTTCAGTTTACTCTCATTCAGTTACTTCAGTGTTGTTACACCTCTGAAATATTTTTTGCAGTTTCTTTAATTGTGATACAGGAGCTGTTTCACTTCAACATTCACTTCAACATTAAAACATTTCTGTAGCTTTGGGTCAACTTCTACAATTGCTCCTTAGTCGCATATTTTCGGGCTTGCAACTGCTTCTAGTGGCATGAGGGTGGTAACAATTTAATTACATTACTAAATCAGAGTACCTCAAAGTCTTTATTATCTACTATTAATTTTGACATTACTGGGAACGTAAAATATCAATTCCCTCACAAAATTGTTTCATTCTCTTTAGGAAGTAGAGTTAATTAAATGAGACAAGACCTGAAAGTGATTCCAGTTTCACTTGATGGCCAGCCTGTTGAAACTGGCAAATTTTAAATTCCTTGTGTCATTCCTGGACAGTCTGCCCAACTTTGCTGAAAACACTGTATCTTTAAGAACTGTTCTCAGAGACTATCTTTTAAGAAGATCTAGTGATCATGGGGTTTCCCAATTTGAGGTTGTGTACAACCTATAGTTACGTAGAGGTTGTTGAGTTAAAATGTTAAAACATAAAATTCTAACTTGAACTCAAGTTAAAACAACATTTTAACTCAAGTTTTAACTTTTCGTCTCCTCAGCTGGTTTGGTCACATGAGCTGCAGACTAAAAATCTTTTAAGAATACTTTCAATGGCAGGTATAACAGCAGGTAAATAGTGGTGAAACCAAAAACAACTCTGCCTCAACTGTTTGCTGAAAGAACATGGAAGACGGAAAGAAATATTTTAGCAGAGAGCATCCATCCTCTCATGAAGCTCATGAAGTGTTCCGCTGTGTTCCTTTGGCAACTAGGAACATTTATTCAAAGTCATTTATTGACAGTGCAATAATTATTCTTAACCAAACTAAATGATAACATTTACCTGTAACTTCCTAAGTGTTTTGCTCTACAAATAGTTGATCATGTGATTCTATGAATGTGATTTATCTTATTGTTTCAGAGTCGAACGAAAATCACCACATTGATAGACTAAATAGCTTCATCTTATTTTTTCCTATATATAAGACTCTACAAACAAAAGGTCTCTCAGAATAATATACATGGCACCATAAAAACAAAAATGTGAATTTTTGCTTGTATCTGTTTAACAACCCCGGTTGTAACGACCTGGGTTGTTATTCTTCTGTACCTGTTTTATTTGTTATTGACTTTTGCTCAATTAATTTTTTCATGTATACATTGCAAATATATAAATTTATATCTCTATTGGTTTTTCGACAATGTTTTCGACAGTCATGGCCAAAAGTTTTGAGAATGATTCAAATGTTAATATTTACAAAGTCTACTGCTTCAGTTTTTATAATGGCAATTTGCATATACTCCAGAATCTTATAAAGAGTGATCAGCATAGCAGCAATTAATTGCAGAGTCAATATTTGCCTAGAAAATGAACTTTATCCCCTAAAACACATTTCAGCTTCATTGCAGCCCTGCCTTAAAAGGACCAGCTAACATCATTTCAGTGATTGCTCCATTAACACAGGTGTGGGTGCTGATGAGGACAGGAATGGAAATCAGTATGTCATGATTAAGTAAGAATGACACCACTGGACACTTTAAAAAGAAGCTGGTCCTTGGCATCATTGTTTCTCTTCTGTGAACCATGGTTATCTCTAAAGAAACACATGCAGTCATCATCTCACTGCACAAAAATGGCCTAACAGGAAAGAGAATCGCAGCTAGAAAGATTGCACCTCAGTCAACAATCTATCGCATCATCAAGAACTTCAAGGAGAGATGTTCCATTGTTGCCAAAAAGGCAACAGAAAAAGACAAAGGGGCATTTGTTCTCAAATAAATTCAGATCATTATAGGGCTTCAAGAACTGTATTCCATGATTGTTTTTTGTTTTATCAGTTTTAACGTTCTGAAGTGATTGTCCCTTAGAAGGTTTTTAAAGGCTGAAAAGTCAGTTTTTCTATTCCCTAATTTAACAGGAGTGGGTAAAGAATTTCGCGAAGATCTGCAGGTTGTTAAGAACAAGGTTGGATATAATATTTGGAACCTGTGGCTGGTTCCAAATATTATATCCTCTCTAGTTAAGGGTTGATGTAGGGACAGTTTTGGTGAGATCCAGTCCTGAAGGTTTCTCCAAAATGTTCCAGTGTGCACACAATAAAGAGATATGTTGTTTCAATGTCGTCACAAAAGGTACAGCTGTTAGTATCAAAGTTGAATCTTTGTAACATTTTTCCATCCAGGGAACTACTAAGACAAAGAATTTTAAAATGGACCTCTTTAGCTTTAGGACTTAGAAGGTATTTAAAGTAAGCAGTTCAACACTTAACCTCTGAATCAGAAAACAAATTTAAAATGGAGTTTTTATTTGGTCGGACAGGAAATATGAGATTAGTTAGATGCTGATGTATCAGATTTTTAGAATTACTTTTGTCCAAAAGGTTAACTCAAAACAGTTGAATAGCTGGTAACTGAAGGTTATTGAGTGAATATTTATATTTTGAACCAGATATTTGACTGCAGTTAAATTGATTAAATTGATTGCGTGAGCAGTTCAAATTGTATAATTTTGTCTTATGATAAATTTTACTTATTGTATAATAAGCTCATCCAGTGAGCCAATCTGCCTCACTGGATGGAAATATGTGTTATTTTTGTGTAACACATATCTATTGTTCCAGACGGGTGTCTGGTGAGGAGTAAAGTGTGTGTACATAAGTTTCCAAAAGACAACTTACCAGTTAGTCTATTGACATCTAAGTCCCATCTAAGAACAAAATCTCCACATCCAATTTTTTTAAACAAACCTTTGGGGAGACAATACCATATACAAAAAAGATTTTGACCACTTTACCGTTAAGACCACATTTAAACAAAGTCAATGGCTTGCAAACCTCCATCTTTAAAATCTTTAACCATATTGGATTTAACATGGGACATATCTGTTTTTTTAATATGGGACATATGGGAGGATTTAACATTAGACTTATGGGAGGATTTAATATTGGACATTTGGGAGGATTTAACATGATACATTTTTGAGGATTTAACATGACAGATTTGGGAGGATTTAATATGAGACATTTTTGAGGATTTAAAAGGTGACATATGGCAGGATAAAACA
Source organism: Poeciliopsis gracilis (assembly GCA_911649635.1). Lineage (NCBI taxonomy): Eukaryota > Metazoa > Chordata > Actinopteri > Cyprinodontiformes > Poeciliidae > Poeciliopsis > Poeciliopsis gracilis. The sequence goes on along the minus strand of CAJVRI010000739.1, from coordinate 12,855 downwards.
TGAGACATTCTAGAGGATTTAACGTGAGACTTTTGGGAGGATATAAGATGAGGCATTTGGGACGATTTCATATGAGACATTTGAGAGGATTTAACATTGGACATATGTGTCATGTTCCGTGTGTTTCTGTTGTGTTTATTTGAAAGACTCCTAGTGCTCCTCCAGAGTCCCCTAGCTGCCCTGCAGAGTCCCCTAGCCGTGGGGTCTGCCTCTGGCGCCGAGGAAGCCCACCGGACCTCCTTCGATGCCTCCGCCCAATCAGTGGGTAGTTTTTTGTTTCTTTTGGACTCTGTGTTTTCAACACATTCTCACACCCTACTCGTCATATATTGACGCTGGGGCAGGTTCCCTCAGCGTCACATTTTAACGCATCGGCGACCCCTTCTCGTCATTAATTGACGAGAAGGGTTCTCTCATTGAACGCTGTACCGCTTCTCTGAAGCCGCGATTTTGTCTTCATTTCTGCTTATTTTTTGACGAAAAAATAAGCAGAAATAATATTGTATATGGTAGAATTACACCAGTTTCACTGATGTCATCGTAAATTGATGATTGTAAGTAACGTAATATTGTCATTGTACATAATAATGAAAAAGAAACGAATACGTATGTTATTTGAAGTTTATAATAGCAGCCTCCACCTCCGAAGTTGTTTGCAGTCAATTATTAATGAAAAGAAAGGAAGAATTTTAATTTAAAAAATGTTAAGAAGAGTGAGAGATCCCACCCGTCTATAAATCTAAGAAGAATAAAACAAGAAGAAGAAGAGGCTGACGTCATCGCATGCGACATTGTACCCCCCCCTTTTTTTTTTATTTATTAAACAAACAGTATACAAAGACTCGTTCAGGTACAGAGAACACTATAACATAGGTAAAAGGAACCAAAGAGACAAGGGGCAAAAAATACAGACAGAAAAACAAACAGTAAGGCAAATGACTAAAAACCGAGGAAGAGTTAAAACAAAAGAAAAGTAGAGATACTTTCAGTCACTTTTTTTGCAGACCTAGATTTCAAAAGTTTCAGGGAGACGTAAAACAGCTTAAACTGATTAATAAAAAAATCAAAACAAGGAGTAGAACCTCTCCATTTACAGCAATGTATATGATACTTTACCAGCAAGAAAACAATATTTACCACGTCAGATATTTGATCATCAAGGTCATCAACATAGTACAGTATGTGGGTGATGTTTATCTCAGGGATGTCTTCAATTTTAAGGCATAACCAGTTTTTAACATCTTTCCAACGTTTTGAAGAAAAAGGACAGGAAAAAAAGAGATGAGTCAGGGATTCCTCTGCACATTCACAAAAGGCACAACATGTTAAATCAAATTTAAATCGTTTGTGCAAAAATTCAGCCACTGGGTAAATATTGTGAGAGATTTTGAAATGAGTCTCTTTCACCTTGGGTGAAACCGGCTATTTAACATTCTTAGAGAACGCTTTCTCAATTAAAGACAAATTAGTTGTTACCAAGATATTATTGTTGTAGTCATTAAATAATTTAGATTTGAAGGCAGTTACAAGCACACCATTATTACACTTTTTATCAGTCACAATATATTCTCCAATCTTCAATTTAGGTAAGGATGAAGTAGCACTTGAAAATCTTAAGGTGTTCTGGATGAGATGGATCAGAGCTAAAGGAATAGCTTTGCATACCTTCACATACTCATTATAAGAACAGTTCAGATTAAATTTGTGGGTAAAATCATTATGATTTAACAAAATACCATTGCTATCCATTAAGTCAGTTACAAATAGAATACCTTTCTCATACCAATCCGTTTTAAAAATAGATTTTCTATTTATTAATATTGATCTGTTATTCCATACTACGGATCCATGTGGGGTAAAATTGTGGGTAAATATCATTTTCCAAAAGTGTAAAACTTGTTTATGAAAGTTAGACAGTGAAATAGGAATCTTGGTTAATTCAAAATCACATTTAAGCAAGAAATCCAAGCCACCCAAGCTTTTAAATATAGATTTAGGGATATGAAACCACATTGAGTTGGAACGAGACAAATAGGTCTTTAGCCAATTTATTCTAAAGGAACCAATTAGAGCCTCAAAATCTAAAGCTCTAATTCCTCCTTTATCATAATCTTTAATAAGATGAGAACGCCGTAAATAATGAGTTTTATTCCTCCAGATGAATTGAAAGATTACTGAATTAGCTCTTCTAATGTTTTTGTTGGAGATAAAAGCAGAATGACAAGGATAAATTAATTTGGACACTCCTTCCGCTTTGGATAGAAGAGTTCGTCCAAAAATAGTCAGATCTCTACTTAACCAGCGGCTCAAGGATCTCTTCATGTCATCCAAGCATTTTTCAATGTTTACCTCCTCTCTTCTGGTAGCATTTTCTGAGTCAATATTCCCAGATGTTTAACTTTGGACTTAACAGTTATGGAAGCAATTGATGTATCAGAGCTAGAATGGATCGGCAGAAGTTCACGTTTATCAATATTGAGAGACAGACCAGACGCTTCTGAAAACATTAAAATGGATTTCAATGCAATGTCAACCATAGTTTTATCTTTTAAAAAAAGGGTTGTATCATCAGCAAATTGACTAATCTTGAATTCCTTATCAAAAATGTTTATACCATGCAAATTGGAATTTTTCAGAATTATTAAAGTAAGCATTTGAGTTGTTAATATAAATAATTTAGGTGAAATTGGGCAGCCCTGCCTGATTCCTCATGACATAGGGAAGCTGGGGGTCAAACTTGTTCCCAGAGAAACTGAGCTACTTATGTCACTATAAAATAATCTGATTATATTACAAAACTTTTCCCCAAAACCAAAATATTTTAAGGTTTTTATTATGAAGCAGTGTTCCAGTGAGTCAAAAGCCTTAAAAAAAAATCCAAGAATAAAATAAAACTATCACTATCAATAAAACGACATTGTACCCCGGTGAGTATAAATCTAAATCTGTCAGAAATGGTTTTGTGCTATAAAACAACAACAAAAAAAGTACTACAGAATGTTACGTTATAAAGTTGCTGATTGCAGTTTTAGGACTTAATAGCAGTAGGTCTGTACCACAATGGTTGAAGACATTTAGACACGTTTGTAACATGTTTAGTATTTTTTTGCCGGGAAAAATTCGCGGGAAGCTAGCTACATTAGCCTCCTGGATCCCAGAGTTCACCTGAACCTGCACTTAATACATTTAATTAGCCATGATAGTCACAGAATTGTCTATAGTCATGCTTGTTGTAAAATTTGAGTGAGGGTTGCTACAAACACCAGATCCTTAAAGTTTTGTTTATGAGCCCCTGTCTGAACACACTGATTGCAGCTAGGTCATGTACTTGAATTAAAAACGAACTTGGGTCATTACAGGCAAATTTCTCTCCACGTGTCTACGTTGTAATTAATAACTTCTGAAATCTGAACATTTCTTATGTCAACAGGGTCTTCTTTGATCTCATCATCACACAAATATATTTCTGCTCCTTCATAGCACCCACAAAAGGCACTTGTAAGAGCCACGTCTTTCAAATCTGTTTGTCATCTTTGTGTCCTTAGTCTATTGTTCTTCATTTAATTTGTCAACTGTTCTGCTTGTTTGTTTGCTTGTTTGTTTGTTTGTTTGTTTGTTTGTTTGTCCATCGTTTTTTAAATATGACACGCCCCAAATTCAGGCCATGCACGCAGTGCCTAACTCCCAATCAGGCAATCAGAAAAACCTGTTTTGTCTGCCACCAGAGTCTTTCCACCAAAAACAAATTAAGAGAAAAGGTTCAGACATTCAATGATCAGTGGAGGGAAACGGTTTTAAAAAACAGAAACGTTTCTCGCATCATTGATTCTGCACAAATTGCAGTAAGTAGAAAATTTTAGACTGAAAAAGCAACACATTCTCACTCCCGACTCGTCATATATTGATGGTGGGTTTAATTAATTTCTAACATGTTCTTATCAATTGCAGGTGCGTAAACTTCATGCTTTAGGCTATAAGCCTATTTTATTCTTTTCAAAAGAAGAAAAGTCTTCAAGCATGTGGGTAGCAGATGTAATTACTCATTTGGAGCCCACTGCTACTACAAATAATTTTCTTGAGAAGATGCTGATGGCTTATGAATTTCTCCTTTCCGGAGGTAATGCATGTACGTGTGTGAGAGTGTGTGTACTTCTAGAGTGCGTTATATCAAGAGCAAGCAAGATATGTGTGTATAGATATTTATTTCTGTTTTCTGTAAAATTATGTCTTTCCTAGACATGTCTGTACCAGTGCAGCCCCACACCTCCATGGAACAGCAGGTTTTTTCACCCAAAGAGCAGAGGGCTTGTGAAAAAGCTGAGAACCTGGTGTGAAGTGCACAAAATTCAGAGACTGAGGTCCAGACAAAAGTCAGGGAGCAAAAACAATCTTTAATACATCTGCAGACGGAGAGCAAAAAACACACTGCATTAGGCACAAATTAGATTCGCTCTGACAATCTCAGAGATGCATAGTTACTTTATTCATCTCTCTCTACTACCGAGGCGGAGACTCAATCTTCTAAGACAAAACAAGAGAAACAAAGGAAAACAAAACCTTGTACGCTCATTCACTGCTATGTCTACAAAATGTGAAAACTAAAGAGGCCACGGGAAAAATAGCTAGTTCCCAAAACAACTATCTGGGAAAGTTTAGCAACCCTGGGAAACTTACTTCAGTAGACACATCTTGTTTCATTAGTTTGTCTCCCAGCTGCACAGAAAACACCTTGACTGTGATACAAAAAACATTACATTTATATGACACATAAAGGAACATCATTTAATATGAATAAAACCTCTTCACAACTTCACCCTTTTTAGAGAGCAGAAAACATCAAGTGAATGAAATCCATAAATGATAAAACACATCAAATGATAAAATGAAGTAAATGATAAACTGAATAAACGAAAAAATGAATAAACGAGTAAAAATGAATCAATCAACAACTCTGAATAATTGATAAAATGAAAAAAATGAATTAAATGATAAAATGAATCAAATCACAAAATCAAATGATGGGATATAATGAAATAAATGACGTAATTGATAAAATGAGTTAAATGACATGCAAATGATAAAAATGAATTAAATGATTAAAATGAGTTAAATGATAAAATGAATAAACGCATAAAATGAAATATCCCAAAAACATCATCAAGAACACAAAATTAATAAACGATAAACCAAGTGAGTAATGAAGCAACGCTAGTAATGGTAAAAAACAGTTTGAGAAACACAAAACATCAGTTTACTTTCGCCATCAAATAATGGTTGAGAACATAAACGTCATAGGAGTGTTTCAGCAAGTGTTTTAACTGCATGTGACATGAAATAAAGCAACAACCTGGAAGCAAAATTTGCAACATCAAAAATAAAAATCAAAACGAAGTGTCAATTTACTTGTACTTGGGAAAATAAGAAAATCTCGGCCGCTGCAGAACAAACTCAACCTCAGCATCAGGCGAGTCAGAAGCCCTATGGAACCGGGCCACACTCGTATTCAGCGAAGCACCGGAAACGGAGTCAGAAACGGACGGCTGCACAGGATCATCAGTCTCCACATTCAAGCGGGCATAAGTATGCACAGTCTTTTGCAAGGGAGCAATAGCAGTAGCTATCAGGCGATCTAACAGGGTCCTCAGACACACAAGACAACAACAACCACACAATAACAGAAACGTGAAAGACACAACAACTGAGGCAAACATAGATTCCACAAAACCGCGGTACCTGCCAAACACAGACATCCAATTACCCCATACAGAAGTATCCACCCCCGAGTGTTCCTTCAGCTTGAAGGACAAAGATCTCAGACCATCCAAAGCTTTTGACAAGGAACCATCCGCAGCAGTATTGTTGGGAATGAAGACACAACACTGAGAACCAAAAAGCATGCACACGCCTCCTTTCTCAGCCAAAAGCATATCTAAACCAATTCTATTCTGAAAGGACATAAGGGAGGTAGCCCCAAGTTGCTCATGTACGGCTTCGAATCCGAAAGTGGTATAGTTACTAAGACGTTGGAGATTATAGTGTACGTAATTGATCCTATCAACGTTTTTATTTGGTGTGATCCAGAGAAAAATAGATTCAAAACTCCCTGCAATTTGATTTGCTAGTTTATATTCATCCGGCACGCCTCTCGGGACTCCTATGGGATCTATATAAGTGGGGTCATGACCAGGAATGTGGACGGAGCGTTTTGCACGTTGCCAGTTAGGTAAGGAAAATTGCAAACGGTCTAGACCATCAGTTGCATCATCTAACTGTATCTTATAAATAGAAACTGGCAACAGGAGAGTTACAAGTGCACAAAGGCCAGCTGAGTTTCTCGGTAACCCATCAAACAATCTGTCATCACCACACCACCACCACACATCGCTCCGGGAGATCGGTTTAAAAGTTGGTGGCACCCGAATTATATTTGAACAATTCCGCGAATCGAGAGCCCCTAATTCAAGAGCAGGCCCAATCAGAAGAACGCATGTGAAATTAGCCTGTGCTACAGCTTTTGAAAACACTGCTTTTGTATTATCAGTTTTAGCAAGAGGGTAAACACTGTCCCACTGGCTACAATGGGCAGATGGATTAGTTCTAGTCATGACATCAAGAACACACTCAAGCGGAAGAAGGGCCGGAATTATCCTAAGGACAGGACGTGGTCCCATGCAAACAACACAGTCAGTATTAGAGACATTCGCAGCACTTTCAGCCAATAACAACCAGTTATTTGTAGAAAACGATATACCTGTCGTCACTCTGTACCAGTCATCAGCCGAGAGTTTGTCGAGAACCGTAATACCTGTGGGAGAATATGGTGAGACAACAGTAACATCCCCCCCTTCACAAAGAACTAAAAGAAATTGCGGATCCTTGCCTGTTGCATGAGCACATAAGTAAAACCTCCAACAATTTGACAACATAGGCAAAGGTGAGGGTGGAATGATTGAACCCTTCTCTGTGTTTACCGTGATGTGCAGTCCTTGCGTCGTTTTAGCCATTGTGAACAGTTTCATATGGTGTCTGGCGAAGGGAGTCGTTCCCCATTTAGGCGTCCAGATGTTTCCCTCATCTGAATGCCCCCTTTCGAAGCCTGTGTTTCTCCACACCAGTGTATCTCACGGCGGGTGGAGCGTCTGCTCCTGTTGAGCACTGCTGGGCCTTCTGGAATTGCATGTGTGTGATTTGTTGCAGCCGCAACTTGGACTGGCAGGAGGTACCAGACAGCTAAAGCAATCATCACACATACTAAGAGGAAGCACCAGCATAGCATGGCATCCTTAATCCACGTCGGTGTTCTGCGACGCTGCCTCGGCCCATCCATGTTCTTAATGCTGCCTCAGCTAGGCGTGGTCCAACCTACTGAGTGAGCTGTGTTGGCAACTCTATTTTTTCAGAGGTGCTTGGTGGAGCCTCGTTCTCTAGGCTCTGGACTGGTCCCGCAGGATGTGACGATGGAATCCCCGTGAACTTCTTACAGTGGCTGGCGTGAACCCAGGTTGACCTCTCGCGACCTTAACGCGGTGTGTGTCGTCAAAAGCACTTGAAACGGTCCCAGCCAGCGGGGGAACGCCAATTCTTCCTCCTGAAATTTTTAATAAACACAAAATCTCCAGGCTGTAGGTTATGCAATGGTTTGGTCGCGGGTGCAGGTTGCCCTCCCTGGGCCTGCTGTCTGACGATCCTTAATTGATCTGTTAGAGAAAGACAATAGTTAATCATGTTATCATCACATGTTGTTAGACTGATATCAGATTTCATCGGTGGTCCCATTCCCATGTTTGGTGGACCTGCAAAAAGAATTTCAAAAGGACTGAGATTATGTTTTTGTCGTCTTCGCATTCGCATGTACATCAAAGCAATGGGAAGCACCTGTACCCAGTTGAGACCTGTTTGTTCACAAATCTTCGCCAATTTCAACTTCAAAGTACCATTTTCTCGTTCAACAGCGCCACCTGATTGTGGATGGTAGGAACAATGTTTTGTTAAATCTAAATTTAACATTTTTGAAATTTCATGCAAGATTTTATTAGCAAAATGTGTGCCATTGTCACTAGAAATTTTTTCTCGGCACTCCCCAGCGGCAAATCACTTCCCTCAGTAAGATTTTTTGCCACTGTGAAGGCATCAGCTGTCTTAACTGGGAACGCTTCAACCCATTTAGAAAACATGTCAACCATCACCAAACAATATTTTTTTCCCTTCGGCTGGAGTTAGTTCAATGAAATCAATCATAACATGTTGAAAAGGCGCTGTGACTGTGGTGTGAGCTCCTGCTCCTGTCAGTTTTTTTTTCCTCTAGAAATATTGTTTGAGGCACAAATCAAGCAGTTTTTGCAAAAATTTTGAGCAAACTTCGAAAAATTGACAGTAAACCAATTGAGATCCATCTCTTTCAGCATATGGCCATGTGACGCGTGGTCGACCCCCATGAGTCACCACACAGAAAGGATGGAAAAAATGTTGGGGGTAAACAGGGATTTTTGATTTGGCCCAATCCAGATTGAATTTTGAAGGGAAGCACCCTTTTGCTTCCATTGGTTCTTTTCATGTGGAGTCGCAAAGATTGAAAAATCCGTCAGATCAACAGTGGGTGGAGTCGATGTTAAGGACAACGTGCTGTTCAGAGGAAGTGCTGCCGCACGTTTTGCTTCTGCGTCAGCTATCGCATTTCCTCTGGAAACGTCATCAGAGCCTTTTTTGTGAGCTGCACATTTGATTATAGCAACAGTTTTGGGCAGGAGCACCGCTTCCAACAACTCAGCAACAAGTGTGTGATGTAAAATGGGGGAACCATCAGAACGAAGGAAAGATCGCTGCTTCCATAAAGCACCAAAATCATGAACTACACCAAAGGCATAGCGAGAGTCTGTGTAAATGTTCACATTTTTGTTCTCAGCGAGAACGCACGCACGAGTTAGAGCAACCAATTCACAAGCCTGGGCAGACAAACAAGGAAGTGGAGCAGATTCCAAAACCCCAAAAAGTGTAACAACAGCATAGCCACATAAGATGGCGCCAGAATGCGGATCTCTGGACGCACTTCCGTCAACAAACACCGTGAGGTCCGCTTCAGCGAGCGGTTCCTTCTTGAGATCAGGCCGTGGAGAGCACAAAACGTCCAATTCCGCCACGCAATCGTGCGGCTCACCGTCCTCCGGCGTCGGAAGGAGCGTAGCCGGGTTTAAAACCTTGCATCTTTTGATCATAATGTTTGGCATGTCCAATAAGGCAGAATGATAACGCAGCCATCTGGCGGCAGACAGGTGCGCTGTCCTCTGCTCATTCAAGATTAGTGCGACAGCGTGGGGGACGAAAAGGGTCAGATCAGAATATCCCACAATGTCTCGAGATGCCATAACGGCCTTTTCTGCACATGCCACCGCGCGCAAACATCGTGGAAGTGCGGCCGCTACAGGATCTAATTTGGATGAAAAATAGGCGACAGGTTTCAATCTGTCACCGTGTTTTTGGAGCAAAACAGAAGTCATACAACCCCCTTTCTCATCAACCGCCTGAATAAAAGGTTCGGATTGATCGGGAATTCCCAGAGTGGGGGCTCTTTGGAGTTGTTTTTTCAGCGCTTCAAATGATTTCAATGCATTGTCCGTCCATTTCACATGGGAGCTCATCATTAATCCCTTGTCATGACATACTTCTCTCAGAGGTTTCTCAAACTCAGCATAACCCGGAACGAAATGCCTACAATAGCCACAGAGTCCTAAAAAGGACATCAGTTGTTTTTTTGTTTTAGGGAGAGGTATGTTCACAATCGCCTCAATGCGGTTGGTGGAGATAGCTCTGCCTTCGGGGGAAATCACATGACCCAGGAAATTCACAGAAGTCTGCACAAACTGCAATTTGCTTCTTTTGACCTTATGGCCATTTTCTGCCAGGAAATGAAGTAATTTCATGCTTTCAGAAACACACAGATCATGATTGGGAGCTGCCAATAATAAATCATCAACATACTGCAAAAGAGCTGTCTGTGGTGCAAGTTTCAAATGTGCAAGGTTGTCTTTTAATGCTTGGTGAAAAATGGTTGGACTCTCACAGTAGCCCTGACAAAGTCTTGTGAATGTGTAGAGTTTATCGTTAAACTGAAAAGTGAACCAGAACTGGCTGTCTGGGTGAATTGGCACACTGAAAAAAGCATTTGCTAAATCAATGACTGTGAAAAACATGCTGCCTGTCGGAATTTGTGACAAGATAGTGTATGGATTTGGAACAATAGCTGCTCTCGCAATGACAGACTTGTTAACTTCTCTTAGATCTTGAACAAACCGCCACTCAACAGGTTCACCAGGAGCACTGATTTTCTTCACAGGAAAAATAGGTGTCCTCACAGGTGAATTTGGACAAGGTACAATAACACCTGCTTCCAGCAGTGATTGAAACACTGGAGTTATTCCAAGCACTGCTTCTGGTTTCAAAGGGTATTGTTTTTGATTGGGATAATAACCATTTGATTTGGGCATTATATGAATTGGTTTTTGATTTTTTATTAAGCCCACATCATATTTGTGAGAAGCCCATAAATGGGCAGGCAGAGAGTTCAAAATAGGATCAGATGAGAGGGATAACAAATTATGTCATCCACTGTCATCAACCACCTCTTTTGAGGGGATCACTGCCAGATCAAAACAAACAAATTGTTTGTACATTTTCAATGATGATGAAAAGTAAATGCTTTCTGAATGACACATCCAATCAATTGTTTCATGTGTTGCTTTTGCTAGAGGGCCAAAAGATTTCCACCTGTCTCCTGGATGTTTTGCCAAAGAGACATGAGGGAAAAAATCAGTCAGTGTGAAGAAGCTCAGTTGCTCAGGTGACAACCCAATCAGCAAAAAAAACAGGTCTCGGCGGACCAGCAAATGTGAGTTGCATGCAGCAAAGATGGGCGTGTCAGAAGGAAGGAGTCGCCCAGCTCATCAGCTGGATCTGTGGACACGTGGGTTGTGCAATGAAGGCATTTTGGTGACATCACAGTGGAAGTGGGAGGAACTCTTTCCCGGGCCATTTGTGAAATGGCCTCAGATTGCCGGTCTGTAATCAACCATTCAAAAATGTAGAGCAGACTTGGTGTTTTGAACAAATTTAAGTCGGTTGGAGTTTGTTTTTGGACACGAAGCCCCGTGTCGGAACATTCAATAGACAGAAATAGTTTCAAAATGAGATCTCTGGCCAGGAGATTCACTGGACAACAGTCAGAAAACAGAAACTGATGTAAGTGAAGTTCTCCAGTGAACGGGTCAACTACTTCTAAAGCAGTTGTAACAGGTTCACAGATTGTTGAGCCTGATGCTCCAGTGGAATGAATTGTTTTTCCTGACAGTGGAGCATGAGGCAGGGATTTTTTCATAATCAAGGACTGTGTAGCCCCAGAATCAACAAGAAAATTTAGCTGTGTTCCTTCAACAACCACAGTGAGCATAGGAAGGATTTTGTGTATTTCAGTTGTGTATTTTACATATGTGTTGTGTGTGTTGGTACTTGCGTTTTGCTGAACCAGAGGAGGTTGCTCCAACGGCACCGGATCTAGTCAGGTTGAAAATCCTCCACGCTGTCCCCTTCTAAAAGGAAAACCCCCTCTTGAAAAACCTCCAAATCTTCCTCCTCGGCCTCTGTTGAACCTACGGCCACCTCCTGGATACAGTCTGAATCGTCTCTGGTAGCAATCCTTGGCCCAGTGTCCTCTCAGTCCACAAAGAAAACAAACATCAGTCGGCATGATGCTGTGTCCATACTGTAGTGGCAGCTGCTGGGGCTGCAGCTGCTGAGGCTGTAGCTGCTGAGGCTGTAGCTGCTGAGGCTGTAGCTGCTGAGGCTGTAGCTGCTGAGGCTGTAGCTGCTGAGGCTGTAGCTGCTGAGGCTGTAGCTGCTGAGGCTGTAACTGCTGAGGCTGTAGCTGCTGAGGCTGTTGAGGCTGCTGAGGTCTAATGTTCAGAGCAGCCTGTTGAAGGAGTGTGAGCTGGACTTCTTCCACCTTTCGATCTTTCTTGTCCTTTGCTTTTTTGTTTCTTTCTTCCACCAGCTTCTCATTGTGTTTGATGTGATCCAAAAGCACTTTAATGCGAGGTGCAGTGTCCCAGCCAATGTAGGTTTGTTGGACTCCGAGTTTAATGTCAGGTTTTAGTCCATCCATCAATTTCTGGCAAAGGATAATCTCAAAAGGCTCAGGTGCGATTAAATCCTCCCAACCAGAATTGCAATCCAAGCCAGAATTAACAGTGAAAATAGCCAAGAGTCTCTGGTAATAGTCTATGGCAAGCTCACCTAGTCTTTGGACACAGGAGGAGATGGTGTGGTAGTTTGGACGAGCTGGAAACTTGTCCATGAATGCATCAGTGATCTTTTTAAAAGCCTGCCAGTATGGGTCGTTTTCCCCCCTTCCTTTTGTATCATCTTCATGTGGAACCATCAGACGAACATCTTTGTCAAACACATTTCCAAGTGCTGAGACAACATGGAGGCCATAAACACGGAGAAGAATGCTTTTCAGTTCAAAAATTGTGGGTCGTATAGTTTCCGCCATGAGTAACAAAGCTTTTGCAATCTCCTTTCCCTCCTTTTTTCAATGCCAGGAAGGTGTTCCTTTGCCACAGCATGAAGAACGTCTGGATCACACATCCTGTAAATCAGTTGATTTCCCTGCGGACCTGGGACTTCATACATGGGACACTGAAGATCAGCTGAAGCACCTGGTGAAGGCTTAGGTTGTAGATTTTGCTGCTGTTTCTGTTTCCCCCGGGTTTTCTCAGCAATTGGAGTAAAAACAGTCTTTTTCCTCCTCCTCCTCCCCCTCCAGGGGGAGGCATAGTGTCTTCCTCCTTCTCCTTCTCCTTCTCC